>JAQPPZ010002449.1:6272500-7008750 GCA_028583015.1 Wollemia nobilis
GAAAATTAGGCCCTCCTCAAACCCATTGATAGAGATGAATTGAAAATTATGGTCTTTGGAATGAGCATTGGTAAAACTCCAGGTCCAAACAGCTTCCCAATTGAGTTTTTTTAGGATTTCTGGGACTACTTAGAGGAAGATGTAAGGGTTGTTGTAGAAGAGTCTAGAGAAAATAAGAGAATGCTTAAAGCTATAAACCACACTTTCATTACCTTAATTCCAAAAGGGGAGGAGGGGGTTCATATTTTAGATTATAGGCCTATTGCCTTATGTAATGTGTTGTAAAAAATAATCACAAAGGTAATGGTTGAGCACCTAAAACCTCTTCTTCACAACATTGTCTCCTCTGAGCAAGGGGGTTTTGTTGAGGGACGACCGATTCTGGATGGGGTGGTTGTGGCCCGGAAGCAATCCATTCAATGCACACTTCGGTAATAAAAGGATGTTCATAAAAGTGGACATGTCAAAGGCTTATGATAGGGTTGAATGGAGTTTCCTCGGCTAAAATGATGGTAGCCTTTGGTTTCTCTTAGCAAAGTGACTCGGATAGAGTGGGTCATGAGTCGTGTCTCTACCCCGACTTACTCGTGCTAATCAAGGGCCTTCCTTCGCAACCATTTGGAGCTACTCGGGGACTGCGCCAGGGGGATCCATGTTCTCCTTATCTTTTTCTCATTTTGGTCGAAGGTCTTGGCAGACTTTTCTTGAGGAGAAGACAACAAGGTAGATTATTGGGTATTAGGGTGGGTGACGAAGTTTTAACGCACCTACAATTTGTGGATGACACTGGTTTAGTGGGAGTGGCTAGCTTCAGGGAAGCAAGAATGATTAGGGATACTCTTAATGCCTATCTCAGGGCTACTCAACAAGTCATTAATGACAAGAAATCCAAGGTGGTTTTTTTTAATCTGGAGCAAAGGCTTCAGAACAAAATTTTAGAAATCCTGGGATTCACTAGGACTTCTCTCCTAGTGGTTTACTTGGGGGTCCCCTTGCACTTTAAGAAGCTGAAATTAGACACATGGAGGAATCTGTTGGAGTGTATCAAGGACAGAATTAATCATTGGTCTCACAAGTGGTTAAGTTATGGTGGCAGATTAACGTTCTTATAGTCAGTCATTCAAGCCATGCCAATTTAAAAATTCTCTATCCTCGGCTGCCCCGTTCACAATATGGAAAGAGTTGGACAGGATGGCTAGAAAATTTTTGTGGGAAGGAGCAAAGGGAGAGAGAAAGTGGGCCTTAGTGGGTCGGGACAAAGTTACCCAGCCCAAGGTTAAAGGAGGTCTAGGTTTGAGAAAATCTAAGCTGAATAATAAAGCTTTGGCTGGAAAGCTGTACTGGAGATGGATCTCCCAACCCACCTCCCTTTTTAGCAAAATCCTAACTAGCAAATACCTGGTACAGGCCAACCCAATCGATGTAGGTCGCATCCCCTTGGATGGTACTGGGTCCCTAGTTTGGCAAGCTCTCAAGTTAGGGTCTCAAGTTGTTAAAGACCACTTATTTTGGAAAGTGGGAAGAGGGGAGAAGGTTCATTTCTAGATAGATTCTTGGGATTAGTTCCCACCCATTATTGCTGAATTTCTAGAATTATTGCCAATAAAAGCAGCCATTGAAGCCAAGGGATGGATCCGTATTGAAATTTATTTCACAACTACCTAGCTGGGGGAGTGTAAGTTTAAGCAGTTCAAGAATTTGGATAGGTGGCCCATTTCAATCCCTCCGGATTTGTCACCTATCATGACTAAAATTCTGACAGAAAGATTTCTTATAGGGGGAGACGTGGAGGATGAATTAGCCTAGGGCTTTGGGAGTCTTGGCGTCTATACATTAAAGGACGGATATGACAAGCATTCTCCCAGAGACACCCCTCACACTTTTTAGGTTGAGGATTGGAGGAAAATCTTGCACTCTAAAGGTCGGCCGAAAGTTATCTTTTTTGCCTGGCAGTGCATGCACAATGGAATCCTCACTTTTGATAATCTCAGATCAAAAGGTATCATCGGCCCTTCTCAATGTGTACTATGCTACAAGAGCAAGGAAATTGTTGACCATTTGTTGTTTGGTTGCCCTTTCACCTGACAGATTTGGCTGCATTGGTTTGCTTACTTTAAAATTCAAGTAAGTGGTGACCTGAACTGGATGAATATCTAGGAAAAATGGTAGAAAGGTAGATTCAAATCTAAAGCTCTTCATTTTGGTTGGGAGCTCGGTTTAAGCTTTATCTGGTGGCAAGTATGGCTGGAAAGAAATGCCAAAATTTTTAGAGAAACTTTTACTGCTCTAGACGGGGTTTGGTAGACCATTTGGAGCAAGGTTACAGAAACTGTGGCTATTCATGCTGAGGAGGAAGCTCAAATTGGCATTGGAGCTTTGGAAGAATGCCCTAAACTGCAAGAGGGACAGGACAAAAATTGTTGGAAACCTCCCCCTGAAGGTTGGATTAAAATCAATACTGATGGAGCTGCAAAAGGCAATCCGAGTAGAGCCGAAATTGGAGTGGTGTGCCAGAACCATGTTGGGACTATGCTCTATTGGGAATTGCAAGGCCTGGGAAGATCCACTAACAATTAAGCCGAAGCCATTGCCATCAAGTCTGCTTCTGTTTGGGTAGTAAAACATGGCCATCGTAGGATTATTCTTGAATCAGACTCGCAAATAATGGTTGGAGCTCTAGACTGCATGCAAAACTTTGATCTGAAAGCTTGGAGGTTGAGGGCTCTTGTTACCCAAATTAAAGAATTATGGAAGGAATTGGAGGACGTGATCCTAGTTTATGCGAGTAGAGATTTGAACAAAGCGGCTAACTTTCTAGCTAAGATGGGTGCGAAAAAGGAGGTTGGAGTTCAGTTGCATAGTGACATGGATATTGAGGATGAGGTGATTAGACAGGGTCTAGAAAGGTCCTTGAGATGATCAAAGAAAAAGCAAAGGAAATTTGTCGTGATATCGTGACATGTTGCACCGTCGCGGTCGTTGGAGTAAAGTTGTCGTGATATCGCGACATGTTGCGCCGTCATGGATGCTGGAGGAAAGTTGTCACGATATCACGACATGTTGTGCCATCACGGTCACTGAAGGAAAGTTGTCGCGATATCACATGTTGCGCCGTCACGGTCCCTGGAGGAAAGTTGTCGCGATATAGTGACATGTTGCGTCGTCACGGTCGTTGGAGGAAAGTTGTCGCGATATCGTGACATGTTGCATCGTCGCAGTTGCTGGAGGAAAGTTATCGCAATATCGCGACATGTTGCGTCATCACGGTCGTTGGAGGAAAGTTGTCGCGATATCGTGACATGTTGCGCCATCGCGGTCGCTGGAGGAAAGTTGTCGCGATATCGTGACATGTTGCGCCATCGTGGTCGTTGGTGGAAATTTGTTGTGATATCGTGACATGTTGCGTCATCACGGTCGCTGGAGGAAAGTTATCACGATATCGTGACATGTTGCGTCGTCGCGGTCGCTGGTGGAAAGTTGTCACGATATCATGACATGTTGCGCCATCACGGTCGCTAGAGGAAAGTTGTCGTGATATCACGACATGTTGCACCGTCGCAGCCGCTGGAGGAAAGTTGTTGCGATATCGCGACATGTTGCGTCGTCGCGGTCATGGGCGGAAAGTTGTCGCGATATCGCGACATGTCGCTTCGTCGTAGCCAAGGGAGGAAAGGTGTCGTGATATCGCGACATGTTGCTTCATCGCGACCTAGGGAGGAAAGGTGTCATGATATCACGACATGTTGCTTTTTCATGGCTAAGGGAGAAAAGGTGTCACGATATCGCGACATGTTGCTTTTTCACAGCCAAGGGAGAAAAGTGTCACAATATCGCGACATGTTGCTTTTTCACGGCCAAAGGAGAAAAGGTGTCGCGATATCGTGACATGTTGCTTTTTCGCGGCCAAGAGAGAAAAGGTGTCGCGATATCACGACATGTTGCATTTTTGTGGCCAAAGGAGAAAAGGTGTCGCGATTTCGCGACATGTTGCTTTTTCGTGACCAAAGGAGAAATGGTGTCGCGATATCGCGACTTGTTGAATTTTCGTGGCCAAAGGAGGAAAATGTCGCGATATCGCGACATGTTGCTTTTTCGCGGCCAAAGGGGAAAGGTGTCGCGATATCGCGACATGTTGCATGTTTGCGGCCTAAGGAGAAGAATAGTGTCACGATTTCGTGACAAGCTACATCAACTGTCCATGCCGACTCCCTGCTAGCTAGTTAATGGTTTAGGAGATTTGGCTCCATTGCATATCTTCTTCTACTATTGTAAGATTGTGTTCTCTCTAAATTCGACTGGGAAGATTCTCTTCCCTTATTGTAATTGATCTTTGTTTTAATACAAGTTTTTTCAAATTTTTAAAAAAAAAAACTATATGAGGAAGATGAATAATATCTTAGATAGAAAGGCAGATGAAGAATATATTTGATAGGAAGCCATGTTGGATATGGTCTAATTGACCTAATAGCAAATATAATTTTTGTTACTATGATAGAAGTGGCCACTAATATATGCTCACTTGAAGTATTATCCTCTTATTACTAATCCAAATTAGCAACCATTGGCTTTGATCTATTTGGGTTTCAAAGGGTAAAAAGTAAATAATTATATTAATGAGAGTAACAATTCAAGAAATTGGATTTTTACTAGCAATAATTTTGAGGAAGAGGACCTCAAACAAGTGTTTGATGAACTCCAAAATATGCTTCAAAATTTCTATTTTTCCATTTTTTGTGAAAGGATGTCTTAGTTTTTTTTTTGGTAAAATAAATTATATTAAGGTATTCAAATAGAAGAGGCACATTGCCTGCCATTTCATGTAAATATGATTTTTATCCAAGATTTAACAAATGATGTAGAGCTACATTCTCTATCAATTGATCTACTATAGTAATCTATGTTTAACAAAACAGCCTAATGCACTGAATTACAAAACTAAATACATCTAATGTTGCTACCATCAAGATATAGGATAGAAATAAGAGCTTCTCTGATCCATGTTGCCCACCATATAAGGGGATAGTTGTAACAAGTGAGGTCATTTTTATCTAGAGCCTAGTTGGCCATCGCATCTGCGACTCTATTTTATTCTCTATGTCTATGATTGCATTCCACTAACAGAAAGTTTACCTACACCATCTGAATCTTCTCTACAATTTTTCTTAGTCTCCAATCAAGCTTTCTATTCTCCCTTAGATTCTTTAGATGGTTTATCATGACTTGTGAGTCATATTCTATTTGGAACTTCATTCAACCTACCTCTACTGCCTCCTATAACCCTCAAAGAATACCACAACCCTTCGCTAGGTTGTTGGAAAGTATGCCAAGATTCTCTACAAAGGTGAATACTAGGGTCCCATTCAACTGTCTTCCTATCTTTCTTGCATTAGCTCTTCTTGGGTTCCCCCATGATGCTCCATCTATGTTAACGTTTCCCTAATCCTCTAGGGGAGACTACCACTTTTCCTTTTTGACTACTTTCAGGTTCCTTATGGTCACCATTTATTGCTTATCAACCTTAGGAATAATTTTTAGTCTGGTCATGATCTATTCCTATCATTGGTGGGATCCCTACAGATAATTTAGCAAATGCTATACTGTCTCCACTATGCTAGTTGTAGTTTTTTCCAAATATAGTGGATGTCCATAGACTCTTGTTTGAAGATGTGGTTGTTCCTTTCTTTCCATATGTTACAAGTAGGAGAGTAGTTTCTACCCATATTGTCTACCTAACATATTGGTCTACTCTATCCTATGTAGTCCATTCCCTCCACATATGCTTTAGGGTGGTAAATCTAGACCAATTATTACCAAGTAAGGTAGCCATCATCTTCCATAGCTTTGAGGCTACATGACACTCAATAAATAAGTTATTCCTCTGATAGTACCCTTTAATGCAGTAGAAGCCAAATAATTAATCTCACCTTAGGCCATAACTTACGTATTCATATTTGTTTGAATAAGTCTCAAAGTGTGTTAGGAGTACTTTGGCATAGATTTGCATATCCACATGCTACTTTATACTCCCCTTGACTCGTATTACTCCCATCTAAGGGTATCCTCCACTTGAGACCATGGAAGTGATATCATTTGTAAAGTTAATTGTATATTCATCTTTTACCTCTTTGGGATTTGAATTGGCTATTCGGCTGCGGGGACCTAATTTCTTCCAACTTCTAAATTTTTTATTTGGTGCCTATAGTAATTTACTACCTTTATCCAATTTTCTCTATGTAGTCGCTCCATGAAAGGTCTCCACTCTAGAAATTGAACCACCAATGGTTAGTGCCCATCCCAAGAGTCTATCCAAAACTTTGTGTGTTGACCGTTGTGAATTGTCCAAAAGAGCCCCTTCTTTATCAACTCCTCTCATATCCTCAAAACTACTAAGATGGGGGATTCTCTATTGGGGAGTTGGTGGTAAATAATATCTGCTAAAATTTTATTTTTTATGCCAAGGTTTCATAAAGAGACTCGCCCTTCCAAAAACCCATGGTCCCCCTTGGAATATGTGTTCTCAATCTTCTAAAGCAAAAATAACAAGGAAATAACTAATGGGGTAAGCAAAGATTTAGAACTCACCTTTTGTTCACCATTGTTTAGCAACCCATAATTTTAATGTTGATAGGATCGGTTTAAACCCCATAAATTGGCATATCAACTCTCTTCTCTCCATGTTTCCTATTCCATTATAAATATTCTCAATGTCCACCTTCATTATTGGGAAACCATCCATCACCTTTAAACATCCCATCATAGTTTTCCTGGGATCTATCTTAACCATACTCAAAGGTCTTTCTGGTACCCTTGGGTTAATGATCACATCTAGCTAGTGTCGTTTCCCATGAAGGACATCCCTAAAATTATTTTTGGGGGTAGCTCCCCTGACTCCTTCTCCATATTACGTATTGGTATAGTCATCCTCTTTTAGTAATTTTCTCTCAAAATAGTTTTGCTCAAGTTCTAGACCATATCAATTTTTCCTACTTCAACTTATCAAATCTGGTCTACGTCATTTATTTTATTTTTGTTTCTCTTCAACCCTTGGCCTCATTTTCATGGTAGACTGTGATCTCTCACCTCTTTTTGTACTACAAATTGAAAGTGCTTGTTGTTTTTTCCTTCACTTTGTGTGGCTTGTAAAAATTGCTTGTCTATTACATTTTGAATCTACTACATTTCCTCTAGCTTCGTCTTTTCCTTACTATAATCATCCACATCAAAAAAAAATTATTGGCCAATAGGACTTGTCCTCTATATTTTTCCTACAATTATACATGAAACCCTTCAAAACCCTCATCCCATCTCTTTTCTCCCAAACTTAATTCAATCCACAACTTAATCATATATTTACAGTCTCAAGGATGTCTTAGTTTTGAATATAACAAAATATGGTGGATAATTTATCAAGTTGAGTTATAAGCCTTTAGAGCAAATAGAATTTTTAACTCCTAAATATTTCCCTTGGAAGAGTGTTTGGTCTTTTGAGACCCTCTCCAAGACCTTGAAATTTCTTTGGATTGCAATCCAAAAAAAAATTCTTATGGATAATAATTTTCAAATAAGAAGAGAATATGGGCTTTTTAGGCATACCTTATGTAAGGAGGGGAGCTAAAAATGTCAAATAATCTACTTCTTAATTATTCCTTTGCTTTCACCATTTGGGGATACTTTTTCTATAAAAGAAAAATGAGTTGCTCCATCTATATTACAAGATTTGATGAATTATTTCAAAGCTAAAGCATTAAGCATTCTATGAAGGATGGGTTATCATTATTTAATTAAATTTTGACTTGAAAGAAAGAGAATAGATTTTTCAAAACAAATATCAAAATCATATCCAAGTTTAAATTTGTATTGTTTCTTCCTTTACATAATGTTTATAGGTATAATGCTCATCATTGAAAGCCCCACTCATAGAAAAATATGCACTAATTACTTGGTTATAATATTGAAATATACATGTAAGGGTAATCTCCAATAACAAATTTAATGTAAAGGATCTATATTAACTCATGATTAAGAAAACAAAACTAGAAGTTAGGTTCATCAAACTTAATTTTGATAGTGCTTCTGAAGGGACCCTAGAAATATTGGTGGAGGTGGTGACTTTTAGGCAAATAAAGGTAAAGTTCTCCATACTTACACAAAATTATGTGGAAATTCAACAAACAACTATATAGATTCTTAGGGAACTTCTTACGAGAGTCGAGATAACCATGGAAAAATATGGAGATATATTTCAATTGATAGTATTTCATAGATTAGTATTAAAACAATACTATCAAAAAAGGATGCAGGGATCAAATCAACTATAACATTATTCTAGATTTATGATTATTGATAGAAGCAATGTCTTAGAAATGTTAACATATGTATCAAGAAATAAGATGGTAGATAATTTAGCCAACCATAGGATATAACTTTATATTCTTGAAATTCAAATTCTAGAAGGCAACTGACCAAGGGAATTTTAATCTCTTAATAAAAATTATACCAATAATTTGATAGAAAAAATTAGTGGAATGAGAAATATGGAAAATATTTTTGATAAAAAGGCAAGCTAGGTATGGTATGATTAACCTAATAGTAGATATGATTTTTTGATGTGTTGATGACAATGACCCCAATAGAAGCCATATATAGCTTGTTTAAAAAAATGATATTATTTGTATAATGTGTATGTGTGTGTAATAGTAACATATTACCCTTAGTCACAATTAGGGCATTTTTTTGAAAAAATATCTCATCTTTTACGAGCCATATCTTTGCATAGAGTTTTTCAATTTAAACGATTCTTGCACCATTTTGTGCAAAACTTGAAGAGATTTGAAATGAGTGGTCATACAAAATAATCCAAGTAGTATTGAGGGAGATACATCTATGTGAAGGCAGTCATTTGAAACAAGGACAACGTTAGGATAAATTTATATAAAAAAAATGTTTAATCTTTTAGGAGCCCTATCTTTGTGAAGAGTTGTTTGATTCAAATGATTATTGGATCAATTTGTATAGAATTTAACGAGATTTAAAATAAGTGGTCGTATGAAGGAATCTGGGTAGTATTGAGAGAAATACAATCCTATGAAATCAACCATCCAAAACAAAGATAGTGTTAATTTTTCAAGTCAAGGGAAAATGAAATTGTAGATATCTATCACCAAGGGTTCAGATGATGGGAGGAGCAATGAAGGGGTCAGGATCAATGGGGTAAAACAATATGTATGGGCATAGAATTTTTTAGCTAATTTTTATTTATCCCTTCATTTTCTTCAAATTTTTGCATGTAAATTATTGTAGGTTTATTTTCAAATAATATAATCGCTATAGGATATACTAGTAAATTTTAGTAGATATTGAGTTATAGTGTCCTTCCCATGGACCAATTTATAGCTAAATCCTTATAATCATCCCTAGTAGTAGAGGTTAGGGAGGACCTCACAGAGCAACAATCCTCCTTGTTCAAAGTAAGGCAGTTATTGGTAAATTCAATGGGTCTTGGCCAGGGGCTTCAACTATGAGAAAATAAATTAATAAGAGATGGAAGTCTCTAGGGTGAGTCTACCCTTTTTTCCAAAGGTTTCTTCCTAGCAACTTTTTGTTCCAAGGAAGAAAGAAAGAGAATACTGAAATGGAGTCCTTGGTTTATGGGAAGAGTATGACTCTTCCTTACCCATTGGTTTGAAGTCTTTGCACCTAAAAATATAGATCTATCCCTAGTACCAGTCTGGATTAGGATGTATGGGTTTCTCATTGAATTCTAGGAAATTGATACCTTCAAGGCAATAGATAACACTCGTGGAGAATTCCTCAATATTTTAGAAACCATAAAAGATGGAGTCTTGGCTATTTATGCCCACGTAGTAGTCATGATTGATATCAGTAAACCTTTACCAAAATCAATCATTCTCAAGTATGGAGATAAGTTGTGGATCCAAACCATGGATTATGAAAATATATCTTTCAAATGTGGAAGATGTCATGAGGTGTGGCATATTGAGATATCATGCCCTAAGAAGAGTCCAACAGAAACATATATATAAAATTGTAAGAGAAACTTACAAATGGATATGGATGAGGATGGTTTTCAATTTCCAAAAAATAGGTCTAGATAGATGAAAGTAAATAAATAATGGAGACCAATAAGTAAGGATATTGGAAGAAACACCAATTATTTTAAGGCTTTGACTTATGAAGAAAAAGTAGATCGGAGCTTAGAGGACATGGTACAACAGGATCATAATATTAACAAGGAATCGTCTACTTAGTCTAAACTCGATTTAGGGATGAACATTCCTATTGAACCTAAGGAATGTGCCTCATCAAATTTTGAAGACTCTCTTGAAGTACCATGCACCATTCATGAGAAGGAAAGTAGTAGAGAAAATATAGTGTTAGATGTTAATACCTCTACCATTAATAAAGAAATACCAAAAAATGAGCAGGATAAGTCAAAAGTTTCCTTAATAGAGCCACGAGAGGATATATCAAATGAAAAGAAAAGTTGTAAAAGAATATTAAGGAATAGAATAATAAGACATACCCCCAATAATAGCAATATAAAAAGAGGGAAAACTTCAAATCATCAAGCGAGATCCAAGGAAGCAAGAGCAAACATAAAGAAAGGAACACAATCTAAGTTGGTTGAACTTCTCTTTACCAAATAGAAAAATGATATTGGTAATTCATAGGAGGGGCTAGCAACCCCTAATGAGACATGATTACCATCTCATGGAATATAAGGGGTGTTAATGCCCCCTCAAAGTAGAGGTGTATCAGGGACCTTTGTTTAAGTAATAATTCTGATATTCTTTGTATCCAATAAACTAAAATGACAAAGGAAAAAGTTTCCAAAACTATGAAAGCAATATGGATAAGATGTGAATGGGATGTTGTGGATTTAGAAGGAGTGACAAGGGGAATTATAACATGTTGGAATCTAGTTAGAACCTCTTATGAAACCATTCATAAAAGTAGGCATTGGATAGCCTCATTAGTCACATGCTACTTTGCAGATATTTGTTTCATCCTTATCAATGTCTATGGACTTGTAACTCAATCGAGTAGATTTGGGATTGAAGCCTTTACAAGAAATAAAAACCAAGAAATTGATTCATGATCATTTAAAATTTTAATAACATGATTAAGTTGGATGGGAAAATTGAGGCAATTAAGAAAATAACTCAAAGTATGAGAGATTTTTAATCTTTCATTCAAAACAATAGTTTGTGGGAGGTTGAATTTGATGAAGACAACTATATATAAATCAACAATAAAAAATTGATAATAAAAAAATTAAATAGATACATACTCTCATATTATTAAAAGACTTATTTTAACGTTCATATCCTGATAAAGATTGATTAAAATTACTCACCTATAAGAATTAAAATGGTAATAGATAAATTTTTTAAAAAATCCTATTAACATTAACAATTCTATATACAAAACCTTATTTATATTTTATAGTACACGATTTGGCTATGCCCATTAAAGAAGAGAAAGCACGTGTTAAGTATACTTGTAAAAACACACTAAAAGTTGCGTTTCATTCAAGCCGTCTCTTTGGACAATAACATTAAAAAAACAGGTTAAATGAGTCTTAAGTTTGTTTTCTTCTTGTTGATGAGATACATCACAAAAACAAGAATAAAACAACACCAAAGAGACGCCAAGGAAAGAAAAATTACACGTCACAGTAGTATTCCAGTATTCCGTCACAGTAGTACTCCAGTATTCCGTTTGTGGATTCACATCAGCTTTATGACTACCTAATTATCTCTCTTTTTGGTTGGATAAGGAAATGGGTGAGGCCTTTCCTTTAGATAAGGAGTAACATTTTTTTTTGGTTAGATATGATTTATGATTGAAGTAGAATATTATTATTATAAATTTTAATTTATTAGATAAAGATGAAGTCAATGATATTTCAATGGTTCAAGGAATTAAATTGAGGCAGTTCACTAGTCCAAAAAAATCTAACCAAGGCAGCCCACTCACATACACTTAATGCATGACTCAGGATTTGATATTGCCACTATGAACTCTAATCCATTAAGTAAAGACGAAATAAAAAAAATATATGCTGACCATCCAAAAATCCAACTAAAGCGACCCACCAACAAACACTGATCGCTACCAACTGATCTATCATTTTCCAATGACTGTAATAACATCACTGTCAATTCCTCTTCTTCACACATTGTAAATTGCACTATTATTGCAATCAGAATCTTTATGTTTACAATTTTAAGGTGATTACATGATAATGGCTTGATACGATGTTTGAGCTTGTTTTTTCCTCTCTGCACTGCATAAAATATAAGATATATGATGCAAGCAAACCATAAAAGCACAACACCATGGACCACTCTCTGAATAAATCCAAATTGGAGTGCTTATAATCCACCTTGATGGCCCAAAAAAAAAAAACATCTTTTCACACAATCTAAACCAGTTATTTCTTCCTAAGGAATTGCCATTACTTGCACTTACAGTCTCATTGATGTCATCACAGATTATTACTATATCCCTCATTTGGAGACTTAGATGGCCCCAAAATGAAACTTTCCATTGAATTTCCCACTGGAAGCCTTTCTACCGAGGCACAATTGCTTTCAAGCATACGTTGCAGTTTGTCTTGCATCAAAAATTGCATGCATCCATAGCATCCATACATCTACTTTATTACCCATCAGTACAAAGGTATACCTTAATCCTGAATTTGATAAAATCAAAATATTCCTACACTAGGGCACTGCAAGCCACATGTAAAGGCTATATACCCCTATTAAAATAAGGAGAAGAACAGACACGCTCTCCTAACTTTTTTTCAACATAGCTACTGGATTCCGATGATTAAACCTACCAACTTAAAAGTCATGATAGAGACTATTTTCACGTGCACATGAGAGAACAAGGTCACACTGTATTTTTGCATAATTTTTTAATCAATCCCAAGGTTTTCAAAGGTTTTTGGCTCTGTCGCTAATGCAAAAATCCCTGAGCCCTTTATGTGTGCACGCTCGTATGAGGTTAAATTTACGTATGCCCTAAGCCCTCTAAGGTTTTTATTATATGTCACGGAATACGTATGTGGATAATCATTCTTCCACCTAGGACTATGGTGACTATATTGTTTAAATACTAAAGTCGCGCGTATGCCGTTTAAGGTAGAATAATGTAAAGCGTTAAAGAAGTCAAGGCTTTTGAGAGTGCCCTACCAACCTCGTGGTGTATGTGGTTAATCATTTTTGGACGCCACCTTTAATTTTGGTATGGTTGTGGATTCTTAATTATGCAAGTCATGGGTTCACTATTAAAAAATATCCTCAATTGGAAAACATCACATATTCCCTAATTCATTGTTAATTTAAGGCTAAATTTTAAGCATCCATACTTACTTATATTGATTTTTTTTTTTAAACAAAGATATTTTAGTGGTGTTGTTAGATTATTATTTAAATTACATAAAGAAGGAAACTTATTGTATTTCCTAAAAATAAAGTCAATGAGAGGCTCCAGGTTTAAATCTCTCCATCTCACATGTTTGCGGATATGCTATGTAATAGTTTACTAGAGACTCTACTGGTGGTGTGTTTATCCACCCACTTGATGTAATAACGAGCTTAATGAAAAATCAACCAACATTAAAAAATAATAATAATGAACTTAATGAAATATCAATCTACTGATGGTGTGTTTATCCACCAGGGTGATCAATCCTTACCTACACGGCACCACAGCTCCTAAGTCCCACTTAGGCAGCGTGGACTACGCCTCCAAGTGTTCGTACCTGCACAAGCCAGCAAACAGACAAGCCAAGCACAATGTTTGTATTTATATAGCGGAAGCACAAGACACAGGGTTAGCACACAATGAGCAATGAACAAGATGAACACCCACACAATGAGCCAACACGAGAGTCTTTGAATAGCAATAGCTTTATTAATATTGAAGTTCCGATAAACGGGTTACAATGAGAGCGGCCCAACGGCCTGGCGCTATCGGCCCAATTACAACACAGCCCGTAGGCAAAACACACGGACCGCCCGGCGCCCCCGGAGAGCGGTTCACCGAACGCCTCTTGACAATGCCCGGTGAGTCTTGGTACGCGTCCACTCGCACCACTCACAACCTCGGACACCTCCCTCCACCTTGCTCAACACACACGGCAACTTGGCACAGCACTTGGCAACACACGGCAGCTTGGCAACACACAAAACCGACAAAGAGCATGGCAGGAGTACGGGGACGTGGAGCATAACGAACTTAATGAAAAATCAACCAACATTAAAAAATAATAATAATGAACTTAATGAAATATCAATCTACTGATGGTAAAACTAATAATAATGAACTAATGAAATATCAACCAACATTTAAAAAAAAAATGATAAACACGCTGAAGGCCCCTCCTTAAAATAAATAAATAAATGACACCAAACTTCATAATGTTCCAAAATCCACGTAAGGCCCGTATTTTCCCGTACTCCACTAGAACATAGAATCATTATTTTATGGTGGGACTGCCCAACGGTTTTGTAGGATTGTCATTGTATTTACAATGTTGGTATTTGTCAAATGATTTGGGCCCCTATATTAGTTGGAATTCCTAGTACATAGGCTCGCAAAGTTTCTTTAACTTACCTTTGCAGTGGATCTTAATAGTCATATCCCATGTGACACAAGTTGTACAAATGGGAACATCTTAAATTATTTTTAAGTAGTAATTATTTATAATTTTTTTGTCAACAGGCAGTTGCTGTAGTGGTTAAGATGGTGGTTGTTTTTTAAGTGGTTTTGTGTTCAAAAACTCTTTGAGGGTGGTTGTTGATGTAATTTGGAAAAGTTCTCCTCAAAAAAAAAAAATATTTATCATTTTTATTTATGGGTTAAAAATAAAGTTAACGAGATCTTAACTTTTCAAGGAATCAAGTTAGGATAGTTGTTATTAATTTGTCTATTATTTTGGAAAAAAAATAAAAAATAAAACATTGGTTTTTGAAAGGGGTTTCAATCCTCTTGTTGTGAGGTTTGAACTTGGATGTCTAAATAAAATTTTAAAGAAATATAAACCCTTGGTTCCGCTTATGTGGTACTCCTCACCCCTATTAGCATCGAGCCACAACATGTGTGTGGGAGGTAGTTGGTCCTCTTGCTTGTGTGGGAGGTAGTTGGTGCTCTTGCTTTCTAACCGGTTCATGTAACATTGTTCCCATACAAGCTGTTAATTTCAGTGGCATATTCCTATGTTGGAATTTCATTCCACTTTTATACCTCTTCTTCTTACGCGACAACATTCTTAATTTATATTATTGGATAAAATATTCATGTTTATAATTTAAATTTGGTCAAAATAAAGGTTAACACTAAGATAAGTTAAATTATCAAATATCATAATTTTTTTCCTTATAAATACAATAACATTTTTAATATGCTACCTTCACCAATAATTCATAAAGATCACAAATAACTTATTATTGAACTAATACGCACAATAATTTTATTTTATTTTTGGCAATATTGTTAATATTAATACTTTAATATTCCTTAATTTTTTAATAAGTTTACATATGTTTTTATGAGAGGTCATGGTCCTCCTGAGTGGCATTTGAACCTTGAACTCTCAAAGAGAAGTCAAAGCCCTTACCACTTGCAGTTCTCTTTAATCCTTCTTAATTAAAATATATATTCATTTTTTTAATGGTAATCTTGATCTTTGTAAGAAGCATTTTAGCCTCTAGATAATTGTTAATTAAAGTTCATTATGGTTTTTAGTAGGTGATGAGAATTTTAACTTTATTATTAAAAAAAAAAGCACCTTTGCCATCTTTCTTTAAATTTTCTTTGAAAGCATTGGTCAAACTTAATTTTGATGAACCTAATTTCTAAACATTTTTATTTTACCATTAAATGGCATAAATTATTTGTGTTGACTCCATTGGTGTAGATTACACTATATTTACATTCAATCTTGTAACTAAAAAACATACACATTTTTACATTGTTGATATTTTCCATGCTAAGAGCCATACTTGCATATATTATACAAGAGATGCAATAAAGGAATTTTAAAATTGGATATAATATATTTTTGAAGAAAATTATTATTCCTTTTAAGTTATAGATTCTAACAAAATATGACAACCATACTTGTATATATTATGCAAGAGACACAACAATCAAATTCCAAAATTGGATATGATCTAAGATATATTTTTGAAAATTTTATTATTTCTTTCAAGTTATAGATTCTAATAAAATATGATAGGACCAATCCTCTATAAAATACATAATGGTTTAGATTTGGAACAATCAATCTAATAGTTCATCAACTCTTCTAATATGGATGGATTTATTTAATTATTTTCAAATTTTCGAAAACATAGCCTCTAATTATGTAATTTAAAGGAGAACGAAGAAGTAGATGATTTGATATTTCTAGTTCTTATAAAAGGTACACCTACAAGTTCAATGATATCCTCTTCTTTGTAGATTGTCACCTCTAAAAAAATTGTTTTAAGTTTCTAACCAAAGGAATTTTGAGGCATTTGAAAGGGCCTTCAATTCACAAACATTATTCCAAAGGAAATCCTTAGGAGTAGATAATTATGATTATTCCAAATCCTTATATCCCAACATGATTGGGTATCCATAATCATTTGATGGATTTCAAACCAACTCACCCTTACACAAAAGTGAGAAAATAAAATTCTTAAAGCATCTTATAGAGTTCATTTGCTAATTGTTTGAGGTCCTCTTCCTCAACTAAATTGGTAATAGAAATCCAAAACATAAAATTGTTACTTATGTTGTTTAATATAATTTTTGACCTTTGAATAAATTTAAGTACTTTAAACCAACTTTCACTAGTAAAAACTCGTCATCATGCAAAGATATATTATAAATGTGAGAATTTTAAACTATTTTTTATGAATGTAAAGAACTTAAATTTATATAAGTATTATAGTATTTACTATAATGGAATATATTATAAAATATAACTAAACATGCTTTTGTGTTGTGAGAAAATATTTTAAATTTATAATCAAAGTTTAATTTTTTTTTTTTATAGTGAAATAAGTAGGATTTTTGTATTGCTCTTCTTTATGACCATCTATATACTCCAATATCTTTCCTATCCTCCTCTCCTTCAAAGGATTTGAAATCAAGATTCTTCAATTAATGGAGCTAACTAGCTCTTTGCATACTATAATGTTTTTGTTAATCTACAATAAATTTTTACATGTAAAACTGCCCAACAATGAGTCAAGTTGATGGGTTTGCTAGGCACTTATCTAGGAAAGCTATGTTTAAACCTTGGAATATGTGAATATGGTACATGCCCCACGTTATGCGTGTGCTCGTATTCTTCCAAAAGCAATGATGGTCCCAATGTTGGTGGTGTGATGTCAATCCTCCATGCTCAAGGTGACAATGATGATTCCTTATGGGGGTGCCAAAGGCAACTTTAGTGGTGGAATTGCAAATTTGGTGTTCAAGATAATTATGGTGTTGGTCTTGCAGTTTGTGATGTTAGATGCAACTCCAATGATGGTCTTGTAGTTTGTGGTATTAGAGGTAACCTAAGTGGTAGTGGATTATGAAGAGTGTGGTCCTTAGTTGTGCCTCAAAACTTTACTAATAAAAAATATTTTTTTAGAATATGATATATCGAAAATAAATATGTCATATCATGTATAAAAACATGGAAACAATTTCAACTACTTATGATGGAATTTTAAAGATGTTAAAAAATATAAATTAATGGATCAACATTAGGTGGATAATGGACGAATATGAATGCAACTTATTGATGCAACACCGAGAGAAGGGGGTCAATTGAACGATTACCTTCCCAAGAAACACAATTTCACAAATAACCATAAATTATATGTACAATAGTATGGGAACTATATCCTCGCTTGAACGACACAATATCGTTACTTTAACAATATTCTTGTCTTCACTTGAACGACAATTTTAGTGCAACCACTTGAACGAGTAATGTTCCCTTACTTGAACATTAGCCGACTTGAACAACAATTGCTTTAAACAATGTTTTCCCACTGAATGGTGCTCTAAACCTCTACTAAAATGATGATTAGCTCTTCACCTAAAAAATATTGTATTTAAATGATACTCTTAATATTTATAGGAATAATTTTTCATACATTCCTTACTTGAATGACTTCAATGCCCACCTTTTCATTTGAATTGTGCTTCCCTTTGAACGATATTAATCCTCTCACTTGAATGGTGGTTTAGTTCTTACTAGAATGAAGCTAGGTTCTTTCTTTGAATGATAACGTTGTCCGAACTATCTTATGCACATTGGAATGATGTCTATGCTCGGACTGCAACCACACTATGTCTTCTCCTGCAATCTTGTAATATTACATACACCAATTGTATTCCACAACATGCAAATCTAGTAACGCAATGCACCCGCCATTCGACATACATACAAAAAATAGTTAAGAGTAGAATATGATTTTTTATTGCTTTTATGGTATTGGATTACACATATCAATGTATTGCTTCCAACCTAGAATCATATAATCATTCCTACTCTCAAACACCTTCATGCAGACCAATTTTAGGTTTCTCTCTATTCTCTCTTCTCCTTAGGATCATCATCCTTTTTCCTCTTATTCTTTCTCGTGTGTCTTTTCCTCTTCCTCTTTCCTCCTGTATATGCAATATTTGACAATTACCCAAATGATTCACTAATAATTTAATAAATTTTTAATAAAATTTAATATGCTTCCACATCATACTCATCGGTTAAGAGAAAATGTTTTATGAGCAAAACTCGTCAATAATTTTTGAAATACATAACTGAGATGACATACTTATCAATCTCATAAGCATTCATTCATAATGTTGCTTTATTTGCCTAGTTCTTCCACTTGACCAAATACTCATAATATAATTTACCTCTTATCCTCGTGACCAATCTTCACTGCTTCAATTTCATCACATTCCTTTTTCGGTAACTACGTTATCCATTCTTCTATTGGAAAATAAAACATGATATCTTTGATATTCTCTATAGGTTTGTCATAGCATGGATACAAATCAGCCTGATACATAAGTAACACTCGAGAGCAAGCACAAAGAATTGCACGATGAAAATTGAGTTTGCATTCACACCAAAAATATTTTTATAGGCATGTCTACCTTTACAAAAGTGGCATTTAATGCACCCAATCCGTGTGAGCATTAAATGTTGTACAATGTGATCCATGTGAATAGGGATAATATTAAGAATTAAATATTAATCCCTATCATTCCTCCCCACCATAGAAGCATTGGGCTCCAATGCATCCAAAAGAGAGGGAAAATCATGAGCCAGTTGTGCTGAAGTGATCCACTTAGCCTGGTGAGGAAGCTCTCCATGGCGTGCAACCAGATAAGAAGTGGATGAACCTTGGTGAGTGTGTCGAGTCCTGGTTTCGAACAAATGATCCTCCTCCAATGGAAAGTGGAAATCTAGAACAACATCGATAGGATGACTGATGGCTGGTGGGCTCTCTAATGTGGACTCATGATATGGATGGAGTAGATCAACATTGACAACATCATGAATACCCAAGTGTGTTGGAAGGTCCAATCGAAATGCATTCTCGGATAGCTGTTGAATGATGGTGTAAGGCCCATAGCGGAGAGGTTTGATCTTGCTATGTGCCTTCTCTAGAAATCTCTTACGATCAAGGTACAACCAGACTCGATCACCAATCTAAAAGGAATGTGGAACACGATGATGATCCATTGCCTATTTTTGTTGTTGTTGTGTCTTCTGCAGGATGTGAACAACCTTGGACTGGAGCTATTGTAGGTGTTGTATGAATGACTGTGCTTTATCCTATTCCTTCTGCATGTGGACTGTGAGTGGAGATGGAAGTGCCAAGGGTAACTCATATGGAGCGATAGGTTGAAACCCTAGATAGACCTCAAAAGGACTATGACCTATGGAAGAATGGACAGCCCTATTGTATGCATGCTCAATATGAGTTAGACTGAGATCCCACTTGGCTGGTGATGCATGGTGGTAGACTCGAAGACTCTGGACAAGTGTGCGATTGATGACTTCTGTTTGACCATCAGACTGTGGATGAAAAGCTATGGAAAAATTAAGGGACACACCTAATAATTTCCACAAAGACCTCCAAAAATGATCGACAAAATGGGAATCACGATCGGACACAATGCTTGTGGGAAGACCAAAGGAACGCCAGACAACATCAAAGAACAGTTGGGCTAAGTCGGCAATAGAACTTATTTTTTGACATGGAATGAACTTAGCCATCTTGTTGAAACGGTCGAATATGACAAAGACACAATCATGTTGATGGATAGTCATGGGAAAACCACTGACAAGATCCATAGATATACTCTCCCAAGGATGTGATGCAATGGGTAAGGGCATACTAAGACCAAGCTTACGGTTGGATGACTTAGACCGACTACATGGGACACACTATTTTAAGTACTTGAGAACATCTCGTTGCATGTGTGGCCAATAGAAGAATCTTTGCAGATGGTGAAGGGTCTTATGTTTGCCAAAATGACCACCATAGAGGGTGGAATGAGCCTCTCTAGAAGGGATGGTCTGCTCTCAGTGGGAACACAAAGTTTATCTAGACGGTAAAGCAACCCCTCCTTGAGATGGAAATCCTGAAAGGGACTTAAATTAGAGGAGGATGGATGTTGTAATTTTTGATAAACTATGGCAAAGTCAGGATCATTAGGATACTCAGAAGGCCAATATTGGAAGGCTAAATGAGAGGTAGTGACTATGGTTAAAGCTTGAGCAGATGGAGGGCGGGAGAGACAATCGACAATAGAATTTTGACTTCCCTTCTTGTATTTGATGACTAAGTGAAATTGTTGAAGATAGGAGGCCCATTTCATGTGGCGTGCTTCTTGGATCTTTGTTTGGGATTGAAGAAACTGCAAGGGCAAATGATCTATGTGGACAATAGTTTCTTTACCCAGAAGGTAGTGACGCCAATATTTTATAGCTTGGACTAAGGCATAGAGTTCCTTATCATAAGTGGAGTAATTCTATTTTGTTGTGGAAAAGGACTCAGAATGATAAGCTATGGGATGGCCATTTTGTTTGAGAACAACACCAAGGGCAAATTGAGAGGCATCAATTTCTATTTCAAAAGGTTGTCGGAGGTCAGGAATGGCTAAGATAGGAGCTGAGCAAAGCTTATCTTTGAGAGTAGTAAAATCTTGTGTATGGGCATCTGTCCAATGAAAAATAGATTTGGCCTTAGTCAAGGAATGCAATGGAGCAGCAATTGTGGAGTAGCCTGGAATGAATTTGTGGTAGAAGTTAGCAAGGCCAAGAAAACTTTGTAGTTCAGTGATGGTGGTTGGAGTAGGCCATTTGAGAAGAACTTCGACTTTGGTAGGATCAACTTTAATACCTTCAGCATTAATGATGAAACCAAGGTATGAGATGGATGTTTGGCCAAAGGAGCACTTTTGCATACTGGCATATAACTGATTCTTTTGAAGGATGGCAAGGACATGCTCAAGATGTTGTAAATGTGTTGGCTAGGTCTTTGAAAATATCAAGATATCATCCAGATAAATGATTACATATTCATCTAGGCACTCATGGAACACCTCATTCATGAGCCTCATAAATGTAGTTGGAGCATTGGTGAGGCCAAAGGGCATAACCAACCATTCAAACAATCCCATATTTGTCTTGAAAGTTGTTTTCCATGTATCCTCTGCTTGTATTCTAACTTGATGATAGCCACTCTTAAGATCAAGTTTGCTGAAGAATTTAGCCCCTTGGAGTTGATCTAACAAGTCATCAATGCGAGGAAGTGGATACCTATTTTTTATTGTTATTTTATTTAGTGCCCTGAAATCAATACAGAATCTCCAAGTACCATATTTTTTTAGAACAAGCAAAATTGGTGAAGCACAAGGAGAAGTGTTGGGTTTGATGAAACCCTTATCCAATAATTCTTGTAATTGTTTCTTGATTTCATCATACTGTAGAATGGATTGCCTGTACATTGGAACATTTGGAAGAGGTGTTGCTAGAATTATCTCAATTGTATGATTAATTGCTCTTTCAGGTGGTAAAGTAGTGGGCTCCTGAAATACATTTTCATACTTATGCAATATTTTGTTCACTTGTTCATTTTGAGATTTAATGTTGTTTCTATGCCCCTTTTCTTTTACGTGCTCTTGTTGTCGAATGAAAATTAGTGCTAGTGCTTGAGCATTATTAGTGGCTTTTCGAGCTTGTCTGCAAGTGAGCAGAAGATTAGATGTTTGCTTTGTTGCTTCAATGAGATAATGCTTGTGATCCTTTTGTAATGTATATGTGTTGTTAAATGCATCATAAGTAGCACGTCTATCATATTGGTATGGTTTACCCAGTAGCAATCCACAACAATCCATTTGGGTGACATCACAAGTCACCTTATCCTTAAACTTTGGCCCAAATGCAAATCCAATTGTGCAAGTGTGTGTGATCTGTGAGGTGTTGTTGCTATCCTTCCACCCAAGAGAGTATGGGTGAGGATGTTTGGTTGTAGGAAGCTTTAGCCTATCGACAATGGACTTCACGATGAGATTCTTTTGCGAGCCATTGTCGATTATACAATCTACTACAAAGTTGTGAAGGAGGTGAGCTCTAGTGACAAACAAATGGTCACGATCACCACCTTGAGAATTTTGATTCATGAGTGTGACATTGTTCAATTGCCCTCTCAAATCCTCATACACTTCTTCACTACCAGTAGCCTTGATGGGGTTATCACTTGAGCCCTCATCAGACTGTACAAACAAATTCTTCTTCCTTTGTAAGTTAGGACATTGATTTTTGTCATGCCCTTTATTTTTACAATAGTTACAGAACTTCTCAGTTTGAGAAAAAGAAGAAGAATAAGAAGGAGAAGAAGAAGAGAAGGAAGTTTTAGAAGAAAGGGATTGATGAGAAGTGGGATTAATGGAAGAAGTATTAGAATATCTTCTTCGGCCCTGTTGCTCCGTGGACACTTCGTCGATCGAGCTACCTGAAGAAAAATGAGGCTCCTTATGTTGTGCAGTGAACTTCTCCTCCGCAAGCTATGCAAAGTTGAATGCATCATCCAACGTAGTGCAAGTAGAATATTTTAGCTCCTTGTAAAGATGTGCAAGTAGACCACTCTTGAATTTTGCAATCAACACCGCATCAGGATCAACAATGGCAAGTAACACTCGGAGGTGGTTAAAGTGGTGAATAAAATCTTGCACAAATTGTCTTTTTCCTTGGTGAAGTCTTAGCCATTGATTGAGTAAATCGTCCTCATAGTTGGATGGATAAAATGAAGCCTTTAAGGCTTTGACTAGCTCCTCCCATGTTGTAATTGGGTTTTGGCCTTGTTGGCGATTGGAGATGAGCACCTTGGCAAGATTGGAAAGTTTGAGTTTGGCAAAGGGGACTTTTTGGGCATCAAGAGTATTACTAAACTCAAACCAAGTCTCCATGTCAAGTATCCAACTGTTTAAGACATCGAGATCTCGAGAACCTTCATAGATTTGGACTTCACATCGAACATTAGGGCGTTGGGAGGACGAGGAAGAAGTTTGGAGCAATTGCATCATGGTTGTTAATTCATGTTGGGCTGCAGTGATTTCAACCATATTTTCATTCTAGGTTGTAGTGATTTTAGCCAATTTCTCCGCTAGGGCCATGCTAGTGGCCATTGGTCTACTAGGAGTGGGCAAATGTTTACTAGGTGCCAGTGCACTAGGCAAAAATAGGATCAACAACAAAAATTTGTTTCAACTATTTAATGGGCCCTCCCCTCCTATTGGAGACTAAACTGAAGATACTATTGAAGGTAATTTTAAGGAGGGTAATGAGGCAATTAATGAGCACCAATGGTCAACTACAAGCCCAAGGGAAGACCACGAAGTTCAATGGCTAGTCAAACTGCAACAACTCCAATGGCTAGCTAGCGCCCAACTCAACAACTTTAACGACTAGTCAACAACAATTCCATGGTGCCCAATAACCAACTCCAATGGCTAGTCAAAGATCAAACCAACAATGACTAGTCAAAGTCAAACAAGTTACAACGGCTAGCCACTCCACATCATGGATTGTATGGATAAAACACGTTAGTGATCAAGAAATAGAGGGTAACACTAGTGGCTAAGACACATCAGTGACTAGGGAACATATGAGAAGGTGACATGAACCGAACAATACATGGCACACATCGGATAAGACACATCAACAACCAGGGAACAAAGGATAATGCTAGCGAATAAGACACATCAACAACCAAGAACAGACGAGAAGGCAACATGGACCAATCAAGGGAGGCAAATAGGGACAAGGCAACACAGGAAGCAAATGTCGATTAAACGAACAGGAGGAGTGGATAGTCAGCATACATTGGCTACCAACAAACGGGGATAATGTTTTTTAAATCGCAAAGACACAATTTCCTCCTGAATGTGGGATAAAATCCACTACAAAAAATACGTCGTCGATGAGAAGACTGTAAAAAAATTACACCCATTGCAAATATTAAAATTAAACCTTAGAAATATTAAGCCACCAATCAATGTTTTGTTGTTGGAAAACTCGGAGAGACGTCGAAAAGTCATACATGATCAAATGAACAAATGTTCGTACATGATATGGTCAGGAAGTTTGTTAGGGAATGGAGATTGTGTCTTCAAAGATGGAGGATTCATTCTACCTCCTAGCCAGTCCCTATCATTGTCTGCCCCCGTAGGGTGGTCTGGTCGATTTTGGGGGTGAACCGACTATAGATTTGACGACTCTATCAAGGGCTTCTGCGCCACTAGCGACTATGAAAATGGTTTGAAATATTAATAGGTAAGGGGTGCTCCTTCTGTTTCCCTTGTCGAGTTCACGTTAGGCCGCATAGACTTCTACGACGTCAGTCTTGTGGACGGCTACAATGTCCCGCTCAGCATTACCCCTCTTGGAGGCACCGGAGACTGCGCAAGTGCTGGTTGTATTGCTGATTTGAGACCAAAATGCCCAGCAGAGCTTCGTATTACGAGTAATACCAGAAAGGAAGAAGATCATTGGTGTCTTTGATGAACTATGAAGACACTCCTCGAAGACATCAGCGATAGTAAGGAGCCATAAAAAATGAGGATTGAATATGTCAAACACTGTTGGATAAGGAAGATGTCAGTTTCATAGGAGCATTGTGAAAACTTATGGCCATCACCGAGTGAGGGTCGATCTAGCCAATATTTGAGAAGCAAGATCTGTGGTCGTGCAAGAATACCACCTCGACGCCAAAAGAGCATTGGTATGAGGGTCAAATCATGTTGGTAGCAGCAAAAAAATAGTGTAATTCCTCGAAATGGATGTGATGTGTGAGAGCCTTTGAAAGGTCTAGCTATATTTTTCTTGATTGAGGCCTTCAGAGTGAGTGTGAAGCGTAGAAGGCGACGAAAGGATGAGAGTCACAGTTTGTGGTGATTCAAATGCCAACAAAGAAATGTGCACCAAACTCGTTAGATATGGTCATGAGAAACCAGAATAGCCTCTGACACTTTGTCAAAGTGCCCAGATCCATCGTAAAGATGTTGTAAACTCTACAAATCCACTTCAACACCATATCTAGAGCCAAAAATGACTACGAAAAAATACAAAAAAAATCTTGAAGAGCAGATATATGTATTAATAGCTGAAGGTCAGAGTCAAGAGAGACCCGACTAGCTATGAGTCGGTGATGAGTAGGACCCCAATAAAAGTTTTAAAAAATGGAGTGCTTGAAAGCTTTTACAAAGAAAAAGAGTGCTCCTTCCAAGCCAAGATCCGCTGGTGGTTTTCTCATTCCTCTTTTGAACCAGACTGGCCTAGAGGAAGAGGATACTCGTCGATCCAACGCTCATCTCTGACACCACTTATACGAAAGTATCACTCGAGAGCAAGCACACAAAGAATAGCACGATGAAAACTGAGTTTGCATTCATACCAAAAACATTTTTATAGGCATGTCTACCTTTAAAAAAGTGGTATTTAATGCACCCAATCCGTATAAACATTAAATGTTGTACAATGTGATCCGTGTGAATAAGGATAATATTAAGAATTAAATATTAATCCCTATCATAACCACATTAAAAATAGGTGAGATATCCACTCATTTTGGGAGTTTAATTTTGTAGGCATTTGCTATAAATTTCTTCAATACCTTACAAGGTCCAATCTTCTTCTAATTGAGCTTGTTGTAATTACCCATTGGGAATCTTCCCTTTTGTAAATGTGCCAAAAAGAAGTCACCAACCTAAAATTATTGTATCTAAAATTTGAGATTAGCTCGTTTCTTGAATCTCATAACATTCTTCTCCAAATCAACTTTCACTTTTCAATGTAAAGTGTGCATGTATTCAACAAAGTCTTCTGCTATTACACTAGGTCTTTGTAAATTAGTTGTACTTTACAACTCATTTACTCCTCTTGGACAGATTCCATACATAATTTGGAATGGACTCTTGGTTGTCCTTATGTTTATCAAGTTGTAATATGCAAACTCTACTTGTCTTGGTATGGTATCCCACAATTTTGGTTTCTTGCCAACTAAGCATCTCAAAAAATTCCTAAGGCTTATGTTCACAACTTCGATTTGAACATCCATTTGTGGGTGATAAGCTAAACTAAAACTCAATTTTGTGTCCAACTTTTTCCATAAAGTGTACCAAAAGTGACCTAAAATTTAGCATCTCTATCAGACATAATATTTTCTAGAAAACCATGTAGTCTTACTTATTTAAAGAATAAATCAACAATATGAGTATAATCATTTATTTTTTTGTAGGGTATGAAATGTGTCATCTTTGAAAATTTATCAACAAAAAAAATTAAATCATTACCTCTTTGTGTTTGAGGTAATCCAAAGATAAAGTCCATACTTATGTCTTCCCATGGTCTTTCTAGTATTGGTAATAGTTGATACAATCGAGTATTTTAGATTCTCACTTTTGCATGGTGATAAGCTTGACAATCCTACACAAGTCTTCTTGCATCTGCATTCATTCTTGACCATTCATTTTATCTACTCCAAAATGTCCAACAAGTTCACTATATTTTTCTCTTATCAAGTTCTCTCTCATTGAGCTTTGTGGTATGCATAATTATTGTCCCTTGAATAATAATTCTTCTTGGAAAAGATAATCAAGCTATGGTGTTTTATCTCCCGTAGTAGAGTGCATACACACTACCCATGCTTCTTTGAAGTTCGAATCATCATCATATATCTCTTTCATTACATCAAAACTTGCAACTTCAATATTCATTGCATTCAACAACAAACTTCTTCTACTCAAGGTATCTGCTACTCAATTTGAACTCCCACTTCTATGCTTCAAAATAGATGAGTAACTTTGAAGATACTCCACCCATTTTATATGTCTCTGGTTCAATTTTCCCTGGCTATTAATGAATTGCAAGGCATGACTATCCATATACAATACATATTCCTTCGAAAATAAGTAATGCCACCACTTATTTAGTGCTTGCACAATGGTATAAAACTCTTGATTATAAACTGAATATTTCTTATTGGCTTCATTTATCTTTTTTCTAAAATAAGCAATGGGCCTACCTTCTTAGCTCAAGACTCCTCTAACGGTATTTTTTCTTGCATCACAGTCTACTTGGAAAATTTATTAAAATTTATTAATGCTTAAACCAATTGCTTAGTGATTTTCTCCTTCAATGTTTGAAAGCTCCTTTCTGTTGTGTCCATCCATTTGAATTTATGTCTACCTCCCTTCATCGTTTCCATGATTGGAGCACAAATTCCATTATAAATTATGAGGAAATTTCTATAAAAACTTGCCAAACCATGAAAATTTCTTACCTCACGTACTTCTTGGTGATGGACAATCCACAATAGTCATTACCTTTGTTTGATCCATCTACAAACCATATTTAGATATAATTAAACCTAAATATACTGATTCTTCCTTCATAAAACTACATTTCTTCAAATTAATCAATGATTGTTCTTCCAACTTTTACAAAACTAACCTTGGATGCATTAGGTGATCTTCCTTCATCACACCAAAATATCATCCAAGTAAACCACCACAAACTTACCAAAAAAAGGCTTGAAGAATTCATTCATTAACTGCACAAAAATGTTGGGTGCATTCATCAACCCAAATGGCATGACCAACCATTCACACAAGCCTTCTTTGGTCTTAAATGTAGTTTTCCACCCATATCCTTCTATGGTTTGAATTTTATGATAATCGCTCTTCAAATTAATATTTGTGAAGTACTTTGCTCCACTCAAAAAATACATTAAATAATCCGAGGTAATGAAAACCTATATTTTATCATGATTTTAGTGATAGTTTGGGAGTTTATACACACGATATTCTTTGCATGTCTTGGGTGCTAGTATGACTAGTAATGAACATGAATCAAACTCTTCCTAATCAATCCATTGTCCAATAACTCTTGGACTTGTCTCTTCATCTCTTCATTTTTCATGGGTGTTATCCTATAAGTTGCCTTGTTTGTCAAACTTGATCTAGGGATGAAGTCTATTTTATGACTAATGCTCCTCATAGATGGTAATCCATTTGACAACTCCTTTGAATGAATATCTAAAAACTCCTCCAACATATCAACTATTACATGAGGAATCTCATCCTTTTCATTTTCTATGTCATCTTTTGTACGTTTGGCAATGAGAGCAAAACACATTTGTTCCTTCTTTGGGTCCATCATGGTTTGTTTTTCGAAGATCAAGCAAACTTCAAAACTACTACCCAAATCTTCTCATTTATCCTTCAATGGACTCAATGCATAACTTTTACAATCCTTGACAATTGAATAAGTATTCGTCCTACCATCATGTATTGCTTTCCTATTAAACTGCCATGGTTTGCCCAACAAAATATGACATGCATCCATTGATATGATGTCACATAGAATTGTATCTTTAGAGGAACCAATATGAATATTCATCATACATTGTTCGATTACCAAAATTTAGTATCCATTTTGTAACCATGACACTTTATATAGATTTGAATGCTTTATCCTCTTTAAGACGAGTTTCTCCATCATATTTGTTGATACTACGTTGTTTGTACTTTTGCTATCTATAATCACCTTGCAACATTTACCTCCTAACTTACAAATCATCCTGAACAGGTTCATTCTTTGCTTAGGTTCATGCACCTCCTTGGCTGGTTTTAATAGTACCCTTTTCATCATAAGGAATTCTCCTTGTTTCGGTTCTTCCATGTGCTTTGGTGAAGCAATATGTTCTTCATACGCTTGTGCAATCTGGTTATAGACTTTCTTTCCATACCCACTAGTTTACTGCACTTGAGGGTACTCATATGCCCTATGTCATTCTTCCAAGCATCTATAACACTTGCTAGCAAATTCACATCCTCTACCTCTATCAAATCCACCTCATCCTCTTGATAATTCACCATTTTCTTGGGTACTTTGTAAACTATTCATTTTTAAGGAATTTTCTCCTGCATCACGGGCTTGTTGCCCTCTTCCTCCATGGATTTGTCCTCTTCCTCTTAAAGACCATTCTCTCCCTCTAGACTTTTTATGTTGCTTAAGCATCAATTTCTCTTCTGTCTTGAGTGCATATTGATATGCTTCTTCAATAGTTATGATCTGAATTATACCAATTCATTTTGTATGGACAATCTTAGTCCATTTAAGTATCTTACCACTTTCTCTTCATCATCTTCGATATGTTTGTTTTTTATGGTTAACTCATAGATTTATTTCGTATACTCTTTCACTCCCAACCCCTTTTGCTTGAGGTTTGAGAGTATTTTTAACAACTCAATCTGATAGTTAATAAATAAAAATTTAGATTTCAACGTAGATAGAAAATTATCGCAAGTTCAAATTTTATCCTTGCACTTTTGTTCTCTACCTGTTTAAACATAATCCCACCAAATCAAAACATGTCCTTTCAGCCTTGTACATGCAAATTTGACCTGTTTTAGATCCTCCATAAATTCATAGTCAAAAAATCTCTTCATATCCATTATTCAATTGATCAACTCCTCAGGATTTAAACTTCCACTAAAATTGAGAGTATCCATCGTTGGCTTACTTACCATGCTAAAGATTGATCGAATCAATTGTTGCTCTAGTTCTTTTCCTTAATATTCATCTCAAGCTTATGGGTGACAGTCTCCTCCTCTTCACTGTCACTAACTTCCTCAAGATGAACACATCTCCTTTGGGAAGTCTCAGTTGCATCTAATCTAGTGAAAATTCCTCTTAGCATTTCAACTATGTTTGTTAGTCGAGGCACAAGACCACACAATTTTCCTCTTTTTTATTGTGCCATATCTCCTTCGATGCATATTATAGACCTTTTAAAATAAAATCTAGCTCTGATGCCAAATTATGTAGCACCAAAAGAAGGTATTAATTGAACAACTACTTTCTTAAGCAACACAAATTCATATATAATCATAAACTACTTGCACAATAGTATGGGATCTATATCCCCACTTGAACAACACAATATTGTTACTTGAATGATACTATGGTCTTTACTTGAATGGAGAAATATCGTTCACTTGAACAACAGTTTTGATGTAACCACTTGAACGAGTAATGTTCACTTACTTGAATGCTAGTTGACTTAAACAACAATTACTTTGAACAATGTTTTACCACTAAATGATGTTTCAAACCTCCACTCAAATGATGATTAGTTCTTCACTTGAACAATGTTGTATTTAAACGATACTCTTAATATTTATAGGAATGGTAATCACATGTTTCTCACATGAACAACTTCGATGCCCACATTTTCATTTGAATTGTGCTTCCCTTTGAAAGATTTTAACTCCCTCACTTGAACGATGACTTAGTTCTTACTAGAATGAGGTTAGGTTCTTTCTTCAAATGAAAACTCTATTCAAACTATCTTTTGCACATTTGAATGATACTTTTGATTGAGCTGCAACCACACTCTATCTTCTCCTATAGTCATGTAGTCTTGCAAACACTAATTGTATTCCACAATATGAAAATTTAGTAACATAATGCACCCACCATTTGACATACATACATGAAACAAATTAAAGTGGAATTTAAATTTTTTATTTCTTTTATGGTATCGGGTTACACATAGCAATGTACTGCTTCCAACCTAAACTCATACAATAATATCTACTTATACAATAATCCCTACTCTTAGACACCTTCATGCAGACCACCTCTAGGTTTCTCTCCCTTCTCTCTTCTCCTCAAGGTCATCATCCTTTTTCCTCTTATTCTTCTCTATGCATCTTTTCCCCTTCATCTTCCCTCCTTTATATGCATGATTTGACAATTACCCAAATGGTTTGCCTACTATTTAATAATTTTTTAATAAAAACTAATATGCTTCTACATCACTTTTGATAGTAAGAGTAAATGTGAAACTAATCCTTTCTCTTAAACAATCCATAAGTCTTACATATAATTAAATATGTTACATGTATAAAATATGAAAGTAATTTCAGCTAATTATGGATGAAATTTTAAAAATGTTAAAAAAAAAAATAAACTTTTTGAGATGGATAATGGACGAATATAAATGCAAGAGTAAATGTGAAACTAATCCTTTCTCCTAAACAATCCATGAGTCATACATAGAACTAACTATCAATGTAGGTTAATAGTTTATCATGGATCAAATAGTTGTTATTTATTGATAATGATAAAATGTTAAATTTTATTAATTTTATGAGTTTTTTATTATATTTTAGATCAATTTATTTTAGATGGATAATGGAAGAATATGAATGCAAGAGCAAATATGAAACTAATCCTTTCTCCTAAACAATCCATGAGTCATACGTAGAACTAACTATCAATGTAGAGTAAAAGTTTATCATGGGTCAAATAGTTGTTATTTATTGATAATGAGAAAATGTTAACACTTTTTAATTTTGTGAATAAATGCAAGAATAAATATGAAACTAATTATTTTTCCTAAATAATCCAGAGTCATACATAGAATTAACTATCAATTTAGACTTGTGGGTCAAATAGCTGTTATTCATTGATAATGATAAAATGTTAAATCTTTTTAATTTTGTGAAAGTTTTATTATATTTTATGTTTTGTGAACACTTAAATATATATAAAAACAATTTTTTTATTAAAAATTATATCAATTTTTATAAATATCTTTATTATTCAGTCTATACCTTAGTCTCAAGCAGATAGTGCAATAATTTGGGCTTTAGCTCTTCTTCAAGAAGTTCAAGGTTCAAACAATGTTGTGTGTGGAGGTGTGTTAATCCCCTATAATAAGCTTAGATCTCGTTCTTACAAGGGGTCATGGCTGGAATGAAAATGTTCAACCCCAAGCATTGGTTGTAGGGTTTTTCGGTTTCTCACCCTATCCAAATTAAAAAAATAAAATAATTATTTTTTATAAATATCTTTATTATTCAGCCTATAACCTGGTATCGAGGGACAATGCAATGATTTTGGCTCTTTTTTCGGGATGTTCAAGGTTCAAACCATTGTGTCTAGGATGTGTTAATCCCCTATTGATAAATTTAGCTCTCGGCTTTACTAGGGGTCCTGGCTAGGATGAAAATGCTTAGCCCTAAACGTTGATTGTATGAGTTTCAAATAATAATTAAAAAAAAAAAAAAAAAAAACAATCAATCTAACCTATAGTCTATCCCCTTTTGGATGCACTATGATTTGAACTTTGAACCTTTCTAAAATTATTTTTTATAAATATCTTTATTATCTATAGGCTGTAATTTGAACTTTAAACCTTCCACATAAATAAAAAAAAATTCAAAACCCTAATCACTACACTATCCTTGTTCCTCAAACAAACAAGATATATCTTTTATTATAAAATAATAATAATATCTAATACATTTTATCTCAAAAGGAGTGCTAATTATCCATGAAAAAATAAAAATATAACCAAACAAAAAAACTCCTGTACAATAAAAATATAACCAAACAAAAAAACTCCTGTACAATAAAAATATAACCAAACAAAAAAACTCTTGTACTTCAAAAGTAATATTAATCGTATGATTACGCATAAAAAAAGATTGAAAGGATGGGCAACTAGTGGAAGATTCATGGAACATGACAAATCAAAATTAATAATAGTTTTAAAACTTATGCACTCATGAATAATATGAATCTTTGATTGTTTCACATGGCTTAACATAAATTGAAACATTGAATTAAGCCAGCTAAAAATTGGTAAAATATTATTATTAAATTTGATTATAATAAAAATTATTTTATAATAAATTTAGAAAGAGGTTTTGGTAATATGTTGAGTGTTTTCCATGAATTACTTTGATTCAATTCTTGGAAAATTGAGGTTTTGTTAATTTAATGTTTATCTACGAATTAAGGATTATAAAAGTTTTCTATACAAGTGTATATATATATACTTTTCAAATAATATAAACTTAACTAATTAAAAATTTTGAAGAAAAATTTTAAATTTAAATTTTTATGAGTTGACAAATTTAAATTTATGTAAGTGCGAGGTATGTATAATTATCAGGTTGTTATAATACTATTATGTGGTCATCATACAATACAAATGGAGTCACAGGCAGTTGCCCTAGTGGCTAAGATGATGGTTGTTTCTTAAGTGTTCTTGTGTTCAAACCCCTTAAGGGTAGTTGTTGATATATTTATTTATTTATTTTCTCACACATCCACCCCCTCACACACTCACTTACACTATGGTTTGAAGTTTGAACCTCCCGAATAAGAGACCAGGGTTTGAACTTTGAACCTCTCGAATAAGAGACTAGGGTTTGAACTTTGAACCTCCCGAATAAGAGCCAAAGCACCGCTGCACTGTTCCTGGGACTACATTTGAATTTTTGTAAGCGCCATACATGTATAATTATCAGGTTGTTATAATACTACTATATGATCATCATGATGTCATTTAAATTCCATTCCAAACTATTTTATAACTATATAATTAATATAAATAAATTATAATTGTTTTAAAAAAGGTTAACTGTCATCCCCATCCCTTTCATGACTTTTCATAAGGGCATTCATCCCCTCACACATTCGTCCACTCCTTGGACCTTTTGAAGAAGAGCCAAAACCAGGTCCATTGCCCTGTCCCCTAAGGACTATATTTATAAGAATTTTAATAACCTACAACATTTTTTCAATAAGTTTACACAAGTTTTTGTGAGGGGGTTTGAACTTTTAACCTCTTACAAGAGACCAAAACCTTTATCAATGTAGTAAGCTTCCAACTATTTTCAATAACGTTGGATTGGTAAGATGTTGGGCACTTATCAGGAAGAGACCTAGGTTCAAACCTTGCGGGCATGCCCACTCTAGGGCAAAGGTAGTAGTCTGACTAGAATCCGCTGAGTGTGCGCCAACTTGATGACGACGATATCAACCTCGAGCCATCGAGGGTCTCCCAAACATGTTTACCGAAGCGAGGTAGGGGTTATAGTGGTAGCTCCATGATTTAACGCTACGACTCCGAAACATGTTTACCGAGGCGAGGTAGGGGTTATAGTGGTAGCTCCATGATTTGACGCTACGATAGGAGGCAATGTGATTTGGCCATGTGACCAATTATTCAAAAAGGAAAGATAGTTACCAATTCCCCTATGTAAAAAAAAAAATAATAAAAAAATAAAAAATAATTATTTAAAAACTTATTTATTTGTATTTTTCCTTTATACGTTTAATAATAATTATAAACATGTAAAATAAAAATAACAATTCATCATTTTTTTTTTATAGTTATAAATATTAATTTATATTAATAATTATATTAGTCAACCTAAAAATCCGTAAGACAGCAACGAATGAGTTGCAAGAGGATAAGTTCACTCATTTAAAGCAATTGCCATAACCTTCCTATTTTTCCACAATCCCATTTACCATACAAATTCCAGAGGCATTTCTCGTAAAAGAAAACTCCCGATTGCGTTTCAAACGGGCACAGCAAGAAAACTAGATAAACCCGTAAGTCAAGATCAAGATTATTTATCTACTTAAGGTGGAAACGAGATGCCCGCGCGGCATGAACAAACAGTGACCACAAGCTCAGAACCTCGCCACCAAATGCTAATGGGAATGCAAGAAAAATTGCAAATAGCAAACGGTGGGTGAAGAAAAAATGACTTAGGATTCTAGGCTCTCATGACGGCACTTAAACTTTAAATAACAAACTCGTTAAACTCCCTCACTAAAATTTATAGGATCGATATATCCCAAATATTCCTTGGGACAGGGGACGGGAAGCGGAAGGGCACAGGCAGAGACAGCGGCAGGAGCAGTCGCGAGAGCGTCTGATGTTACATCACGGCTCTCCTCTTCTTTCCCACGGCAAACAACTCCACTCCATGGGACCCCAGGGCTAACAATTCTCCAATACTATAATATTAATTTGGCAGAGAAAAAGGACCAAGTTGGGAAAGGGAATTTAGGCTCGGTATTAGTAGTCATGGTTCTTCTGATCTGGGCCTGAGGTTCGGGGGACTGTACAGAGAGAGAGAAAGACGGAGCTGGCGCCATCATCACCACTAATAGAAGCTGCAGCACATATCACACGGGATTCCATTCCAATATTTTTGCACTCTAATTCATAGTATGAGAGGTATCTAGAGAGAGAGAGAGAGAGAGAGAGAGAGGGGGGGATCGTGTGGAGGGGAAAAGGAAGGGAGGATTCCAAATACGCGGCAGCTGCATACGACCAGGTATATCCACCAGTTTACACGCTAAAACTATTAATCAGTCAACACGTCTGCGGTTCGATTCTTCCGAGCACCTGTTTTGTGGTATTTTAAGTTTCTTATGCTTTTACCCTGCAAATAATCATGAATAGTGTCAACTCGTTGTGTTTTCCCCTGTTCATTTCGAGGATTTAAGGACTATTAGATCTCAAAGAGCGGCCCCGAGGTTTTCTGTACAATATTTCGTGGACAGGAAATATGGAGGAGTGAGAGGTAAATCAAAACATTTTGCGCTTTGCATATATACGACTTCGATAATCCCGTAGATCTCTAGTGTTAAAAAGGGGGGCGGTTAAGTCAGCATACTATTCTGAGTCTGCCAACTTTAGAGAATCCGCTCCAATCCAGAGGCTTATATTTCTTGAAGAAACTACTTTTTCTTAAGAATTCCGGTTCCGGGGGGCTCAATCTCGCCAAAATCTAAACGGTTAACGAGTTCCAGCAGTTTTGCCTTTTCCTTTATAGGAACATTTTTGGTTATTACATGCTGTTTCCAAACCCCTAGAAGTTTTAATCTCTTCGCGGTTTGCGACAGCGCTACAGCCTTCGTTCGAAGTTTCGAACGCCAGACATCTCATTTAAGATCTTAAACCCGTAGCTGAACGCTTTGTAGCCCAACCGTACGCAATAAATGCGCAGGTGTAGAACATTTTCATTTTCATTTTCATATTTTAGATATTAATATAATATTTGGCAACAAAGCCTGGAATGAGTAGGAGGCATTAAAGGATGGAAGCTATAATTTGAGCGTATTTAAACGGCACACGCAACCGGATCTCTGTCAGCAATCCATATTTTAGGTCTTCGATGTTGAGCTTTAAACTAGGAAGCATCAATTTAAACCCTTGTGCGGTTAATTTCCGTGTTGGATGGAAATTAAGGTGGGAAATTGTTGTTTCGACATTGGAAGAGAGTTTGACAAGAGTTATTTTCGGCATTTGTAGTTATCTCAAATGTCTCTCTTTTGTTGCATTTGGAACGGCATTCCGTGTTGGTGTGTTTTTTAATTTTATATTCTGGTTGTGTGTTTCTGACAGAAGTTGGAACTGCTGTGGCTAAATTTGGCGAAATACCGCAGAGTGTGCTGCTTATTGACCGTGCAAGCAACCAAAGCTACGATCGGCGTCAGCCGGTGACACAAATTCTGGGCAGCCCGTACTTTCCGTCTGGGGTGGGCTAACTTGCCAAGTGTTCAATTCCCGGCAACTACGTCGGTGGGATTTTACCAACTATTGACCATCTCTTACTCTGGCGGCGGCAGCAGGAGCGGCGGTGCATCTTGACGTCGTTATTTCGACATGGTGTAGTGCCAGGCATTTTTGCCGTCAACTGACGGGACGGGCCCAGGCATAGTCATGGGGTTATTTTAGGTCGCCCCGGGGACGCATTGTTCTGTTTATTCTTCTTATCGGGTTTTAGTAATAAGTTTATGGTGGAGTGAAAAGATAATCATCATCAACATAAGAGCATAAGGCATCCCAATGGGTTGTTGCCCCTCGAGGTTTGAGCGCCGCTCACCCGTTCCCGAGGAAGAAGCTGAAGAAGTCGCCAGAGTTGAAGGTATGACTCATTACTAGCTCAAATTCTTTTTATTACTCTGTTTCCTCTCATGGTATTTGCATAAACATAAATCAGCACTAAAATCATCTATCCTCCTTGTTTAATGTCCTGTTCTTTCCATCCGTCATTTTATCATTGCCGTTTTAATGTCCGGTTCTTTCCATCCTTCGTTTTATCATTGCCGATCAAACCTTAGCACTATGATTAGGAGGTTTACCCTGCTGTGTGCATTGCCTTCATCTGGTCAATCTACCTGTTGAGCAATCTGTAATGAAAAAGGCAGCTTGTTTGATCTCATAATCGCCTTTCCAACGACTTTACATATTCATTGGGCCACATTGCCAATGCCCAAACCAAACCAATAATTGGGCCACATTGCCAATGCCCAAACCAAGCCAATAATGTCCATTGAAATCAAGGGCCTCCAAAGTTACTAGAGTTTGGCTTAGTATGATGAACTTAAAAAGTTTAAGAAATATGGCTATCCTCCTCTCTCCATTTTTAACATGCCCATAATGCAATAATTCTGGTTTGAGAGTGATTAGTCACATTTTTTTTATTACTTTTTGGTTACTACAGTGCATTGTGACAGCTCTTTTTAATGTGTCCCTGGCCTGCTTTGGCCATCTGTGGACATCAATAGCATTATCTTCTCTTATCTTTGTGGAAAATTCCTCCCCTATTTTCCCCTCAAATTCCCACTTATTTCTAAGATTAAAACTTGCAATATAACGTATCTTTGTTTCTGCAGACCATTTTTATGAGGTTGTAAACAAAACAATCTCGTTGTTTAAGACAAATAAAACTATTCCTGCAATCTCATTGCATAGACTTAATTTCAACGGTAGACTTCATTTGGTTGTGTGAAGACAAGTTCTCAATCTCGTTCAACTAGGGTTACTTAATGGTGCCATGGAGGCGGGTTGCTTCAAATTTCTCAGCGGGTGCCGCTGGAAAAATGTGGGAGTTCTTCTGGAGGAAGATGATTCTTTGCAATCAAGAATATTCATCTCTGTTCCATATGTTCTTTCAGCAAAATAGAGACTGTCATTTGTCAATGAAGTTGCGGAGCAGGTGCCAGAAACTTTTAGGCTTCCTCCTCCAGCACCCATGAAAGTTTCCGTAGTTGTTCTGATCTTTTAGTACAAATTTAAATTTTCTCTCGTGACCGGAATAATCTTATGCTGTGGCCCTTCCAGCAGCAAGACACTCAAAGCTGTAGTCCCTTTCATGGGATCTGCTGGTATCCTATTTTTCTTGTCTTCCAATAACTTTGCAATGGCATCCATTTGCTAAATGCAAAGGCTGTTGCGCACATGTCTCTTATCTCTAACATTTACTTTTGATATACCGGCTTTCTATCATGTTTGCGTATTTTTCCTGGATGTTGCTCTGAATTTGAGTGTTTACTTGCTAGTTCAAAGGTTCTTCTAAGTAGCAAGACCGTAAATCGTGTTTGGGGCTTGATTTTTGCTTTTGGTTAAGAAATGCATCAAAGTGTTATTTATGTCATAATGATTCTGTTACAGAAAATGGAGGTGAACCTGAACCCGATTCTGTTCCACCATTTACTGAGTATTCACTTGAGGATCTGCGGGCAGCTACAAATCACTTTAATCCGGATAATATCGTTTCCGAAAGTGGAGAGAAGGCTCCCAATGTTGTGTATAAAGGAAGACTGGATAACAATCGTTGGATTGCTGTGAAAAAGTTCCCCAAAGTTGCTTGGCCTGATTCAAAGCAGTTTGTGGTATAATTTCTTTTATTTGCTTATGCTCAAGCATATGGTTTTCATTTTTGGTCTCATACAATGTATATTTTACTTGGGAATTCCTTCTATAGTCATGATTTTCTTTTGTTGATATTGCTTTAGAGCAAGAAGGGGTGCAATTGCATACAAAACCTATTAGTTGTTGTTAGTATATAGTCATGATTTTCTTTTGTTGATATTGCTTTAGAGCAAGAAGGGCTGCAATTGCATACAAAACCTATTAGTTGTTGTTAGCATCTATTTTTAAAATGGGATAAAGATCATGTAGTTGTTACTATTTAAGAGACTGAATGTCTGTTGCTTTTCAACTTTTCTGATTTATTCCTTGCTAAGTGCAGGAGGAGGCCTGGGGAGTTGGGCGGTTACGCCACGAGAGATTGGTCAATTTAATAGGGTATTGTTGTGAAGGAGAGGAACGACTCTTAGTTGCAGAATACATGCCCAATGACACACTGGCAAAACACCTTTTCCACTGTAAGTTCCTGAACTCATCCCAAGCTAGTGGCAGCATGAAAACAACAGAACCCTTTGTTATTTAAAGTGAAAAATTCTTTGAAAATCTGTCTATCCTGTACAAATTTGATTAATTAGGTTTGCAAGCTTTTTCCACTTCCAGTTCCTGTATAGTTTGCCAGAAATTAGAGATGTGAACTAAAATCTGATCTTTAGAGGAAAAAAACAGCGTATATTATTTTTGAAAAAGATTCTTCCAATTAAATTGGTCTAAACTCAAGCAAAATTATGCAAACATGGATTAGAGGTCCAATGCTTATTTTCTATTTTTGGGAAAAAAAAAATTGTTTTAAAACAAGATTTAAGGTTGAACAAGAAAGAGGTACATATATTTAAGAAGTCAGATTATAGGTGACTTCAGCATATACATTAGGACTTAATCTATGATTCTTCTTATTTTTATCATTCACTTGAAACATTTTGCACCTGTATTATATCATGACTGCATTACTATGGTATTTCAACAAACCACTTAGTGGTATTACAACATTTTGGCGATTATGCATATCACTTTTCAATATTTGAACCCTGATCTCCACCTTGAAAGTCAATGCATTTAACACCACTCATGTCATTTGTTTTTCTTAATGTTCACATTAATCACTTGAGTTGACATATATAATTATAGTGTTCGCATTTTATTTTTTGTTTTCTCTTTTAGTGCTCACATTAAGTTGTCGTTTATAATTATAGTGTTGGTTTTGGAGGACAGTTGTGTGTCCAAGGATTCTCAAACTATGATCTTTGGCATTCATAGATAAGCAATGAACATAGAGATGTGGTTATGATAGAATGGAATAAATCTAATATTTCAAGATTTGGAGACATGGAGATTAAGAGATATGGAGATTGATTATGGAAACCTCTAGAGACAACTCCCAAATGTGGAACAACAGGCTCAGGATTCAGAGATAGGTAGACCTAAACAATTATCCCAAAAACAAATATAGGAAAAAGGTCCAAAGTCATAGAAGTTCTACATAATGATTATTATAATTGTAAGCAAGTTCATTATTCATCAAGTTACACTTTATAAAGACCAAAATCCAAAACTGAAAACTAACCATCTTTTTTACCAATACTAAAACAAAATGCAATGGTGCTTCCACAATCCATGTTAGATAAATTGTAAGAACTCATATTTAAAGAGTCCAAGTTTATAAGAAGTCCAGCAAAATGCCATATAATCACAAGTCATGATATGCTTGCAAGACACTATTGTGGGTTGTCTATCTTGTTTGACTCCTCCCAATTGATATGGGTTTACATGCGTCAATTGAAATTCGCCCCTTTTATGGAATATCAATCTTTTAATTATTATTATTAGGGATAAGCTTTGCTTAATGATCCTTTATTTGACAATCATGAGTGAATAGGGCTTCCTTGTGGGCATATTGTTGATAAAACAATCATTGACTAGAAGGATAATATTAGTATTGGAAACATTAATATTTGATGCTTGAATTTTGTATTCTTGAAGTTGTCTTGTTTGCTTAATTAGAAGGGCCTTTGCCTCTTTCATTAAAGGATGCAACATTTGCTGTAAAATGTCTTTTATGCTCACAGTAAGTGCAAAACTTCTTCCTATTACCAGATAAAGCCAAACACCCAGTAGAACCACTCTTCACAGTATTGCCATTATTTGACAATGAGTTGTTAGAGCAAGAGTTGCAAGGGTATGAGAAACATTCTTCTTTTACTATTAAGAAAATTAGTGAGGGTTGGGAGGATCTTTTTGCTACTCGGATTTAACCTTCAAGGAAGTCTAGAGATTATGCTCCAATGTGGTGAATATAAGGAGCTCTAACTCCTTATAGATGTGAGAAAGTATCCTGAGGTAAACTTGATTCCAAATATTTGATCAATATCTTCCACTTGGGCAATGCATTACTATGCTGTGTGTTAAAATGCTTAACAATAATGGAGCGAACTTGCTGTGCGTTTCTTCTTGTACTTGGAAGGAAAAACTGTTTCTTGATAGTCTCGTTGAGGTCTTTGTAGCTCTCAATGGTTGACTCTTTTGTAGCAGCCAGACACTGGATTTGAGTTTGTCATCAAATGATGGCTAGATTAGTAATGTGAACCTCAACAATCATGATCTGTTTTGGCTAAAGGAAGGGGAAGGAAAAGAATACTAAACAACACATTTTCTAATTGTTTAAGGCTAAAGCCCTGTTAGAAAATTTCAAAATAGAACTTACATTGTGTAGAGTGCATCGTTTTGGTGTACAAATGAGAGGTTGTGTAACAACAAAGTGAGCAAAATTGTGAGAAAGGAAAACGACACACAAGGAGATCGTTAATTTCTTTTAGTAAAGTGGAACAGCGTAAGAGCCAATACCAGTTTTTTCTTTGAAAGGAACCAAAAATCAATTTTAAGTTTTCAAAAGGGGATTGAAAAGAGATCTGCAAACCACTCGTCTTGTGAAGGAGATGGATGTATTAGAGTAGCTGTTCATTAGTTTTTATGAAAGGAACATGTGAAAGTACAACATTCTCATAATGGAAGACACACGTTGGTATCATTTAGGTCAAAGATGTTGGTATCATTTAGCCACATTTCCCCTTGAGGACAATTGTATGAGTGGAAGGAACAAAATTAACTAGACAAAGCTATTGTAATGATATCAACTAGTCGATGATCCATTTTGCAGAGTTTTTGGGACTTCAATTAACATGCCTTCATTTTAAGATAAGTGTAATCCTTCAAAGCCAAGTAATTTCCTAATTAAGAACAATTTTGTTACATTTCTATTCTGTTTGTGGAAAAAACTGCAATGCTTTGCTTTTTTACTAGATATTTTATTATCATAATCACAAATTCTATTAAAGTAAGTAAAACCAACAAACCCAAAATCACATTACACATTATATGTTATGTCAAAATTTTTACGAATTTTAGCTCGTTTAGAAATTCAGTCTACTATTTTGCAATGCTTTTATATCAAGAAGGGCGTATATATAATCAAGGAGGGCGTAGTTCATTGTTTATAGCACCTTCCATCACTAGTTTTAGTATGTTATGAACCTCTATTTTCATAACCATAAATCATTCACCAATATGCAGAAATATCAAACATGCATCCACAATAAATTGCACAATATGAATCCACAATAAACTGCACAATATGAATCCGTACAATAAAATAGAGATTGATAATACCCTTGAGGTAGGAAAAAACAACTTCAACCATAAGTCATCACCAATATACAAATATCAAACACGCATCCACAACAAATTCCACAATATGAATCCACACAATAAAATAGAGATTGATAATAACCTTGAGGTAGGGAAACACCGTACAATGCTATTTATTGGAAGGAAGCCACTCCACAAGATCTATAGCTCCATGAGCCAAGAATTCTACAAGAATATTTCATATATTCCTTTTACAATGGGGGTACATCTCTCTTCATACAAGAATGTGATGGTTCACCTTCCATGAGTTACAAGGTCACCTATGTGGTGGTTCACCTTCCATGAGTTACAAAGTGCATAATAATATGACAATATTCTGACAGTTACATATGACAATTTTCCCTAACGGTTACTATATGATTCTATGACAATATTCTCCTACCTATTTCTGATTTGACATATGGCCTGCCTTACTAATGAGTAATGGTTACATAAATAACTAAATTCATAGCAAATCCACATTAGCCAATAATTCATTTATGGCTCAATACAATATTAAATTATTAAGTACCTATCTTGGGTACCTAACATTCCCTCCCCCTTTACAAAATGTTTTGTCCTCGAAATTTTAGAAGAGGCTAAATAATATGATCTTTTGAGCTATGCTGAGTATTGGTACCAATATCGATCATCTAGCCATCCTAGTGAAACTATGATTGGTGGTGGTCTTCATTGATGTCAATGCCATGTGTTGGAAGCATAAGTTTTACTTTTTTTCATCTATACTTGCTTGCATTTACGACTAGTAGCATATCCAAAGTTTTGGCTTCTCTGGTTCCTTGTATGTCCCTCATTGTTCTTTTGTTGCCTCAAGCCTTGTCTCCATGATTGTTGCCTCTCATGGTGGTGTGGATGGTGATATACTCCAACCTTAGCCCGATGTTCAACCTTTTCAGACTCTTCAACATCTTGTTCTTTTTTCAAGCTCCCATCTTTGAATTTGTCCTTGGATTCTGATTTTGCTTCTTCCTTGATCTTTGTTACTGCCTCCTCCTTAGACTCTGTTTCATGATCTTTTGCAACTTGCTTCCCTACCATAACTTCCTAGTTTTCCCCTGATTCTTGCATCTCAGATTGAGAAATATTTTGCAATGTTATCTTCTTTTTGCGATACCATAGCTTCACAAACTTCTTTTGCACATTAATGTTAATAGTACCCAAGGAATCCAACCAAGGATAACCAAGAACAATATCTACATTATTCATCTTAGTAGCATGAAAATTTGAATGTAAAACATATTTATCCATGGTGAGCTTCAAATCTTAAAAAAATTGAACATTTTTACCTTCACACTGTATGTCTTTGATTTTCTTTGCTTGATCTTGCAACCTTTTAGTCAAAGACGTTGATATAATTATATTTGCTACTAGGGTTGATGGAAACAATTTTTATTTTTATTTTGAATGCAACCATGTATTTGCAAAATGAAATTTTTACATTCAAACAAATCTTTTTGACCATTGTTTGGCCTTGACACAAAAAGTGTAGTTTCCTTAGCCTGCACATTATTATCCTTTTCTTTTGATGCCTATTTGTTTAAAAATGCAACTTCAAATTCTTCCCATATATATCTAGGTTTACAGGCACTAGCAAACTCCAAAAACCAAGTTGAAGTTTCCCCTTGTAAATAAAAAATAAAGATCACATCTCAAAAAACGGTAAGAAGATTTTGAAGACAAAGTTTCCACCATTCCTAAGCATCATTATCATCCTCTCGGTGAATATTGGCAACTCCATGATTTTTTTTTTCAAAGTAGCTAGGGTTTGAAATAACCGAAATTTCTCAAAAATTAAAATTTCTGAGATCTCATCTATTTCTTTCTTCAAACAATTAAATCTGCAGATTTTATTCAAAACAAAACAAATGACAACTGATTTGCTTACCTGGATTAAGAGTTATGAATTTTTTCCCTTTTGCATTAATTTTTCCGTGCAGCTCCAAAAACAACACCAAAAGCCCAACTTGCAATAGTTGTGACTCCCTCAATTCTAATTCGAATTTAAGAAGTGAACAATCATTTTTGTAGTACTTAAAATAACCTATAGGCTAGTGCAAAAGGATTCTAAAATGACTGCTAAAAAATGTATTACAATTTTTTTTGAAAAAAAAAATTTGCGCAACAAAAAAAACAACACAAATATCTCAACTTCAAACAACTGTAGCTCTTTTATACTTATTTAGAATTTATCAAATGAGCAGTCGTCTTTATTGTAATCAAAATGATCTACATGTTGGAACAAAAATATTCTGAAAATGATTGCTGAAATAAAAATTAGGGCCTCTGCAAAATGTGACGTTTTATTGGAAAAAATGTGCCTTAGCTCTGCAAAAACAACCCCACTTTGCCCAAAATGCTGCTCTGATACCAAATGTTATGAAGCTCTATTTTCATAATTATAAATCATTCACCAATATGCAAAAATATCAAACATGCACCCACAATAAATTCCACGATATGAATCCACACAATAAAATAGAGATTGATAATACCCTTGAGGTAGGAAAAAAACAACCTTAACCATAAATAATTCACCAATATTCAGAAATATCAAATATGCATCCACAATATGAATCCACACAATAAAATAGAGATTGATAATACCCTTGAGGTAGGGAAACACCGTACAATCCTCCTTATTGGGAGGAAGTCATTCCACAAGATCTCTAGTTCACGAGCCAAGACTTCTACAAGAATACTTCATATATCCTTTTTACAAGGGGGACATCTCTTTATTTTATTTTTTTGATCCATAAGGGAGTTGGTTACATCCATAGTCCTTTTCCACTAGCAAGCAGGGTTCAAATCTTGGGATTGCCCTCACCAACATCTATTCCACCTCGTTGTTATTTAACTTGGTGTGAGGAGGAGCACTAGGGTCTCGAGATTGGTATCGTCGTTGTCAGACTGCGCACTCAACAGATGCAAATCAGACTACTACCTTTGCACAAACAGACATGCCCCTAGGGTTTGAACCTAGGTCTCTTGGTAAGTGCCAGAACTTACCAATCTACCTAGCCCTTGGAGATGGGGTATCTCTCTTTATACAAGAATGTGATGGTTCACCTTCCACGAGTTACAAAGTGCATAATAATATGAAAATATTCCATAACGTTACATATATGATTTTATGACATTATTCTTCTACCTATTTTTTATTTGACATGTGGCCTTCCTTACCAATGAGTAATGATTACATAAATAACATTTATATTATAGCAACTTCACATTAACCTATAATTCATTTATGGCTCAACACAATATTAAATTATTAAATACCTATCTTGAGTACCTAACATAGTACTTAATTCTATAATAATAATAAATATTAAACATATATTTAAGAAATATAAACAAGGAAAATAAACAAGGCTGTTAATTGATTATATATACCGTATTGTACATATTGTATTAATAGAACAAATGCTTTTACATTTCAATCTCAAAAGCAATAAGCATGATCACTTCTTGTGAAATATTGGCAACCTATATAGGGTTGCTCCATATTCATTCTCCCTCCTGTCCTGACGGGGGCATCCATACTTTTAGTTAGGGCATCTACTTTTTGTTAGGGCTTTCAAAAATGGCTTTCCTTCCAAGGTACCTAATGTGTTCTCATAAAAATTCTTTATATTTTGAATTTCTCCAAATATCTGGAACAAGAAAAGATAAAGCTTACTCCTTGCTCACTTACTCTTTGTCTGCACTTAGAAAAAGGTCCCAAATTAAATTTTACAAGTATTACTCCTTTCAAAAATGACTTTCCTTCCAAGATAACTAGTGTTTCCTCATAATTTTTTTTTTTATATTTTAGATTTCTCCAAAAATCTAGAAAAAAAAAAAGATGATGCTTACTCCTTGCTCACTTACTCTTTGTATGCGTTTGCTTTACTTGCATTCGTTTCATATTCTTTCCTAATAACCTAAGAAAAGATAACGGTTGCTCCATGTTTGCACTTAGAAAAAAGGTTCCAAATTTAAATTTACAAGTATTACTCCTCCTAACATTTGTTTCATATCTTTATGAGACTTAAAACAAGAAAAGGTCCCAGATTTAAATTACAAGTATTGTCATATTTTTTTTTATAGATTTTAACTGCCATTAAAAATTGATTTTAATAATTTTTAAATTTCTTCAAATTTAGTTTACTAAGTATAAGTATTTCAAATCAATCTTCTATTTTAAAAAGAACCTTTTTGCTGGTGGTCTAGATTTATATTTATATTTTTCAATCTCGATGAATGCAAATGGTAAGGACAAATGTTAAAATCAATGCGCCCCTTGTGGAGAACAATATTTTTTACTCGGTTAACAATTTCAGTCTATCTACACACGTACACAAAACCTAACCTTTATAACTAATTTTGATTTGTAATCCTTAAAAAACTATTGAAATTATTTTAATTAGCATAAAACTTTTTGTCACCGATTTTTGTCACCGATATAAAATTATATTTTTGTAAAATGACTATTGAATTTGTTTTCGCTAGTATAAATGCTTTAAATAATCTCTATTTTATTGAAACAATCTTTTTTTATTTATCTTAGATAATGTTTTAAGATATGACCATTGAAAGAGTGCAAATTCGACAAATCCAAATCCATTTGTATCCTATTGAGTTTGTTATATAACTAGTAGAGTCTGCTGATTCTTATTCCATGAATATATACAACATTCCATATTCATTTGCTGATTAATAGGCAAATCGATACTTTTATTATTTATTAATAAGTATTTTTTTAATTGGTTATATAGTTTTGAAATCATCTTTTTTTATGCTGGAGAATAAGAGGTTGTATTCAGGTCTCCCATCTTTCACAAATTACAACTCACTTTTTTAGAGCTTGAGAGTTCACAAACATATTCAATTCTTATCTCAATTGAAGTGCTATAGCTAGAAACCTACATCATTTTACATAAAAGGTTTGAATTCTTGATTTTCATTTTCTTGGATCTTTTTCAATTTTTTGTTTGAATATAAATATTCCAGAATTTAGCATCCTTCTTGACTTTTTTTGATAAATTCCACAACATCAAAACTTTACCTCTATTATATAATATATGCATTGCATCTTAGTAGAGTAACATTTCCAAAACATTGCACTATCATAGTCCGCTTTACTATCATAGTCCGTTTTACTAGATTTGGATTGCTAGTTTCCTTCTTGAAGCACAAATGCAACCATAAAAATCATAATAAATAGTTTATATGAAAATACATTAATGATATAAAACAAAGCAGATATTTCCATTGGAAAACATTAAAGTAAATCTTAATCATTATTTGTTTCAGATAGTCAACATGTTCTTGTCAACTTCAATTAAACATACTACTTTCTCTAACCATGGAAAAAAGAATTTAACTTAATAAAAACCCCTATATTGGCTAGCCTATTTGCACATTTGTTTCCTTCCTTTAACCCATGTGTAAACATGATTTCTTCAAACTCTATAATAAGGTCTTGAATTTCCACAATTATTTCTTGTATGTTCCATGGAGTCTTTGCTTTCCTCAAAATTGCATTCAGTGAATCACCTTTTATCCATACTCTCTTCTATTTCATTTGTTTGTATATTTTAATCATTCCAAAACTGCCTAAACTTTATTCGTCTTAAATCTATTATTAAAAATGTAATAAAACAAAATTTCTTATATTATTATTCATCTCAACTTATATTTTCTATGTAATCATTGTAAAGTATTTAATAAACCTATTTATATCCAATCTTATTTGTTACATCACTAGTAAAGTCTATGCCTAATTTTAAGCTATGAATATAGAATGTTTTCAATATATAACCCATAAAATTGTGCGTATTTAATTAAACTATTTGTATCCAATCTTGTTTGTTACATGCCTAGTAGAGTCTATGAATATATACAAAATTTCTATGTTATTTTTTCATTAAATGAATATATAACGTTTTCAATATATAACCATCAAAATTGTGAGTACTTAATTAACCTTTTTGTATCCAATCGTGTTTGTTACTTGCGTAGTAGAGTCTGTGAATATATATAAAATTCCATGTTCTATATTATCATTGAAGTAAATTTTTTTTTACATCACGACTTCTTATTCTTAAGCTACAAATATACAATCCATGTTCACTCTTTTAGGAAAGTAGAGGCTATAATTATTCTTAGGTTAAGAATATAAAATTTCGTGTTCATTCCTTCCTCAAAGCATGAATAAGTAAATTTATATTCTGTCATCGGTATGTATATATTATATCCTCTTATGAGTATGTATATATATTTTAATTGTTTATATGAAATTAAAATAATATTTATTTATATTTTATAGTATTTGTTGTATTAAAAATAAAGTTTATGTTTATTTTTATGTTACAAATATGTTTATATTTTTTTAATTAATTATATGAGATTAAAATAGATACGCTTGTGTTCTATTATAATCATATAGTTATATTATCTTATAATTGTATTATAATGATTGAAAAAGATTTAAATATGGATCTCTTAAAAGTAGAAGAATTTAACCAATCAAACTAATACCACCTAATTATAACTATTATTTTTTTTTTATTGAACATCGTTTACAAATATCAACGCTCTTTTCGAGCAAACACAGGAGGAATCGACCTCACAACCACATGAATGATAATAACCAGGCAACTGCCATTACACCAAATTCCGTTCGGCAATTAACGCTCTTTGGCAATTAACGCTCTTTTCGAGCAAACACAGGAGGAATCGACCTCACAACCACATGAATGATAATAACCAGGCAACTGCCATTACACCAAATTCCGTTCGGCAATTATAACTATTATACATAGATGAAAAGATTTAAATATGGATCTCTTTCTTAATAGTTAAAGAATTTAACCAATCAATTTAACCAATCAAACTAATACCACTTAATTCATACCACATTTTATTATATACTACTTACTACAACCTATAACCTATGGCATGTAAATTTTTTATTGATAAGTTTAGCTTTCAGTTTTACGAATAATCATAATTAAAATAAAAATACTCAATCCTAAACATTAATTAAAAAAAAATTTACACTATATAAATTAAAACAAAATCAATATAAAATAAATCAATACAACCTATAAGTTCACTTGTGTTTAGGTTATATATCATTAAGCTAGTTGAGTATACGGCACAATACCGCATCATTGAGTTCCGAGTATACGCACAATACCGCATCATTGAGTTCTATTCTCTTGATAACAATTATCAAAAACATAATTGACAAGCAAAATTTTTAAACATTTAAATTAAAAATATAATTATACTAGTATAATGGTGTGAAGTAAAATATTTGAACATTTAAATTAAAAAAATAATTATAAAAAATATAATGTTTTTTAAATATTTATATTAAAAACATAATTATAAGAAGTATAATGGTGTATAAAACTTTGAAAATATGTTTTATTTTATTTTTTAAATTTTTTGATTGTCATTCTAGAGTGTTGTTAATATGAAACAAAGATTTTAAGCTCTAAAATTTGAATGAAAAAACATATAATCTGTTTAGACTTAATATATATATATATATATATATATATATATATATATATATATATATATATATATATATATATATATATATATATATATATATATATATATTTTTATAGAGTGTTATGAAACAAAGATTTTAAGTTTTCAAATTTGAATGAAAAAACATATAATTTGTTTAGACTTTTTGATTAGGTGAAGAAGGGGTTTAAAGATCTTTGGCCCTCAGGGTTTTGAAAGGAACCCACAACTCGAGATGAGGGTTTTGAGTGGATCCCACAATTATTACAACAAACTTCAAAAGGGTTACCCAACAACAAATTTCAAAAGGAAAAATACAGTTTACACTCAAAAGGGTAACCCACCAACAAAGAGCAAGGCCGAAAAAATCAGTCACCAATCCTCCTACGTAAAGTACAACAATAAAGTCTTAGAGGATATGAACTGAACGCCCCATATGGGGAACAACACCACACCCGTCTAACGGGAGCAAACTAAAACATCCCGCTCAAAATTAAAATTGAAAATTAAGAACCCAGGTAAGCGAGAGGAACATTCCGACGAACAGTAAACTAGATTTGAGGCTTATAATAACAACGGTTCGAAAGTGAAAATAAACAACTATGAGCCGCCTAAATCAAAGTAAATCAAAGTAAGAGTTGTAAAACAAGAACAACCGCTTTCAGGTACAAGAAAAAGAAGATAGCAATATTTAGCACTGCACATGAGAGGGAGAAAGGTAAGATCGCAAAAAAATAAACCTTTGCACATGAGAGGGAGAAAGGTAAGATCGCAAAAAAATAAACCTTAGAACCCTGGAATCAAACACACCACCAGTGCTCAAATTGGAGAAAGAAATCTTTGCATATCACCGAAGCTAGAAAACCAATAATTTTTTAAATTTGATTTTTTACATTTAATATTAATAACCAATTTTAAACTCATCTAAAATTTATAATTTGTTTTTGATACATAGAGGAATTGGCAACTGCCTTTCCTTTTTGAACAATTGGTCAGAGGGTCAAATCACATTGCCTCCAATCGTAGCATCAAATCATGGAGACCACTATAACCCCTACTTCGCCTCGGTAAACACGTCCCGGAATGAGGGAGACCCTAGTGGCTCGGGGTTGATACCACCGTCATCAAACTGGCGCACACTCAATGGATTTTAGTCAGACTACTACCTTTATCCTAGAGTGGGCATGTCCGCAAGGTTTGAACCTAGGTCTCCTTGGTAAGTGCCCTACGTCTTATCAATCCACTGAACCTAGGTCTCCCTGGTAAGTGCCCTACGTCTTACCAATCCACCTAACTCGCGGACAAAATTAAATTAATTTTTAAGCTAGTTGAAGAGAACCCTTAATTCTAATTTCAAACTTATTATCATATTGTTCAGAACCGAAACAAACAATTTTGGGAGAAAGAACTTACACACTAGACTAACGGCCATGCTAGATTAATAATTGTAAATGATTTTGGGAGAAAGAACTTACACACTAGACTAACGGCCATGCACTAGATTAATGTAACGCAGAGACATTATAGAGAATTTCTTCATGAATAACAAAGAGGTTTCCTTGATTTCCACCAAAGCTGGCATCTTAATTTTTATTTTTTAATTTTTAAAATTTAATTTTTTCCTTAAAACAATTGACCAGTCACTTGGTTTAACCCTGAAGTCTTCCCTTACAAGTTGCATGCGGGGAAATATTTTCTTAAGATTAGATACATACTTCAATGAAATAAAACACTGTTTTATTTATCCAATTCTTTGAAGTTTAACAGAAAAACCATCACAACATGAATATCATTTTATCTATTGAAGAGAAAAAATGTTTGTTTGTTTTTTTTTTAAAAGTGGGTTTTATATGTTGTATATAAAAGGTTCCTCATCCAAATTTTTTTTTAATAAAATATTAAAATATTATATTTATTATTAGGTTAATTAGATTATATTTAATTAGTTTTTTAATAAAAAATATTTTTAGTTTTTTTAAACTATTAATTTTTTTTTTCAAAATTTTGATATTATTTTCATTAACAGAGAATTTTCTTTGGTCAATTACCCTCTCAAAATTGAGTTTTGTTAAGATGAAGATCAACCCCTTAATTGGCTAAATTATTACTGTTTTATTTTCTTATTTGTAGATAAATTGGTATTCCAAGATGCTTCTTCTATGAATAATTGATGGACATCTAGAATAATGCTTCAATCTTTATATCCTTTATTTTAAGATCATCAATAATAGTTTGTAAATCCCCTTTTATTAAAATCCATCTTCATCATTTTTCTATGGTCATCTTATCTCTATATGAAGTGCCCTAGCCTTTGCATAGTTGTTTGTTGAAGTTCCATATGATTTTGAGTAGGTGAAAAGAATTTTACCTTGATTATCCTCCAAAACACCATCTTTGCTAGCTTTTCCAAGGTTTTCTCTGGAAACATAAGTTTGATGAACCCAATCGCAGGATATTTCCATTTTACCTTGAGTCTATATAGATTCTCTGTGTTAACTATGTTGTAGCAGATCACCCTTGCATATATCCTCAAATCCTATAATAAGGTAGCTAGGCACACCTTTTTCACACCTAAGGCTTTCCATAATGAGCATGATGCCTGTATACATTCGCAAGAGAGGCAATAATATAAATCTAAAGTTTGGTTTGATTTTGAGATTTATTTTGTTGGAATTCTATTATTCCTTTCAAACCTTGAATTCCAACATATAATGACAAGGCTAGTCCTCTGCATAATACTTAATGCTTTAGCTTTCAAACAATTTATCCAACATTTCATCAACTCTTCTACTGTTGATGGAACAACCTACTCGATTCTCATGTTTTTGTAAACGTATCCGTAAATGGTGGAAGCAGAGGAACACTGGAGAAGCGAATGATTTGAAGTTTCCAGATCCTCCTTACATAAGACACATCTAAAAGTTCCATGATATCCTCTTCTTTGCAAATTTTCATTTGTAATTTTTTTTTTTGTCCTACTAACCAAAGGGATGTCAAGGCCTTAGGGAGGGCCTCAAATGATCAAACACTCTTCGAAGTAAAATGTTTAAGAGTAGGGAATTTTGGTTGCTCTAGAGCCTTATATCCCAACTTGACGGAGCACCCACCATCTATTGATAGATTCCAAACCAACTCATCCTTTTCCAAAAAAATAGATAAATAGAACTATTGAATCATTTTTTTGAGTTCATCCATTTCTTGCTTGAGTTTTGCTCCCTTAGCCAAATCACTCACATAATTCCAACATCTAAAATTGTTGCTCACATCAATATAATTTTTTACTTTTGAACCTCTACAAGCCAAATAGGCCTGATCCACTGGTTGTTGTTTTTTATTAGAAATAAGAGGATATGACTTTAACCAAACACCAAACCAAAAGTTTGTAGAATCCCTCTCATTGACTAGCCATCCATTATGTTTTTTTGATATTTGCAAACTCTTTGATATGAACTTTCATGTTGCCAAACCCTGAGATAAGGTTCATTTCCTAAACAATTTTATTTCATCTATAGAACCTTTGTATTTTTGAAGTAACAATTTTGCTCAACTCTTTTTTTGCTTTTTGAAAAATCTCCATCTAAGTTTTGCCTGTAATGTCAAACTTATAAATTTGCATTTCCACAAGCCTACTTTCTGATCATCTTTCCTATGCAAACCTTATCCCATTCATAAAGAAAAAACCTAGATTTCTCCTAGAAACAAAGTGTTCTTATTGTCATTGCCTTACAACTCTTGAATCAAATATTCATTTATCTTCATTGTTTTTTATTAATATAAATAAGATAATATATTACAATATTATAGTTCAAGAGGCCTTCAAATTGGAAACCACAAGATCTGGATATATTATCGATGTATATAAAATCTTAGGCACCTACCTCCTTTATATTCTTTATAGAACCTATGCCAAATTTTGACTAGAATAATGTATCATATTCAAAAAACATCAATTGAAATATAGATACAACAAAACTAGCATCAAGAGAGACAAAAACCACATTAGTTGTGTTCTTGGTTGTGGATTTAGCCCATCATGTCATGGTGCATCATAGAAAGCCCCTCAATTTGCACAATGCACGTGAAACTACCCTTGGGATAGAGGTTGCCACCATGTCCTCGACCACGATCTTCAGTCCCGCAAAGAGTTCGATTTTTTTAGATTTTGGTTTGCAATCGCTTCCTCAATTTGTTGAATACCCTTCTTCAACTTTCTCCCACTACACATGTCATAGCGAAATGGGGTTGAAAGCTTGAACAACCATACAAAGGGTCAATCTAATGCTCTCATGAATGCACATGATGCAGTTTGCCTAAGTCGTTGGCAGGATTTTACTCTGCAAACAGACCTGACATTGGTAGATCACAGTACGCAACAACCCAAATAAATAAATAATAGATAACATTGCAAAATAACACAATCAACTAATAACAAATAACTGTGTTTTTTTTCTTCTTTTAACAAAGCAACAAAATTAATTACACAATTAACAATATTATAGCCTTACACAGAATGCTTCATGAACTACAAACACAATATTGAAATATTTGCAACTAAAAACATGAAATTATTTGCAACATAACACCTTAACTCCACTTGGATGAGCACTTAAACTCAACAGTTGCCACAAAATTTCTGCAATTTCCCTCTTTCTGAGGTTACAATACCTAGTAAACCTCTTGCAAGCACTCCACAGATCACCGAATTTCTGGTTCCAACTCTAGAGACCTTCACAACATTCTTCTAAGGTTATATCCAACATACCTTTTGCAAGCACTCCACAGAGTACCGATTTTCGGCTTCTATGCTCTTTTCCTTCTTCACCTTTTCTCCCTTCTACTTGTGTACATATTTATAGTCATAAAAAACACACAAAACAAAAGGCACAAAAACCATGTGCCAAAATCTATGTTCTAAAACCATGTACAAAACCCATGGTCTAAAACCATGTGCAAAACCCATGGTTTTGAAAACCATGTGCAAAATCCATGGTCTAGAATCCATGTGCCCCAAAAACATGGTTTGAAAACCATATACCCCAAACCATGGTCTCAAACTATTATTCTTATATATATATATATATATATATATTTTTTTTTTATTGACCACTCATATGCTCCTGCATCAAATACCTTGGGTAACAAGAAATGTTTCTTGAGTTTGGAAAGCTCAAGAACATTTCATGAGGTCCCAATGGAGATCCTATGTTTGGCAGTGTCGGACTTTGACATTCAAGTCGCCTCTTATGTTAGTTTTCCTAACCACTTGATGAGATATTCCTTATACTCGTGGTCCTTTGTCTTCTTGATAATCCGCTCATCAATTATCTCCTTTGTTTTCTCCCTCTCTTTCTTTGGCAACTATTGTACATGTACCCATTGTACAAACTTTGAATCAGAACTGATCTTTCTCTCTACTTATGTGTGGAACTCATATGCATTTCTTGAATCAAATTTCCAAACGACCCGACATGGTTTGTTCTTTTTCCATTTCCACTTGTAGGTTCCTTTGAAAATCTCTCCTTGTGCAAATGAGCGAGAACTAAATCTCCCATTGTCCTTGTTCGGACATGATCCTATCATAATGAGGCATGTCCCTTCAGCCTTGTACAAGTAAACTTTACTTGCTTTGGGTCTGCAATCGACTCATAGTAAAAAAACTTCTCCATGTTTGTGACTTAGTCTAACAACTCCTCTGGGTTCAGAATTCCAACATAACTGGGCAAATCTATCTTTGGCTTGCTTCCATTTGCAATATCCTTAATTACTCGTTCTTCTAGTTTGTCTTCCTCCTCAAGTTCTTCTTCAACATCTTTACTTCCGTTTCCTTCTTTGGACAGTTTCCATGGCTTCTATTCGATCTTGTAAACCTCTAATTACTTCTAGCAATTTGGCATTTGTAGTATTCCCGGGGCCAGCTAGTCCACCCCTAATTGGCATACGTCTAGCTTTGCCTCTTCATTCCATTTTCCAAGCGCTAAGAATCAACCTTGGGCTTTGATACCACTTGATGCAATCTACCTAAGTTGTTGGCATAATTCTACTTTGCAAACAGATTGGACATTGTTAGATCATAGCATGCAGCAACCAAAAAAAAAAAAGTAGTTAACATTACAAAATAACGCAACCAACTAATAACATATAACTGTGGTTTTTTTCTTCTTTTAACATAGCAACTAAATTAATTACACAATTAACAATATTATAGCCTTGCACAAAAGGATTCATCAACTACAAACACAATATTGAAATATGTACAAGTAAAAACATGAAAGTATTTGCAACATAACACCTTAACTCCACTTGGATGTGACAAGCTATGTTCCAAACACTTCAACTTCATAGTTGCCACAAACTTTTTGCAACTTCCCTCTTTTTGAGGTTACAATACCTAGTAAACCTCTTGCAAGCACTCCATAGAGAACCAAATATCTAGCTCCAGGTCTATACTTTCACAATGTTCTTCTGAGGTTATACCCAGTATACCTCCTGCAAGCACTCCATAGAGTACCAATTTTTGGCTTCTATGCTCTTTTCCTTCTTCACCTTTTATCTCTTCTAATTGTGTACATATTTATAGTCATAGAAAACACACAAAACAAAAGGCACAAAAACCATGTGCCAAAATCTATGTTCTAAAACCATGTATAAAACCCATTGTCTAAAGCTATGTGTGAAACCCATGGTTTTGAAAAACATGTGCAAAACCCTGGTCTAAAAACCACGTGCCCTAAACCCATGGTTTGAAAACCATATACCCCAAACCATGGTCCCAAGCCATATATATATATATATAGACCACTCAAATGCTCTGCATTAGCAGATCATCACCATTAACATTGGTCAATGACCCCTCCATAGGAAGCTTTTCTGAAGATGACTCGACTTTTTCCTTTTAGGAATCTTTGAGCTTCCTTTTCAACAATATTTTAGTGTCAACCTAGCCATTAGTAGGAGCCCTCCATTGCCCTTATCCAAGGATAATTTCCATTGAGAGACTAGAGGCACATTCCACAACAATTTCATCGAAACAACCAATTAAAAAAAAGGAAGACTAATCTCAACAACAAGAATAAATAAAAGTCGCAAATAGAAAACAAGCATTTTATATTTTGTTAGTAGCTCATAATAATGAAGATGAGCTAGGAGGATGGATAAGGTGTTTTGCAACTCGAAATTCCTTAAATCGATGCTCTCTATATATTATAGATTTTAACTTATTTTGGATAGCACTTGGTGCACATTTATTTGTATTATATATATTCTTTTTAAATAAACTAAAAAATAGTATACTATATTTGTGTCATTTATGAGTTGATTATTTATGAACATAGAAAACTCTTAAGAATTTTAAAGAAGTATAACAAATAATTCATTTTCTTTTTTTATTGTTATATTTTTTCTTAAGCTTGTGTTTAAATCACTATGAAATTGACAATTTAATTTAACTTACTCTAAATTAATTTATCTTGTTTTTAATTAAGAAAAAATAATGTAAATAAAAATAATATAATAAAAAAGTGTTTTTTAGATTTATAAATGTTTACTAAAGTAATAAAATTATATATAATAACTATATATAAAGAATGACCCGCGTGGGTTAGGGCAATTGATAAGAGTGATAAGTATTCTCAATCCATTTACCGTGTTTCTTAATTAAGAAAAGATAACGTAAATAAAAATAATATAATAAAAAAGTGTTTATTAGATCTTTGTATGTTTACTAAAATAATAAAATTATACATAATAATTATATATAAAGAATCGAAAGTCGGGATGGAGTGTGAGCAACGAGTTTATCTAAAGTACATCAATTCTTCAAACCCTAACCATTGTGAGCAACGAGTTTATTTAAAGTGCATCAATGCTTCAAACCCTAACCATGAATGCATCGAACATTGTTTTTTGAAAATCCCCTAAGCAAAGGAACATAGGAAGAAATAAGAGACAAGAGCGAGTGCGAGCCAGGAAGGAGGGAGTGCAAGCTAGGATGGAGTGCGAGCCAAGAGGGAGGGAGTGCAAGGTGGGAGGAAGTGCAAGCCACGAGCGAGTGTGAGCAACGAGTTCATTTGGAGTGCATCAATGCTTCAAACCCTTGCCATGAATGCGTCAAACATTGTTTTTGGAAAATTGTTGAAGCAAACGAACATTGGGAGAAAGAAGAGACAAGAGTGAGTGTGAGGTAGGAGGGAGTGCGAGCCAAGAGCGAGCCCCACTAGCTAGTATGGAAGGAAAGTCCTAGTTGAAAGCCCTAATGGAAAATCAGGATGCCTTAGTTGGAAGTATGGAGGCCCAAGTTAGAGATAAGTGGAAGAGCAAATACATGGCAAGTTCGATCTAAGTAGCAAATGTTACACTAGAAGTGACTATCAAGGATGAGATGATTGAGCATGATATAATGGTTCTTAAAAGTAGAGGGTTAATATGTAAGTTCCATAGATCTTGGCCAGGGTTTTTGGAGATTCAAAATTGGATCAAGTTGAAGTGGGGATTGAATTCAAATTATTTTGTGACTTTTCTTCCTAAAGGTTTTTTCCTCATCATCTTTTCCAGTTCAAAAAATAGGGATAAAATAATGGGTGATGGCCCATGGTTTAGGGGAAAAGATGCCCTTTATTTAAAACCATGGAATGATTTTTTTTTTGTTGAGACATCAACTTATCAATAAGGATGTTTTGAAGAATATTGGAAATACCCTAGAGGAGTTCATCAAGAAAGGACTAACTATTAAGTAGCGAAATCATGCTATATGTACCTGAATATGTGTTGCTATGGATATTTCAAAACCTTTGCCACAATCTATTAAAATTAAATCTGAATCAAGAAAATGGGATCAACGTGTGGATTATGAAAATATCACATTTCAATGGCACAATTGTTATGAGACTGGACAGATGGCAAGAGTTTACAAAGTGAAAACTATGAAGAAAGAGACTGGAAATTTTGGTCATGAGATAAATTTCAAGACAAAGCAAGGAAATATAATAATAGAAGCTAGATCAGATCAAGGATATTGCACTCTAAAATAGGAGGCAAAGAACTCCTTATATTCCGGTGGTCCCCTTCACGTCGGGTCAACAATAACGACGTGGAATAGGTTTGGTGGGAGCAACCCTTGTGGTTTGAATCCTACGCTTGTCAGTTACTAAAAATAGTGTGGTTGTGACCAACTCTCCTATGTAACCCAAAAAAGAAGAGACAAAGAAAGACTATCTACAACATCATTTGGTATAGGCCTCCATGGCTCACTTGGATCAACCGTTAGAAGAAACAAAGAAGGATATAAGGCATGAGAAAGCACAATGTATAAGTTCAAGTTCATAAGGAATTAAAGATGCAAAGGAAGATATGGAGGAAAATCCTAAAACAAAGACGACAGAAGGGGTCATGTTTATTTCAGGTAAATCATCTTCATTTTCCTCAATCCTCTCAAAGTAATAAAAGTGAAAGTGGTGTAGAGGTTATCCCTTGCACTTTAGGGTTTCAAGAGTAGCATAATAAAGAAATGAGGATGGAGGAAATTTGTAATAATTTAAGGTTTTTAGAGCAGAATAAGAAGGTAATTGCAATGAAAGAGTATCTTTACACTTTTTGAGGGTAACATAAAGAAGAACGTGCTTTTGAGGTTATTCCTTGCACTTAAGATCCTTGAAAGCAAGACAAACTTAAAGATGATAAGTCTTACTATGAGCAGTCTGAGAAAACTGAAGAGATTGATGAAGATGAAAGTATTGGTGGCAATGAAAAAAAGAGAGGAAGATCTAAGAAGCAAAAGCAAAGAGAAAAAAAAAACCCACAAAGATATTGATGTGGGAAAACAAAAACAAATTTCACAGGTGTTGACAAGTGGGGCTAACCCACAAATAAAAATAAAAATTCAAAATGAAAATAATATCTTGGAATATTAAGGGCATGAATAAGAAGCCTAAAAAAGGTATTAAGAAATTGTTAGGTTGTTATAGACAAGATATTATAGATATAAAAACTGCAGCAAATATTTTAGCCATTGGTAGTGTTTAATTTCATCTTGACACATTTAAATTTCAAAAAGCATTTGTATTAGTGAGATTTTATCTCTTAATAAAAATGATATAAAGGAGTTGATCATGGAAACTTAACAATTTGAGGGAGATGGAGAATATCTTTGATAGAAAGGCAAATGAAGAATATCTTTGATAAGACAAGTTGGATATGGTTTAATTAACTTAATAAAAATGTAACGATAACAATGCAATGTTTTATTTTTGTAATGAGAGTGGCCCCAATAGAAGCCATATACCGGTTATTTAAAAAAAAAAGCTATATATAAAGAATGACCCACATGGTTTTGAGTTAGGGCAATTGATAAAAGTGATAACTTTTACACAATAAACCAAGGTTCCAATCTCGTGGTGAATCCTAATATTTTATCAAATGGTATGTGCTCCATCGGTTAAATATCTTGACTTTCAAGGAAAAGACTTAGGTTTGAGTCTTGTAAAACAATACGTGCATAATTATCAAAAATATTACTATTATAATACTATGTGATCACTGCTCCCATACATCCAATATATATCTTTTTCTGAGACAAGTGGTGGGGATGGTGCTTGATACCTCAAGTCAAAATTCTAGTCACATGGACAACACCTTTAGATAGATAGATAGTTTTTTGAATTGAAAATATTTCACATATATTAACGATAAAAACACATCAAAAAAACTGTATAAAAAAACCTCCCACAACCTACAACAGAACTACCCAATATCCCAAACAACATTACATATTAAACTTTATCATGTTTTTCTGAAATAAATATGTAAAAAACTAATCATATCAACATATCTATCAATCCTGAAATAACTTGAAGTAGATGACGAACTGTTTGAAGCAAAAAAATCTTGAAAAGCTTGAAGAAGATTATTGAATCTTTCCTTGAAGCAAAATATAGTCTTCGCCACCTGTAGAGAGATAGAAACATCTATGAGACTCAGTAAGAGATCTCGGTAAATGTTGATAAAGTTCCTTATTCCTCGAAAGCCATATGTTCCATAAAATTTCCGTAGAAAGCAAAATCCAAAAATCATTAAAACATTTGCCCATTTTAGGCACATACCCAGAAATCACATAATGCCGAAAAGCAGTACTATCATTGTTACAACTCAGCATATCTTGAAAAAATATAAACCAGATTTCTTTCGCATACATACAATCAAAAAATATGTGCCCCACAGTATCATAGATAAATAATTCCAATCATGAAATAAAAGTTTTAAAAATACTAGAAGGTTCTAGGTTTGAGTTAATGTAAATTACTGATTTTTAGGATATCCAACTATTTTGATCAATAAACCTAGAACAAATAATGACAAACAAAAAGTTTTATATTATAATAAAAAATTTAATATAATAATATTAAAAATCCAAATCTACCGTTATCTTCTTTATTACCTTTGCTCCAATTTAACACTTAAAATTTGAGAAAGTTTATCGACCTTAAAGTCCTACAAATAATCTTCCACATAAAAGAAAAATTTAAGTCTTATCGTATATAATATCCTAGTATTTATAAACGATAAGCACTTGACCTTCAAACAAGTTGTTCTAGTTTTATTATAAACTAAAAAATTTCAAATTTTTTTACAATAATTTTTTTTTACGAGTTTCGCTTTAAAGTTTTGTTTTTTATTTAATACAAAATATCTTTTCCGACCTTTGACACGAAAATGTGTCATAACCACTATCTTTCAAACCAAAATTTTCTTTAATTTGATCCTTACTTTATAACACTAAAGTGTATATAAAAATATAATTTAATTTTAAAATAAAAATTAAATATAATTATTTATTTTTAAATTTAATTTGTAAAAAATAGATTTTGCTAACACTAAAGTGTATATAAATATAATTTAATTTAATTTTAAGATAAAAATTAAATATAATTATTTATTTTTATTTTTTAATTTAATTTGTAAAAGTTAGATTTTGACAGCAAAAGGTTTTACTTTTAAAAATAAATATTTTTTTGACATGCAACATGCATTTTAATTCAATGATATATTTAAATTTTAAAACAAAATATTTTACTACTCAAAAAATAGTAAAAACGTTTCTATTTTTTAAAATTATGTTTAATATATTTTTTAATTAAAAAATTAATAGGATGTTATACTCTTTTCCAAAATAATGTTCAATGTCTAGCCAGCGTGAATATTTAAATCAATGTTATAATAGTAATCCAACCATGCAAATTTATTAAAATATAAAATACATATCTGCTTGGGTGTGGTGCAGTGAGATCTGATTTCAACTCTATCACACATAACTATTATATATATATTTTTTTAGTTATATTTTATTTTTTTTTAATAAAATATTATAAAATATTGTTGCTCTTATTTTATTAGGGATTATGGTTGGAATGAAGATGCTATCTGTGAGCCTCGATCTTAAGGGTTTCTCACATTAACCTCAATCAAAAAAATATATGACACTGCTGAATATTTAAATATTATAGGTTCAAATTATATATTTATTGCCCCCAAAGATTAGGTGGATTGGTAATTATCTGTTTCAGAAGAGATCTAGGTTCAAACCTTGGGGCATGCTAGTGGTGATAGCTTAATTCATGAATGCTTTTAAGATTTAAGGAGAACCAAATCTTTCCAAATGCTATATGAATAATATTTTAGTGATTGCAATAGCACTATGTGGTAATCCACAATATGAATGGAGACGCATAGGATCCTCTTAAATTTTTGTGTAAACTTAAATTTTGACTAGTCAAACCGTAGTGATAAAGTCTTTGCAATGGTTAAGGCTTGGGCCTTTCTTCGGGAAGGTCCAAGGTTCAAACCACGACGTGCCCAGAAGTGCCTAGAAGGGGATAGGCTAGATGGTAGTGGTCGAGTGGTTGTCGGTTGATTGCTTCTGTTCAATGCCTTCGAGGGTTGGGTCCTATTGATTTTATCTAACCCAACTAGCTAGGGTTTATAGTGTAGCACCCAATAGGTGTTATTGATTTTTCCTATGTTTTAAAAAAATGAATTGATTTTATCTAACCCAATTGGCTAGGGTTTATAGTGTAACGGCCAATTAGTGTTACCGATTTCTTCCATGTATATAAAAAAGAATAAGACCGTTTAAATATTATATAATCAATTGAAAAAAACATTTAAATTATATTAAATATTTTTAAATTGTCCTATGGGGCACAACGTAAGTTTCGGGCTTTGTTTGTTCTTCAGGAGGTCCAAGGTTCAAACCGCGGCGTGGATGAGGGGGTGGGTGTGTGTTAAATTCACAATTGATAAGCATAGCTTTCAACTTTGCAGGGCTCATGGTTAGAAGGAGACTGCTCAACCTTGTGCGTTGGTCATTGGAGAAAAAAGAATAAAACCGTTTAAATCTTATATAATCAATTGAAAAAAACATTTAAATTATATTAAATATTTTAAAATTGTCTTGGGGGACAGGCGCAAGTTTCAGGCTTTGTCTGTTCTTCGGGAGTTCCAAGGTTCAAACCGCGGCATGGGCGAGTGGGTGAGTGGTGCATGTGTGAAAAATTCCCTATTGATAAGCGTAGCTCTCAACTTTACAGGGATCATGGTTGGAAGGAGACTACTCAGCCATGTGAGTTGGTCACAGAGGTTTCGCGCACTAACCAAATTAAAATATATATATTAATTTAATAGATTAATAATTATGATATAATTTGTTTTAATTATTTTAAGTAAAAGAGTAAATTTTTAAAATCTTATTTAACAATATTTATTTTTAAAATTAAGGTTTTTGAAAGGGTTTTCATTTTAACAGGATACATAATTAATTATAGTTTTAAAATTTTTGTATGATTAAAATATAAACTTTAATATGAACTAAGTCAACTATATATCTTAACCGTCAAACTAAAACTTCATTTAATTTTATTTAATAATATTTTTAAATTTTAATAAATCTATTTAAAAAAATAAAATGAAAATGATTATTCCTACACAGACTATGAAATTAACCCAATCATTCTTCACCCTCACACAAAGCCGTCTACAAAATTAAAACTCAATTATTCTTCATTTGACACAGTCAACCTGAACAGGCCAGCTAACTATCATATGTAATTCTTTATTTATTCGAAGTAGGATCTAATTTATCATCAACCTAATTGTTTTTAGGATGGCTTCAGCAATGGGTTGGTTTAATGCGTAGTTATCTTTATTTATTCAAAATGGCGTCACTTTATTTGTCAAGTATATCTCCTAGGATTGCGTGAGCGATACTGGTTAGGAGTAAGATACATTCTCCTATTAGGAGGGAATATATACCCTGGGAATAATTGTCAATGTAACGGGTTTTGGTTCTTTTTTAGAAGGTGAGTGTGTGAGGGGGTGGCTGTGTGTTAAATTTCTTATTGATAGACATAGTTCTGGGTTTTACGAGAGATCATGATTGAGAAGAGATTACTCAATCCTGTGCATTTTCTCACAGGACGACATCCAACTCTTATATCACTCACTTCTCTTCAGCCTTGAATGTTGGGAGTAATCCTTGATCCACAGATCTTGTATATCATATGTCGTTTTGTTTACTGTTTTTCTTACTTTATTTTCTCTGGAGCTACATTAAACACTCCCGTTACTTTGTACATGTCTTACTTTACAGTCCTATTGACCTCTTTTGAATGAATGAATGAAAGATTTTAATTACGTCCGCGAGACCCAAATATGGTCTATGGGACCTCAAATATGGAAGTACAATTACTCAAATCATATCATATGATCTTTAATATCTTTGAGAAGGTTGTTCCTTCTCCCGCTGATTTGTGTTAGCAATTCTCCAACTTTTTTTATTTTCCTCGTCTTCAAATAAATCTGTAATAAACTCGTTCCCAAGTGTTTCTTTGTATTTGTCACGGATATCCGAAAAACTCGGGCATTTATAGATGAAGTGTTCCTCTGTCTCTACTGCCCCCGTGCCGCATAGAGTACATATCCTTTCTTCCCATTGTTCTTTGGGCGTTGTCCATCTCCCCGTTTCACATCTAAGCCTATGAGAGCTAGTCCTTATCTCGAGCAATGAGTATTTTTTCCTTCCACTTGATTTCAGCGCCTATATACGCTTTTTTCCTTGTGGTCATACGTTGGGTTAAAATTTGCAATATAATATTGTCTTTTCCTCGCTTGCATTTTTCCACATTCCACTTCAGAACTTTTCATTCACATAATTTTTAATGTCTTTGTTGACATTTGGGCATTCATTTATGTTGATTTCCCAACGTTTCATCCATTTCTGATTTTGTTTCATCCACGTATTCTTTCGCCTATGTAACTCTTCGTCCCTAACTGCTCTAGGCCATCTATCATTTGTCATGTTTTCTGTTTTTTTCAAGTAACATAACAGCTTGGTCATAGCAATTGCTTCTAAAGGGAACATTCCAGTTTCAGCTAGAATAATTTCATAAGGGGTTGTGGCCTTAATTTTGAGAAAGTTTGTGATTAGATATTTTTGAATCCTTTCTATTTGCCTCCATTTTGCATTTGTTGTGCCACTAGCCCACACCTCGCAACCATACAACAGAACCGGTGTAACAAGTAGGCCAAATAAGACCTTGGTGGTCTTCCAGTCCCACAACTCGGCATTCCTACACCTGTTTTGAAGTGCATATAGTGCTCTCCACCCACTTTGAGTTCTTTTCATCCTACATGTATTCCAATTAAGTTTGTCATGAAAGTCTATGCCCATGTATTTGTATTCTACTACTACATCAAGCGGTTCTCCCGCAAACTGAAATTTGAGTTGTTGCTTCTTCTTTTTTGCTGAAAAAATCATAATTTTTGTTTTGCTCGTGTTCACCTCCATCCCAACTTCTTTACAAAAGAGTTCTAGAGCTTGAAGGTGATCTTCTAGATCTTTGGCTGTTTTGGCCACAAGAATTACATCATCCGCATACATGAGGAGTTTTACCACATATTTGGCTAAATGCACACCCTCTCCCCCAAATTTGTTTATCCATTCTTCTAACTTGTCAATGTACAGCCCAAATAAGGTCGGAGATAGAGGGCAACCTTGTTTGACACCTATGTCACTACCAAAACATTCGGATAACCCTTCCCGTGTTCTCGATTCTAGCTTTTACATGCTCATATAGTCTCGTGAACTGCTGCCCCGTAGTGAATTGGAACCTCTAGCTCTTCCATTCTGCTCCATAATTTTTTCCTAGGCACTGTGTCAAATGCCTTTTTGAAGTCTACAAAACAGCAAAAAGCCTCCTCTTTTTTGTCCCATATTTTTTCCACTATGTGTCTGAGCGTGATACAGTGATCAATAGTTGAGTGTTTGGGCCTAAAACCTCGCTTGCCCCTTTGCTCTCTTTCCCTTTTCTTTCGCCCATATGCTGATCCTACGCTCTATCATACTCCCAAACAACTTTGCAAAGAGAGGGTTGATCATGATAGTTCGATAGTTTGAGGGATTATTTACATCTCCACTTTTAAACAAAGGAATGGTCAAGCTAGTTGTCCACTCAGTAGGGAAGCCATTTTGTATGACCTCATTGAAAATTTCTTTGATTTGCGGTGCCAAGATATCTACCCCCCATTTTATATGCTCGCTTGAATATTGTCTATGTCACGGGCTTTTCCAGCTGCTAACTTTTTTATCCCTTGAATAATGTCTTCAATTGTGAAAAGTTCTTTCTTGACAATGATAGTAGGGGGTGTCTCCCGCTGGTTACTACGCTGATACAGCTGTTTTGAATACTCCAACCACCGATTAACTCGTTATGTTATTTTCAGTTTGCATCCTTTTCACGCTTAGTTCCTTCCAAAATTTCTTTGGTTCATGCTTCCCTAAATAAATCAATTCTTCCCTCCTTGTTTTAGTGTATTTTTTTTTTTTTGCCCTTACCAGATTTCTCATATGCTTTTTTGTTTGCTCTTGTTTTACCCGTTGGTTCCTTTAGTAATCTTCGCATTTTTTTGCAATCTTCATCGAACCATGGGTTGGTTGGGAAGCTATTCCTTTCTTTCTTTTTAGGTTTAGCTCTCTTGCATTTGTTTAGAGCTTCTTGAATAACTTGCATTAACCATTCACTCTTACCGTAATCTCTACTACCGTGATGTAGTTCTTCCCTTTCCCGTAACTTATTATTTAATACCACTCTAAAATTTTGCCGATTTTCATCTCGTTAAGAGAATGTTTCCCTTGTGAGGATATTTATTTTGATTGCCTTGCAAGTGTTTTTCCCTTGGTTTGTCTCCATGCATTCGAAGTTTCATAACAATTGGGTTGTGATCTGACTTAAGTTCCACTGGAGAATCTTCCACTTCTAGCTCCTCTATTTTTGGTATGTAATTCTGTGAGCATATTACATAGTCTATTACACTTTGTCCCTTATATGTTTTGCATGTATACTTTCCTGAATTTTTCCATTTGTTCATCCCATTGCAAATAATCAAATTGTATATGCTGCAAAGACCTAACAACTCTTCTCCATATTGCGTGATAGCCCCATGCTCATCTTCTGAAGTCCTGGTCCACTGTTGATTTTCCTCTTCTGGCATCCAAAGAGGATTAATCTCAATATATTCGTTACCTTCTAGAATGTTAGCTTGCTTATTTGCTGTCCTTGCATTGAAATCTCCAATTAATATAATATCCCCCAACTTACTGTATATTGAAATGTCTCTTTTTAGGGAGGAGTATGGGTCTTCTCTGTTAAGGTCATGTTTCTTATAGAATTTAGAATTCTTGGGAGCAAAATAACATGCTGCTATGCTAATAACTGACTTATTTTCTAGGATCTTTATCCAAATGTACTGTTTGTTTTCATCTTGTTTTTCAATTTTAATGACCCTATCCCATTCCTCTTTTATTAAAACCATAATACCCCCATGCCCTTTGCCATTTTCTGGCTGCTTTATTCCATACTGGCTATTTTTTTGTATCCCACAAATTCTGGAGTCCTACATCCATCGTGTTCATGTGTTTTTTGTCAATATGATTATATCTTTGTCTCTAGCAATGGGCCCTAACCCGGGTCCTCTTCTCCAAGGGAAACCTCTACAGTTCCAACTTACCATTGTAAGATGTTCCCGGCGAGCCATACTCCCTATTTATTTTGGATTTGTTTAGATGTGATGTATGCCTTTCCATTTCTTAAATATGCCTCGTTTCCCTTCATTCCTTGCTGCCCTCACCTTTTCCCATTCCTTATTTCTTTCTTCCTCGCTCGTAAAAATGTTAGGTCATCATCTAAATAAAATTGTGACCCTCTCAAAGATGCCTCTCGTTTCTAAGTAACCTTATTTTATCCTCGTAGCTCATCAATGTGACCCGAATATGTCTATCTCTCGCCTCCTTCTCTCAGCCTGCCAATTCTCGCTTACTTTTTTTATCCGACCCTTCCATTGTAATCGATCCGACAAGAAGTTCCCGGTTAAACGATTTGTGTCTTCCCCGTCCCCATAATCTTTCAACCCTTTGATGACTATATTTGTTAACTTCTCACGTCTTTCTTTCTCTTTGTTATTTGAATTTTTACTTGCTTCTCTATCAACTCTTTTTATTGATTGACTGGTTCTTTTACTACTTGAGACCATGTCTTTGTCTTTGCTAATTCATTTCGTAGCTCATTTTCTCTTGTTTCAATGTTTTGGAGTGTTTTCTTTACCTCTTTTATTTGATTTGCATTTGTTTTTTCCACCTCTATTGCATCATTGATTGGGGGATGGATGGCTTGTTTGAGGACATGCCATTCACGTTGACCCATGTTTGCAAGGTTTTGTAGCTTTGACACTTGCTCCTTGAGCTGGTTGTTTTCTTTTTCCAGCCTCCGAATGGTGTTTATAACCTCATCTGATTTAGTTTCTCTTAATTTCTCCCTCCTTTCCATGCTTTCAAGTTTCTCTTTCATCTTCATTAGCTCTTGCACACAAAGTCTTGGTGCCCACATGAGTGGTGTAGTTGTCGGACTGTAAGTTTCTTCCTCATCTGAAAACTCATTTTGGTGATTTGCCTTTGATTGTTCCTTATTCTCCACCTGTTTATGTGGTAGAATATTTTTTATTTTTATTTTTTGATATGCCCTTTTCATTGTTGTTGCCCTTGCTCGAGCTTGTCGACGCCTTAATATCCTCCAATACTCGTTTCTCATTGACATATATTGGTTCTTGCAATTGTTGCTTCCCTTCTTCCATTTTCAAACCCTTTATAGCCGAACCCTCCGTACTATTGATCCGTTGAAATAAATGTGTAATAAAACCCTCTTGCTCTGCAAACCCTCTGCTGCAAACCCTTGCTGATAATAAAACCTTCTGCCGCAAACCCCTATAACGAATGTATTTCTCCTACCTACTTAAATTATTTTATAAATCGAAAGAGGACAAAAAAAATATGCTTACCCGATGAAATAGATGTTTAATACAATACTCCACCGCAAACCCTCCTTGCTCTGCAAAAACCCTTTGTCGCAAACCCTTTAATTTTTTTTTGTGCTGATATTTCTTGTCTGGAGTGTACAGTTCAAATATTCTTCGTTCTATCGGCTCTGCTTCAGTATCCCCGTGCTCTGCTTCAGTCCTGCTTCAGTATCTTCAGGAACATTAACATTAATTCAAATTCAAACTAACTGAATTAAAAAAAATAAAAAATAAAAAATAAAAAATAAAAAATAAATAAAATGCCGACCAAAAACCAAGGAATTACTACAGCTGACTATTATTCAATGTTAAAGAATGTTTGAAGGGCCCTACATTAAGCAAGGTGCACTTTGATCGTATAAATTGATCAACATTTAACCACAGATCAACTAGTTTCAACTAGTTGCTATTAATCATTGTTTTAAAACTTTTAATTATGAGAATTTTTGGTATTAAATAATAATTATAGAGTAAATGTTGTATTAAATATTTATTGCAATAATATAAAATATTAAGTTAAATGAAAAATACAATAAAATGCAACATTTTAAAATAAAGCAGTTTTTAACAAAGGAGTAGCAGAATATCTTTGTCTCTCGTGTAGTAGACAAAAGAATGATGCATGGATTTTCATGTCCGCGAGTAAGTTTTATCGCCCAGCACTATGGCAGATAACATGCAAACACTAAAGGGCTAAAAGAACTTGTTGAGGACGATAGGTGAGAGGTCGCTGATAAGCAATTAATTTCCGGTCAGTTTAGAGAGTTTTTCCAAACTCTAGGAGAGTCTGATAAAAAGTTTAATAGGTGCTGAGAAATTTCGTAGAATCCATTTCAATGAGTTAGAAGAGAGTTTTTGTGACACAAGCAGATGGTTGGGAAAAATGAGGGATTTGAAGGAAAAGTAGAAGAAATCATGAGCATTTTAAAAGAAACACTTGGGAACGAGTTTATGGCAGATTTATTTGAAGACAGTAAAATAAAAAAAGTTGGGGAATTGCTAACACAAATCAGCAGGAGAAGGAACAACCTCCTCAAAGATATTAAAGATCATATGATATGATTTGAGTAATTGTACTTCCATATTTGAGGTCCCATAGACCATATTTGGGTCTTGCGGAACGTAATTAAAATCTTTCACTTCATTTCAAAAGGTTCGAGAAGCACATTACTTGGTTTACTCCATGCAAAGGCTGTCTGGTAACTATGTGAAGAAAAATGAAGTTCACTGGAGGTCAGATCTGTCTCGCAACATACCACACCAAGCATGGAACTAAAGAGGATGTTTGGTACATGCATTCTGGACCTATAGGATAGATGATAGGATGTTTTGTATGTGCCAGGGCTGAAAAATAGTTTACTTATTTTGTTAACGAAATTGTTGAAGAGAAAATGAGTTTTTTCCTTTTTAAAAAAGGGAAATGTGTAAAAAAAATATTAAAATTAAGTTGTGGAAACAAGGGGCAGTACCAGTTATCGGGTGGGAGAGCCTAATCACGTAATATACTATCAAAAGATCATGTGGACACCTTTGGCATTTGAATAATTTTTGTCAATGAACATGATGCATGGACACCTTAAAATAGTTGGAAATAGATGCCTTATGAAGCCAGCATAATGGAAAACCAACATAGAGAGAAATTGACAAGGAGAAAGCATGGATAAAATGGAAAGAATTGGTCTCTTAGGACAGAGGTGCTTATACATTTGATTTTTCTAGATAATTCACCTTAGGATTTTTGGGTGGATTGAAATAGATGCCTTATGAAGCGAGCATAATGGAAAAGCAACATAGAGAGAATTTGACAAGGAGAAAGCATGGACAGCAAAAGAAAAGAATTGGTGAACTTTGATTCATGCGAGCCTTTGTTGGCCACCTCTCTTATCTCAAAGGTGCTTATATTTTCACTTTTCTAGGTAATTCACCTTAGGATCTGTGGATGGATTGTATATATGCAAGTTCCTAAAGATAATAGGGAAAATTTTAATGATAAAAGCACCAAATCCATCCTTTGATATAGTGAAACCAACAAAGCCCATGAATTGTATGATATCAAAACAATATAATTACAAGTGTATTGAGATTTCATCTTTGATGAAGGGACAAAGGAAGTTGACATAAAGGTATTTTAACTCCTAAGAACTACTAGAATACTAGCACACATAAGAATGTAAAAGTTGAGATGAGTATCTCAGAGAAGTAGTAGTTGCCAAAATGGCAATTGAAAACTGTAACTGAGGTCTAATTACTTGAACAAGAAAGAAAAGAGGCAATCCAACACAAAGATTCAGTCTATCAATAATGCCCTTACGTCTTGGGTGTTTACTATAGAGGGGGTGTTCTTGAACTTTCGAGGAGGCATGTAAGAAGTAAACATGGAAGAAGGAAATAGATGAAGAAATGAAAGCCATCAAGAAAGATGAGGCTTGGATTTATTTTTATTTTTTTAAATCAACAGAAAATAAGGAGGTCACTAGATGCAGATGGGTCTATAAGACTAATTTAGGGCTTGAGGGATTTTTTACACACACAATGCAAAGTTAGGGGCAAAGGATACACGCAAATGAAAAACAAAAAAAAAAAGATTATGAAGAAACTTTAAAGAACATAAGCAGGAAGAAGGAACTACTTAGAAGGAACGCTCACACGTGGCGAAGATGAACACCAACAAATTTGATATTGCTTTGGTTGCAAAATTCAAATCATTCATCAATGAGGTGTTAAACATGCTTTTCTTGATTGAAAGTTAACTAAAGATATTTATATGGAGCATCCCATGAATATGTTGAAAAACAACTAATAATATTAGTATGTCGCCTGAAGAAGGCTCTCATGTATTGAAACAACTATCCACAGTCCAGTATGCTAACATGCACAAAGTATTTTTTGAGTCTGGCCCTTAGAAGTCCAAAATGTATTAAGACCTGTAATGTTTGAAATGATGAAATAGCACCTAATGGTTCCCTTGTATGTTAATGATTTGATTATTATAGGTAGCAATGATAAGATGATAGAGGAATTAAAAGATGATCTAAAGAAGAATTTTGATATCTTAGTTAGGTCTTGGTTTATTCCACAGTTGCCTTGTAGTAGAAATATTGGAAACCTGACAAACTCTTCATATTTCAGGCCAAGTAGATATAGGAAATTTAGACTAGTTAAAGATAGAGATTAGTAAACCAATATCACCTGAAATGCAAACAAGGACAAAGCTACCTTTGATGAAGATGGGAATTCTTAAACAAGTTTAGGATCAAGAGTTGTAATTTGGTGCAAATAAGTTTAAAATTGAGTGTTTCAATATGACGTTAACTCCAGTGCCAAAATTTTTGACCAGGAGTTCTATTTTGGTGCAAATAAGTTTCAACTTAAGAGTTGTAATTTGATGGTAAATCCAGTACAAAAAAGGGCAAAGCTAGTAATTGATGCTAACTCCAGTACAAATAAGGGCAAAGCTAGTGATGAAAAAGAGAACCTAGTAGTGGGCATGTTATTTTGACCTTATCTATGTACTACAACTAGGTTAGATATCGACAGGTTTAGTTGGCCTACAGTCATGGCAAATCTACCCGATATTGCTTTTTACTAGAGCCTGTCAAGTGATCTTGTTGAGATGATTTACTGAAGATCTTGCTATTGAGTAGTCAAAACCAACAAAGATATGTTGTGATAATCAAACAGGATGCTGGAGTCAGAAGTAAGAAGTGCGGTAGAGTTAATGTTTGCTTTAGTATCTTAACTCAATATAACTAATATACTTCACAACCTAATGTTGTAATATCTAGTGATCTTCTATGTGACTTATTATGAGGTTCACAAATTAATGTTATAATACCTACTACCTAGTAATGGCTTAAGCGACTTATTATGAGGATCAGAAGTAAACTTTGTAATACCTAACAACAAGTGATTTACTTGATATCCTTTTTATGCATGTGTGATAATTGTATGATATGGAGCCTGTCATCTGCATCAGTCAGAAGCATCCATCATCCATACCCTCATGTGCATTAATGACAAGTGTCCAACATGCAAGCATTTAACTATCGTATGAATCCATGTAATGGCTCATTGTGTAAACAAGCAAGGCTGAGAAGCAATTGAATGGAATGGTATTTTAGTCCTGTTAAATTTCATGTATGCCTCGTGTTATTTTTTTGTATATTGGCTCAACTGTAATTAACACTCGAGAGAATTGGACTTTGAAAAAAGACTTACAATAATATTTAATGTAGTATTATGCCCAATGAGTACTGCAATGAGATTCTCACAATGACTCTTTACAAGATGCCATATTACTTTTATGAACCTTACACAACTAGTTATCAAAACTCACACATAAATAGGGAGGCACACACGTAGCATCAACCAAGGTGGTAGTTAAAACATGTATCTCAATATTCTTCCAGTTTGATGCTAAGCTCCAAATATTTCGGATTGACTGAATTCTGTAATTTAAGATTAAAAGTATTAAGTCTACATTCATTAACTATATTTTCTTTTTTAAATTCCATAGTTACCAGGTCCGGTCACTTTTTAGGCTGGACCAAACTGGTTTGGTTCTGTTCATTAATTTGCAGAATTTTTTATATATTAAAAAATTTCAAAACATAAAACAAACAAGACTTCTACAATCTTTTAGATCCTGGTTTGGAGATGTATTAGTAAGAAATGTCTATAGTCGTTAAATTTTCAAATTCCTGGCATGTGATTGCAAGGCCTAATTGGTATCTTTATTTTGTTACCGTCCTTCATATAAACTTTGCTTTAATGTTATCACAAACCTAAACAACCCTATTACAATGTCAAAGAATTTGACTGTGGTCCCTGTTTGTAAAACGAATGATTACAGTAAGGTTTCCTTTCTTCTCAGCCATGTCAAGTTGATGGATGGGGTTACATGAATTCCACTTATATTTGATCATTTTCGTTATAAAAAGAAAACTAAATGCACTTGTCTAATTCTTATCAAGGAGAATAAGTTTCAACCTACAAAACATAAATGCTCAAAGAGAAGATCTTTTGAAAGTTGGCAGTAGTTCTCCTTACCTTCTCAGAGAATAGGTCCCATTTTTCAGGGTTGAATCTCCCACGCTCTTCAATTTTTGCTGCTTCTGAAGGCTGTCAAGTTTGCAGGAACTTCCATCCAGTGTTGAAAGTGGTTTTAACCCAGCAGATCACCCTTTAGTATTTGAACATCGTTTGCTTGCACAGCAAGTGTTCCAACATGCCACTACCTTAGCCTGGCAGACCAGAGTTTGCACTAGATACCTGCTTATATGCAACTACACATTTTGAAGTGGTATTGCATTGAAAATGACAGAGATAAAATAGCTACATGTGGAGACTACTTACAGATGGGATTTATATCCTTTATTTCGGTCATAATTCATTGAGTAGTGTTACTGAAATCTTTGAAGAATCATGACTTTATTTTATTTTTTTTAATTTCATTTTAATTTAATTCTTTTGGAATAAGTTTGATTTTGGTGAAAACCCCATTTTCCTCCTTTTTTAATAAAAATGTTGTATTTTTTAAATTATCATTTTTGTGTTCTTGCCAATCAACTGTTCAAGATTTAAAATTGGTTGCGAATAATTGCTATGCACTCACCTTGCTTTTGTTTACTGGTGTTTAACATAGATTTCTGAAGAACACTTTGTAGAGCTACTAATTATGTCTTGGTTCTAATGTTTTGACAGGGGAGAAGCAGACAATGGAATGGGCCATGCGTTTGAGAGTTGCTCTATATATTGCTCAAGCATTAGAGCATAGTAGTAATGAAGGCCGACCCTTGTACCATGATTTGAATGCCTACAGGGTACTTTTTGATGAGGTAACTAGCTATTATTGCTTCTATTATACCTTGCATGTGGTGATATTTTAAGAAACAGCATTCCTCTGAATGGACAATTCTATATTTTGCTTATTAAAGAAGTGCAAATTGTGGGGCAACTCATAACAGTAGCTTAAAGTTGAAAACAACAAACAAGTGAGAGATAAACTGCCCCAAACATGATCAATAACATCAAGATGTAGAAGGTTATAAAGTGAATAAGAATCATGCTGTCGTTCATCATACTATAAGCATCTTTATTTAATATCAAAAGTGAGTTTTCTGGCTGGAAATAGATGATTTATTTTTGTATTTTAGGCTGCGCATGAGAATGGATTCCTTTTGAAAACATGTTAGATATTGTTGTCTCATTCCTCATTCCATAGAACCGAGGATCATACTATGGCTATATCTTCTCTTTCCCAGTATGAATTATATCCTGTTGAGTTTGTACGTTCATTAATTTCTCTGAACTTTTTATAATTAGTACTTACTATTAAAAGAATAAAGATGTTCTTCAACAGGTTATTAACTTCTAGCTTATTATAATATCCTGACCAAGAAAATAGAATCCTAAATAGTAGCATACAAGTTAGTTCTGAAAAGGTCCATTGGCATGAATATCACTAAAATATATTAGCACACTTCTGATGATGACTTAAATAACGAGAAATGATAATTGTTAAAGTCTATTTCATTATTTCATTCTTGGTGAAAATTTTCATTGAAAGGAGCAATATTTCTTTTCTCCAGCTTAGATCCTTCCACCCAGCTACTTATGTTCCTATGATACTTTCCTCTACATGCATGCATTCACGGACACAGTGTTTCTTTTTAGTTCTATTTGGCTTGGGATTTTATAATCTCTCTCTCTGGGGTAATTTTTAAGAGTAGAAGCTGTCCACATTGATAATGAATGTTTATAAGGCCTTGATGCTTGATCTCAAGCATAATAAGCCTGATTGTATCATCAGCAAAGATGATAGATTGTCACCTACCAAGATGGCCAAAACCACTTCAATGTTGCTGACCACAAAAAGTAAAACTTCAATGTTGCCGACCACAAAAAGTAAAATCATAAAACCTTTGACTATATGGATTATATGAGAAGGTTTAAGAAAATGCCCTTAAATTCCGTGTGATGAGCAGATTGACTTTTATGCCGAGGCAAAAACTATCGAGCATCCCAGTCCACCAGTTCAGTGACGGTCAGCCTTGATGCTTGATCCCAAACATAATAAGCCTGATTGTATCATCAGCAAAGATGATAGATTGTTACCTACCAAGATGGCCAAACCCATTTCAATGTTGCTGACCACAAAAAGTAAAATCATAAAACCTTTGACGATATGGATTATATTAAAAAGTTTAAGAAAATGCCCTTAAATTCCGTGATGAGCCGATTAACTTTTATGCCGAGGCAAAAACTCTCGAGCATCCCAGCCCATCAGTTCAGTGACGGTCTTCCCTGCAAGGATTGCCCTCTGAGCTCTTATGTTAAATCCTCCTTGATCCTTAGGAAGCCCTGCAAGGGATGCCTCTTGAGCTTATTTTAGGGATTCACCAATCTGCTTGATCCCTAGGAAGGGTACTAATCTCCCAACCCTCCGAAGAATTCCTTTCACCCCTCCTCCCATGCTCCCAAGAGAAACATGTAAGCAGCTTCTCTCTCCTTTATAAGCTACCTGGTAGAGTAAAAAGCACGAGTAGTAGTAAATGTGCCCTGTTGGTAAAATTAGATCTACATTCAAGATCATCCTGGTTGAAGGAAGGTCAGTCACTTAAGATTTGCATTTTTAATTCAAATTCAGGCATTATCCATTGCCAATGATCAGAATATCAGATGATTTTACCTGGTTCAGTGCTCAGGGGCTTGTCTTGACCAATAAGAAGAACTTCCTCTGTCTGCTTTCTTAACACAGCGCCAGCTGCATCAATGAAGTGTGTCTAAAATTGTAAAGAGTCAACAACCAAACATTGGATTAGCTCAGGTGATGAAAACTGAATCATCTGCAAAATGAACATTGAGCAATTGGCTACCTGCTACTGCCTTTAATTTTGCCCCTAGATGCCTTAAACAGATAAGCAAGGGCATTTTTGGTAGCACCTAGAGATACGGATCTAAAAGAGAGCCTGGTGAATAGACCTTTGTAAAGGAATGACTTCTAAGTTTGAGGGTGATCAATTACAATCTTCTCACTAAAAAGTGAAGCATTTCCCATGGATGACTTAAGTCTCCTTTACATAGATAATTGATAGACATCATGACTGGGGTGCAAGCATTTCTACTGGATGGCATACATAGATGATTTACGGTATCTCAAGTGGCTTGCAAGCTTAAATGTACAGCTGTAGAGTTCTGTATCTCTGACGTTCAGCTATTATTAATTTGGCAGTTAAAATAGTATTTAATACTTAGTGAAACAAATAGGTCAGTATTAATGAGAACAAAATTTAACTTTTATGGTAGTCCATAATTGCTATTTAGCCAATGTCAATACAACAACATTTACATTATCCCAGTAATGATTTAATCCTTGGTAAAACCGAGTAGAACAGTCAATAACATTAATTTATTGACCAAAATACAGAACAGTCAATGGCAGGTTCAATGATCAACTAAGCTGTTGAGAGTAGTCAATTTTGTATGTTTAGCAGGTGAACAGTCAATAATAGACATCCTTGTCAAACAGCAGTCACACGGGCTCTGCCAAGTCATCACTGCTCAAAGGAGAGAGAAGTAATGATTGTAGCATTGGATTGAATATCTTTTAGTAGGGACTGTGGCATATGCTGGCCTAGCTGTTTTACAATTTAATAAAAGCTTGTAATAATAGCCAGGTTGGCCAGGGGAAAGAACACAGTCATGCTTATACTAAAAATTTAGCTTTAATTCTAAATGCAATTTTGATGCCGTAATGAGTTTATGAATTATAATGGCGTCATAAAGTTTTATCTGGTCTATAGTCTGTTTTAGATTTGGTGTCATGTCTCTAGTGAGTCTTTTATACAATAGTTTGAATATGCTGTAAATGGATTCTCTTTAGAGGGAAGGCCTTCTCCAGGCCATAACATACTGGGGTCATGTGGTATTTCAATTAAAGATGGGCTCTTTATCTGTCATACGACAGGTCTTGCAATGTTCATTGCAGTGGTGTGTAATTCATCTAATCAGAATGTTTTTGAGGTTTTGGGAAACTATTCCGGAATTAGTTACAAAACCAGACATAGACATGATGCATCCATATTCACAAAGAAAATATAGAAGAGGTATGATGCCAACAACTTAATTCAAAATTTCATTAGCACAATTTTTCAAAATTAAAGTCAGATATTGGAAAATTCAGTTACAATTGTTAATCCCTCAAGAAGTTTTGCAGTTAACAATCACTTTTTGCTGATAGTGGTTGAAACCAGGGACATTTCTGTCAAGTAATCGAGACAATTCAAGCATAGGCACCAGCTTCCAAAGGCCTTGTCTCACCATGAGACCTATGGACCAAAGCTTAAAATATTCCTCTTGATATGTACAAATATGACTGAATATGCATGGAGTTTTTAGCATTATGGCTGTCATGTTCCAAGGACAGAGCATTTATAACCTTTCAGAGTCTCAAATATCTTTCATTCGTTTACAGAGATCTCTTAAATTCTTTTCTTGTTTTTGTGGGAAACAGCATAATCACTCCAATTCACCAGCATTTAATTATATCTCAATGGCTTTTTGATTGTTTTATGTGGGAAGGAAATGCCTGTACGGTAGGGCCTGCCATTTCTGAGGGCTCGCGAGGTTAATCTATTGGGATTTTGCTGTTTGCTGGAAGGGTTGTTGTACCTGTGATTTTGTGTAATTATCAGGTCAGATCGTCTTGACAATGGCCGAAGTGTTATCGCTAGGATATAATTTGAACACAGGTACCTAGTAAGTGTGGGGTAGGGTTTGAGAGCCCAGTCTCATGAGCTCAAAATCAGAACCAAGTATGTTTCCTTACTATTGATTAGGCTTTTGGGAGTATTGTCATTTTGTTTTTATTAGGCTTAAAAGTGATCACACTCTATTTTGGTTCTATCATGCTTTGATTGTGTCTCCAGATGATTCTGAAAGATGGTTCCTTGTGTTTACTAGGCCCACAAAGTTTATCCTTCTCAGAAAAAATGAACATTTCCCATAATAAAATTTAGTTCCATGCATGCGGTATAGGATAGAATAGTGTTTTCTTAAAACTCGAGGCTATTACAGTCATCAAATATTATTTCAAGCATCGTTTTTCTTGCAACATAATTTTAATTTTAATCCTCTCTTTTGTGTACCTGTCTTTATGTTGTGTAAATTTTTTATCATAGGTACGCTTTGGTCCTAATTTTAATAGATTATACCTTGTATGTGTTTTGTAGATGTTTGATATGATACAGCTTAGGGTAGAGGAAAGCTAGTTAGAGCATGTATCAACATTTCTGAAGAGTCTACAAAAATTGAGTCAATCTACACTAGTGACAGTTATGATGTTGGTAGACATTCCTTTCAATTATCTACTTTGTTTTGTCAGGAAGGGGATCCTCGACTTTCATGTTTTGGCTTGATGAAGAACAGCAGGGATGGAAAGAGCTACAGCACAAATCTTGCATACACACCTCCAGAATATTTAAGAACTGGTAGCCTTTTATTTGAGATTTTCTTTTCATTTTTTCCCTTTCATTTTTTCATGGTACATATATCATTGGGAAATGTTTCATCTCTTCTGCTTATAGCTTATTGTTTATTTGTTTCCTTTCAAGATTAGGTTATGGCAATCCGTGCAATTTTGTTACATATATTACACGTGATAACTAAAGTAAGATGGATGAAAGGAGGAATATGATATCTTTGCATAGGATGAAAAGATTTGACCCTATTCAACACCTTGCACTTGATGCTTAATTAAGCTTTTTGAAACAAAAAAACTATGTATACCGAGAAACAGGGAAACATTACGAGTCTAGCTTTCTAGGTGAGCGAAGTCTTTGGCTTGTCCTAACGTATTGCAATTACAAAATTATGTTATAAATACAGGTTCATCAGGTATACTTTGTTTGTACATTGGCACATTAGACAGATAGATTTATGTGCATCACTATGCTCAAGACGATTAGCAAATTTATTTATTGCTTAAATTCACTGAAAGAAGATAATGTAATTTGATTTCTGGAATTATCAACGTAAATGATTTAGTCCTTGATACATTTTTATGCTTTGCCTGGAGAATTACACCTAGGGCTCATGGACAAGTTTGTTAACTTGGTAAAGTGTCCTTACAAACATTAATACTTTGTTGTGTTCACAGTAAAAATCCATTTGGCTGAACATCATTGTAAGTTATATGCAACGGGTAACTTGCGACTTAGATTGAAGGCACATGACCATATTTAAAGTTAGTTTTACTCATGTAGCCATCTCCATTCATTTTCAACTTCATTCTAAAACCTCTTCTTTTTATATGATGAGTTTAAAAAGACACTGAATATTATAGCTCAATGAACTAAAGGTTAACCATCAAAAGATTCTAATAATCTGAATGGACCATTCTTCTAAACTGGAATTGGTCCGTTCAAGAAAATTCCCATTGTCCAATTAAGATCTTTTCCATCTACAGAAGATTCAAAAATATCTATAGATTTCATATCAACCTCATAGAAGTGCTCTTTTGTTATGGAGAATAATTGTGGAATACTTGTGTAATAGAACTAAAATGAAAAGCAATTCTTTGGATCAAATGCTGAGATCCTTTGTGAGGATACAACTTGATGGTGAGAATCGTGCATAATCTCTCTTTAAATGGCTGTCAAAAGGCCGTCAATTTGAAATTTTTTTCCCTACTGTGAAATAACTTTAAAAGACCCTCAAATGGAAATGTCTCTCCCCAACTTCAAAAGACTTAAAATTGTGAAATTATTAATTTTAGGTTTGTTGTGGGGCTGATTCCAATAACCAAAATAAAAATAGGCCTCCATGAGGGGTTCAAGCACAAACCATTTTGTCTTCTTTCTAAATTGCCTTTGCAGCTTCAAGGCAAAACAAGTTGTTGCTTTTTGCCACATGACTGGCAAGCACTGATTTCCCAGTCCAGCAATAGGATAGATCTCTGGAGTGTGATGAAGTTCCACAAAGTCTAAGGCAATTTTATACAAGTGGCCTTAATTGACAAAAGTTGGACCAAATTTGTATTTAAGCATATTGTAACTCTTTGGATCCAGTAAATCCTAGATGGGACAATAATTGACATCAGAGAAAGAAAGAAAGAAAGAAAGAAAGCAAGAAAGAATGATAGAAAATGTATTGAAGTCCATGAGTTGCTAGAAGAGGTTAATGGGAAGCCCATGAGTGGCTATAAGAGGTTAATGGGAGTTGGAAAAACATCCACTAAAAATACACAAGAGTTGAGTATACTGTGACTCAAATGCAAACTTTAACTCTAGACCAAAGTTAAATCTATAGTGGGGGTGTCTTATTACTGTTCCTGAAATAATGACACACACACACAACTAAACAGGGAAGAATGAGCGTTTTAGAGAACGAACTGACGAAGATCCCAGCTAAAAACTGCCAGCTATACTGAAGCCCACCATTATATTTCACTTCAGTTAGTGCTCCGAGCTAAAGAGGTCATGCTATAATTGATCACCTCAAATGGGTCAATACAAATTTTTGTAAACTCCAGAAGAGGCTGTCATGAAGGTGATATTGGTAAGCAGTCATTACTAATGTATTAATAATTACTAAGCTCTACAAAATGTTCTGAGCAATCAATATATATATATATAAAATTGGTTATATAGGATTGAAATGGACCCCACTTGTATAACTTCATGACCACATAGTGGTATTACAACAGCTTGGCTATTATGCATGTATCGCTTGGCAAGATTTGAACCTGGTTTTCTTCCTTGAAAGTCCAGGAATTTATCCGGTTAAGCTAATGCCATTTAAAAATTAATATTTTAAAATTTAAATTAATACTGTTATTTGATTTTTAAATCCCCCAACATAGGGAACTCTAATAAATCCAAGAATATATAGTCGGTTCCTACGATGGAATTTTTACCTCTACAAGTTAAGTTACATGAGTGCCACCAAAGGACATCAACAACAATATCCACTTGTAGTTCAAACTTAACAAGGTTAACTAGTAGAAGCAAGTGATGAGTGTAAAGCTAGTGAAAAATTTAACATGTCATAGAGAAAGGTGGAAAAAATATAAAAGGTATGGAAGTGTGAGCGTTAAGTGTAACAACAATACCCAAGATGAGGACATGTGAGAAGAAAAAAGTACATCAGACAGCTAGTTGACCAAGACTATTGTTATAAACTTAAATTTTAGTAATTAAATCACCTGTTAGCTTACTTTCATAGTCCAATTGGTTCTCTATGATGTAGATGAGAACTATTTTTCCATGGGGAGGGATTTGGGGGCTGTCTTGAAGATACGTCATTACATACCAAAAAGGCATCTAGATGTCCCAAAACATGTTCTGCCATCCCAAAAAGTCGTCCTTCCATCCCTGTCCCAGAATTTTGTGAAAAATACAGAACATGGCTATGGCTCAAAGAGGTCATGGTCTTACGATAATATATGTGGAATCATAAAGTAAGCTAGTCTATTTTTGAATGTTAAGTGAGTTTAGGAACTTTATTGTTCTGACTTGCAATTTCAATATTAAAATGCAAATAAGTGAGTTTAGGAACATTATTGTTCAGACTTGCAATTTCAATATTGAAATGCAAATATTTAAAGAAAGTGAAGTTAAAGATGATTGTCTTTCAGTTTCAATTTGATGGTGGAGAATTCTTTATAAATAACCTGAGTTCCAACTTCAAAGGATCTCGAAGCCTTAGTTACCAGAATTGGTGGGAACCAGACTTTTCGGGCTGATCGAATCTGTTTTGTTTATCTTTGTTTATTTTAATAACTTAAAGTTGCATTTTTAAAAAAAAGTTGCCAAACAAAACATGAAATCTAAAAATCCTAGACTACCTATCAAAACCATTGGAAAGTATTCCTCTCAATACTTTATCTATACTGTAACCCATAGTAGAGAAACTTGAACTTGGTAAGGCCAATTTTTGACTAGGACTTGGACTTGGCAAAAAAAACTCGGAAAAAATCGACAAAAGAAAAAAACTGAAGAAAATGCAAAATTTCACTGGAAAAATGTTTTTTTCATGCATATCACAATTAATTAATATTATACAACTTCAAATTTTAAAATTGTAAGCGATATAACCTTTAACTATGCATGAAAGTGACAAAGCACACTTTAATTAAAGAAATTTTAATGCCTCCTAATATTCTTGTATTGACTATGATATAAAAGAATACAAAATGTGTCAAAATACAATAGGCTCACTACAACTGTCAACTAATCTATCTAGCGTCTATCAATGCCTTTGCCCTTTGCCCTAGCTGAAGCTCTAGTCCTCTCTCTTTGTGCCTTTGTTTGTGCCTCTTTCCCTGCCTTTGCCGCTAAATCCTCTGCTATACTTTTAAAATCACCCATTGAAAAGAGAAGCTCTTGCTCATCCTCCTTTGGCTCTGTGATCCATTCAGATGATGGATCAATCTTATCTAAATCAATGGCTTCATAATTTGATCTTGCATTTTTTGGTGGTGGAGGCGAGGATTGTTATGAACAAATACAAGATCATTCAACTTCTACTGCATGAGTCTATTGCGTTTATTGGAGTGAATGTGCTTAAACATTACTCCAATTGCACTCACAACTTGAAGCGTTGCATTGTTGACAAAAATTTTGATGGCGAAGCACCAAAGAATGGGCATATATGCACCAAAGTCCTCCCACCATAAATCTAGAAAATTCCAAGAAAAGAGAAATTTAATAATTTATGTAAAATTGTAAATTGAGATTATATTTGAAAATAAAATCAATAATAATTCGATTCATAAGGGTTACGTGGCCTCAAAGTTGCCCTTCCTTCCTTGAATGCACTGTGGGGTTGTAAAAAAGGTAGCCCTCACATTTCTTATAATCTTGCAAACTCATCCTGCATCATATTGTGAGTGTTCTCATCTGGCACCATCTGAGAAAGGCATTGCTGAAGGCCGGACATCACCTCATAGTCAGCCTCAAATGAATCATCATTAAAGAATTTGGGTTTGAGGTAGTGCCCCGTTGCATTTAGTGGGCTATGGAGCTGAGAAGTCCATCGTCAATCAATCAGTTCACCAGCTCCCTCCCATTAGTGAACTGCCTTAGTTGGAGAACCCACGTATGGTTGTAGAGGAATTTTGTCATACTTTTGGCCTTATTTACAACCTCAAATACCTAGGGTAATTTCACAATGTCTTTGAGAAGCAAATTGAGACAATAGGTTGCACATGGTGTCCAAAAAATTGTGGGTAATCTCTCCTCCAAAATCCTTTCAATTGGCACATACGCTGCTGCCTTGTCCGTGATAACTTGGACAACATTGTCCTCCCCTCCTTCCGACACAACCTCTTTAACAACCTAGCAAGCATTTCAGCACTCTTAACTTGTGTGCCGATACATCCATTGACTTGAACACAATTTCTTCTGTAGAAGTAACCAAAAAATAAATCAATATCCGATTTTTTCCATCGGTCCACCCATTGGACATGATCGTGCAATCCCTTTTTCTTCGTATCCTGCGCTGTTCTTCAACCAAAAGCTGGATATCCTCTACGGATTCCTGAAAGAGAGGGCTCTTAAAATCATCACAAGTGGGTGACTTAAATCCTGGGCCACAAATTGTGAGGGTGTCAAACATTCCCCGCCAATATGGAGACCTTGACACATTGAAGCCTGAAGGGAATGTTGGAAAATAACCAAAAGCTTGCACAAGCCTTCCTCGCGGTCTTGTGCCTCTCTTGGTTCCATGTAGTCATACCTTGAAGTGTGGGTTGTGACCTTGGGGTGGAACGTTCCATGAAAAATGACTTCTTTTACCACAGATTGGCTCCATGTAGTCATACCTTGAAGCGTGGGTTGTGACCTCGGGGTGGAACGTTCCATGAAAAATGGCTCCTTTTACCACAGATTGAGTCGATCCACTACAGCGCTGTTGAAAGCGTTTAAAGGCACTGTTGCTACCCTATGTAGGAGGCCGAGAAGGAGGAGTAGCCATTGCTTTGCTTGTTTTTCTTTTGAGTTTGTTCTTCTCTTCATAATGTGCTAGGAGGGCATTGCATTCCCTCATTACTTAATGTTCTACGTTATCACATAGCTTGACGTCATGGCCAGCTAACTTCACCATGTGTTATTTGAGGCGGTTTATGCCTCCACAAATTTTTTCATCACAAAAGTTACAATAAACCTCTCTTTTCTTCGAACCATCAACAAATTTTTTCATCACAAAAGTTACAATAAACCTCTCTTTTCTTCGAACCATCAACAAATTTTTTCATCACAAAAGTTACAATAAACCTCCCTTTTCTTCGAACCATCCCTTGCATACTTTCAAGCTGCGTCTCTTTTTCCTGTCATTTTATTTCAATGTGGTTGCACATAGAAACAATAATCAAGTATTTAGAAATTTTAAAAAAGAAAAAAAAAACCTAGGATTTAAGCATTGACAGCTGAAACTTTGTTTTTTTACCTCAAATGTAACTGTTGGGTGGCTTTTAGATTCTTGAAAACTAGGAATAAGTTGAGTTTAGGATGCAAATGAGTGTTTTTGTGGGTCTGATTTCACCTTATCTCTACTCTCTACAAGTGGAAACAGCAAAAATGAGGCCAATTTAGAAAAAATAAAGTATTTATACCGTTTTCCTGTGATTCTGCTGCCGCAGCCCAGATTTTTTCTTAAAAAAAAAAAAGTCGTGAGTAAAAAAAAAACTTGCCGAGTCCAGAAAAGCTTGCTGAGCCAAGTCAAATAACCCCGGGAGGGCTGACTTGGGTGCAGACTTGGCAAGTTTTTGAAAAACTCACCGAGTTTCCTAACTATGCTTTAACCATTTGTGGAGGACGAACTGCTCAAACGTAAAAATATGGAGGATTATCTTTTTGTTGACTATCATGCATTAAAGAAAGACCCAAAAAAGCAAGGTAACTTTTGTTCCTCCACCTTGTTCTTTTAAATTTATAGACTTGTAAGAAATTAAAATTTGGTTTACTTAAAATAATTTCTTTTTAAATTTACGAGAGTGTGGTAGACTTAGTTCCTACCTTGTTGTAATTGATTTGTCTTTTTTATATTTACTTATTATTCTAATACATCTCACCTTATTAATAACTTACTGAAAGGCTATTTCTTTCGAGAGTGGGTAAAATAAGCAGCGGCTCTCTAAAGTTATACTTCTTCAATTTTATATATACCCATCTACCATTTGGTGGAGAGAGCATCCATTTATCTCTTTCTTATATACAATATCATATGTTGAATTCTCCGTGGATTTCATGTAAAATAATTGTTGGTCCCTGAGAGGATTATGTCATCCAAATGCCAAATATTCATAGGGTTGTCATTCATATTTTGTGTCAGCCATGGAATGATTTTGGGTGTGAGTTCAAATGGAATATGTATGAGGACATACATTCCAGAGAATGCAAAATATATTCACTACAACCTTAGCCTTTGACATCAAGAAATTATGGATAGCAATTATGTGATAAATTTGAACTAAATGAGATTGATCTACAATCTACGCGGATCCCAAAACTTCAAGAGATCCTTTCCACTTGCAAGGAAATTGAAAACAGGTTGTGGCAAAGGTACAAGAAAAGTTACAAGCACAAGTAGAGAGGAGGCAATTATAGGAACTTCTAGTGTAAGGGGAAGGAGAAGAAAAAGGGATGTTGGCTTATTCATCTGGCTGAGATTGACTATTAATTTCGTGTCACAGACTTGTATGAGACAATTTAAATTCACATTTGTGACACATGTATTGTGTAATTGTTTTTAAATTTTAATATGAAACTGAGTTCTAATCCTAATAGTTTGTTTAGTCCTCCTAATTTGATTTTTTAATAAGTTAATTTAAATTATATGTTATTTCATGTAATTTGACATGTGTGTGATGGGAAAACAATAATTTATTTTTAGAAAATAACTTTATATTAAAAATACATTTTCAATCTTTAATTGTTGTTTGATTAAAACTCGTTTTTGCTGATTTTGTGTCTCTCTAGCATGGTTCAATAATCATTCACTTCGATACTTCCATACCCAACTTTTGGGAGTCTACCCTCAATGCTACATGCCAGTACCCTACATGCCCTTCCACATTTGAACCCTGGTAGAATTAGCATGTGTAAGGAATGTTGTCAATAACACATTTCCCTTTGTAGCAGGGATTAATTGCTTAGGATTCCTTTATGGGCATCTTAAAACATTATTTGATTTTGGCTAGATTGGCTTCTAAACTGAGTGTGGGTGAAAGGGGGCATCCTTGATTGACTCAAATGCTTTTATGGTTATCATGTGTATGTCATGGAAAGGTCTGGACCTTTACCATGGTGACTCTGACATCAGGGATGTCCAAATTTCAAGGCCTTTGGAATAATCATGTGTGGGTGTTGTACTGAAACGTTTGCAAAAGGATGATTGACCTAAATGCTTTTAGGGATATCATGAGTATGTTGTGGAGAGGTCTGGACCTTTACCATGGTCACTGTTATGGCAGGGATATCCAAATCTTAAAAGTCCTTGGAATAATTATGTGTTGTACCAAAAAGTTTGCAAAAGGCTAAAGGCAATAATAAACCTATAAGATTTGATTCTTCAATGATGCATTTAGGTGTTAAGATGTGGCAAGCACTAATTATCATAAGGCTTACTTTAACCAAATACGATGGCTGGAGATAGGATAGACGGGTGTTCTGGGAAGGAATACATTCCAGGAAGCTTTTGCTTAACCTAAGAAGCTTCTAAGGTTGCAATTTCTTTTGGCTGTGAAGTATTGATTGCCACTCTCTCTATCCACCATCCTGTTTGATTAAATTGTTGTGTTTTGATCGTGTGATAAGTGCCCACTATTGTTTGTTTTTGGCTATGCTTGGCATATTTGCAGTTTTCAACTTGTCAATACCACACTGCCTAGTTGAAATTTTCATTTTAGGCATGAAATTGTTTGCTTATTTTAGGAACTACATAAACTATCCAGTTTAAGCACAAGTCTTTTTGTTTGAGGCTCCCAACATATCTGCACATCTTGATACATACTGAAATGTTTCACTATATTGAGTAATTTACAGTTTCTTGGTTTTGTCTGCAATGTTTTTTCCCCTTTTATTATGAAGACAACTTATGGCACAATTGCACTTCTTATTTTCAATTTGTATTAGAAATTTTATCCCATGTTGACTTTGATCTTGCATTTGAAATTTGCAGGAAGAGTTACACCTGAGAGTGTCATTTACAGTTATGGCACTGTTCTTTTGGACCTTCTAAGTGGGAAGCACATTCCTCCAAGTCATGTAATTATTTTTATGCTTATCCTATCTGCATATTTTTCTCAATTCACAGGTTCATTCATTTGCCTACTCAGGTTTTTTTTTTTTTCATGTTTTACCTTTACGAAAGGCTTGCAAAGCAGAATTCCAGGAAAGAAATAGAGAATCAAACAATTTCTCACTTCCTACTTTGGACATGAAACTGAGAGTTTTAAAAGAAGTAATAAGCCCAAACAAATGAAGAGCGAGTCGCTTGTTATAAGTGCTTCTAAGTGTGGTGAAAACATGCTTGAGGAACAAAATTTAGCTGGCACAAAGTTGGCATCTGTTTCCTTTTTTAAATTTGTTATATTGGTTTGAAACGGGCCTCACCTGTATTACATCATGACCACAAGAAACCCTGTTATTGTGAGCCGCCTTATCACAGGAGTGTCCATCAGAAGGTGAGGATTTGAACTTGGTTTGTGATCATACAATTGCATCCCATTTACTGTTGCTCCACAATGCCTTGGAGAAACAAACTTTGTATGTTTTATTGCTTTTATATTTATGTTGTTATTTTTTAGACTTTCAGAGAGTGGGAACAACTGCCATACATTGTACTGCATTTCTTTCATAGGAAAGAGAATGGAAGTAGTAATACTAAATTTTTTCTGGAAGATCCCTCATTTCTAGTCAGTTGTCAAATACAGCTGGGAATGCATTCAACATTTATTATTTATGGTTCAGATCATTTTGAATGTTATTTCCTCAGTTGGGTCCATATTAACTCCAAAATAAATAGAAATATAGTTGTTATGTCATTCTTTTCATGCTTAATCACAATGCACAAAATCCTTTTTAAAGAAGAAAGATGTTAACATGGTACACCATAAATGAACTAAAATGCATCAAACCTTAGAGATGTATATGTTCGGTGATTTTTGTATTTACTCCCAGTTAATTCTTATGCTACAAACTTAGCATGGAAACAGCACTTAACATAAAGTTCAGTATGTCTGAGTTCAGTTCATCTCAAAACATAGAATGAATACACTTGATTCTGATGGCAGTCATCCCTGTTAGAAAGTTATGGAATTTCTAGTAATTCCAGAGTAATGAGAAATCCTCTGAATGAGGATATTTACTGGTGAGTTAAAATAAATAGAGCAATATCTTGTTTAATCTGCAAAGTCAACTCGTATCTCATGAATAGTATGTTTCAGTTTAATGAGAAATCTTCTCAGTGACTATATTTACTAGTAAATTAAGATAAATACAGCAATATCTTGTTTAATTTGCAAAGTCAACTTGTATCTTGTGAATTGTATATTTCAGTTTGCGTCTGAGGCTGTAAATTTCCATGTCGTGGCCATCATTGGAAAAATATCTGCTTGCTTGATCACCACTCCCTTCATATGCATTTGCCTTAATTTGTTTATCCAAGAATCTCCTTTTTACTGACTACTATTTTTTTTATTTCTTTAGTTGCTTGTGTTCAAAGTTTCTGCTATATTAGTTAGCTGATAATGGACTAATAATTTTACTTTGAATATCAAGTATGAAATATTAAATAGCATGCTACATATAGTTATGCAAACCTTAGGCGATTATGACATTCTTTCACAGTTATTTTATTCCAATTCTCTGGTCATTTTATTACTCTGGTGTACTTTTTTAATTTGATCTTTTTATCCGAAGTTTTTTGAATATGCCCTAATATACATGCTTTATTTCACAGCATACAAATGAAAGATAGAATGCAACATGGATTCATTTTCCATCTGATTTCATTTTTTTCTAGCAAAACTTGATGTGCATCAATAAATAATAAACCAAACTTAGGTCATGACATTTATTAGTGTTGTGAATGTATTCTAGGCTCTTGATCTGATAAGGGGGAAAAATATGCTCTTGTTAATGGATTCCCATTTAGAAGGGAAATTTTCACCGGAGGATGGAACTGAACTTGTGCGCATTGCTTCACGTTGTTTACAATATGAAGCACGGGAAAGGCCTAATCCAAAGACACTTGTAGCAGCATTGGCACCATTGCAGCAAAGAACAGAGGTAGATTTAATTGAACTTGATCTTCTCACTTAAAATGTTATGATTGAATAAAGAATGCTTTGCAGTTATGGTTTAATGACAGATTCGCTATTTGTGGCAATCAGTTTATCATTCTGGTTTTCTTGATTGCTGTTTTCAAGTGAATGTGCTAATTGATAAAATTTCTTGTTTTGTATCATCTACAAAATATTGGAGATATTTTCCAGCATATTTCCTTTTTTAGATGCATTCTACCAGTGATGTTTTTTTTGAGATGTAGATATGGAAGTATCATAAACAGCAAGCATAATTGAATTAGTTGGGAAATGACAACCAATTTTTCTTATGAGTTCCAATTGTATAATTTTCTTTTCGGTTGAAAAAACTGTTTCTTACATTGACAAAAGAAATAAAAAATTTATATTGTCGTACATGAGTGACCATAATAGGTCAATAAGACTTGAGATGCACCCTTGTTTACAATAACATGGGGGAACCACAAAGAAGTGCTTCAAATTTGGAACTAAGAATTACATTATTACAAAATCTAGTATGGGACAAACCACGTCACCATGTATAACATCCTGTAGCCCAAGGCATAGAGTCATGTAGTGCAAGTACAGCATAAACATAGTAAATATATGATCAAATGTAGTCCAACTGAAGCTCAAAGAGCACTATACTACAGAAAGGAATAATATTCCATGCAGTGGATACAATTACACTCCAAACATTACCTGATAAGTAGGATTCTGAAATATGTTTTCTATACTGGACTTTCTGTTAACAAAATATGAGTGTGATCTCATCATCTCTCCAAAGGAGACTTTCGACTTAATAAGCCCTGAAAGCACTTCTGCAGCAATGATCCCTGCCATATGCTGTAGCATCACTCTAATGAATGCTTCTCTATTGATAATATGCAATGGTGCATATTATTTGCCATACTTTGTTTGAATTTAAAGTTGCAAATGACAAGCAGGATGATCTATGATGCTTCTAGTTCCCAATCCTATCTTGTCAAACACTACATGACCCCATTGGGGTTGATTTGCCAGCATGTTTGAGATATCAGATGCACACCCACACAAACACATTTGTTATATATCATCTTCTTACCTTTTGTATGGAGTGGCATATTTCACTTCCTTGAGTACACATGGACATTATTATTCTTTCTTGCCACATTAGTTTCATGCTTGTCTATGGCCTCAAATTACCTCCTTTAGAGGATGAAGAGGACATGTAAACAGAGTATTAATCTGAATATTTGGGGAAAAATATTCACTGTGTGTCCTGAGAAATGTATCTCTTCAACTCTTAATAAGCTAATGACATTAGAAAATAGTATATCACTTTAATTTGACACCTCCTAAAGTTTTGGCCTTGTAACTTGGGGCTTGCCAATCTGCTTATATTTGATTAATGTGAAGAAATATAAGGCTAAATCAATTGAGATATGCATGAGAGTCAAGTTAATGATTTGCAGGTCCATAACTACTTGAAAAGTAAAAATGTTACATTGTAACAAGATTTTCATAATGTCTACTACAAAATTTAGATTACTTTAAAGTTAAGATTATATAATGAAAATGAAAATGCATATTCTGAAGTGATTAATTTTGTAAGCATCACCACATGGTAATTTGTGTAGATAACAAACTCGATGAAAATTGTTCTCAGCATGTATCTCAGTTTGTGTCACTAAGCTGCAAATCATTGTGGTCATGTAGGGATCTTAAAATTATCTTTGTGTGTTAAGCTTTATATCATACCCACAATCTCTGCTTTTACTCAAGGTGACACTTGCTTTCATGCATTGTCTCCAAATTTATTTTCATGGTCCATAATGGCATTCTATTGGTATATTTGCCTTTGTATTGGTTCATTTTCTTCAGATATTTCTGAATTGAATGATAATTCTTCTAGTTTGGCAAAAAAAAAAAAATATATGTTGCCTCTATAATATGGACAAGTCTCATATTGTCATAGTAATGTGGTTGGGGCTTCCACCACTGTGATGTAGGTATATGCCTTTGCAGGTGGAAGGTGTGCCTCTTGCATCCTCAGGATGTGGGTGACATCACAAGAATATTTACATTTGCCTTGTTTCCAGAATGCCAGAGGATGTGGCAGAAAATGTTCCCCCCTAAAAGCTGATGTCCCCTGCGCAGATGGACATCCAGAAGGTCTCAAGTGCATAGAGGGATATTTGGACGGTCTTACAAAGCCTTAAAGAAAATAAGAAGAAACCTTCAAAATAAAATGAAAATTGAAAATTTCAATATATTTCACCTTCTAGTGAGCCCTCTTTTGCCTGTGAATATATCCTAATGTTGTAACGTATGTTTGACACTGGAATGTCTAATGGCAAATCTGGCTCTATGGTCTCTGCTATCATTGTATTTCATTTTGATCAATAACGAGAAATGCAATGATTTACAGAATTTAATCTAGTTATTCATGTAATTTTATGTTATTCATTTATGATTAGTATATTAATCTATGTTCCATGGGTACCTGTCCTAGAATTTGGGGGCTGTCTCAAAAAATGTGTCCCAATGTCCCAAAAAGGCATTCCAATGTCCTGCAACATGTCCCACCAATCTAAATAGCCGTCCCACCACCCCATCCCAGAATTTGGTGGAACATAGTTATTAAATAATAAATTAATGATGTAACTTCAAAAATTTCCTATATTTTGAATTTTTTATTATATTTGGATTGGGGTCTGGACAATTTACCCTCCCATATGTACTGTCCATTGAAATTTAGGAGGTCTCCAATACAGAGCAACCTCCCTCAGTGTTCTGATGTACTGGAAGCTTGGGATTATACCAAGGTTACAGAAGTATCGGGGACGGGGGGATAGGGGGACGGGGAAACGGGTTTCGGAATTTAGGAGGTCTCCAATACAGAACAACCTCCCTCAGTGTTTTGATGTATTGGAAGCTTGGGATAAAACCAAGGTTACAGAAGTATTGGGGACAGGGAGATAGGGGGAGGGGGAAACGGGTTTCGGGGACAGTAGGGGATGGCAAGCCGATTTTGGGAAATGGTTGGGGGATGGCTAAGGGACGGCAAGTATAATAGTATTAAAAATTTTCTGATGTACTGGAAGCTTGGGATAAAACCAAAGTTACAGAAGTATCAGGGATGGGAAGACAGGGGGATGGGGAAACGGGTTTCGAGGACAGTAGGGGACGGCAAGCCGATTTAGGGAAATGGTTGGGGGATGGCAAGGAGACGGCAAGTATAACAGTATTAAAAATTTTCATGCGGTAGTGTGCCTTCTGCTGGGCTATCAGTACTGCTGTGTTTTTTTGGTGGGTAGTCTGTTTTTTCAAACGCTTGTAATTAGTGTGTTATGGACTTTTTTTTAAGGTTTGGGGGGTGAAGACTTTTGTGGGTCCCACCCTCCTCGTGTTTAAGTTTTAAAATAAAAAAAAGAAAGCTGAGTTTTTTTTTTAATGTTATATGGACGCCCAGCCGTCCCCGACAACATCCCCTCACAGCAGGGGTACCAGGGACGGTCCCCCACGACCTGGCAATGTCCCAGGGATGGCGGGGCAACGTCCCTTTTGATGTCCCCCTGTACTAGGGATGAAAGGGGGACGAGGACACATTCCCAGGGGTGGGGAATGTGTCCCCGTGGAACCGTGGCAATGTCCCAGGGATGGCGGGGCAACGTCCCCTTTGATGTCCCCCTGTACTAGGGATGAGAGGGGGAGGAGGACACATTCCCAGGGGTGGGGAATGTGTCCTCGTGGAACACTGGATAAAACAGGTTTTTACTTGTTAAGATAAAGTTTCTGCTAGAATTTGCCGTTGAGGTTTTACGCTAGCAAATTTAATGTTTCTGCTGAAAATTACGTCTTTAGGGTTTTTGAAGGCAATTTTCATATGAGTAAATTTCCAAAACTCCCAATACCATTTTTGTTAAAGAATGGTGATCTAACTGACCTTTTCAGACGCTTTATAGGGTCTTTAGTGTGGTGGTTTGAGTTTCTACAGGTCTAGACATGATTAAGGTTTAGGATGGGTAATCAAACATATCTCTTGATATATTGTCATAGGAGTTATGTTGACAAATCCATTATTTAGCATGAGAAATTCCTCTGAACCTTGCTTATGTAAATGGCATGCTTCCTTCATTTTCATGAATGTTTGGTGACCCACTTTTAGGGCATCAATTCTGATATTCAGCATCTTGATGCTAGTGGAAGACCAAGTTCTTTATGGTTTAATGGTTATTGTTCAAGTCCTTCCACTTTGGATTGGGATGCAATGAGACAGTTTACGTAATTATGCTTATGCAACTCGTGCTATAAGGTTACAAGCCTAGTCACAAGGTTAGCATTTGCATTCAAGTTTGGCAAGGTTGAAGTTTAAAAGAAATTTTACATATGAAATTTTTGATAAGGCACAGCATGAAATTCAAGATGCAGATATATTTAGAACTTTATAAAAACAAATAAAAAACAAATACAAAATGTAAAACTCGTTATAATGCAACTTGAAATTTATGTGAAAACATATCTAATTTATACCTGCACAAGTTACGTAATACACATGGCCAAAATTTACTGCTTTTCATGTCCAAAGTTGCTCTACAAACCAAAAGGTTTGTAACGATCTTAATCAAATTTTATTCAGTTGGTCTTCAAGTTTGACAAAATTTGACCTTCATGAATTAAATTTGTTGAATCTTGGAACATTGTTTACAATCCTTATATTTCAGATATGCAGATTCTGTTCTCTGTGTTTCTGAGAATTTGTTCTTTTATTTTAATGAAAAATATCAAAGCAGTATTACACAAAAATCATGACTATCTGCATATCTGCACTCCAAATTGTTTTACAACCTATTAAACTAACATCCAAAAGTACACTAAGGCAACCTATATCTACTTGCAGTACTTCAACTTTTGTTTGCAAATCATCAGAGAGGCCATTATTGCTCAAGAACCCCCTTTGCCACTGTGTTCCCTCAATTTGAATGTTCACTGATGTCAAAAAAAGATGATTTAAAGTATAACTTTAAACTTTTGATTTTAAGGGGAGGGTGGGGAGGGGGAATACTTGAATATAATGTCAATTTTATTTCATTTGCAATAAGCATGCTTTGTTTTCTTGGTTTGTTGATAGATATGAAATGCAATTATTGAATCTCACATGGAAATGTCATCTGAATTTGATCATAGGAAAACCATACATTCAAAAGAGGAAATTACAATTTCAAAAGTCCACTTAACATGTGGAAACCAAAAGTTAGCTTTGTATCTAATTTCAAATTCATTTTAGAAAAGTACAGTTGTAGAAATTTAAACTTCTCTTTATTTACTTTGTAGCATCCAAAAAGGCCATTTTGAATCTTGAAACAATTTAAAAGTGAAATGTAAAAGATGCCAAAACAAGTCTGATAAATCATAAAAGTAATAGAAGGAAAATAATGTAGGTCTAAGATTAGTTATATGAATGTACATAAATAATAGAAAGTTCTTTCAATAAAGGCAAAAGGAGATATTTTAGGCAGTGACATAGCCAGCATACAATCCTGGTGTGGGACCTCCCTTGAGATGACAAGATGACTTTCACTATGCCTACATATCATTTTTTAAATTGTGTTTTCCCTTGGGGCTTGATCCTGTGACAGTTTGGGAGCAAACTGGCCTTGCCAAGCTGCCTGAACATGTGAAGGAGTTGTGATGTTTGCAAAAACAGTGTATTTGTTGGTATTTTAATAATATTAAGTCAAGAAGAAATTTGCCATATTGTTTACATGGATAATGCTGAACTCCTTGTTGACAAATGGCACACGAGTCTCATATTAGTAACTACTGCTAATTCTTAAGATATTGTGAAGTTGCATATAAATGATTTTATCGATTTCACATTGTTTGAAATTTATGAAAAATAAGCTATTTTAATAATTATCTTACCACAACTATGGGTGTTTTTAGGTACCATCTTACGTCATGATGGGTATATCAAAAAGAGACGAACCCCCATCTCCTCCACAACTTCCTCTTTCTCAATTGGGAGAGGCATGTGCAAGAATGGATCTAACTGCAATGCACCAGATAATGGTCATGATACATTATAAGGATGATGAGGGTACTAATGAGGTGTGTTACTCCTATCTCCCAGTGCATTGGCTAATTCTGTATTATATTTGTCTTATGATACCTCATGCAAGCACAAAATGGTGTATGAATGTCTTTTAGCACTAGTCCATTTTCCAAATTTGATTCAGTGAAATTGGATAGAAATAGAACAAAAATGAAGTGGTAATTTCCATGATTGTTCATGCATGTTTCCACATTCAGGCATAGTTTATTCCTTGTAACTTGCTCTTGGAAGCTTTTTGTTAAATGTAATATTTTCATGATTCCAATCTCTCTCTGTACTGAAGATATTCACCATCTTTTTAAGGTTTAAGGAGTGTCTTTGGTAACATTCTTTCTTTTGTCAACTGATATATATTTATAAGCATGCACTTTGTCATCCATGCCTTGGTAGGCAGAGATATTGCAGGGGGAAGAGGATTTGTTTTACTATGTCTCAAGATTGCTTGTTTTATGAAAAAATTAGTTTAAATGAATGATTGAGCTTAGAAAAATGAAGACTTCTTGAAAAAAAAATGCAAATCAACTTGATTTGCTTCTACTAAATATACAACTGATTTATTAAAGAAACTACATTTTATGATATTTTCTAGAATTTGTGCTACTATTTTGAAAATGAATATTATGTTTTGTAAGTAATATTTGCAGGGGTTCTGCTGCTTGGTAACGTGATTTTTTTTTCATCTCCATTGAAAAAAGAAAAAAAAAACTTACGATAATAGGTTATATGGTGGTATGAAGTTCTGTACTGCTTTGAATTTGATGGGTTATCATTTTGTGGCATTTTCCTTTGCCCCTATAAATTTTCATAATGGATAAGAGAGTTTCACATTCTAAATAATGTAGCACCAGTTGGAAAATTTGGTTCTGTGTTTTCAGATTACAGTTTATTTTTTTTGTTCCTGGAGATATTATCATTTCAATTAAAAATGTTGTCGCAAACTTACAGTTTTGTATTCTGGTAATGCACTCAGCTATCTTTCCAAGAATGGACACAACAAATGCAAGACATGCTGAATGCAAGGAAGCTTGGCGATTTAGCTTTCCGTGATAAAGATTTCAAAACAGCCATAGACTACTATGCACAGGTGTGTTCCTTTTATTTCATTCCAGACAATTTAATATAGTTCTGTGCAAGATAAGGTCTTGATGTTTATGGAACACATGTAGCTAAAACCAAGAACTAATATTCCAATGGAGATGTTAAGTCATTCAGTACAAGCCAGAAACTTGAAATTCCTTACCAGACCTTGGCAGACATCACTGCGAAAGAATATATATAGGAGATCATTATGTTTGACATTAAGCCAGTAATCTGCACACTGTAGTGTCTGTTTATCAGAATGGTTTCAAACACCACAATTGCTAGTGTGCAAAGCCCGCAAATGCTGATATCATGACAATTTTATGAAAGTTGAAACAAACTATGAACAGAGCATGAGCAGTATATCAATGAAGAACGGAGCAACTACTATATGTGTGAGGCATAAATGAATTAATTTTGGCCTCATCACAGAAGAATATATGCATATATAATCCTTTATTCATAGTAACTCTTTTATGATGTAAGATTTTCACGCCTGGTACATAATAAGTGTTCTCTACCTTAGATCACAAACATGTTTGTCATGGCACAATGCTAGGAAGTCTGAAAATCAAGTACGGTATGCCTTGGCTTACTTATCTCAGACCAACATGAACTCCATAATTGACTCTTTTTTATAAGCTCAACTTGACGGGGAAAGCCATTATATTCCAGGGAGAGGTGGTATTTGTGACATCATTAGGAACCACAAAAGCAATGTTTGCTTATCTAGCCTAGCAAGCCCACATAGGCCATGCAATTTACAACGTAGCAGAGCTATGTGCATCTTCCAAGGTGTTGAGGTGGCTGATGGAAAAAAAAACATTTCTTATGTAATTATTGAAGGGGTCTCTGGCCTAGCTACAAACTTAATAAAAGGGTAAAGAGAGAAGCTATCAATCAACTAAAGTGAATCTTGGAGCATAGATACACCAGTCCAAAATATTTTCTGTTTTTCCCAGGTGTTATAGGATTTTAACTAAATCTCCTGGTACATGCCCCTATAAATATGAATGACCCTGCAAAATTGCTTGCGAAGCAAGTTAGAAAGCATCCACAGGGGTGTACATGCCACCTCACTAAGACTCCTTGAAGATCACCACAACTTGCAGAGGCTGTTGCTATTGCACCAGAGAGGAAGAAGAATTCAGTCAATATCTTTTCCACTACATGTTCTTCAGTAGAAGATCCAAAGCATCTTATGACAGTATATGCCCTTTGTTCATCCACAAGCATTACCAAGCACCTTTAGGAGCAAATGTTTTCAGATATCCTGCTAATATGAACAACTCCAACTTGCCATTTTAACCAAAAATAATCATAAGGATTCCTGGCCTCAGGGACCCAACACTACTACAGCCGGCCCTCCTTCCAGATGAAGGACCAAACATCAGTACCTCAATTTGCCAGGTCTCCATGATTTTCATGTTGCTTAGTTGAGTGTCAAATGTGGCCCCACTCCACAGGACTATGACCATAACAGGCAACCTTCAGCATATTCTTTCCTGTACAGAGGGTGCCAAAAAATGCTTCACTTGCACCTCTCGAACCTATGGCTTCTATGACCAGAGTGGGAGGGATCATTTCCATGTTTGCAATGATACATGATTTTGGTTGACTGACAAGTAATAAGTTACAGTTCTGAGCACTCCATCCTTTAATTCCTGAAACTGGCACCAAGTTTCAGCGGTAAAAAGGGGTCCACCCTGACCCTTCGGAAATCACCCTAACTGTCCCATGTTTGGCAAGGCTAGACTCAAGTCACAACAAAGAAAGTTATATATTTGATTCTTCTTGTAGTTTCATTAGCTTCCACACCAAGCTCCAAAAATAGAACTTTCCTTGTGTTGAAGGAAGAGGCTATGGGGCTTACCAACATCCAACCATCAAGCAATGGGGTCCAAGCCATCATATGGTTGGGCCTTCGGGGATTGGAACCCTGTGAAAGAACTTACATTTGCAGTCCTCATCACACACCAGTGTAGGAGGAACCGCTCCATCACAAGGGAAAAATGAGTCAAAAATCCCTGCTGGCCTTGGGAATGATTAGACTGGTAAACATGATCCTACATTCAATGACTGAAATAAATTAATTGAGTTGGCTGATCTCAGGGATTGATATATTATCTAACTACTTGGTATTAGAAGATGACAAGATTGTTGCATGACTTTAAGTTAAAATGGTTTTATTGCTAATATATATGAAGATCCCTTATCAAGCCTATTACCATGTTCAAAAACTCATCAACCTATTTTTGACATGATTATGTGATAGGAGTCAATAGCAATAGAGGGCTATGATTACAAGGGATCAGGGTTCTAAATACCTTTATTAATCTGTGCCAGTTTGAAGCTAATATTTTTTCTTCCCTTTTTTTTCAAATAAATGATGTTGACCCTCGCTAAGACAGAGTTCGTCTATGACTTGTTTGACATGGTAAGATACTGGTTATAAGCATAGGGAAGAAACTTTATCGTCACATTTTCAGTCTTATCTCCACCGTTGTTTTACACGTTTATATGTCAATTGAAGAGTGTATTTATTTACTATGTTTAATTTGCCAGTGAAGGCATCATTGTTCAAACCCGTTAATTGATTATATAGTTTGTTGCATAAACGAGCAAGAGGCATGTTCCTCATACCTTTTGCTCTTTCTATTTCTGCAGTTTATAGATGTTGGGACTATGGTATCCCCTACAGTTTATGCCCGGAGGAGTCTAGCATATCTTCTATGTGATCAACCAGATGCTGCTCTTCGTGATGCAATGCAAGCACAATGTGTATATCCTGAGTGGCCAACTGCGTTCTACATGCAAGCTGCTGCCCTTGCTAAACTCGATATGCACAAGGATGCTGCTGATATGTTAAAAGAAGGGGCAGCACTGGAAGAAAAGCGGCAGCAAGCAAGGGGTTTATCATAGAAGCCTCAATTTTGACATGCACATAATTGAAGAGTCTTTGGTCTTGTGTTATTTTGTTGGCAGTCAAGTTTGCCCTTCTCTCACGGAACTCCAGTTCCGTAGTTATGTCGTATTTTATCTATCTTAACAGTGCACTGTATTTATTATTCTTTCAGGATGTATGGGAACAGAATTCCTACTGTAGAACTACCAACCACTTGTGGCAGGGAATTTGGTGTTCATTTCAACAGAGTGCTCATAAAGAGTGTCCAGGTGGTGTCCCTAGGCTATTTATGCTTATTGTAACCGGCATTTCTCATGGTGCTTTAATTGTTGTATCGATTTCCTAAGTTCCCTATGATAGTATCTCCATTTCAAGGTTGTGTGGGGTTTGTCAATGTGTTTCTGCTGTAGAGTAATTATTGTGTGAGGAAACTTGTTCGAATGTTGGGGAAATCCCCCCTAACAAGAACAGTTGATGCATTGTGCTTGATATTGGTTATGGGATGCAGTATCAGACCCATGGTGTTATTCCTATATCAGCACATAAGCTACTGGAAAAATTACCTTTGCATGCATTTTCTATCTGATCTTAAGGAAAAAATTACATGCAGTAATTCCAATGTGCATCGGTTTTGAATCAGGCTTTCAGGAGAGGGCCTTTGATTTGGGTTTTAGTTGAGGTTTGTAATTTTGAGTCAGCCTCTCTAATAATTAAGGTAATGCATAATGAACCCATCTTCCACATGGCATTGTTAAAACCTCAGGAGGAGCTGTTCCAGCCTTCTCAAACATTGGGCATGTTTAAACAATCTTAATCTCCGAGGTAATCTTGAGTACATTATATTATAATATTAGACGTGTATCATGTAATAGAACACCTTTCACTTCTGCCTGCATTTAAATTGTATATATATATATATATGTGTGAAACACCTATTTCTCTTGGCTTCTTTAACATAGATTGTTCAAGGATTGTGCAGTAATTAAAGAGGCTAGAAGAAAAACTACTACAATAGTTTAACTCTAGCTTTCTATCTTAAGGTGGGTAATACTTCTTAAATAGTACAATACCTGGTATTGTGTGCTATTGTATCCTGTTTAATCACAAGTATTAAAGATAATCACTTACATAAAACCATATCAATTTTGAATGAAGAGCATTACCATTATCTCAACGTCTTCCAACCGTGTTCATCAACAACTTTTTTAAAAAATGCTTGAGATAGTCTAATATCTATAAAAACTTAGCTGAGAGAAGATATGTAGATATTCATTTTCATTTTGCAGATGACCTGCACGGAAACGACAGCCCAGTAACTGACCCGCGTGTTAAACCTGTGAAAGCTCATCAATTTTTAAGCCAAGCGTAACTCCTACAAGTGCCGATTGTGTCCAAGTAACACCACATCTGGGGCCCAAGGTATTTGTCTGGGGACAAACTCTCCGGCTTCATCATCTAAACATAATTTCCTTGAATAGTTCTTGGCTCACAACGCGAGTATTTTTTATTGGCCGATTGCCTTCAGTATCGATACCGCTTATTTACCATTATATTTCCATCCTGGCAGATATGTCAACTTTTTTAGAATTCTACGTCCATCAATAATGTTTATATCTTTTGACCTGTTTTATCTGTTGTATTGAAAAAGACAATAAACTATTTTAATTGCTGGATAACATTTTACTGGGGAATTATATTTATATTTTAATATATTTTCATCGGTACTTTTTATTATTTAATACAACTTTTCGTTAACACGTATAATATTTGTTTTTTATTTTTCCAATTTTTCATTTTTGTTTCATCTTCAATATTTTAATACTTTCTTGTGATTTTATCCCAAGGTTTTTATACGTTCCAATTTTATTTGATTTATCATCTTTATGTAACCTTGAAAAATCGGAAGTGTGAAGGACTACCTCCCTGCTACTTTTTATCTAGCAAGTAGATAACTTATTAAGTAGCAAGTAGATAACTTATTGGTTAAAGCGACTTGAGATTATTTACCTTCCTCGTAATCATCCTTTTCACCTTCCTCTATTTGAGAATTGACCTAGGCACATTGGAGTTGTTCATAGAGGAGGTCTTCTTTCCTATGTGGCTGGTAAATAAAAAATCATTGGTCTAATTTATCTTTTTTTGGTTTTATATCTCCTAAGCCTGTATAATTTTTTTAATAATTTTTATTTTGCAACCAATGTAAACATTTTATATCTTTCTTAATAATTTTTTACTTGGCAACCTCTTGTTACGTGTCTAATTGCATGGGATATACATATTGAAATGCATAATTTTTGTAGTCCATACATTGTTTGCACTTTCTTCATTAAGGTTTGATAGCAACGGGTTTTAATAAAGGTTCAAAATAATAATAATAATAATAATAATAATAATAATAATAATATTTTATATATAATGCAATTTTATTTTATAGAAATTGGTGCCATTTAAATGAAGTCTTTCATAAAATTATTAATATTTTTTAATATATATATTTATTTTATTTGATTAGATTAGTGAAATCTTTATGGTCTATGTACAGGGTCCAGCAGTCTTCTCCCAACCATGACCCCTCCTAAAGTTGAGAGCTATACTTATCAATATGAAATTTAACACAACCATCGCACACCCACCCCTTCTCCTCCCAACCATGACCCCTCCTAAAGTTGAGAGTTATACTTATCAATATGAAATTTATAACACAACCACCACACACCCATCCCTTTACGCAGTCATCTACACAACGGTTTGAACCTTGGACCTTTTGAAGAAGAGCCAAAGCCCAAACTGTTGCGTTGTACCTTTAGGTAAAAAAAACCTTCAATTTGATAAAGCTTATATAAAAGTCCAAATAACTTTAATCAATAACAAAACCCTTAAAAGAGTTTCTCTTTAAAAAAAACACTGAATGTTTCTAAATACAAGCAACCCTCCTAATAGAGGATGGATTGACATGGATTTGAAATTGAGAAAAAATTACGTGAAAAAATCCATTTGGATGACAAGTCAAAATATTATGAATTCAATTTCTGATTTTTATCCTTTTTTTAATCTTTAAAAAACCTAAATAATAATCATTAAACTAGCAAATTAACTCTACATTTGAGAACCATTATGTTATGTTCACTCATTTCATCCTTGGCAATCACTTTAGTAAATCATACATCACCCTAAAGTGATTTGTTATAGATTTCTTTTTTCCTTTGCCTCGTATCGTCAAAAGTATGCTTTTTGTAATTAGGGCATTGCTACTTTCAACTAGGATTTCTTAACAATTTCCACGTGAAAGCCCTCAATTCTTGGAATCTCTTTAAAGATTTAGAATGAAACTCCAAATCCACATATCATGCTCACTCCTATTTCACACTTGATACTCCCTTGTATATTGTATGCATGTTTTCAAATAGGTAGGTGAATATGTATAAATTAAAAAAAAATTCTTGTAAAAGAATTAGATTTTTTATGTGGTAACTTACGAAACAAATTATTAACAAAGAAATATAGTACACTAATCAAAAGCTAGATATATGCTTTATGAGTTCATCTCAAACATTTATTTGCTTGGAGATCAAACAAATATACAACATAGGTAAAATTGCATTAGCAGAGCTACAAAGTGAAATATTAAACCATTTCAACATCCTCCTTGAGTTGATAAGGGGATATTAAGAGAAGAAATAACATCCCCTCTTAATGAAAGCTTCTCCATGCCAATACACTCCCATAACCCAATGAATGTAATATCAGGTATAACTTCCTTAAAACTTTGAAAGAATATGTTAGTCAAATTCTCCCCTTGATAGAGGCTCTTCCATTCCAATACACTACAATAGTCAAATGAAGCAAACCTTAGGCATGATATTCATGAAGGTGTTCATAAGTTGATCTATTTAAGTCATGTATACCAACATAAGCTTATTGGCTTTCACAATACTTTATTGAAATGAAAAAAAAAAACATTAACTCAAATAATCTAGTGAAATAATTAGAGTGAAAAAAGATTGATAACATAAAATATACAAAGGATGCCCAAGTAGGTACCCACATAAATGATTAAGATAAGATCACACTAATATAATGGATCAAGTGAATATGGCGTAGAAATACCTCACTAGTTAGTTACAAGTGACTTAACCATTGCTTGACATAACATTAAAGTAAGGGTTCAGTAAGGTTAGTTATGACGAGGTTAAACCATAGGCTCATAGAATAAATATATAAATCCTTTTAAAACATTTTATGATGATTGTTGTAGACTTATAAAAGATTACATAATACAATGTCAACTTTAGCCAAATAAAGCCAACTTTAACATTCCCCATAGTTTGAACTAAGGGGCCAATGAGAGAAGACAACAATATATTCCCACCTTTAATGGAAGCTTTGCTATACTAATACACTCCCATATAAAGAAAACTCTAGAGATACTCCCTCTCACAATCAACTTTAATATGTCATTGCATATAGTAAGGTTTGGAAGGTGAAAGTCAAAGTCCACAAGTGCATGTCTCCTTTTGAGGCTTCAACTTACCCTTGGACCATCTAATTATAGTCATTGTAGATGAGAAAGCCTTTGTAGGAGCTTATTCATAAGAAAATCCACCACAAATCCTCAAGATCACTTAAAAATAAATAAGAAGAGAGAACTTATGGAGAGTTAGATCTTTGAGCTTCTTCAAAAACATACATATAGTATGCCTAAACATCTAACATAAAAAAGAGGGATGGTAAACAACACATTCTAAATCCTCCTTACCCGTGCATGTAGAATATCATAAGTTTGTCTTCAATCCTTTATATACTACTTTCTCATTGTTGTAGATGGCCCAAAGTTATCACTTTACAATAATATACACACTATAATTTCATCCTTGCAAATAGGTGTTATAAGTGTTGCAGACCATCACATAGTGAGACATCCCTCCACCTATAACAAGTCCTTGAACAAATACCACTAATGCAAAGTGCTAAATAAATTATGTGATTTGAAAAATTACCCCAAAAATTATTATGTATGCAAAAGTTATGTCCTTTGAAAGGTTTTTCCTATTAATCCTCAAGAACAAAAATATATTAAACCTCTCAAACCTTAATACTATAATTGCGAGCCAACTACCACTTATTGTGTAGGGTAGGATGGGTTTTGCCACATGATCACCACTTGAATGCCAATATATGAGCTTTGTGAATGTTTGGATGCCATTTGTCTTGATCTCTTTGGTTGACTGGGTATGTTTATATAGATATAAAATTTGATTTTTTATGCCAACGATGATCCACGTCAATTGTCACTTCAACCTCCAACACCACCTTATATGGTAACTTAGAGTCAATGGGGTGTATTAAGGTTTGAACTAGTGCCTCCCAAGTAATGGGCACCCAAAGCTAGCCAGTGCATGTACCCCTTCGATGATACCAAAAGGGAGACTTCACAGGATGAAGGAAAGCCCCCCTACAATGACAACAAAGAAGGCTTTCCATGACTTGGTAGAAATCAAATACATGAACTCTCCTCTTAAAAAGACTAAGCCATCATCCCCAAACCAATAAGGCACATGCCTCTATTGTGAATGAAATCTCTCATCCATAACAAAAAGCAAATATGAGTCTGGGAATGAAGATAAGAACATCCCAAAAGAAAAAGGATGGAACATGATTTGAACATGCAACCCCTCTACCCAACAATCTATGTCCACTAGACATTGACCAATAGTACCACTCATCCTAGTTGGAGCAAAGAGCCTCCTCTTTAGAGAAAGGACTACAACCCCTCTAATGATGCAAAAGAAAGCATACTAAGAATAAAATTGCACAACAATAACCTCGAGGATCAAACCAAGGACCTACCTTGTCCCAAATATTCATCAAATCTAATCCAACCAAGATGCCATAGACCTAGGGTGAGAAAGGAGTGATGAATGATCCTTGAGATCATTTGTCTAATCCATCCTTGTGGGATTTAATGGTCAACAAGAATTTCAAATATCCAAAATCAAACTCATGCCCTATGGTAACAAAGAGCCCAACATTACACACAAGTGTCAGTGTACAAAGATAGAGGGACGTGTCCAAACCATGAATGAAACTCATGCTTTCAATCTAATATCTTGTAGTTAAATCTAAAAATGAGGGAACTCTTTTTTTGAAAAAATAAGCAAAATAAATATTTGAATTTTACCATCAAGAAGTTATGATCCTTGGATGAGTGATTATGAATTTAACATATTGTTCTTTTTTTCCCCTTATGCTAAATTTTACTTGTGAAGCATTGGAAAATAACTCTCCCTTGCAACCAAAAGAAGTACAAGATGCTTTAAGAGAATTTTGATGTGACTGAGCAAAAGTGTTCCATACTCAATCTAACACCATATTAAAATTTTTAATACTTTGTCAAAATGAATAGAAGTAGGACATGAACTCAAAGCTTATAGCAAAAAAACATGAGGGCAAAGGAAAGAGTGATAGCACACAAGACATGAAGGATGCCCTTAGTCACCTACACAAATAATCAAGACAAGATCATAATGATACCATGGATCACATGGATGAGATGTTTAAATACATCAATAAGCAACTACAAGTCACATAAATATTACCCAGCATAACATTAGGTAAGAGTTTAATAAATTTAACCATGACAAGGTTAAACCATGGGACCATAGGTTAAATACATAATCTTTACTAAACATCATACAATAATTGTGTATAGTCTTATGTAGGATTCTATCATACAATATTGATCTTGTGAAATAAGGCCAAATTATACATTTTCAACAAAGCTTGTCAATATACTACCATAATCATATGAAAATTGTTAGGGTAAAATAGGTAGTATATTGCATTATACTACATAGGTAGATTATTACATTTACTTTTCTACTTTTTACTTTCTACCATGTAGATATTTACTGTCTTAAATATCTAATGGTTAATCCTAAATATCCTAGGTAAGAGTTCTAAACCTAACACTCTACCTACGTTAGCGTTCAATTAGCGTGGATATAGAGAGATTAGTTTTCTTTCTATTTTGTAATCTATTTAAATGAATGCTTTATTCCTAAAGCTAATGTTAATGCAATTATCAATTTGATTAAACCTACCTATCTCCCGGTCACATTGGTACCCAGAGTCGGAGCGAGGAGTTTGACAGAGCGAGGAAATACGACACCAAATTTGGTGACCCTTAATTATTTCCTACGCCCATTTTTTAATACTCCTAAGCTAGGTTTTGATTATTTTATTTTGGCATTTTATTTGTTGTTAGGATTTATTAATCCCGTAGGGCATAGATTTCGACGCAGGGCGCGGATCCCAACGTAGGGCGCAGATCCCGACGCAGGGCCGTTTTGACCCTGGTCGTAATCGCAACCCACGAGGATTTTTTTCCATCCCCACGTGGATCGCGACCACCTGTGGGCCCGCAGTCCCCACCACGGGAGCGTACGAGGGCAGGCGGCCCTCACACTCCCCGTGGCCTTTTGGGCATGGATCCCGAGGCCATGGCAGGAACGCCTAGAGGGCAGGAGCGCCCTCACGTATCCCATGGCATGGATCCCAAAGCAGGGAACGCTTCGAGGGTAGGAGCGCCCTCACGTTCCCCGTAGACCTGCACGCACCCCGAGAGAGGCTGTGCTGACGTGGACCTGCACGCACCTCGAGGTGATGCAAATTTGACTTGACCAACAACTAGGCGACACGTGGCACTCTGGCCATGCGCCACCTAGCATCTGACTGGGACGGATCGACACGTGGACCTGACACGTGGGACTCGACCTGACACGTGGGACTCGACCTGACACGTGGACCTCCCTTGCCGCGCCACGTGGCTGCCGACAAAAGGAGGCCCGGACTCGATTGCCCGAAGGCAATCACGAGCATAAGTGCTCGTTGAGGCCTTTAAAGGCCTCTGCATCCTTTACAAGATGCATGTGGGATTTATCCCACTTATTTCCAAAGAAGCCCGCGGGCTTCTTTAAATCTCAGGCTTCGCAGCCTGAGAACCAAGCCGCGGGCTTGGTAAGTTGGCCAAGGCGGACGCCTTAGGCCAACAGGAGTCGACGGATCGACTCCCGCGCCCGCCATAAGCAAGTTAATATTTTTTTTTGATGAAAATTTCATAGTTTTTGGCCTAAATTAATATTTTTATTTAAATTTTTATGCTTAAAATTATTTTTTTTAGTGTTTTAAATTAGAATTTTTCATGTTAGTTTTTCATAAATTATATCAATTTTGTTTAACTATTAAATTGATGTTTTTTATTTAAACTTTTATGTTAAATTTTCTTTTAAAAAGCTTTAAAATTTTTATATATATAGCATTTAAATTTATAATACAAATGCCAAAATCCTTATGCAACTAAACCATTGTTGTTCTTTAGTTTTCTCCGCATGTGGAGATAAAGAGACAAGAACCAAAGACACATTTTGTTGCTTACAATTTCATCAAAATTTCCTTGATTTTTTCATCATTCTTCTAAGTTTTCATGAAGATCAAATCTTGGGTGAGGAAAGCTCTTCGTAGACAAAGAATCATCATAAAGAGAAACGAATTACGAAGGCAAACAACACGATCACATTTTCGTCGTATGCTTCGTGAATATCGTAGATCTATACCTCACTCACTTATCTATACTGATCCATGGAAGGGGTTGGACAGAAGCTATGGTCCCATGAGGATTCGTGAGCCTTTTGATCCTAATGCACCACCAATTTTTGAGTGTTGAAAACAAAAACCAAGTCGTGTGTCGACTGGTCTGGAAGCCTTTCAAACGCGGGTCGTGTGTCGACTTGTCTTGAAAGGAGTGCTTGCTTTCTCAATTTTGTAATCATTAAGGGGGGATAGAAGTTACATTTGTGCTTCTATTTTTTGCAAAATTGTAAAGACAAAGGGGGGATTTTCTAGAATAATAAAGGTGCATTCTCGATTGTACTCGACACCTTTTTCAAAAATTGGCTTCATTAGGTGCATTTTCGGTTGCATCCGACACCTATAGTGATAAATAATTTGGGTTGCTCTCTTTTTTATTATTGCACTATACATCATTTTGCAATTAAACAATCATAAAAATTGAAGAGCACTTCACACTTGAAAACCCAAATTTCACTACAAATCGTGCTACATCTTGCACAGGTTAAACAAAGTCAAATTTTTAAATAATCCTCACCCAAAGGTCCAAAACTACAAACACCTTGATTTACTCTCTTTGTTTGGCTTAATTACCTCAAACTTTTCATCCTTCTTGAAGGGTGTTAAGGCAGGTGCCATTAAATATCCTAGAGAGCACAATCAGAAGTCTTTCAAAACCTACCCCTTTAATTTGCTCTATTTGTTTGGCTTAAAATCCTCAAACTTTTCATCCCTTGTTAAGGGTGTTAAGGCAGGTGCCATTAAATATCTTATAGAAGCAAATTAAACATCTTCCATATACTCTTTTGAGGGTATAGTGCAAGATACAACCATCTTCGTCCTATCAAATTTGAAACCTTCACCATGGCCATGATGCACAAGTATCTCACCGAGAGCCAACTGCTCAAAGGTTCAAATTATTCTGCATGGAAGACTAAGATGAAAGCTATCTTAACTGTAGAGGATCTATGGTCTATAGTGGATGGAAGTGAAACTAGACCTCAATCAGCAGGAGCAGATCAAACAACATTTGATAAAAAGGATAGAAAACTATCCTTAATGATCTTGCTAGCCATTATTGATGATATCCAACCTCATATCAATGAAGCTAAAAATGGTAAGGAGGCATGGGATGCCTTAACAACCATCTTTGCGGGGAAGAATCAATCAACAATTCTTCACCTCCAAACACAACTTCATACTCTTCATATGAAATCTGGAGAAACAATAGAGCTATTCCTCTACAGAGTGGCAGAATTGAAAACAAAACTGCAATCCTTAGGAGAAAAAGTGGAAGACCAAGTCTTGACCTCTATCATTTTGAGGGCTCTTCCCGACTCCTACAGAATGTTGATCACTTCATTACAAGTCTCCGGAAGGACAAGTGACTTTTGTCGAGTTGGTAAATATGCTTCAAACAGAAGAAGCTAATCAACTCCATAGAGATGAGGCATCTAACAATGCTCTTTTCTCGAACAGACAAGGTGGTAAGAAAAAGTGGAATCAACAACAAGGTTCTTCTTCTAATAAAAACAAGGGTAAAGGCAAAGAGACTCAGAAGAAGCAGTATTGTAAGATTTGCGACAAGGACACTCATGAAACCAAAAGATGTTGGTTTAAGAACAAACCGCCCAATGAACAAGGAAACAAGAAGGGCAAAGGCAAACCAAAGAACAAGAATACACAGCAACAAGGACACATTGCAGCTGAAGATTCTAGTTCGGACTCTGAACGAGCACACAAGGTGCTCATGACACATACATATTCCCTTAACAAGGACACTGTGTGGTACATAGATTCAGGCGCTAGTAAGCATATGACTGGCGATAAGTCCTGGTTTGAGACATTTGAGGCTCGAGAAGGTAGACCGGTCACCATTGCTGATGATCAAACCTATCGAGTTTAGGGAGAAGGAAGTGTTTCTGTCTCCCTTCCAGATGGAGAATGTAAAATTCAAAAAGTTCTTTATGTACCAGGATTGAAAAATAATCTCTTGTCAGTTCCACAAATCCTGGACAATCACATGAATGTCAATTTCAAGGTGGACAAAGAAAAGAAACGTTGCTTTATCACCAAGAAAGGAAAACCGATAGCAACAGGTTCATACAAACATGGTTTGTTTGTCTTAGATGCACTTACCTCAACACATACCGCAATGGCAGTAACCACGAAAGAGGCCACATCTCTATGGCATAAGAGATTTGGGCATTTAAGTTCAGGATATTTACTAGAACTCAAGTAAATATCAAATGGTGAAAGGATTACCTACTCTTTCATCTACTTTGCCAAGTATGCTCGGATTGCTTGTCGTGCAAGCAACACAGAGTGCCCTTTGAACCTAGCTCCTTTCGAGCTAAGGTACCTTTGGAGTTGGTTCACACAGATTTGTGTGGTCCCATGTCTACTAGTTGTGGAGGAAAAAGGTATTTTCAATTGTTTGTCGACGATCACTCACGCAAGATGTGGGTCTTCTTCTTGCAATTGAAGTCTGAAGCATTTACCTATTTTCAACAATTCAAAAAGCTTGTTGAGAAAGAATCAGGATGCTTCATCAAGACCCTCCATTCAGATCGAGGGGGGAATACACATCAAAGGAATTTTCCTCATTTTTACAGACTCATGGGATAAAAAGACAATTAACCACAACCTATTCTCCTCAGTCAAATGGAGTTGCTGAGAGAAGAAATCGGTCCATTATGGAAATGGTTCGATGTATGCTTAAGGGAGCGAATCTTGAGCAAATTTACTGGGCTGAAGTCTGTTCAAACTGTAGTATATCTTCTAAATAGAGCACCCACAAGGGCTCTTGAAGGTATGACTCCTCAAGAAGCATGGAGTGGAAGGAAACCCTCCATATCTCATCTACGGGTATTTGGGTGTAAGGCTTTTATGCATATACCCAAGGAGAAAAGAAAGAAATTAGATGAGAAGTCCCTACCATGTGTTTTTCTTGGCTATGATGAATTCTCAAAAGGCTATCGATTGATAGACCCATTTACCAAGAAAATACATGTCAACAGAGATGTAGTGTTTGATGAAGCTTTCACACCTAACACTACATCAGTATACCTTGATGATGAGGAGCAACAACCACTTCCTTCTCCACAATAGAAAAATCCTCCCAAATGGTATACGAGCACAATAAAAGATTCCAAACTCACTTCCCTACCTGATCTTACTCTCAATCATCCAAAAACACGAAGCATGACTCAACAAGAAAATACTGAAGCATCCACTTCAATTGATGATCTTTGTGCAGATTTTCAAGACCTTTCTGTTGATAGAGAGTTAGCAAGGGAATATGATATGGAAATAGATGAGGAGAGGGTTTACTTATCATCATTTGATGAAAATGAACCTTCTACAGCTGATGAAGCACTTAGACTGCCTCAGTGGAAGGCAACTATGGATGCAGAACATAACTCCCTCATCAAGAATAAAACATGGAAGCCGATAGATTTGCCTAAAGGAAAGAAACCCATAGGCTGCAAATGGGTTTACAAAGTCAAATATAAGGCAGATGGTACCATAGACAAGCATAAAGCCCATCTTGTGGCGAAGGGCTATGCTCAAAAGGAAGGCCTTGACTATGAGGAAACCTTTGCTCCTACAAGCAAGGATGACCACCATTCGAGTTCTTTGTGCTATGGCAACACAGTTCGGATGGAAATTACATCAGATGGATGTAAAAAGCGCCTTTCTGAATGGTGACTTAAAAGAAGAGGTATACATGACTCAACCCCCAGGATTTGCTGAGGAAGGCCATGAGCAACAGGTTTGCAAATTGGTCAAATCATTATATGGGCTTAAACAAGCCCCAAGAGCATGGTACATTAAAATGGATAGTCACCTACTACAACACGGATTCAAGAGAAGTCCATCTGATGCAAATATCTATATCAAGAACACAGGTTCTGAAATAGTGATTCTTGTATTATATGTAGATGATCTGATCATCACCGACAATTCAGAGAAAATGATTAGCGCCATGAAAAATGACTTGAAAGAGTCATTTGATATGACAGATCTGGGACTTCTCCACTACTGTCTTGGTCTTGAGATAGAACATAAGAATAATCATCTTAGGGTGACTCAACAAAAGTATGCCAAGACTTTAGTAGAAAAATATCGTATGACTGATTGCAAGCCCAAGGCAACACCGATGGAATCAGGGCTTCAGTTATCACGGTATGATGATTCACCATAGGTAGATGGCACGCTATATAGACAGATGATTGGAAGCCTTATCTATCTGACCAATACTAGACCAGACATTACTTATGCTGTAAACTATCTTTCTCGGTTCATGCAGGAACCAAAAGCCTCTCATTGGAAAGCAACTAAGCGTGTTCTTCACTACATTCAAGGTAGTGTAGAATATGGTCTAGAGTACAAGAAGAATAACTCATTCTTCTTACAGAGTTACACTGACTCTGACTATGCTGGATCCTTAGATGATAGAAAATCAACATCAGGATATGTATTTCATCTTGGATCTGGTCCTGTCTCATGGCATAGTAAAAAGCAACAGGTGGTTGCTTTATCTTCAACAGAGGCAGAGTATCGCGCTGCACGAGGAGCTGTGTGTGAAGCGATATGGTTAAGTCGCATCTTGGCTACCATGGGCCTACCAAAGAAACTTCCTATTCACATGTTTTGCGACAACTCAGGTGTTTTGAACTTGGTCAAGAATCCAATCCATCATGAACGCACAAAGCATATTGACACATATTGTCATTTCATTCGTGATGAAGTTCCTAAACACAGAATCAAGCTCCAATACATTCCCACCGACGAACAAGTTGTTGACATCTTCACCAAGGCACTTGGACGTGTCAAATTTGAGTTGTTCCGAAGTAAACTTTGTATATCAAAGTAATGTAATAAAGGGGGGATGTTAGGGTAAAATAGGTAGTATATTGCATTATACTACATAGGTAGATTATTACATTTACTTTTCTACTTTTTACTTTCTACCATGTAGATATTTACCGTCTTAAATATCTAATGGTTAATCCTAAATATCCTAGGTAAGAGTTCTAAACCTAACACTCTACCTACGTTAGCGTTCAGTTAGCGTGGATATAGAGAGATTAGTTTTCTTTCTATTTTGTAATCTATTTAAATGAATGCTTTATTCCTAAAGCAAATGTTAATGCAATTATCAATTTGATTAAACCTACCTATCTCCTGGTCACAAAGATAACCTTAGGAATGACCACCTTGAAGATGCTCATGAGTGGGTCTATTGAATCCATGTATATCAACACAAGCTAGCCTAAAGATAAAGGTATCCAAATATAACACATCCAAACATCAATAATATTGGTTTACTTATGCTCCATTGAATTGTGAACCAAGTTAATAATAGTGGGATCGTCATAATGTAGAGTATTGAGGCCTTTTTATGAAGACACAATTGATCAAAAAATATTTCCATTTATTGAATTTGATTCTTGGTTTTAGACTACATTATAGTATTATGCTTTTGTGGAATATTGTTATTGTCACTTACTTATTGTAAATCTAAGAAATTCACCCAAAGATGATAGAAAAAAGGACGTTAATGTAGAATATCTTCATCTAGATCACTAACCGAATCTACATATGAACATACCCCCAAAAAAATGGGTGAATTTTTTGAATAATGAATTCCAATAAGAATAAAACCTTTTATACAACACAAATTTTGCTTAGTATCCTTTTAGTTACTCCCATGAGGTGTTTAGATATATTTCAAGCAAACACTAACAACAAAGTTAATGTTTGACAAGGTATGGGTAAGAAAAATAAGACCACCCAACAAAGATCAATAAACAAAGCATCAACCAAAAAAGAGGGACACTTAATCAAGCTTCATTCCTAAAGCAAATGGGGTGTAAGGTGGCTTAAAATCCTCCATTCAAAATCAATGCAGAGATTCAATACATACTATAGTTGAGAAAGTGATATCCATGAAGAAGACTAGATAATATGAATGCTTATAAATAGTGTGTTAGGCCTAATTTTGTTATCTTAAATGACTCATGAAACCACATCTTCATAGTTTGAATAATTAAATGCAAACTCCTAATGACACCCATATCATTAGCATAAACCGCAATAGTAAGAATCTATCCATCCTGATGTTTAATATAAACATTAAACTGTACCTTATTATAGGAGAATTCACAATTGAGAAAACTAGTGTAAATAATCCCATACTATGGATGAGGTGTTTCCTTCATCCCATATAAGGAATTCCCAAGTCTATAAACGAAAGGTATAGGGGTATATGAACAATTTTTGTTGATTGCTATATTTATATCTCCTCTTGAAGTTTCCCTTGAAGAAATACACTTTTAAAACTCATTTAGTGTATCTCTCATTGCAAAAAAGTAACAATAGAGAGAATCATACTAATGGATTCTATATGAGCAATAAGGAAAAAGTCTTATTATAATCAACTCCACTCTTATGAGGAAATCCTATTGAAATAAATGTTAATCTTCACTTAAGGCCATGACCAACCTTGTAATATAATGATTCATATGTTGTCTTGTGGGCCCAAGAGCATCTTGTTAGGTGACTTAATTGTATTATCTTATTGTTACCTATTGATCGGTTCTTTAAACTTGAACTTGGGTGAGATATATTATGGTGGTATTTATACCACCATCTTGTCCAACTATTTATATATTAATTGTAGATAATTATTTATTTGTGAGTGAGACTATTGCTGTTTAAGGGCACCTTTCATATTTGTGTTCTTATATGTGGTTTATTTTTGAATTGATAAATACTATGTTGATTTTTTTTATTCTAAATATATTATAAATTCTAACATTCTATGAGAGCAGGTGTAAATCTGCATTACTTGATTCAAAAGTATGATCTTTTGATCTCCTATGAAAATTCTAGAAGATGTGTATTTTGGAAGTAGTTGTGGAAAAGTTGGTTTGATTGTGTCTTTTTAAGGGTTTTCTAAAAACCATAGTTGGAGCTTGAATCATGATCATCTCACAACATCATGTTAGTAAATTTCCATAGTAATTGGTGTAGGAGAGATATCCATCAATAGTTTCATATACTTATCTTTTTTATATTCATTCCACTAGCTAGTTTAATCAAGTCTTATAATGGATTGTTCTAATAAATCCTTGGGGAAATAATGCCACAAGATAATGGATTGATTTTTTAAACTTTTGTAATAAACCTTAATTATTTTTTTAGTTTTTAAATAAAATATTCATTTGCATTTGCCTTTCATATTTTTTGGCATCAATGCATTATATATGAGAGGGTGGCATGCATGAATTCAAAACAACTAAGAAAAGGTTGAACACTTTGTGATTTCCTTTAACTTCCAATAACTTTTTGGGTGGAATTTAATGCCTATAAAAGATATCCAAGTTTCAAGATCAATAGGACACTAATAGGTTGTAGTGCCTCTTATTCTACTAATACAAAGGAAGCTTTTGATGTGTGTAATCTTTTTAAATGGTTGTATAGGGTCAACCATGCATTTTTTGGATGAACTATGAATATTTGAATTTCTTTTGAATAGTTGAACAATTTGGTATAATTGATCATCCAAGGGATCATATTGGTACCATCTTCCCTTTTTTTATTTGAAATTCAAAATTTGAATTTAATATTAATGCAAGGAATATTTTTTGAGGTGTAGGGAAACTTGCTTGGAATAAAGATATTTCTAATCCACATTTCCAACAAATGTGTTTGGGTAGTATGTCACGTTGGTTGATGTGTTATGCATAAGGAATTGGTGGGAGGTTTGCATGGGTTCAATCCTCTAATGGTACCCCTATTTTTTGTTATGTTGTGGTTGCTCTTTAGATGGCATATGTGTGGTTCTATGCCTAGCTCAATGGTGGATAGAGGTTTGTGGCCTATAGATCATGGGATAAAAACTCATCACCTTTCCTTCGATTATGCGTAGAGAAATTTTATGATAAATGGCATTGATTTCAATAATATGGCTTGGATTGGATGTTTATAGTGATAGACGACATCATGAGATTTTTTTCATATTGGGTAATCTTATTGAAGTGGACAATATTATTTGGTTATGTGGAAATATTAAGGGGATGGTTAGATGGATATGCATGTGTATCTCCTTAGAAATTATTCCCCTCAATTGACAATGTGTTTCTATTAACCTTTGAAAAAATGATATGGATGATTTAATGGGCTTGTGGACCTTGTGGTCAATTGGGGATGTGTAGGATTCTTGAGCTTGCTAGGTCTAGGATTCAAGTGCCCTCCTCTTTGCTTTATGGTTGTGACCCTGAGAAGCATGGTTGTGATTAATATGGTTGGGTTGGTGGCAAGTCACACCTATGTGATATCAAATTTTCACATTTGTGTGTCTATATACACACACACACACTATGGAATCCAATCCAAAAATCAATAGGTAGATGCACACTATTTTTCTATTATCCAATCAACAACAAACAAGTGACAACCTCTCATTTATGTATGTGATGAAGTTTTTAGTGTCATGTTTCAATGCATGATTGGACAAAGGTAAATATGAATTATTGAACTTTGATGATTTTAGTGGTTTTTTTTTTACTATCTTAAGGATAATATTTCACAGTTCATAACTCACTAACATAGAAATGTTTAAATCCCTTTTAAAAATTGAATGACTTTTCAAGTGGTAATGGTGTTTCCATCTAATTTTGCTAGTAGGAGAACAAATATGCGTAATATCCTTATGGACAGTATGTCATAAAAGTCCATGTTCAATGGCTGAAAATATGTATTATTGAAAGATTAAGATATAAGCTCTTCTACATAGTAAAGGATTATGGAGGTTCATTTGTATGACACTAACAATTTTTAGTCTATAAGAAAAGAAGTAACTCATTTAATCCAAGAAAGAAGAGGCACAAGGGATTATTACTTTGTACTATGTGGATAGAGATCTAGATAATAATATTACTAGTAACATAAATTCTTAGACACTTTTGGAAACCTTCAAGTAGTTGTTTAACAAGGTTGTTGCCACATAAAACTTGAGATTTCTACCTTGAAGATGGTAAATTTTGAAAGTACTGATGCATATATTATCTGGATCAAGAAGTTTCAGAAGGGCATCTATATTATTGGGGGGGGATCTAGAAAATCATATTACTACTAATACAAATCATTTAGCGCTTTTATCAACCTTTAAGTGGTTATTTAACAAGGTTGTTGTCATAAGACTTAGTCATCTAGAAATTGAGCTTGCTACTTGAAGATTATCAATTTTAGAAATACTAATGAGTATATTAATTGGTTTAAGATGCGTAAAGAGAGCATGTACATTGTTAGGAGGATATCTACAAAATCATATTGCTAGTAGTACAAATCCTTTGATACTTTTGACAATCTTCAGGTAGTTGTTTAACAAGGTTGATGTCAAGTGACTTGGTCACTTGGAAGTTGAGGTTGCTATGTTGAAGATGGAAATTTTTGAAACTATTGATGAGTATATTAATTTGTTCAATAAGTTTCAAAAGAGTATCTATGATTTAGGGGGACTGCCAAAGATCTCGTGGATTTTCTCAACATGGTACTCACAAATGTTTCAAATTAATATGATCATCTAACTACATTATTTGAAATGCTTGGGATGTTTTTTCGCTTTATAACTATCCCTTCACTAGATACAACTTTCACTTATATAATTAATCACCAAGCGCAATTGAGGCAACACAAGGAAAATGTTTCCTCTATTTAGGATTATCTAAAATAAGCTTGAAAGCTAGATGATGAAAATATAAAGAAGTTAAAACAAGGGGGGATTCTTTAAGTCATCCAAGAAATATTTGTGCATTTTATAAGAAAGAGGATCATAAGATTGAGTTATGTCATCTTCAACTTAAGGATCTTGAGGAGATTACTAAAAAAGGTGGAGGTGATGCTTCTCTTTTCCTTGTAGAAAGTGATGATAAGCATGAGGTTGAGACCTTGCAGGCACATAATGTGGTTCATTTAGCTTATGAAACCTACACATATTTAGAGAAGTGGATTGTTAATTCAAGAGCAACATGCAATATGATGAAGTATAGTCATCTTTTGATTAACTATAATGAACAATATTATGGTATGCATTTTCCTTATAGGTTTTTGGATGTGGTGATGTTACTTTTGGTTCGTCATCTTTGGGGAAGTATTTCATGTTCCAAATGTTGGCCATGAACCTTATTTTTGTTATTTTATTACTCAAAGGTAGAATTTTGACCTAATGGGTGGGTGATTAAGGATACTGATGATGGATCTAAGATAATGGCTTCAAGACAATATAGTGAGTATAAGTTATCCATAATAAGGCAAATAACATCAATAATTTTGGATTCATTTGTTTAGATACACTAATTATGGATCCTTAATGCACATGCGTCATCTTTATATAGTGGATGGGATTCCATCCATTGATCTAGCTTGTGGCATTTATGATGGATACATCTTGGGTGAACATCAATTATAATCATTCCTAAAAGGGAAAGCTTGTTATGCCTCTAAATCATTGGAGTTTATTCACAGTGACGTTCATGGTCTTCTGGTCAATTCTTCTCTCTTAAGGAATATACATTTTTTGACTTTCATTGATGATATATCTAGATCTCCATGGATCTACATAATTAAAATCAAGAATGAAACCTTTGTTAATTTTAATATTTTTAAGAGAATCAATATGAGAAGAGGATCAAGTAATTTTGTATTAATGGGATTGGGAGTTCAATGATCATGCTTTTGTTGATTTCTTGGTAGTCTATGGTATTGCTTTGTAGAGGACCATTCATTACAGTCCCCAATAGACTTGGGTGGCTAAGTAGAAGAATAGGGTTATTCTAGAGGTGGCTCAATGTATATTGTATTTTAAGTAGGTGGAACCAAGTTTTGGGTCAAAGCAATAACTTTTGCAACACATGTCATCAATAATACACCGAATTCTATAGTCAAAGGTATAATACGTCTTCAGAAATTAATAGGGATTAAGCCTTTATTTTTACATTTTCATATATTTGGATCAATCACATAGGATCATAATTCCAAAGAGAAGCAAATAAAATATAGGCTGGGTTATCAATGTATTCATGTGGAGATATAGTGATAGATCTAGGACCTACCATCTTTATGACCTTACTACTCATGATATGGAGTTTGATGAGGTTATTATTTTAAGTTTTTTTACTCCACTTTTATTTACTTTGGAGATTCTCCCTCTCATCCTACTAATTCTTCTCTCCTAGGTGATTATTATTTGGTTGATTCTACTCTAGGCATATCAAAATTTTAGTTTATTCTATCCTATTTTTGGTATTTACATTAGTGATGAAGTTTTTAGTACTGTAGATTCTTCATCAGTATCATCTTCTTCTCTAGTTTTGGACCCTATTTTATATAAGCTTAATCCCCCTATGCATTGTGTTATAGTGTTGGATGATGTGGTATATTTTGAGGATGTGCTAGGTCCTTTAGTTCTATTGTTTGTTCATCCCATGTACATGATGTACCTCATCCTTTTGTGAATAGACCAATGCCTATGTGTGCTTATACTCTTCTTCAAGATGCAAAGCCTATTTTAGAATAGGAACATCTTTGGAAGCCTCCACATTCTCAAGATTTGATTTCATAGTTAATGATAAAGAGTTGATATCATCTATTCTCAAGCTAAGGGGTGTCATGAGTGGGAAGATGTTATACTAGAAAATAATGGGTCACTCTTAAAGAATCATATTTGGGAGTTGGTTCCTCTTGTTAAGGGAAAGAACATGGCTGGTTGTAAATGGGTCCACAAGAGTAATTTATGTGTAGATTTTCAGATTGAGAAACACAAGATAACCTTATTACTAAGGGTTTATATTAGGAGGGAGTTTATTACTAAAGACCTTTTTTCATATGGCTCATATGGATTCTATGTAAATGTTTTTTTCTATTCTTGCTTCATATAGACAGGAAGTTCATCAAATGGATGTGAAGAGCGATTTTATTTATAGGAAGCTTCAATAGAATATTTATATACAACCTCTATTTTCTATGGACCTAAACCCTTGATTTATTGGATCAAGAAGTACTTGTATAGATTTAAGTAGTCATACTTGGTATGAGAATAGCCATTTATTCTTTCTCAATTGTGGATTTTATCAGTGTGAGGTAAAGCATAATTGTAGAGGGGGAAAATTGCCCTACTGCATACAATTCCCAAACAAAAGGGCTGGATTTGCAAGGAGGGAACCCTTTCGTGGGGTGAACCATGGGGGTGTGTTGTACTCTACACTCAGTGCTAGGGGGAAGGGTTCACTAGGAAGGGTTTAAGGACTCGCTCCAAGTCCTCGGGATATTCAGGTTTGTTTGATGTATTCAGTTTCAGGCAATCACCTAAATTTAGCCTTTCTAGATCTAAGCTAGGAAAGATAAAGGACAATGTAGAAAATAAAATAATGCAATTGGAAATAGAATGCAGGCATACAAGAGCTATCCTAGAATGATTCTTTCTTTTGAATGCTCACTAACCTAGGGTTCTATTTCAGAAAACCTTCAAAGCAGAACTATGTAGGAGTAAATACACAAAAATTATACCTAGATGCAAGCTAGATGCTCTTCACTTTCAGATGCTTAGAAATCAATAATGAAACCAAATTCTCAACCAATAAGAGTGATAGAGCACTTATCTAGACCGATGGTTGATTTACCCCTTTTATGCCTCTTGTCCAATGCTATCAACAACTCCTGTTCCTACAAGATCACTTATGAAACACTAAAAAATAAAATTAGTATTAGGGGGCTTGCATAGGCCGTTGTATGATAGATCTAGAAGTAGTCAAGCCCCCTAGGTCCTTTTAGATGACCTTGTAATACAAAAGCAGAAATTAACCTTTGGAGTTTTAATCATAAATAAAAAAAATAGCTAAAAATAGAAAGAAAAACAAAACAATATGATCTAGAGACAGAATGGAATGTAATAGTGAAAGTAGAATCTGAAAATTTCCCTCGGTGTGCCCTAGGGTAAAATTGTACCTTGCTTAGAGCGGGTGTGATAAAACTTTAGCAAAGTCATGCCCTGCCTGAACGGGGCACGATTTTGCTTTTGCGAATAACTTTGCCCTAATTAGGGCAAGCGATGTCACGCCTCACCAATGCCAGGCGTGATTTCACTATAGAATAAAGAAAAATAATAAGTGAAAGCAAAAGATGAAATAAATACAAAAAATATATAAATCAAACCCTAATGGACGTTGTAGAAGTAGGCAGAAGAGAACCAAGTATCCATATGGTCACTCTGTCTCTCCAATCTACACCACGGATCCACCAAGTCACACAACAAATCAATCCAAAACACGCAATAGAAGATCAATATAAAATTCGCACTTTGGGGGTTAGCTTGCAGTAGATAAAGTAAATTAGAAATGAACTCTAAATTATTCGCATATAGATCACACATAGAAAAGTTCGCATATCACACTTGCATTTAAACTTCGTATGTCTCTTGATTTGGCAAGAACATCCTTCCTTTTATAGACAATCGAAAGAAGGAAAGCGGGCACAAATAAACTCATAGCCAACACCAAAAAACACGAGGAGGTTTAAACTAGGGTTTAAGCGGGTGTTAAAAATAATAAAATAAAATAAATTAAAAAACTAGGGTAAATAGCGAAGTCGCGCCTCGTAAAGACGGGGCACAATTTCGCTAAAAGAAAAATAAACTAAAAAAGGGAGGGACAGAGGCCTTCCATTGCACTTGTCAAGGGGTGAGGGCCTCTTAAGGGCACTAAGGAAGATTGCCCACTCAAAGTGGGTCAATTTTCCATGTCTACATTTTGCCTCCTCTTTGATGCATTTATGGCCTAGTAAATGCGTCAAAGAAAAGATGTAGGCACACACTGAAAAAGAAAGAACTACAAACAAAAATGGGGTAGTTGGGTTAGAAGAAAAGGATGGTGCAAAAGGGGTGTTATTTCGGACACCTTATAATTTACACGTAAATAGAGGCATTAGGGATATTAACGCCTCTATAGGCCAGGGTGCCCCCTCGAGTGATTATGAAAAATTAATATTTCATAAGAAATCGAAAGAACTTGACACAAAATAAAGAAGAGAAAGAACAAGTGACAATCAAGAAAGAAGAGGAGAGAGAAAATCCATAACAAGGGTTTAAAAAGAAAACAAGGGTAAAGCCCTAATTCACTTGCACTGCGAAGAGGAGAAGAAAAGGGATATGGAGAAACAACGATGGTGCTTCCGGTTCATCGAGTGATGAATGTGAGGGGCGAGACTATATCTCAAGAATGGGTAAGAATCATCGATGTCCCTCTTTCACAATATTTTTTTCTTGGTTTGTGTAATTTAAGATTTTTTTAGGGTTTTTAGGGAAAATTGTCATAAAAATCGATGAAATTTGTGCCATGACCTGGGCACGACTTTGCATTCCAGGAATGCTTTTATTTTTTGGGTGAAACATGGTGAAATCGCACCTGGGTAAAACCAAGCATGATTTCATGAATTCGTTCCAGGAAAACAAGGGGTGCAACTTCATGAAAGCGAAGTCGCGTGCCCTAAAAATGAGGTGTGACTTCGCGAGAACTCAGAAGAAAAAAGAAGGAAGAAAGGAAGAAAAGAAAGCAAAAGGAAAAAAGGAAACCCGAAGTTCAAAAGATGATTTGAAAATTCTTTATGTTGAATCAGAAATTGTTTTTATTAATTAGTTTGATTTTATGATGAAACTGATGAAATTCTTATGTTTGTTTATTAAATGCAACCAGGTATTCTTGAGACTTGGGAGTGGTGGGTAGGGACTCTGGTAGATCTAGACGCACTAGGGCGGGTGAAGAGGGTGAGATTGGGTTGGACAACATGGCAAGGATGCCATAGATCGAGATAGATAGAGCTATGTTGACTGCCCTGGCAGAGCGTTGGTATCCAGAGTCCTCTACTTTTTGGCTACCAATAGGGGAGATGATTGTCACATTAGAGGATGTGTGGTGTATCCTAAGGATCCTCATAAGGGGGAGAGAGGTTTACGGGGCTCGAGGGAAGGTTGTTATGCTACAATTATTTTCTATAGGCTTCATCCACTAGGTGCGGGAGGGCACCATAGCAATTGATGACTTGGTTTGCTGCTATGGAGCAGATCCTTTGACCGTGGTACTTGCAGGGGTGGTGGCAGGTCTCTTGACTTGCCACACTAGCAGATGATACTTCCCATGGGTACTGGAGGGGTAGTGGTAGACATGCATCAACAAGGAGTTTGCTTCACATGGGGCCCTTATGTGTTGGCCTGTTTATATAGGATTTTGTACAACATTGTGTATAAATAGTGTACAAGACTAGTTTGTACAACGTTATTCCAGGTGTTGTGATGGGAGTACATTGTAGTACAGATATCATTAGCACTACTAGGACCATTACCCGACTTGGAGTGGCCAACAACATACATATGTCCTCGATACCTAGAGAGGACCGTGAGGGCCTTTGTAGGGAACCTACCACTAGCGAGGTGGGTGATTGATGAGTTGCGAGAGGCGTAGCTCATCTAGAAACCATGGAGGCTTCACCTAGGTTGGGTAAAGGATAGGATAGAGCTAGCGAGGGTGAGGAGGATCATATGGTTGAGGTATAAGCAGGGAGAGCTAGAGGTGCTTAGATTTGATCAAGTCCTGAGGAAGTTTGGGATCTTATAGGGAATCCTAGACCTAGGGGACTACTGATATCGAAAGGTGAGTCAGGATCCAGTAGTGGTCAAAGGTAGGCCAGACTTCACCAGGTGGGCTGAGGAGGACCAAGATGATCCTCCTTACATCGACCTAGGGGTGGATGACATAGGAGTGGCCATCGGGTATAGGTGATGGTATAGAGGGGTTGCACCTTAGAGTATATCATCGCCCGTACCAGTGCAGAGGAACCAGGTGATGAGCCTGGGCATGTAGCGAGAATTTTGAGAGGTAGCTCGTAGGACCACAGAGAGGGTGTAGAAGGTATCAACTATGCCTAGACAGAGGCTGATATAGGTTCGAGTCCAGGTGGTGGAGAAGACCATCCCTAGAGCAGAGATCGAAGAGGAAGGGATGGGGGATGCCCCCTTATAGGCGAAGGGGCCATGGAATAGAGACCCTAGGGAGGCTTCCACATTGGTAGCAATGGGTGGCTAGAGCCAGGGCATAGAGGAGTTACAAGTATAGCTAGCTTCTCTATAGGCTCATCTGGCCCGACTACAAACAGAGAGGGACACTGCATAAGCAGAGGTGTCCTAGCTATAGGGAGAGGTGGCCTAGCTATATGGAGAGTGCTAGTGGGCCCGGGCTGAGGGGATGGCTACTGCTAGGAGTAGCTAGGCAAGGGATGCGGTGCAACCCCTTCAAGTGGAGTTGCGATGTAGTGATGATAGGTTAGAGATGGCCATTTAGAGGGTCATGTTTTTTGAGATGGCTTACTACATAGCTGATCCTCCAAGGTAGATGATGGAGCTTCCTTCATTCCTTCAGGTAGCTAGTAGGTCACAGTATTTATCACATGCGCTATTGACATCTCAGTAGTCAGTGGCACCACTAAGGCTGCCTCCACCCTAGGGAGGGCTAGAGGGAGTTGGCTCTCAGAGATAGGGTAGACTAGGCTAGGGATCGGGATGACACTTCAATTTTTATTTGTGGTGTGCATGCCTAGGTTGAGTGTACCGAGCCTAGATTATGGTACACCAACCTCACATGATGTACTATTTTGTCTTACGAGTAATACATAGCTACGGATTTTATCTATATTTATGTGTAAATGATTTAATGTATGCTTTTATGTGTTTATGTTGTTTTATTTATTTAAGTATTTTGAATGTATGCAAATTAGCCTAATGCACACTACATGAAGGGTGAAATGAATGCAAACAGAAGAAGAGGAAAGAAGGAGAAACCAACAAGGAAAATAGGAGAGAAAGAAGAGAGAAAGGAGGAAGAAAAAGAAAGAAAAAATAAGAAAAAAGGAAGAGAAGAAGAAAGAAGAAAAAGGAAGAAAAGAAGCATGAGAAAGAGAAAGAAAAGAAAAAGGAAAAAGAAGATAAGAAGAAAGAAAAAGAGGAAAAGAAGAGAAGAATAAGAAATAAGAAGAAATAAGAGAAGAAGAAGAAATAAGAGAGGCCCAAAGGTCAACCATCAAAAAAGAAGAAGAGTGAACGACCCAAAAATATAAGGCTAGCGTAGCTTGCTATGAATGAGTGTAGCTAACCATTATGGATCAGATGAGTGAAGTTGCTAGACCTACTAAGGGTACATCACTTGCCTTAATGTGACCAAGTGCATGGATTTTTGACCCACTATGGGTGGTTTCTCCCTTATTGACTACTATGAGGCGATAACCCATTAGGATGTATACCGAGGTCTGTTGAAAATGACCAAGGAGCTTATCCTCTAATGGGTGTTAAGCCTGCTGATTCAAAAGAGAGTATGACCCGATAGAAGATCATGAATAGTGTAATACTTACTAGGATGTATAAATATCCCGTATGGGGTGCAATATGTATGTATATGAAATATTATGCAAGTGTTGTCCCTGAGCGGGACTATGAGAAAATTGTTGAACAACATTACGAAGACATCAAAAAGAGGAGGATAAGCAACCACAAGAAGGGAAGAAAAGAAAATCCCTATGGGGGATCTTGCTAGGCATCAGAGTCCTAGTGAGAAGTGCAATACATGTGAGCTATGACCTAACTAGGTATCATCACACACCATTGTCACAATATCCCCAAAATCTATATGAGCAATCAGTCATGAGCAAGAAGTCATGCATTTATGACAAGCAAACATGCAAGGTGTTAAATTAGATGAAAATAAATCATGCAAAGATGACAAGCAATAATGCAATATGAACAAGCAAGTGGATGCAATGAAAGTGCAACTACATGAGAGTTTTTTTTTTGGTATATTTTATTTTGTTAAGACTTGAAATCAATGCAAAACCTAAATGCACCATTCATATTATTAAAATGGATTAACATGCCATGAGGTTCCGGATCAAATATATCCCCAAGGAGTGCATTTTATCGATGATGAAAAGCATGAGAAAGTCTTTCCAAGGCTCTTCTTTTAACAACCATAGCCCGATAATCATTACATTTTCTAACAACACTATTTTTCTTAGCAAAAAAGATATTAAACAAAGATTCTTCATTTCTTAACACAGAAGTGAAACTATTTTTAGCATAGACAGAATCAATCATGTTACAAAATATTACCTTTGAAGGAAAAGAAAAATCAATACTTTCATTATCATCTATTGACAACTTTTGATATTCTATATATTCTGCATAAGTCATAATATGGTCATCATCCTCAAACGACAAAGGTTCATTTTTGTTAGGTATAAAAACTATACCACATCTCCCAGGACAAATATCAACATCCAAAGGCTCTTGAATACCCTTATGTTGTCCCAACCATTTACCTGCATACCCCATACCGGACATGATTTGATTAAGAAGGGGATAATCATTAGTGAGATAGCATTGAGCAAAAGAGCGCTCATTGAGATATGGGTTGCTACCATGAAGCTTTTCTTTGGAGGCCATACCCCCAAATATAAAAGTACACATGCCAAAGTGTACTAATTCACCCTTATTATGGGGTAGGCCCATAGTTCTAGGTGAAGGTGGTAGCTTAGCTAGATCCAGAAGAGGCTCTTGAAGAAACTGATTATCATGATACAAAGAAAATATGGGTCCTATGTTCCTCACTAACTTTTAAACTTTGAAAATGCTTGGAAATTTTAGAGGAGGAACATGAGGAAGTTGTGGAAGAAATAGATGGACAAGAATAAAAATATATTTGGGCTAACTCTATATTTGAACATAATTCAAATGGTCGAGGATCACCTGGAATGGTGATAGCTTGATTATTAAACTCAAACTTGAGACACTGATGAAAAGTAGAAGGGACGACCTTCATAGCATGAATCCAAGGTCGTCCAAGAAGAAGATTAAAAGAAGCAGGACAATGTACCACATAAAACAAAGTATCCAATATCATTGGCCCCACTTTTAATGGGAGATATATGACACCGCAGACCTCTTGGGACTCATTTTTGAAAGTTTTAATGATATATTTTTTTGTTAAATCTTCCTCTTTTAATCCAAATTAATGAAAGAATTGATATGTACACAAATTAAGGGATGAACCATTATCAATAAATACTCGCTTGACAATGGTAACCCCAATAAGTGTGGTGATGTAAAGTGATGAATCTTCATGCAAGTTTGAGGAAGGTTTATCATCATTTGAAAATGAGACATGATGTATCCCAAAAGAACCTACAGTGTCAACTACGGTATCAGGAGGGATATCTGGTAAAACATATTATTGCTGTAAAAATCTCATTAAAGCATTTATGTGGTCAGGAGAAGTCTGCAATAGTTCTAACATTAATATCTTTGCTGGAGTACTAGCTAGCTGCTTCTGAAGATCAAATGAAACCTATGACTATGGTATTAATACTATAGGTGGAATCCTTGTAGCTGAATCTTTTCTTTGGATTTCCTTTAAAATTGTACTAGGCTGAGATACCGAATTCTATCCTTGCTGATGTTTCTTTCTCATGGTTACCCCAAACATACCAACCATATTGCTATGGTGTAGGGGGTCATATTAGTGAGCCACTTGATTGGTTGCTTGTTGCTCATGCTTAGGTAAAAGATCCTTAAATATTCCCATATCTTGATTTGCTGTTGGAGCTTGTTGAGCAGATTTTTGACTACTCGTTGATTGGAGATTTTCTAAATCGATACGTCCTGCATCAATTATATCTTGAACCACATGCTTCAATTTCTTAGAAGTATTCATACAATGTCCTTCTACTCTATGCTAAGTGCAATATTGTCCTGCCTTATACCAATGGGCTGTAGTATCTGGTTGTCTTACTAGAGGTAACTCTATTGCTTTAGCATCTAACAGTTGCTTTAAAAATGATTCCATAGGGATACTAAGTCTCGTAATATTCCTTTGAGGAGGTTTTTGAAGCACAATATTATATAGGTTATTATTGACATTATTAATAGGCCTCTATCACTATTACCTCCTATATGTTTATTCTTAGGTTGAGACTTAGTTGGCTTATATTCTTTAACCTTGAGCTGACCTCTCTTGATGAGGGCTTGTTCCACTTTTCTTGCTAACTCAATTGCTTGATCTAAAGATGTGATGGTAGTAGTTTCTAAAACATAAGATAACTGTTATTGTAAATTTCCTGTAAATATATCAAGCATATCTTTTTGAGACACAGGCTGTCTTAATCGGCCAACTAAACTTCTCCAACGAGCTAAAAACTTTGAAAAAATTTCTTCTCTATCTTGCTTAAAATCATATAGATCTCTCATGGTCACTTTCTTTTCAATATAAGCACTAAAATGATGAAAAAACATATCTGCGGTCTTCTCAAAACTTTTCAAAGAATAGTTGGGTAACCGATAGTACCATTCTAATGCTACTCCGACAAGACTCTTTGGAAATGTTTTCAATAGAAGCATATCATCATAAAAAATATCATGGCAAGCTATTCTAAATTTCCTCAAATATTCTATTGGATCTTCAGTCCCTTTGTAGATCGAAAATACTGGCATGGGAAAATGCCTAGGATATGGCTTGATAGCAATAATAGCATCCAATGGCTTACACATATCCCTATAGTTGTATTTAAACCTTGAAGGTTGAATCATATCCATTTTTGAAACCAATTGATTCACAACACTTGTTAAATTCTGCATTTCTGGATTGCTATGTGTGTTCCCCAAATTTCCTAAAGGAGGAATATATGCATGTTGAAACCCTGATGTTGGATTTAAACTTAGGATACCTTGGTTGTATGTGGCATTTTGAGAACAATTAATATTTGGTGGAATAGAAGCAATAGTGTTGATGTTAGAGGATGTAGGAGGAAATTGAGAATAAATTTTTGGGCCACTGCTGGTGAGGGGGACTTACAGATTCCTTCCAACATTGGTGGTATTAGTATTGGCATAAGTCACTTGATCCTTAAGATTACTTTGATGCAAATATTGAGATGTAGGAATATCATGATGAAGCAAAGGAGACCTATTGGGAGGGGAAGGAGTAGAATCCTCTTTTTCAATATGAGCTTCTCACTCTATACATTCCAATAGTTTTTCCTTATGTGCTTTCATGAATTCCCAAATATGATCAAATGATGAAAACACTAAAATTTCATTAGGCCCAACATGGGGATTAGAATTAGATTCGGTTTCCATATTTACATCTTATTGCTCTTCTGGATCTATATTAGGGTTTTCCATATCAATCTGATCATCTTCCAAAGGAACATAATCAAATTCTAATTGTTTCCTCTAACTTCTAAGAACAGGAGCCATTAGAAATAGTGAAAAAAAAGTAGGGGAAAACACTAATAGATAAATTCTTAATTACTTAAAGATTTTAAAAATGGAATTAATGATCTTGCTTAGTGTTTTAAAATATAAGGAGGTGTTCATGTCGGGTTCACCAAAGATGTAGAGGGGGAAAACTGCCCTACCATGTATAATTCCCAAACAAAAAGGGTTGGATTCACAAAGAGGTAACCCTTTCATGGGGTGAACCACGGGGGTGTGTTGTACTCTACACTCTGTTCTAGGGGGAAGGGTTCACCAGGAATGATTTAAGGACTCACTCCAAGTCCTTGGGATATTCAAGTTTGTTTGATGTATTTAGTTTCAAGCAATCACCTAAATTTGGCCTTTCTAGATCTAAGCTAGGAAAGATAAAGGACAATGCAGAAAACAAAATAATGCAACTGGAAATAGAATGCAGGCATACAAGAGCTATCCTAGAATGATTATTTGTTTTGAATGCTCACTAACCTAGGGTTCTATTTCAAAAAACCTTTAAATCAGAACTATGCAGGAGTAAATACATAGAAATTATCCCTAGATGCAAGCTAGATGCTCTTCACTTTTAGAGGCCTAGAAATCAATAATGATAGAGCACTTATCTAGACCGGTGGTTGATTTATCCCTTTTCTGCCTCTTGTCCAATGCTATCAACAATTCTTGTTCTTGCAAGATCACTTATGAAACACTAAAAAATAAAATTAGTATTAGGGGGACTACATAGGCCACTGTATGATAGATCTAGCAAAAGTCAAGCCCCCTAGGTCCTTTTAGATGACCTTGTAATACAAAAGTGAAATTTGGCCTTTGGAAATTTAATCATAAATAAAAAAATAATAGTAGAAAACAGAAAGAAAAATACAGCAATATGATCTAGAGACATAATGGAATGTAACAGTGAAAACAAAATTTGAAAATTGTCCTTGGTGTACCCTAGGGCAAAATCGTGCCTCACTTGGAGCGGGTGCGATAACGCTTCAACAAAGTCACACCTTGCCTAGACAGGATGCAATTTAAATTTTGTGAATAAATTTACCCTAATTAGGGTAAGCGAAGTCGCACCTCGCCAATGCTAGACGTGATTTCGTTGTATAATAAAGAAAAATAAGAAGCGAAAGTAGAAGATAACATAAATACAAACAATAAAGAAATCAAACCCTAATGGACATCACAAAAGTAGACAGAAGAGAACCAAGTATCTAGACGAGAACTCTGTCTCTCCAAGTGTCACGACCTGTTCCCCTCGAACCTTATCAAAATAAAATTAATTGATCATGGGATCAATTAATGCTCAACTAAAAGGGGTCATAAACCCTAAGGAAATTTACAAAATTCCAAATTAAGGAATTTGAAGGGGTTAGGAGGAAAGATGATGTAAATTTAATTAAGCATGTTGATTAGGTTAAGTGCATTGGATTTATGATGCAATTAGATGTCCAATTTTTATTGGACCAAATTAGGCACTAGTATTATTTAATACTGAAAGCCTATCCTAATCTCCCTCATGGCATAATTTGATTGGAAGAAGGAAAAGTTAGATTCTCCTCTCTATATTTAATTAGGAGGAAGGTGGAAGCATGTGGGCATAAAAAAAAATTAGGGCCACCCACCTTATCCTCACGTGGACCCTCTTACCTTTAAGGATTATTCTTCACATGGCATATTATATTTTATTTGGCCAAGGAATATTTTAATACTATAATAATATAGCCATTAGTGGAGAAGTGCCCTATAAATAGAGGACACCTAGTGAAGGAGGAGCTAGGAAGTCTTGATACCTAGGGAGTATGCTCTCCACCTTGGTGGATCAAAAACCAGAAGGTTTGAGAGGTTTCCTAGTTGGAAGAAAGGGTAATCTTTGAAGGTTAGAAAGAGCCAACCCTTGAAGGAAGAACAATAAGGATTTAGAAAGCAATGGAGGAAAATATTGGCTTAAGGAGGGAAGGTTAACATGCGATGGAAGCCAAGCATAAGATCAAGCAGAGAAAGCCTCAAGGAGTTGGATAAATACTCAGGTTGGATCTTTCTGTTATACCTCTACCCTAAATATTAGTGTATGCTTTTAAAAGAGAACATTTGTTTCCTTTTCAAGAATATGCACTTGTTTAATCTATGGCCACCATTGGTTGTTATTTATGCTTTTATAAATCTTAACACCTGGATACCCCATACGTGTATATGTATTCATATGTAGGGTGCTAGTGGTTAGTCTCAAACATCAGGTCTACTCATGACTTGATTCTCTAATGAAGGATCATTCTATAGTAACATCGATGTCCTATTTTATAAAAATATTTTTGGTCAAATTAGCCTAGACGAAAGCTAGACAATGTCTTCCATTCCATTCACTAACTAAACCCTTGAGTCCAGTGATATCACCAACCACTGCTTAGTGGTTAATACTTCTATCGCACGGAAGAAACCTTAGGCTATTGGAAACCCACATCGTAGTGGATGTGGGACATTGGATAATGTCTCTATGATGCAAGACCTGGATGCTACCCAAATCGTGGTGTTGATGAATCATTGTATTGGTCCATGATAGGAAGGGTCGTTTGAGTAAAACCAAAATCAGTATTTGGTTACACCAATCACCATGGCAATAGGAGGGGGTTCCAATCAGTTCGATTAGTTCCTTAGCTTTGGAAACATGAACCTCCATATCTCCTACAACCAGAGTGCATGGAAGCTAAGGTAAATGATGTGACCCTCCCTCGTGTGAAGCTCAACCCTCGAACTGATAGCAGAGATGGCCATAGTAGTTGTAAACCAGGTCTATAGCACCTCTCCTTTGCATCATATCTATTAAGTGCTTGAGCATGTTAAAGAGGGGATCAGAGCTTCACGATGGGTGATCATCGAACTCTGTTTCAACTCTATGATGTCCTCCCTGAACCAGGCATCATCTGCAAACGTAGAAGCAATCAATCTGCCTGTTAAATCGCAAGGAGTACTCGTGGGGGAAGGTAGATGCTTATAGGGTAGTTTACAAGGCGGCTTTTAAGAAACCACAATGCCATGGCCTATGCTTGTTCTATTTGGATAGAGGCCTAGGTAAAGGTCCCTGAGCAGTATCCCATATAGGATATGCTCAGGGTTTAGAGGTCTTAAAAAAGTTGAAAATACTCATAGTCTATTCAACCACCAAGTGGTGGTCATGGGACCATCCATGCGGTGGTTGACGGTGCCAGTTGGAGGTACGTAGGGATGACCTATCGATGTCACATGTCAGAATCACCTTCTAGAGATTACCACTTGGTTAATAGATGCCTTCACCTCACCATGACACATGTCAGCTTGTTATTTGACCAGCTCTTACCGCGTGTTTGGTAAGAACCTTTTTAAAGGAGTAAAGTCGATTAGTCCCACATCCATTGTGTGGGAGGAGTTTGGTGGTTGGCTTAGTGAGGCACCAGTGGTTGGGCACACTGCCAAATATGGTTTGACCAGAGATTGATAGGTTCGACAAAGGGTTTATTTGACTCATTGACTCGATTAATTGGATTGTATAATTACCTTTTTAATCCCCTTTGACCAAACAAACATTAGAAGATAATATTTTGTAAGACCTTAGAACCAAGTAAAGCTTTATTATAGGAGGTAATTGAGCATGAAGGTGTATGGAAATAATGGCTAGAGATTGTGGGATGCTTTTAAAAATAAGGGTGATTAAAGTAGGTGGATAATTGAAAATATTAACCACTATAGTTGGAAAGGTTAAGTCTAGATAGAAATCACCTTTTGTATACCCTTTAGAAATTAAATAAAAAGGGTATGGATATTTCTTAGTATATCTTGTTTCAATTAAGATGTATTAAACCATCCTAGAAATGGTTAAAGGTTAAAGTCATCTATCGAAAGTCAATTGAATATGTGACTAATATCCTATCATGGTAAGAGCCTTTTTGGAAAGAGTAAAGGAGGTTTTGTATTTACTAATTGGAAATAATTCTAGAGAATTACACAAGGGATTGAATGTAAATCAATCAAGAAGAATGAATTGGGAATTCATTCTTAAGGGAATTGAAGGAACGGTTGATGATGGATTTAAAGGTATGGGACTTTAAATTCATTACACAAGGGATTGATTGTAAATAAATCATGAAGAATGAATTTGGAATTCATTCTTGAGGGAATTCATGAAGAAATTCCTCTAAAGTCGATGAGACTTCTCCAAAATGTGACTCCAATGATTATCATAAACATATACAAAATATTATAAATTCATATGATGACTTTGAAAAGGAATTTGATAGATTCCTTATTTGCATCATGGGTTTCAAAGGAACGGATGAGTTCTTTAAGTATGTGTGAAAATGAAATGATGGCTTAGAGAAAGGAATTAGTGGATTCCTTAATTGCATCATAGATTTTAAAGGAACAGATGGATTCCTTTTGGTATGAGAAATACCTTAATGTTAAATTATGACTTAGAGAAAGGAATTGGGAATTCCTTAATTGCATCATGAACTTGAAATGGAATAGTTGTATTCCTTGACTTGCATTGATTAAAAGGGATTTGTAGATGCCCTTCTGTAATTGTAATCTTGACATTCTTAAGTTTATGAATATGAGGAAAGCACATATTTTGGAGGTTGGGTTTTTCCCATCAGGGTTTCCCAGGATAAAACATTGTGTCACTCTATTTGTGGTTTGATGTGTTATTTCTTGTTCCTATTGCTTTAAAGAAAATGATATATGTGGATGAAATGGCTAAATGTTTAAAAGGGATAATTATGCATGTTTCTAGATTACTGCAATGTTTACATTGAATACTATTTACTTAGCAAATTTCATTTATGATGCTAAGAATGTATGATTAAATTTATAGGATGATGATGATTTAATGTTATGCGAATGTGCCATTTATTTTCTGGATTAAATTGGATAATTATGAATGATGCAACTAGTTAGTTCTCATTCTTGTAATCAATGGTTGTGTGGAATCATAAAGTCGATCATAATGGAATGTAATTCTTGCTTAAGTAGATCTCTCATGTGTTGTTTCAAACCTAAGGTTATGGTGTAATGGATTTTACCATAAAAGGCAAATCGGTCATGATTTGTAAATCAAGACAAACCTTATATTCTAACTAAGGAATTAAGTGTTCATAAGGAGGGATACTCCCATGTTGGACAAGTAATGACCTTTTGTAATGAACTTATTATGTACAACAAAAGGTTTGCCAAAAATGAAGAGTGCACCAATATGCTCTCTGAGGTTTAAAGTTATACAATCATGTTTAAGATGACATTCCATGGATTCTTATCATGATAGTGATATGGTTGTCTTAGTGATCTCTTCTAGATGAAGAGGATCAAATATAAGATCTATGAATAACCATTGGTGTGGTTATTTCATCTATGATGGTTTTCCATTGGTGTGGTTCTCCATCTTCAAGGCATTCACCTATATAGTGGTCTTGGTGGACCAGGGTGATTTTCCCTTTTATGTGGGATGAAACCTAATGCTTGGCCAACGTTCTCATACCAATGGGGTATGAGGGTTTCGTAGAAGCTGATCACTTCTACTTAAAGAGACTCTGATCAAGTCTCAATAGCTCTCGAAGCTATTTGCCTTGACAAGTTATAATCCAAATGGAATACATCAGTCTTAGGTCATGATTATGTCTCTTGCCTCATGGAAATGTAAGTGTTTAAAAAAATTGAGTGGTTGAGGAGTGACAACTGGGGTTGTTACACCAAGCTACACCACAGATCCACCAAGTCACACAACAAATAAATCCAATCCACACAATATAAGATCAATATGAAATTTGCACTTCGGGGGTTAGCTTGCAGTAGAGAAAGTAAATTATAAATAAAATCTAAATAGTTCGCATATATATTACACAGAAAAGTTCACATATCACACTTGCATTTAAAATTCGCATCTCTTGATTTGGCAAGAAAATCCTTCCTTTTATAGACATGAAAGAAGGAATTTTCCATGTCTACAATAATTTGCATATAGATTACACAGAAAAGTTCACATATCACACTTGCATTTAAACTTCACATGTCTCTTGATTTGGCAAGAACATCCTTCCTTTTATAGACAATCGAAAGAAGGAAATTGGGCACAAATAGACTCACAGCCGATGCCAAAACATGCGAGGAGGTTTAAACTAGGGTTTAAGCAGGATTTAAAAATAATAAAATAAAATAAATTAAAAAATTAGGGTAAACAATGAAGTCGCGTCCCGTCATGATGGGGTGCAATATCGTTGGCACGAAGTCGTGCCTTGTAAATATGGGGCATGATTTCGCTAAAAGATAAATAAATTAAAAAATGGAGGGAGAGAGGCCTTCCCTTACACTTGGTAAGGGGTGAGGGTCTCTTAAGGGCACTAAGGAAGATTGCCCATTCAAAGTGGGTCAATTTTCCATGTCTACAATAATATTTATATCAATTACCATGATGGGAAGATTCTTATCGTTATATTATATGTTGATGAACTTCTTGTCATGGGAAGCTTAATATCCTTGATCCTAGAGTTGAAGTTATAGTTTTAAGACATATTGGAGATGATAGATTTAGGTCTTCACTATTTTTAAGGCATTTAGATTGACCAATCACTCCCTAGGAGAACTATCTTATAGCCTAAATATACCTTTGCAGGGGGTCCACTTGGATTGGCCAAGGGCCCTTTGGCTCCAATTAATGTATAGTGGTAGTATGGGAGCGTGGTGGTGGCCCATGTGGTCATGGATTATTAAGATGAAATATTTTTTATTCAAATGTCGGGTAAGTGGCTCATAAGGTTGTAAAATTGAATGATTAAAGCTTTGTTGATTATAAAAACAACGCTAACCATTGCACATAGCATAAGGTTTTCTTGTCAACAACTAGCCGCTAAAAAATTGATTAAGCACCAATTTTTATTCATTATTTATTTATTTTATTATGGTGGCTAAGGTTAGCCACTATAATCAATTAAAATGGCTGAAATTAATTAACAAATTAAAGCTATTTTGGTCGTTATGGAGGAGATTTTTAATCAACTAAGACCATTATTAAGCCATGAACGAGAGCCACTATAAATGCAAACAATATTGTGGATCAAATATGGAGGCAGTTGTAGTTATTATGGGCCATTACCTGTTAAATGACAATTATAGTTATGGACCATCATCGAGATTTGAATGAGAGCCAATTTGTAGGCTATATGAGGGAGTTGATGTAGCAAGGAAAATGATCAAGTTTTTGCATAGTAAAATTATGCAAGAGGTATACTAGAGTACCCTTCTTTTGTTAGTTGTAATTTATTTTTTGTGTCTTGTCTAGTCACCCCTTTTTATTCCCCAGTACTGTGTAGGTTTTTGCTAAGGAGGTACCCAGTATATTGAGATAATTTCTAGTGGCCGAGGCCAGAAGTTAGGAGGCTCTTTGTTACATCATTTAAATAAAGAGTTGCAGTTCTCTATTACATCATTTGAAAGAAAAATTTATTGTATTCACTTAGTGAGATCTGGTTATTCTGATTAGACTCCCATTGTAATGATCTATTGATTAATACAATCTTGCTTCCTCCTTTCAATAGTTCTATGTGCAGTTTTATGTGTTATCCTATTTACATGTTACATTATTTGAATGTGTAAATGGTGACTTATTTCACTGGTATGCTTAATCACATTTGTTACATTATTTGAATGAATGTGGTTGGCTTAGTTTTACCTTCTCCCCCTTCTCTCTTCACCATTTTTTAATTATGGCTATAAATACCCAATGGATAAGGCATCGGTCTACTGATTGAAGCATTAGCTGGGAGTTCATTTAAAGCTTGGTCAACCTTTATGTTGTAGTTCTATTTCATTTTTCAAATCAGGATGAGCATGAGCATATGAGAAATATTATAGGCTCACCTCTAGAGTTTCCTTATCTTACTCGGTCTTTCTAGAGTCTTGTGATAATATTTTCCCAAGTCAAAGAGGTGGATCCACCAGATTCCATAGTGCTGATTGGATCAAGGAAGTCTTATAGCATGAAAAATATCTTAAGGGTGCAATAATTTCCCCCAACAACTCCTATAAGCCCCTTGTTTTTTTATTTGTATTTACATGGTGGAATCGGTAGCCATCATGATGATCCATACATGTTGTCCATATTTTATGGCCACCATAGTATTATGCGCTATCTGTACGAAAGCTTCCACACAATATTTCTTGCAGTATGCCCCTATAACCACCATGCCAAAATTATTTAAAAACTTTTACGCTACTAAAAGCACCAAGAAATGGACAAGCTTCAGTCTGGTGAGGCCTACGATTTGAACCTTGGACCTCTACCCCTCTTACGAGGTTTGGAGGAACCAATTGATCTACACCTTGAACCTCCTATAAGAACCTTGTTAGGTAACATAATTATATTATTTTAAATTATGTATTGGTCAGTTCTTCAATATTGACCTTGGATAACTTGTTATGGTAGTATCTATGATAAGAAACTTTATTTATTATAAACTTAAATCCTTCAACAATATGCATAAATATAAAATCTTCCATCCATATATAATATTCCATAATGATAATCCACACAAATGAGATATAAATATAAATAATACTCCTAAGGTAGAGCAACACCAAGGAATAACTCCACGATATCTCCAAATATGATAGGCAACTTCATGGGAAAAAAATATTACAAGAGAATACTCGATATGAATGATGATCATTATAATTACAATATACCCATCTTCTAATGATACTTTACGGAACTCATTCCTAAACTCTTATCTAACTCATTTTTATAATACAATCAACCTTGAGATATGTGTACCCCATGCCAACTATCCATAATACCCATATACAATACAATATCATATCCCTATATACCTATCCCTAGGTATCATAGCATTCCACCCTCATAGATGTTTCATTTTTGAAACATGAGAAAAAAATAAATACTATGATCTTCTAAGCAAGGTTGACAATTGGTATCAGTCTTGATCATCCATCCATCCAAATGAAGTGTTGATTGGTGGTGGTATTTAATGATGCCAAGATACCATTATGCAACATGAATACCCATAATTGCTCTATTGGATCCATGCTCTTCTACTCTCCTATGGTATTAATAATGATTGCTCTTATGGTTTCATGATGTTGCTATGTCACTATGAAGTCCAAAACTATGATGCTTTGTCTTCCAAACATTTCCATATTTGATACTTTTTGAATTTATGTAGGTCTTTAATAATACTGTTACCTCATGTCATTCCTCCATGATTGTTTCTACTAATGTGATGTGGTGTTGATATGTTGCAACCTTAACCTGATTTTTTTCTTTATTTGATTCTTCAATATTTTTTTCGTCTATTTTAAATTTCTCTTCATGCTCTTTGCTCATGTGCCCTTTATTTTGTGCTTCATTTTTCTCTTCTAACAAGGCTTCCGTGGAATTTATTGTTGCTTCTTCATTGGACTCTACTATTACCTTTATTGTAGACTTAACTTTTGATTCCTCTATTGGTTCTTTATCTTGTTCCATTGCCATAATTATTTCTTGCTTCTCCATGAATCCTTACTTCTTAAGCTAAGAAATATCCCACAATGTTATCTTCTTTTTCCTATACTATAAGTTCATAAACATATTTTGCACATTAATGTTAATAGTATCCAAATAATCCAACCAAGGATAACCAAGAACAATATCCAAATCATCCATATCAATAGAAATTTATCTAATTGTAAATGTATAATATTTATTCGTTGTGATCTTCAAATCTTCAAAAAATTGAACATTCTCATCCTCTAGTTGTATACTCTTAATTTTGGTTGCTTCAAACTACAACCTCTTAGCCAAAGCAATATTGATGAAATTTTACCTTGTGCTAGGGTTTCTAGAAATAATAACCTTTTCCTTCTAAACACAACCCTGTATTTGCAATATAGAACTTTTAGATTCAAACAATTCACTCTAACCACTCTTTGGATTAACTGACACCAAAGACGTGTTTCCCTCAACCTACACATTGTCATCCATATTTTTTCTTCTATCACATCCTCTACATTTATTTCTTTTTGTTCTCCTCGAAGACTATTTATTTCTTCCTCATATCCCTTAATAACGACCTTCAAACTAGCTATATTTTTATGTATCCATTTGAATCAATAATTCATGCTTTATTTCTTTGTAAGTTTGTTTATGTTGATGGGTGCATGAAAATTTCCAAATCCAATTGCAAGCTTCCCCTCTAAGATAATAAAGTAGGTAATATTTTCAATTAGAAGTAGAACACAAAGATTTTAAAATTTTGCACCATTCCCTAACATCAATATCATCCTCTTATAAAAAAATTTGCAACTCCATGAGCTCAAACTAAAAAAAATGACAATGCAAACTAGTTTCTTTAAACCTAGGGTAAGATGAAAATATATCCCACTCCATTGATTTAAAGCTAAAAATACAAATAAATAAGTACAACAATACATATCCTTCAAAACCAACAGATAATAAATAAATTTCTTACCCTAACTAAAAGATATCTCAAATTTTGTTTTCTAGAAAAAGTATGATAAATATGTTATTGCTCTTGTTCTAGAAGGTTGACTTCATAGAATTGTATATTCCTTAATACTGCTTATATTCCATTAGATGACCACTAGTTTTGAAGCTCTTCAAATTCTAAACAAAATAGCATAAGAATAATCTAAACATGACAAATTTGTGCATAGATATAGCTCCCAAAAAATGATATTTTTTGGGCAAAAAAATTGGCCCCAATTCTACAATCTCCACTTTGCCATAATTGTTGCTTTAGTACCACTTGTTATGGAACTTTATTTCTCATAAACATAAATCATTCACCAATGTGCATAAATATCAAATCACTCATCCATAATAATATTCCATAATGATAATCCAAACAAATGAAACACAAATATAAATAATACCCTTAAGGTAGGGCAAAACCAATAATACTCATTAAGAAGGGAATAACTCCACAAGATCTCTGAAAATGAGAGGCCACTTTGTGGGGAAAGATGATTACAAGAGAATAATCACTATGAGTGATGATCATTGCAATGAGAATTCTATTCTTTATATATCCATATTAATGTTACTTTGGGGACTGATTTCTAAACCCCTATCCAATTCATTATTATAATATAATCAACCTTGGGTTATGTGTGGCCCATACCAACTATACCTAACTCATATACAATATAACATCATTTACCCATATACCTATCCCTAGGTATCATAGCATTTCATCCTCATAAATATTTCATTTTCAAAACATGAGAAGAAACTAAATAACGTGATCTTCTAAGCAAGGTTGACAATTCTAAGCAAGGTTGACAACTGGTACCAATATGATCATCCATACATCTAAGAAAAATGTTGATTTGTGATGGTATTCGGTGATGCCAAGATGTCATTGTGCCGCTTGAACATCCATAATTGCTCTATTGGATATGTGTTTCGACTACTGTATTATAATATTCAGAATGATTGCTCTTATGGTTCCATGATGCTAGTGCACCACTAGGAAATCTAGAAGTACTATGATTTTTCTACCAAACACTACTATATTTAATACCTTTCTAACTCTATGTAGGTCTATAATAATATTGATACCCCATGTCATTCCTCCATGATTGTTTTTGCTTATGATTATGTGGGTGTTGATATGTTGCAACCTTAACCTGATGTTTTGCTTCCTTTGATTCTTCAACATTTTGTTCCTTTATTTTAAATTCCTCTTCATGCTCTTCACTCATATGTCCTTTGTTTGGTGCTTCCTTGATCTCTTCTAACAAAGCTTACATTGATTTTGTTGTTGCTTCTTCCTTGAAATTTGTTACTCCCTTTGTTGTAGATTTAGCTTTTGATTCCACTATTGGTTCTTTACCTTATTCCCTTTCCATAAGTGCTTCTTGTTTCTCCTTGGATCCTTGCTCCTTAAGATGAGAAATATCCTGCAATGTTGTCTTATTTTTTCTATACTATAACTTCATGGAATTATTTTGCACATAAATTTTAATAGTATCTAAATAATCCAACCAAGAATAACTAAGAACAATATCCACATCATCCATATCAATAGTGTGAAATATAAATGTAAAACATATTTATCCATTATGATCTTCAAATATTAAAAAATCTAAACAATCTCACCCTCTAGTTGTATGTCCTTAATTTTTGTTGCTTCAATCTACAACCTCTTAGCCAAAGCAATATTAATGAAATTATACCTTACACTAGGGATTTTTAAATATTAATATTTTCCTTCTGAATATATTCATAAACCTGCAATATGAAACTTTTATATTCAAACAATTCCCTCTAACCACTATTTGACTTAACTAACACTAAAGGGATGTTTCCCTCAACTTGCACATTGTAATCCATATTTTTTCTTTATCACATCCTATGCATTCAGTTCTTTTTATTCCCCTAAAGCCTTTTTCTTTCTTCCTCATATCCCTTGATAGTGACCTTAAAACTAGCTATCTTTTTATATGAGTCTCATGGACACAATAATGCTTGCTCTATTTATTCCTAAGTTTATTTATATTGATGGGTGTAAGAAAATTCTCAAAACCAATTGCAAGATTCCCTTCTAAGAGAATAAAGTAGGTAATATTTTTAATTAGAAGTAGAATACAAATATTTAAAATGTTGTGCCATTCCCTAACATCAATATCATCCTCTTCTAAAAATATTTGTAACTCTATGGGATCAATCCCAAAAAATGACAATGCAAACTAGTTTTTTGTTTTTGTTTTTCAACCTAGAGTTATATGAAAATATATATCTCTCAACTTTTTGGAAGTTGAAAATACAAATAATTAAGTACACCCATGAACCTCCTTCAAAACTAACAAATAGTAAATGAATTTATTACCATGACTAAAATATATCACACATTTTACTTTTAGGAAAAAATATGACTTAAAAAAATATCACTACCTCTGCTCTAGATGATTGAATTCACATGGTTTCATATCCGTCAATGCTACTTAAATTACATCATATGACCACTTATTTTGAACCTCTTCAAATTCTAAATAAAATAGAACAAGAATCATCTAAACATGACAAATTTGAGCAAATATATGGCTCCCAAAAAATGAGATCTTTTTGGATAAAAAAATTGATCTAATTCTGTAATCCACCAAAAACAATCCCCACTTTTCTAGAATCATTGCTCTAATACCACTTGTTCTGGAAATTTATTTCTCATAAACGTAAATCATACACAAATATGCATATATCATATAATTCTTCCACAAATAATATTCCACAATGACAATCCAGAAAAATGAGATAAATATATATTATACCATTAAGGTTGGGCAACACCAATAGTAATGATTAAGGAAGAAATAACACTACAATATCCCCAAGATGAGAGGCCACTTTGTGGGTAAATATGATTACAAGAGAATACTTGCTATGAATTATGAGAATTACAATGACAATATCCCTTCTTTATATATCCATCATCTAATACTACGTTAGGGATTGAATCCTAAACACCTATCCAACTTATTATTATAATATAATCAACCTTGTTTTATTTGTGGCCTATGCCAACTATCCACAATACCCATATACAATATACTATCATATCGCCATATACCTATTCCTAGGTACTATAACATTCCACCCTCATAAATGTTTTATTTTTTAAACATGAGAAGAAACTAAATAATATGATCTTTTAAGAAAGGTTGGCAATTGGTACTAATCTTGATCAATTGGTACTAATATTGATCATGCATCCATCCATGTGAAATGTTGATTGGTGGTGGTCTTTGATGATTCCAAGATATCATTGTGCCACTTGAATATCCATATTTGCTTTGTGGGCTCCATGGTTATGCTACTCTACTATGATATTTAGAATGATTGCTCTTGTGGTTCCATGATGCTATTACACCACTCTAAAATCTAGAATTACTATTCTTTTTCTATCAAACAATACCATATTTGATGCCTTTATGAATCTATGTAGGTCCACAATACTATTGATACCCCATTCCATTCCTAAATGATTATTTTTTCTCATGGTGATGTGGGTGTTGATATGCTACAACCTTAAATTCCTTTGATTCTTCAATATTTTGTTCCTCTATTTAAATTTTTTCTTCATACTATTCACCCATGTGCCCTTTTTTTGGTGCTTCCTTGTCCTCTTATAACAAAGCTTCCATGGACTTTGTTGTTGCTTCTTCCTTGAACTATGCTACTACCTTTGTTGTAGACTTAGCATTTGATTTCTTTGTTGATTATTTACCTTGTTCCACTGCCATAACTACTTATTGCTTCTTCTTGGATCCTTGCTCCTTAAGTTGAGAAATATCCTATAATGTTATCTTATTTTTCCTATACTATAACTTCATGAACTTATTTTACACATTAATGTTAATAATATATAAAAAATCCAACCAAGGATAACCAAGAACAATATCCACATAATCCATCTCAATACCATGAAAATATAAATGTAAAATATATTTATCCATTGTGATCTTCAAATATTCAAAAATATCAACATTCTAGCCTTTTAGTTTTATGTCCTTAATTTTTGTTGCTTCAACCTATAACCTCTTAGCAAAAGTGATATTAATGAAATTATACCTTGTGCTAGATTTTTTGAAATTAATAACCTTTTCCTTTTGAATATAATACTAAACCTGCAATATAGAATTTTTAGATTCAAACAATTCCCTCTGACCACTCTTTGGCTTAACAGACACCAAAGACATGTTTCCCTCAATCTACATAGTCATTTTTCTTTTTCCTTCTAGCACATCCTTTGCATTCATTTCCATTTGTTCCCCCTAAATCCTTTTTCTTTCTTCCTCATATCCCTTGATAGTGATATTCAAACTAGCTATCTATTTATATGGATCTCATTGACTCAATAATGCTTGCTCTATTTATTTCTATGTTTGTTTATGTTGATGGGTGCAAGAAAATTTCTAAAACCAATTGCAATATTCCCATCAAAGAGAATAAAGTATGTAATATTTTCAAATATAAGTAGAATACAAATACCTAAAAATTTTGCGCTATTCCTTAACATTACTATCATCCTCTTCTAATAACATTTATAACTCCATGGGATCAACCCCCAAAAATGACAATGAAAACTAGTTTTTTTAGACCAAGGGTTATATGAAAATATATCTCTTTCCACTGATTTGAAGCTAAAAATACAAATAAATAAGTTGTTAGGAGTTATTACATCATGAATAATGTAAATTTAAGTTAAGTATCCTCTCAACACATGGTTTGTGAGGTTCATTAAGAGACAAAGGTAGTTATAGGGTTAGTTGAACATTTTTATACCAGATTTGGCAAATCCTTATATTTAAATACCTTTCACTTTCATAATACGAAAATAGAAGCACTGAGTTCTAACATGTGGTATTAGAGTAGGTAAAAATAATAAAATCTCTCCTTTTGATCCTTCTCTAGATTTGACACAAAGATGCCTCAAACAACATTCTGTTTGAGAAAAGAAATTTCTAGGGTAAAACAATCCTATTGAAGATTGATTAAAAAAAACCTCAAAAGAGATATAATCATCTTTGTGAAGTAAAATTCCAAGGTAGATTTAAAGCAAGGTTATGCATAGTGGTGAATATTCACAAATTGGGTGAATATTAGGATTTCTAAATTTGGAAATTGGCAAATATGAGGACCCTCAACGTCCGCCCATTTGCCTAAAATTTTTAGGACCAATTTTTTCTTAGGGTCAATTTGCCACAATATATATCCAAATATAGGCATATTTGTACTCATTGGAAAGATCTTTTCGATCCTAATCTAATGTTGGTGCTTTTATGAAGTTATAAGGTGATTTAATAGGTCAAAAATAATCCCAAAGATGACCTTAATTTTTAGGGCTTCAAATAACGTAAATTTTTGTATGAAGATGATTGATTTTATTTTCTTAAGATTCACCTTGATTCGTCTTAATTTAGATTAGGATTCACCATTTTTTTACAAGTACATTTTGAGTCCAACCCCTTATGCATAACCTTGATTTAAAGGTCTCATGGTGAAAAACCCCTTCCAAAAATCAAAATGGCAAACACCTTTAAAAAATAAAAGGGTCTCAATCCCTTCTAATACCAATAAGGTCATAATCCTATAACAATAAGATCAGATTCAACAAAAAGGTAAGGGGATATAAGTTTCCCCTAATGATTCAATTACCATTTCAAAATGCATTAAGGAAGCCATAGAAGCTCCTTAAAAATTACAAGAAGTTAAGGAAGCCATAGAAGCTCCTTAAAAATTACAAGAAGATAAGGAATCCATAAGAGCTCCTTAAAAATTGCTAGAAATTTACTAGCTTCCAAAGAGCAGCTTCAAACTGCAAACAACATTGAAGAAATCAAGTTATAGAAGAATTTGGTTAAGATAAAATAAAAACAATGGTGTGATCCATAGAGATAATCATTCTAAGGGAATGTGGTAAAGTGAAGAAATTCATCAAAATATTATTGCTTTTTCCATTAAAAGGAAGCTTTGATTTGGAATAGGTGTAAGAACTCAAAGCTCAAGTGAAAGAATAACATGATCGACATTCACAAGGCACTCAAGGACATATACAAACAAAGGTGCAATTCAACGAGGTATATATAAAAGCAAAGTAAACAACACTTTGGCCTAAAAATAGCTTACTTCTAACATAGACAACTTGTAGTTTCAAAAAATTAAGAAAGAGAAATATGATATATATCTACAAGAGTTCATATTGGAGGGTACAAAAAAAAGCAAGAATGTCTCAATGAGTAGACGCCTCCAAATAGGAAGTGAAAGCAAAAGCAAAAAGTTTTTTTTTGTAGCTTACCACAACCTGACTAGAGAATATTTCCAACATACATCTATTATGGAATAATCTGGCCATTTTATGAGGGCATTGGAAGAATGAGATTTTAATTTTGGTGCCACTCATTCTAATCATATACAAAAAGAAACAAAAAAATTGTAAAAATTTCAAATGTTAACAAAGGGCTATAACGATCAAAGGGCTATGCTGCCTAGAAAACCAAACTCTAAACATAGCTTGAGTTTGAGGAAGTATGACAAGTCATAGACAAGACCATTACTCATCTAGAAGAAGCAAATGAAGACCAAATAAATTTTAATAGGTTAGACAAAAAGGTAAGATTAATCATCATATTTGGAATAGTAGATAGTGTAAGCATACATTCAGGATTCAACCATGACCAAGGATACATGGGAGAAGCTAAAAATAGCATTTGAAGCAAATAATCAAAATCAAATTCTATTCCTCTAGAGCTAGCTCCATTGTTTGAAGATGAAGAGTGGAGAGAAACTAGAATATTTTATGAGGAGAATTGTAGAACTAAGAGCATCACTACAAGTATTAGGAGAAAAGGTATCTTATGAAACTATTGTTCCAATTATTTTGAGATCTCTTTCATCAAAGTACAATGTTTTTGTGACAATATTAAATATTACTAAGCAAACACCAAGCTTTAAAAAGTTGGTGAACCTACTTTAAAAAGTAGAGGCCTCACATACACTAGATGAAGAAGAACAATCATCCCCTATAAAAAGGAACCCATCATTTAAAAGAGACATAAGACCTCAACAAAAAAATTATCTTTAGCAACAAAAAAGATAGAAAAAACATGTATTTGTTGCACATGCTCAACAAATTCTACTCAATAATGTTTGATATGTTGATTTTGGAGCAACCAAACACATGATCGATAAAAAATATTGGTTTCAAAATTTACACTACTCTAGACATGTAGGAAAAAACTCTCTAAGGGATGACACATCCTATGATATAAAATACATAGGTGATATAAAATTATGGCTTAGATCACACATGCAAAATCAAAGAAGTCTTATATGTTCAAGGACTCACAAAGAATATACTCTCTATTAATCAATTACTTGACTAAAACTCGAAGGTTAAGTTTGAAAAGCAACAAGAATCCAAGGTACGCTTCATTTATGATAAAATCAAGAATTCCAAGATTATTGCATATGAAAAAAGAAAAGGAAATATGTTTGGACTGAATACAATTCATTATGACAATTTAGCATTAGTAATCAAATTTAATATATCTTCATCACTCTGGCATCAATAATATGGTCATATAAGTTATGGCTACCTTATTGCATTACAAAACAAATATGGTTGAAGGTATTCCTTATTTACATATATCCACATAAATTTATTCTTGTAGCTTAGTTGGGAAGCAACATCAAGCTCCTTTAAATACTATAGAATATTAGGCTAGGGTATCTCTTGATTGGATCCATATTGTTCTGTTTAGACCCATGGATCTAAGTTATAATGGGTCCAGATATTTTGAACTCTTTTTTTATGATCATACTAAAAAAATTTGGGTATATTTTTTTGAAGAACAAAGATAAATCTTTCTTCTAGTTTCAGAAATTTAAGGTACAGTAGAGACTTCCACAAGAAGGATCCATGTCCTTCAATCAGACCAAGGGGGATATTTACCAGTAATAATTTTATGAAGGAATAAAACATTCAACGACAGTTGACAACTGCCTACTCATCACAACAAAATGGTATTATAGAATTTAGAAATAGAACGATTATAGAAATGATACAAAGTATGTTGAAGGATTTTCAAATTGAACACTCTTTTTTGGTAGTAGTACATACAAAAATTTATTTACTCAATGATACCCCCATGACATAACTTGAACATATCACTCCAGAAGTAGGAAATGAACACAAACCATTAATATTTCATCTTCAAGTATTTGGTTGTACAACATATATGCACATTTCAAAGGAGAAGAGACATAAATTGGATGATAATACATCCTAATTGGCTACATTTATGAATCAAAAGCCTATAAATTATTTCATCTACCTATAAAAAATTATATATTAGTTGTGATTTTGTCTTTGATAAAGAAGAAAAATCACCTTTATGATCATAATAAGAATATTCATGTAACTCGAATTTAGTAATGACTGAAGTGATGAAGATGAAGTTACTGATGAATAAAATTTTAGTGACATCAAAGATGAAGTAGATTAATCTACATCACAACACACGAGGAAAATACCTCTAGTACATTGATAGCATTTTGGGATAGATGGAATACCATACACTTCTTCTACAAGATCAAGAACATGAATTATGACTCACAATGCATAAAATATATCTCTAATAAGTATAGTTGAGCCATATTTAGTACAGGAAGCCCTTTAGTCTAATGCTTGGAAAATTGCCATGAACACTAAATATCAAGCACTACTAAAAAATAAGACTTGAGATCTTGTCGATCTTCCACTAGAGAACTATTGGTTGCAAATAGATTTTCCAAATAAAATATAAATAAGATGGTAGTATTTATAAACACAAAGCAAAAGTTGTAGCAAAGGGGTATACACAAAAAGAAGACAGATTATGAAGAAATTTTTTCCCTACAACAAAAATAAAATCCATTAGAATTATTTTTGCTCTAGCTACACAATTTGGATGGAGAATTCATCAAATTGATATGAAAAGTGCCTTTATCAATGGGGACTTGAAAGAAAAAGTTTATATGACCCAACCAAAAGAATTTATTATACCTTGACAAGAAACAAAGGTATGTAAATTTGTCAAATCTCTATATGGTCTCAAACAAGCTCCTCGAGCATATTATATAGAGATAAATGAACATTTTAGAAAGTATAGCTTTAAAAGAATTTTGTATGATCCAAGTTTGTATCACAAAGAACAAGGGGGGAAACTATATTCATCAGTATGTATGTAGATGATTTGGCCATCATAAGAAGTTCTAAAATAATTATTCTAGTTGTAAAGGACGATCTAAAGAAATCCTTTGATATGACTGATCTTAGGTTATTACATTACTGCCTAGGACTGGAGGTAAAACAAAGTCATCATCACATATTTATGTCAAAAGTAAATATACTAAGAATATCCTTGAGAAATATCACATAGAAGATTGCAATCCTATGGAAAATCCTATGGAATCCAGTTTACAACTCTCACATTTAGATTCTTCTCCTCCAAAAAATGCAACTCTCTATCAGTAGTTAGTTGGGTGTCTCATCTATCTAACATACACAAGACCAAATATTGGTTTTTTAGTGAGTTATCTCTCATGTTTCATGTAAAAACTAAAGTTGACACATTTGAAGGTAGTAAAAAGAGTTCCAAGATATATAAGACACTACTAAGTACAATATGAGGAGTGATTAGTTCCTCTTAATAGGTTATACAAACATAAATTATGTAGGAAATATTGGTGACCAAAAATATACCTTTGGCTATGTATTCTTTTTTGGGTCTACACCTATATCATGGGGAAGCAAGAAATAACAAACAATTGATTGATCTTCCATTGAAGTAGAATATCATGCACAAGGAGCTATTTGTGAGGTAATATGGTTAAAATATGTGTTGAAAAATGTGGAAGTACCATAAGATAAACCTAAAATCATGCACTAAAGCAACCAAGGAGTATTAAGACTTGTTTGTAATCTAGTCTTCCATGAAAGGACCAAACACATTGATATGGAGTGACTTCATCGATGAACGCAACATAATGTTTAGCTCAAAATTTTTCCTACTCAAGAGCAATATGTGAACATCTTCATAAAACCTATTGGATTTAAATAATTTTGAAGTTTTCTCTCCAATACTATGATGTAATAAGGGGGGAATGATAAGAGTCGTAACATCATAAATAATGTGAATGTAAGTTGAGTAACCAATCAACACATGGTTTGTAAGGTTCACTAAGGGATAAAGGTAGTTATAGGATTAGTTGAAGATTTTTATGCAATACTTGGGAAACACTTGTGTTTAAATACCCTTCACTTTCATTATACAATCATTGAAGTATTGAGTTCTAACATAAGTACACCCATAAATATACTTCAAGACAAACAAATAGTAAATGATTTTCTTACCCTAATTGAAAGATATCTCAAATTTTAATTTTGTTTAAATATGATTTAAAAAATATCATTGTCCCTGTTCTAGATGGTTGACTTTGCAGGGTTGCATCTCCCTTAATACTGCTCAAATTCCATAAATTGACCACTAGTTTTGAAGCTCTTCAAATTATAAATAAAAGAGCATAAGAATCATAAATTTTTGGAGGCTTCCATTACACGTAAAGGACAAGGGACCATTGGAATCTATGCAAAAAGAAAAATATGACAAGGATTGTTAGCCAAAAAGATGGGGATTAAGAACCTAAAGATATTTGATAACTTTGAGTTAGTCATAAACTAGGTTAATTCCTAATGCACTACAAAGAACAACCATTTAAATTTATATAAGCACTAGGTGTGGGATACATTACAAATCTTCCATACTTATGAGATGAGGGTAGTATCTAGTGATTTGAATGGAAAAGCAGATGAATTATCAGAAATGATAATAAAATTTGACCCTACAATTGACATTTCGGATAAACCATAGGAGTTAGAAGTTGTCTTCAGTATAGTAGTCCATGATAATTTTGATCATTGTAAAGTCTTCAAAAATTATGAGTAGATCATCAAGTTCCTCATTAGAGAAGCTTAGCATGTGGAAGACAAAAATGAGTATGGGTATGACATCAAATATGGGGTAATCCAGTTGAAAATAAACCAACCACCAAAAGGGTTAATTACCCTAAATATCCTATTCAATCTAGATGATAGAATAAATAAATATAATATCAAGGTGAAAGCCTCTTTCAACCACCCTAGCAAAGTTGTTGAAGGAAATAACTTGCTGTATGGGAAAGAGGGCATTGAAGAAGAAATCAACCTATGCTTGGTCTTGTGAATATTTGAAGGTATATGATAGGAATATCATAGAGCATACTTGAAACAGAAATAGGTGAAAATCTTATTTGATATAAACAATGACCAATGAATCCCAAAATTAATGTAATGATGAAGAAAAAAATCTTGAAGATCTTACATGCTCAAATATTTTTCCTAATAAAGCTTTCCACTTGGGTAGCCAAATTGGTCTCGATTCAAAAGAAAAATGATAATGTCTAGTTGTGCGCTAGCTTTAGAAATTTAAATAGGGTCTCAAAAAAACTCATATAATATAAGTTGGATACAGACCTTAGGCCTCACCATGAACTTGGTCCCCCAAGTTTGGAGTTGTCTCAAATTAGTACACAAAGAGGTATGACCCCAAAGGAAAAAGAATCAAACCACCGTAGTGGAGTGAAAAGCATTTTTATATTAGGGATGGATATTTAATAAAGATGTTAAAAGTGACTAATAACCCAATGATGTGGATCACCTACAATCCAAAAATAGAAAAAAATTTCTACTACAAGTGCCACTTGAACTATTGACAAGACTTATTGATTCCCCACTTGAAGAACCCAAACAAGGAAATTAAATTTAGCATTCCAATGGAGTTGGATCTATTCAATGATGATATTCAGATGGTGTTCTTAGGGATAGCCCTTGTGCTCTAGGAAAGGTCAGATATCAAAATATATGAGAAATACATTGCCTGCCTGCATATCACAAATACATATCTAGGACACTCTTAGATGATTGATTAAGCTAGATACATCATAGATCAAATGGAAAATAAAATTAAGGAGTTTAAGGAGGAGAGTAAAGTCACCTACATCTCTTACCTGATCTGGCTAGTACTATATCAGAAGAAAAACTAGTTTCCAACCTTACAACTAGATCAGGTGGGGAAGATGAAAAACCTCTCTCTATGGTAGAGTGTACTAATGTACCTTATTGATAAGCGAAATAAAAATCATACTACTTCTATGAAAAAGTTTAAAATGTAATATGGAGAAGATAGGGGAAAGGACCCAAGGTTTTTGGATGAGACCAGGTAGTTTTTGAAGCCTCAAGAATAGCCTAGGGGAGATTTCTATTTGGGGAGGATTCACTTCTTCATTTGCCTCTGGATTTTTAGTTGTACCATTTGAATTTTTTGTGTTTATGCTCAAATATTTATTCAATCCTAAACACACCAAGAAACTAAATTACATGGACTTAAGGTACTTTAGGTGGAGGAAATTTTTTTCCTTCTACCCACTCAAACAACCAATCATGGATATTATTCCCAATTTGTGAGGGTTCTACCAAGAGTTGGAAGGGAAACTAAGGGATATCGAGCTAGATCAACTCAAGGATAGGTGGTCCTATGATTTAGTCAAATGTTGTAGAGACAAGTTGAAGGATAAGGGTTTGAACACCATATTCAAACATGAGAAGAGATATTGTATAGGGAAGGAAGCTAACACTAGTGAGAAGCTAGATCTAATTTTCTTGAGTATGTATGGATATGAATATCAAATATGTTTGGTATAATAATATGCCAAAATGGAACTCCTTATACAACAACATGAAGTGTGAATTTGACCCAAACATCAAGATGAATAATTGTAAATTGGTATCCTTGGAAAATTAGGATACTTTGACTAAAAATTCCTAGCATGGTAACATATGAGATATAAAATATGAACTTCAAATAGGTCAAAACAAGATGACCCATTCAATGAATAATTATCTACCATCTATAATAGGATGCACCTAAGGAGTACCAAAAGGGTGAGAATAGTAGAAGAAGATCCAAAATCCCATCAATCCTACCAAACCCATTTATACCCTACATCAAAAATGATTATATTCATTGTACCTACTAGTAGTTATCAATCTACATTGCAATAGATATTTATAGAAAGGTAGAAAAATTTTAAATTCTATGGGTCTATGTTTAAGGTGGCAAAAACACAATAACAACAACAAAAACCTCAACTAGAGGAGAGGAATCTATTCTGAGTTGGGAACAACTAGAGTCATGGCCACCATTGCATTCACCTATAATTTCCTTCCACTCTCCATAGTTCCTACTTCTTTCTCCTCTTTCACTTATCATGTCCACTTTGTTCACCCTAATATCTGCTCAACTGGTTCCACCTATAGTTTCATCCCAATCATGTCGTCCACCATCACAAGCTAGGATATTTCTATTGCAAGCAATGATGTCAGCCACACCATACACTATGACTAAGTTTGCAAGAGCATCCCCAAAGTCTAGTTTAGTAGTTGGGTCAAGTTAGAAATTTGTGTGCATTATTGTGTATGGGATAAAGAAAATAGATACCCAAAAGATACTTGATGTCCTAATGATGGAGGAGAAGAAGCTAAACAAAGAATATAAATAGCTAAAAGACAAAATATCCTAGGCTCCAATTCTATTTTAGTCAAAATCGATATCTGGGGAAAATAAAATCCTCATAACTAATGTGGTAGAAAGTGACCCAACCAAGACTGCTGCATCCCCTACTAACTTCATTGCTAGGGTATCTAAACGACATATAGCCAAATAGATCTATATCATATAATTCAACTCATGAATTAACTCTCAATTTGCATAATCATATTGTTTAACCAACTATCAGTGAAGGATAAAACACTAAAGGAGAAAATAAAAGATCTTAAGGCTAAAGTGGTATAGTTGGAAATTAAGAAGGATAAACTCTAGTGGGAAAGTGAGACATTGAAGAAGGATGCCTATGAGAAAAATTAAATGAAGAAGCAAGTTGAGGACCTCAAATAGCACCTTGATGAGGTTGAAAAGAAGAGGCAAAAACTAGAGGATCTCTCATAATAACTTGTATAGGAGCAAGATCGGTTGAGGGAATTGAGTGACCGAGAAAAATCCCAATTGGAAGACCAAATGAAACAACTTTAAGAATCATAGAAAGTAAGAAAGTATACATTTGACTAGATCCAAAAAGAACTAGCAATAGTTAAAGGAGAAACAACTATAAATATAAAGAATACCTTTTATATTTAATGGGTGAAGTCCCTCTAGGACAGGGTCAATGAAGGAGTGAATGCCCAAGGACACTTTTAATTTGTGGCCTATATAGAATATAATTTGAATTAGGTAGCACACAATATTAAATAGGTTGAGGAAAAATTGGCTATAAATGAAAGGTCCCAAGAGGTACTTAAGCTTCCATCCATAATATTGACATCATAAGCATAATAACTAGGCATATATTGAAAGGACTTATTCAAGAAATTCAAGAAGATCCTTGTCACTAAGAGAGACCCACAAGCTTGCAAGGAAATATTGGCCTCTCTGATATCCTCAAAGAAAGATATGATCAAAGAAATTTAGAGGCTCACCATAATTGGGATTCCAAACATCTTCAAGTTGATTCATTGAATCTCCTTGATGATATGATATCATTGATGCAATATTTAAAGATAAGAAAGATCAAGTTGATTCTAGAGATGTAGTTGGACTCTATAAAAAGTTGAAATAACTTTATGTGAAGTTGTAGAAGCTAAAGATAAAGTAGGATGTGCTATTAGAAGACTTGTATGAGGATTTGATAGGAGAAATGAACTTGGCTACCATATAGTTTCTAGGATATGAGGAATCATAAAAGATATTGAGACAACTATCATGAAGGATATAACATAAGAACTATAATTTTAAAATTTTGTAATAGGAGTTCTAATTTTAAAGACTCCATGCCCAAGGACAAAGGCAAGATCTAGGATCTCTCAAAAATTGAGCTTGTCACCTCTTGAAGTTGCCAAAAATATAATGAGAGGTCACTACCCTGGAAATCAAAATTTTGAGAGGCTACAAAGTAGTGGAACTAGTTTGTCAATGCCTTCCAAGACCCCTCATATTTTGGCTAAGGAAAGTGTTGATTTGTTCCTAGAATGCTGATTGATGTTGGATTTTAAGCTAGATTATATTAGGTCCCAATATTATGGATCTAGAGTAGACTCAAATATAAGAGCAATCAATATATAATATGGCCAACATAATTAATAATAATATTCATAAAAATAACAAATATAAATATAAATGACCAAAATCATTCATGCAATAACATGAAGAACACTTACAATAGAATTGCTCAAAATATGCATACAAGCTTCAATATTCATGCTTGAATATTTCATACATTTTCCAGATATATTTCATGGAGCTTTGTCTCCATTATATAACCTTAGAAAGGTGACTCTTCAATACTTGACTATTGCACTCCTCACATATATGGGAGTTGTAACCTTTCCTATTATTTACATAAGACAAGCCTCACATGTTCTTTGGCTTCTCATCTTATCACTTGTATACATGAATCTTGACTATCTATTTACTTGCACACTTAACTCTATGACACTTGCATACTTCTACACGACACTTACACACTTCTACATGCACACATGATATATGACACTTGTGTGCTTTATCACATTAAATATTTGCACATTTAATTACATGATACTTGTGCACTTACTTTACACACTTGCATACTTAATTAAATGACACTTATGCATATATTACACATAAACACTTACATAAAGGGGAAATATAAATCACACTCCTAAACTATAGACTCAAACCCTATTCTAATATTTACATTGTACCATAGGTACCTTGGGGGTACATTAGCATGTATCAAATAATGTAATATTCTCCAACACCCCCTGTATTACATTATTTGGTTATTGAAGACTTTAGTCTTCAATATTTGTCTCCATATTTTGTTAGGTACCCTTGCATTGAGTATGATATTTCGTTTAATTTACTTCAACTTTTTTCTCTAGTTATTTTGCCTTTTCTTCTTTGCCATGAACTCCTAGATCTAGATCATGGACTGCTTGAGATTCTTCTTTGTCTTTGTATTCTAATTTATATGCTTATTTGTTTCTACTTTCTTGTAATCTTGATGTTGTCCTGTAAATTCTAAACATTCACTTAAAGTATCATAATAAATTTTAGAATTTTATGAGCTTAAATTGTTAATATTATATGTAGAATAAAGCAATATGTTATCTACTTTCTAAGATTATTGATTTGACTCACTTGTATCATGACCAATCACTATTTATTCTTTTGGAGTCTCAATAAACTCTTCTTACTTTTGATTTTGATTCTTATGAAATTCAAGTGAAAGCAATGCCATATACATTATACGACGTATATCAATAAGTATTGTAATATCATATTTTCAATTACCAATTGCCTCAACAAGTTTTGAATGTAAATAATATTAAAATGTTTCAAAACTTTCATTCATTGCTTCTCTATAGATAAATTGCATTATGTAGAGTTGTCGTTACACCAAAACCTTTAGGAATTAGTGTTTAATTTGAATACCTCATAGGGCGGTTAGTCCTAAGGGTCTAGGGTGGCGGTTAGTCCACTAAGTCAAATCCTTGAGATGCAATGTTTAGTCCAACACCCCCTCTTCGACGTGACTTGGGGGGATTTGATCCTGGGATAAGGCTCTGATACCAAATGAAGAGCAAAAGGTCCCAATAAAATAAATCTAGAAAAGTAGTAAATACATAATAAAAGGAAAAAAGAAGAAGATAATAGATACACACATAATACAATTTTTCACTTGGGAAAACCTTACGAGAAAAAATCCAACATAATAATATATCCTTATTGTATAAACTTAACCATATCCAATACAATAATTTTTATATCTCATCTCTCTTCAAACCCTGATGCAAGTGCAATTAAATAACAATAGCACAAGAACAAATTTTACAATACCATGGGAAAAAAACCATGGGTTCAAATATTTAACTCTAAACAACCCATATGGTCTAAAAAGAACCCCGACGACGATACATGGAGAGTGTATAGTATCTTTTAGAGTTAACCCCACCAAAATAACATGGAAAATATTTAACATATTTTCAACATTCTCCCACTTGTTGAATACTTTCCATAGGGGTCGAAAACTGCCATTGTCAACTGTCAAGGGCAACCATGCCCATAGATCTTCTACACCAATAAATTTTTTGAGCAGGTGCAACCTTTGTTAATGAATCAAACAACATAATTCTTTGTATAAAATTTCTCCAACATCCCCAATTCCTTTCAACCATATCTCTCACAAAATGGTACTTGATATCAATATATTTTGATCGATCATGAAAACCAAGATTTTTGGCCAAAAATATTGCACTCTAACTATCACTATCAATTCTCATAGCCTTCTTCTTAAGACCAAATGTTGAACACAACCTCTGTAGCCACATTGCTTCTTTATAGGCATGAGTTGCTGCAATGTACTCTACCTATATTGTGGACAAAGAAACCACTGATTGCTTTTTACTCATCCAACTTATTGCCCCTCTAAATAGTTTGAACACATAAGAACTCATGGATCTTCTCTTGTCTAGATTTCTAGCCCAGTCAACATCCACAAAACCTTGTAGATTTATAATATTAATATCTCCAATTTTTTCTTGGTAACATATAACATAGTATGAAGTTCCATGCAAGTATCTGAAGATCCTGTTTGAAGCAGTCCAATGTTCCTTTCCTATATTAGACATATATCTGCTAACTACTCCCACTATATGTGCAATATCAGATCTAGTACAAACCATTGTATACATAAAACTACCAATAACATTTCTTCAATATCCTCATCTATTTGAGGATATTGTTTAACATATAATTTTTCACCAATGGGATATGGAGTACATACTAATTTATAATCATGCATCCTAAACCTCTATAATATCAACTCAACATATTTCCTTTGATTTAACCACAACTTTCTATTTGTACAATCCCTTATTATTTTCATACCCAAAATAAATTTTGCATCACCCAAATCCTTCTTGTCAAATTCAAAAGATAACAAATATTTTTATAACTTTATCATCTCCTTATTGTTACCAATTAACAACATGTCATCCACATACAAAATAATGATGAATTTTTTTTCACCTTCTTGTTTAAAATACATATGATTCTGCTTTATTTTTTCCAAGCCCAAGCATCAAAACAAAACTATCAATTTTTTGGTTCCACATTCTTGGAGATTGCTTCAAGCCATAAAGAGACTTTTTCAACTTGCATACCAAGTCCTCCTTACCTTTTACCCTAAAGCATTTTGGTTGTGACATATATATGTCTTCATCAAGTTCACCATGTAGAAATACTATCTTTACATCCATCTGTTTCATTTCAAGATCAAAAGCAGTAGAAATAGCCAACATAAATATGATTGAAGTTAGTTTATCCATAGGAGAATAAATCTTACCAAAGTCAATTCCCTCAACTTGAGAAAATCCTTTTGCTACTAGGTGAACCTTGTACTTCTCCAACTTTCCTTCTATATTGTACTTCTTGAATACCCATTTACAACCAACCAATTATCTTCTAGGGGGTAATTTCACCATACCACATCTTATTTTATCCAGGGACTCCATTTATTCCTCCATAGCCCTTTCCAAGACTTATTCTCACTTAATAGAAGTGCCTCCTTTACAGTCTTGGGTTCTTCATCAGTAATCAATAAATTAAATGTAGAATAAATATTTGAAGGGCTATACTTTTCTAGGAGTCTTCTCACTTGACCTGATCTTCTCAAATTTGAAGTTCTAGGTTCTACATCTTCAAATTCCTCCTCAGATTCTTCCTCTAAATTTTTCTCTTTAGACTCTCTTTGTAGTTCATATTCTTCTGTAGTACCAGATTCTACCATAGTTTCTTCCTCCTATTTCAATTTTACTTGAACTATTTTAGGTTATTTTCTTGGTTGCATTTACTCTTTTGGAACCCATTTTGTTTCTCTAAAGATCACATTATGACTGTAAAAAATATTCTATGTTTTTGGGTTCCATAACTTATATTATTTAACATGAATACTATAACCCATAATTATGTATTTTTTAGAATTATGCTATAGCTTATTCCTTTTCTCTTTTAGGACATACATATAAGCATCGCAACCAAAAACCCTTATATGATTGAGAGAGGGTTTCTTACTAGTCCACACTTCCTATGGAGTCTTGTCCATCAAAGCTGAGGTAGGAGATCTATTGATGAGGTAACAAGCAGTTAACACAACTTCTACCTAGGATTTCCTTTCTAACCTTGTACCACTTAGCATTATTCTAGCCTTTTCCATTAATGTTTTGTTCATCCATTCTACAAATCTATTCTATTTTAGAGTATACCAAGTTATTTTTTGCCTTTCTATTCTATAGTCCTTGCAAAATTATTCAAATTCCTTAGAGCAATACTCACCACCATTATCACTTCTCAAAACCTTTATATTTTTCTCTATTTGATTTTCTACAAGAGCCTTAAACTCTTTAAATTAAAAATATCAGGTTTATTTTGTAAAAACTATACCTAGGTCTTTCTTGAAAAGTCATCTATAAATGTAATAAAATAGATAGATTTACCTAACGATGGTACTTTTGTAGGTCCAAACACATCACTGTGAGATAGATACAAAATTCCTTCAGATCTTGTAGCACTACTAGGAAAGTTGACTCGGGTTTGCTTTCCAAAAATACACTACTCACAAAAATTAAAATTTAATGGGCACTAAAAAATTTCTTTAGCCATACCTTTCATTTTTAATGTTTGAAGGTATTTCTCATTAATATGTCCCATGTGTTGATGCCACAACATTATCTTCACTACAATAATACTCGAAGTCGCTTCTATCGTATTATTCTCCTCTACAACTGAAGAGTTATTGCAATCAATACTTACAATGCTAATATTAAGTCTAAAAAAAGTTCTTGTACAAACTCCCCTTGCCAAAACCAAGACTCCATAAACCATCTTGCAGCTATGCTTATTGAATACCACAGTCACACATTTATCATTCATCTTACTTACAAATATTAGATTCCTTGCCAAACCTAGAATATGCAACACAATAGGAAGGGTTTTAATTCTTCCATCTTTTAACCTCAAATTGACTCTTGCTCGACATATTATTTTATATATCAAATTGTCTCCCAAGAAAACTTCACCTCCATTTATATTTTCATATTTATAGAACCCCTCCCTATGAGGAGTCATATGAAAGGAAGCACTTGAGTCAATCAACCATGAGTCATGGCATTCACTTGAGCATGCTACAACTAATAATAAGTCCCCTAAATATTTATTTGTGGTTTTCATTTCTATAAAAGTTTCTTCATTAGATGATCGACTATTATCAACATTTTTAGATCTACAATATCTTTTATAATGCCCTATTTTACCACACTTCCAACATTTCCTCTTTTTTGGAGCAATAAATTTACCTCTAGATCTTGATTTCCTTTCTCCTGATTTCTTTTTGATTCTTTCTTGAGAACGACCTCTCACAACCAAGACATCCTTATAATGATAATCCTCAAAATATTTTTGTCTTATTTCCTCAAAAAGCAATTTTCCTAATATATCCTTTACTTTCAATGTAGAAGTAGTATTGGTGATAGCCATAACTAGGTTATCCCATGAATCAAGTAATGAACAAAGTAAAGTAATACACTTTTTCTCTTCATCCATTTTTATTTCAATAGAGTTTAATTGAATTACCATAGTGTTAAAAGCATTCAGATGTTCAACCATAGAGTCACCATAATTCATCCAAAGCGAATATAACTTCTTTCAAAGAAAGAGATTATTTACCAGCGACTTTATCTGATACAGAGTTCCTAGCTTATCCCATAATGACTATCATGGTCTTTGTCGATATATTCAACAAAATTGAATTAAATAAGGAAAATATGATAGAAATCTTTTCCTTACTGTCGATCTTCAACCAATCCTATCTATCATTGGTGTCGGTTATTCTCGAAATCATAATACACTGATCTCTATCAACCGACATATCCTCCAATTGAGTTTCCATAACTTAAAATTTTGTTTATTAAATTTTTAAAATCTCTACCCATTTGCTTCCTTATCATTTTCCTTTGTGTAGATTCTTCCATGTACGACTCCCACTCAAGAATTAATTTATCACAGGGTTGAAATCCTTACTCCTTGAAAAAAGCTTAAAAACCTAGCTTTGATACCAAATGAAGAGTTGTAATTACACAAAAACCTCAAAGAATTAGTGTTCGATACAATATCTGTATTTAAATACCTCACTAGGCAGTTAGTCCTAGGGTCTAAGGTGGAAGTTAGTCCACTAAGTCAAATCCCTGAGGTGCAACAATTAGTCCAACACATTGTCATATCTTGCTTATCATCAAAAATTTCAATCAATTTATGTATGCCAATTTTAATAGCTTCCAATATTTTCTTTCTTATTATGGTCTTCAAATCGTCTACTTCCATGATCAAATTTTTCAATGATTGAATTCAATTCCTTTGAAGTTGAAATCCTTTTTACTCCAAAGTTTTCAATTGCAATTTCAAAAAAATATATATTTTTTAAAAAATAAAATTTCAAATTTTAAATTTTCCAATCCGTTTAAGTAGAAAACCTTTTCTCTCCCTCATTTATTAAATTTTCAAAATTCTTCAAATTTCTAAATTTTTAATATTTTCAATTTTTTTTTTGGAGTAAAAATCCTTATCTCTCTAAAATTAAATAGATATTAATTTTTTTCAAAAATTGAATTTTTAAAATAGGTTACAAAATTATCAAATATTTTAATATTTTTAATATGGTTGAAGTCCTTTTAACTCCCACCTTAATATTAAATCCTATAAAGTCAAATTCCTTTTAGCTTCCACTTAAATAAAAAAATAAAGTTCCTAAGTTTCCAATTCTCCAAATTAAAAACTTAACTTAGGACTTTAGCACCAAATATTCTAAATTTAATAAATCAAAAGATAATATGGCTAACCTTATCTCCTCTTGGTAGATTAGGTCAAGTTGATCAAAAACTTAGGGAAATAACTACTCAATTTGCGTATAGTGATAAGTGCATCCACAATGCTTTGATTGAATATTGCTAAAGACATTACAATAACTGCAACACTTACAGAGATATTAGTTTATTGTAATGATTGGTAAAAGAACGTTGGTAATGTATGCAAATATTTTGAAAAATATAGTATGACTTACTTATCCACCTTTTCAATGTCTATCTTCCATAGTAGAAAATTCTGATGATGCTTCACCTGAACCTCTTGACATCCTCAAATTGGTCTAATTTGATGCTTCATAGAATGATACCTTGGCTAAACCTCTCGACATCCCATACCTTGGCTAAACCTCTCGACATCCCCTAGTTGGTATAGTTCATTACTTTAAAAATTAGCACTTTGATTTTATCTCTCAGCATCCCTTGACTGGTTTGGTTTGTTGCTTCAAAAATTAGCACTTTGAATGGTCTAGTTTATCATTTCATAAGAACTGGTTCGTATCACAGGGAATGACACTTCAATGGATTGGATCGTTTCTTAATATTTGGCTTAGATTGATTGTCACCAGAATAGCTTATCATCCAAAGCAATAACTACTTTGATTATATTTTCCCTACTATTTTTTTCTTCTCTTCTCATGTCTTTCCTGAGATCTTCAATTTTTTTATTTTCTTAGGTTTTTGCTTGAGATCTTCAAACTCTCTTTTCCCAACTACTTGCATGAGTTATTTAAAATTTTCTTTCTCAAATACTTGCCCGAGTTATTTTAAATTTTCTTCTTAGGTACTTGCATGAGTTATTTAAAAAAATTCTTTGTCAAGTACTTGCTTAAGTTCTTCAAAATTTTCTTCTTAGGCACTTGCTTGAGTTTTTCAAAATTTTCTTCTGAGGTACTTGTCCGAGTTCTTCAATTTTTTCTTCTCATGTACTTGCATGAATTCATCAAAAATTTCTTCTCAGGTACTTGCTTGAGTTCTTCAAATTTTTCTTCTTAGGTACTTTCCTGAGTTCTTTAAATCCTTCTACAACCTTCTTGAGACTGCAACTATATATGTGTGCTATATTCCCAGGGTCAAAATATGCCCAAAATGTAAAGCACTATAATATCTCAAGTGGATTTTGGCCACTCAATATGTGGTTCTCTATCTTCAAAGAGAATCCAAAAAATTAGGGTGAATTTTGATTTGTCCTCTCAATCAATAAGTCGAGTCCTAGTCTTTACTTCTTTGTCTGAGTGGAAAGACTTCAACATATAATAACGTTTTCAAATATTGGAGGCTTTGCAATAGATCCCTATCATATATCAATATGCAAATTCAAAATTTACAACAATATGAGTCTACATTTTCTTCACGTGACTCTTAATATAAATTCACACTAAAAATTTCCTCTTATGCTTGCAATAGAGTCTACTCGAAGTAGCTCTAATACCACTATTGGATTTTAAGCCAAATTATCTTAGGTCCCAATATTTTGGATCTAGAGTAGAATCAAATATAAGAGCAATCAAAATATAATATGACCAACATAATTAATAATAATATTCATAAAAATAACAAATATGAATATAAATGACCAAAATCATTCATGCAATAACATGAAGAACACTTATAGTAGAATTGCTCAAAATATGCATACAAGCTTTAATATTCATGCTTGAATATTTCATACATTTTTCTAATACATTTCATGGAGCTTTATCTCTATTATATAACCTTAGAAAGGTGAATATTCAATACTTGACTATTGCACTCCTCACATATCCGAGAGTTGCAACCTTTCCTATTCTTTACATAAGACAAGCCTCACATGTCCTTTGGATTCTCATCTTGCCACTTGTATACATGACTCTTGACTCTCTAATTACTTGCACATTTAACTTTGTGACACTTGCATACTTCTACATGACACTTATGCACTTCTACATGTCACTTACACACTTGTACATGTACACCTAATACATGATACTTGTGCACTTTCTCATATTACATATTTGCACACTTAATTACAAGATACTTGTGCTTTTTCTCACTTTACATACTTGCACACTTAATTACATGACCATATCCTACACATAGACACTTATGTAAATGAGAAATATAAATCACACTCCTAAACTATAGACTCAAACCCTATTCTAATGTTCACATTGTACCATAGGTACCTTGGGGTACATTAGCATGTACCGGATAATGTAATATTCTCCAACAGTTGGTTCAAGAACGATCTATTGGTAAAGTGGCCTAATTGGCTTGTGGGAGTGAAGCACTAGTAGTTGCTAGTAAATTGCTAGTAAAGTCAAGTGATCCACTCACTTACTAGATCAAATTGCTTCAAGCATATGGAGGGGTATATATAAAGACATGAATCCAAAGGAGAATCTTTGGAAAGTAACATATTGGCATTTTGTGGCACCATAACTCATTTAAAAATCCTTCTAAGTCTTTTAGAGGTATATTTAGAGATATGCAACATTTGGAGGTGCAGTATTTACTTTTACTAAGAGTAATTGTCTCTCACCATAGGTAACTCAGGGGTAAACACCTACTATGAATAGAAGCCATAGGATTCATTGTAAACGTTTTTTGACCATGAGGTAGAAGGTAAATCTAAAGTAGATTTTTAATGTCCACAATACCATAGGTTGTATGATATGACCATCATAGAGGATATTATTTACCCAATATATGTTTATCCAACCAAACTTAAATTACCCATTGTAAAACCCACTCTATGAAACCCATATCGTGCTTTGTAACATATGAAATTGGGAGGAAAATGATAAGTCTTTTGCTCTCCATTAGTGTTATTGCCCTCTTGAATTGTAGAATGTGTGATGATTGAGACATAGCCCTTTTTCTCATATTGTTATTTGCCTTGGAATTTCATATCAATCAAATGAGAGTATTGTTATTCAAATTCTCATGTGTTGATTGATAACACACTTTCTTGCTATGGTTATGATCACATTCTAATTTTAATCCTTGCATCCTAAACTTACAAAATTACTTTTCACATATTTTAATTTTTGCATTTACTTTATATATTTTGATTTCGCACAATTAAATTAGTTTAGATTAGAGTTTAGCATTGATAGTAGAGAGTTGGACTAAATTTATAGGCTAGAAGAGGCTATAAGACCTTTCATCCAATAACTTATTGAAAGGTTGGAATTGGGGTGCATTAATCAAATTAGAAGTCTAGCTATTTCTCAATTCAAAAAGCACCTTGAAGCGACATGAAGGCATTTAAAGGTACAAATAAGAATATTACAATGCATGGGACAAGGGTCAAATGTAACCATATTACAAATCCAATATCTCTCTTATTCTCTAAAATATTTTCTTTGATGTTAAATTTAAGATTTAAAAATATCTATTGAGCTAATATCGAGTGATTAAGATAAGTCATAGTCCACATAGAAGAATTAGATTCAAGTATCAACTAATTAGAAATATAGATGATGGATTTCTATCTCTTACTTGAGTTATCTTAGACTCATTATAAACTAAAATCCATGAGAACTCATTGCAAAAAGTATTTATAAAATTAACATGTAAGTTTTACATTCATTTGTTATAAAAGGACAAAGATATTAAAGGGTGTTATTAAAAACTGCCTTTGAAATAAAAAGAATAGGAACTCTTGAATTTTCATCCTTGATCATCATGAACAATTGAGTTTATTTTAGGATTTGCATTAAAAATACTATTTTAACATTTAAAAAGACTAAATAAAAATGATAAAGATACACGAGTGTTTTCTTTATCACAAACAATAATAATAATGGTCCAATTGCCCAAGATATTGAAGCATCCAACCTAATATTAAAATGTGTGAGTTAAAACAACTTAACAAACAATAATTTTACAAGGATAGCATAATCTACTGATTTAATGAGTTTTTCTAAGTATTTTTATTGGTTATATACAATTAAAGCAAACTCATCTAATTGTATCATTTTGATGTTTTGGCAGTATTAAACTATTATACATATATTATTGGAAAGACTTGAAGTTTAGTGATTATTTAAAAAATATACATATTTTACTAGTTTGAACTCATGTTATTTAATTAAAATACTAAAATATATTAAAAAATTAATACCTTAGTTTATAATGTGAAACTTCACATTTTCAATTGCTTAACCCCAAATTCCTTAGACAAGAATGTTTAAACACTTTTTAATAGATTAAAGGGGATTGGAGTGGGTCCCACCTGTCATCATTTTTTTGGATGTAAAAAGCATTATATTAAAGAACAAAATACATTTTGCAAACAAAAAAGAGGCAGATAAACATGCCACGTGGCTAATGCCATCAGCCAAAAAACATCCTCGTCAATAGAGCAGGAACCCAAACAAACAAATTACAGTTATTCAACACCCTTACATAAACACCATTCGGAGGCTGGAAAAAGAAAACAACCAACTCAAGGAGCAAGTGTCAAAGCTACAAAACCTTGCAAACATGGGTCAACGTGAATGGCATGTCCTCAAACAAGCCATCCATCCCCCAATCAATGATGTAATAGAGGTGGAAAAAACAAATGCAAATCAAATAAAAGAGGTACAAAAAACACTCAAAAATATTGAAACAAGAGAAAATGAGCTATGAAATGAATTAGCAAAGGCAAGGACATGGTCTCAAGTAGTAAAAGAACCGGTCAATAAAAAAAAAGAGTTGATAGAGAAGCAAGTAAAAATTCAAATAACAGAAGAGAAAGAAAGACATGAGAAGTTAACAAATATAATCATCAAAGGGTTGAAATATTATGGGGACAGGGAAGACACAAATCGTTTAACCGGGGACTTCTTGTCGGATCGATTACAATGGAAGGGTCAGATAAAAAAGTAAGCAGAATTGGCGATCCGAGAGGAGGCGAGAGATAGACATATTCGGGTCACATTGATGAGCTACGAGGATAAAATAAGGTTACTTAAAAACAGAGGCATCGTTGAGAGGGTCACAATTTTATTTAGATGACGACCTAACATTTTTACGACGAGGAAGAAAGAAATAAGGAATGGGAAAATGTGAGGGCAGTAAGGAATGAAGGGAAATAGGCATATTTAAGAAATGGAAAGGCATACATCACATCTAAACAAATCCAAAATAAATAGGGAGTATGGCCCACACGAGAACATCTTACAATGGTAAGTTGGAACTGTAGAGGTTTCCCTTGGAGAAGAGGACCTGGGTTAGGGCCCATTGCTAGAGACAAAGATATAATCATATTGACAGAAACACATGAACACAATGGATGTAGGACTCCAGAATTTGTGGGATACAAAAAAATAGCAATATGGAATAAAGCAACAAAAAATGGCAAAGGGCATGGGGGTATTATGGTTTTAATAAAAGAGGAATGGGATAGAGTCATTAAAATTGAAAAACAAGATGAAAACAAATAGTACATCTGGATAAATATCCTAGAAAATAAGTCAGTTATTAGCATAGCAACATGTTATTTTGCTCCCAAGAATTCTAAATTCTATAAGAAACATGACCTTAACGGAGAAGACCCATACTCCTCCCTAAAAAGAGACATTTCAATATACGATAAGTTGGGGGAGATTATATTAATTGGAGATTTCAATGCAAGGACATCAAATAAGCAAGCTAACATTCTCAAAGGTAACGAAGATATTGAGATTAATCCTCTTTGGATGCCAGAAGAGGAAAATCAATAGTGGACCAGGACTTCAGAAGATGAGCATGGGGCTATCACGCAATATGGAGAAGAGTTGTTAGGTCTTTGCAACATATACAATTTGATTATTTGCAATGGGATGAACAAATGGAAAAATTCAGGAAAGTATACATGCAAAACATATAAGGGACAAAGTGTAATAGACTATGTAATATGCTCACAGAATTACATACCAAAAATAGAGGAGCTAAAAGTGGAAGATTCTCTAGTGGAACTTAAGTCAGATCACAACCCAATTGTTATGAAACTTCGAATGCATGGAGAAAAACCAAGGGAAAAACACTTGCAAGGCAATCAAAATAAATATCCTCACAAGGGAAACATTCTCTTAATAGATGAAAATCAGCAAAATTTTAGAGCAGTATTAAATAATAAGTTACAGGAAAGGGAAGAACTACATCACAGTAGTAGAGATTACGGTAAGAGTGAATGGTTAATGCAAGTTATTCAAGAAGCTCTAAACAAATGCAAGAGAGCTAAACCTAAAAAGAAAGAAAGGAATAGCTTCCCAACCAACCCATGGTTCGATGAAGATTGCAAAAAAATGAGAAGATTACTAAAGGAACCAACGAGTAAAACAAGAGCAAACAAAAAAGCATATGAGAAACTAGTAAGGGCAAAAAAAGAAGAATACACTAGAACAAGGAGGAAATAATTGATTTATTTAGGGAAGCATGAACCAAAGAAATTTTGGAAGGAACTAAGCGTGAAAATGATGCAAACTAAAAATAACATAACAGTTAATCAGTGGTTGGAGTATTCAAAACAACTGTATTAGCGTAGTAACCAGCAGAAGACACCCCCTACTATCATTGTCAAGAAAGAACTTTTCAAAATTGAAGACATTATTCAAGGGATAAAAAATTTAGCAACTGGTAAAGCCCGTGACATAGACAATCTTCAAGCAGAGCATATAAAATGGGGGGTAGATATCTTGGCACCGCAAATCAAAGAAATTTTCAATGAGGTCATACAAAATGGCTTCCCTATTGAGTGGACAACTAGCTTGACCATTCCTTTGTTTAAAAGTGGAGATGTAAATAATCCCTCAAACTATCGAACTATCATGATCAACCCTCTCTTTGCAAAGTTGTTTGGGAGTATGATAGAGCGTAGGATCAGCATATGGGTAGAATAAAAGGGAAAGAGAGCAAAGGGGCAAGCGGGTTTTAGGCCCAAGCACTCAACTATTGATCACTGTATCACGCTCGGACACATAGTGGAAAAAATATGGGACAAAAAGAGGAGGCTTTTTGTTGTTTTGTAGACTTCAAAAAGACATTTGACACGATGCCAAGGAAAAAATTATGGAGAAGAATGGAAGAGCTAGAGGTTCCAATTCACTATAGGGCAGCAGTTCACAGACTATATGAGCATGTAAAGGCTAGAATCAGAACATAGGAAAGGTTATCTGAATGTTTTGGTAGTGACATAGGTGTCAAACAAGGTTGCCCTCTATCTCCGACCTTATTTGGGCTGTACATTGACAAGTTAGAAGAATGGATAAACAAATTTGGGGGAGAGGGTGTGCATTTATCCAAATATGTGGTAAAACTCCTCATGTATGCAGATGATGTAATTCTTGTGGCCAAAACAACCAAATATCTAGAAGATCACCTTCAAGCTCTAGAAATATTTTGTAAAGAAGTTGAGATGCAGGTGAACACGAGCAAAAAAAAAATTATGATTTTTTCAGCAAAAAAGAAGAAGCAACAACTCAAATTTCAGTTTGCAGGAGATCCACTTGATGTAGTAGTAGAATACAAATACCTGGGCATATAATTTTATGACAAACTTAATTGGAATACATGTAGGATGAAAAGAACTCAAAGTGGTTGGAGAGCACTATATGCACTTCAAAAAAAGTGTAGAAATGCCGAGTTGTGGGATTGGAAGACCACCAAGGTCTTATTTGGCCTACTTGTTACACCGATTCTGTTGTATGGTTGCGAGGTGTGGGCTAGTGGCACAAAAAATGCAAAATGGAGGCAAATAGAAAGGATTCAAAAATATCTAATCACAAAATTTCTCAAAATTAAGGCCACAACACCTTATGAAATTATTCTAGCTGAAACTGGAATGTTCCCTTTAGAAGCAATTGCTATGACCAAGCTGTTATGTTGAAAAAAATAGAAAACATGACAAATGATAGATGGCCTAGAGTAGCTAGGGACGAAGAGTTGCATAGGCGAAAGAATACGTGGATGAAACAAAATCAGAAATGGATGAAACGTTGGGAAATCAACATAAATGAATGCCCAAATGTCAACAAAGACATAAAAAATTATGTGAATGAAAAGTTCAGAAGTGGAATGTGGAAAAATGCAAGTAGGAAAAGACAATATTATATTGCAAATTTTAACCCGACATATGACCACAAGGAAAAAGCGTATATAGGTGCTGAAATCAAGTGGAAGGAAAAAATACTCATTGCTCAGATAAGGACTAGCTCTCATAGGCTTAGATGTGAAACAGGGATATGGACAACGCCCAAAGAACAATGGGAAGAAAGGATATGTAATCTATGCAGCACAGGGGCAATAGAGATAGAAGAACGCTTCATCTATAAATGCTCGAGTTTTTTAGATATCCATGACAAATACAAAGAAACACTTGGGAATGAGTTTATTACAGATTTATTTGAAGACAATAAAATAAAAAAAGTTGGAGAATTGCTAACACAAATCAGTAGGAGAAGGAACAACCTTCTCAAAGATATTAAAGATCATATGATATGATTTGAGTAATTGTACTTCCATATTTGAGGTCCCATAGACCATATTTGGGTCTCGTGGACGTAATTAAAATCTTTAATTTTATTTCATAAGGGAACCAACCCTAAAAGGGTGAATACACAACATAATGAGGCATAGAAAATTAAATTAGAAACCCTAAAATGTAGAACTGTAACTCTAGGCACCAAGTAGACTTACGTCTGTCGCAACTTTTAGGCCAGATGGGTGTCTTCCCATAGCAAAATTATTAGAACATTTGGACCAGATGGTGAAACCGTTTTTCATCTTTTTTCCTTGTCAAGGACTATGAGAATGTTGAAACCGCACAGAAGGGGAGGGAAATTTAGATTTTGCTTCCTTTAGAGGAACTATCAATTCCATCGATGATGGCTCTGCATCTAATGACATATCCTCATCGTCGTTAAGATACTCCAACACACTGTAGTTCCTGCCCAACTGAACATTGGTCATATGAAGTCACTTTCTAGAGCAGCGTCTTATTTTATAGATCCCCTTCTAGGGTTGCAGGAGCACCTGGCATTAGTTGGGGGAAATATACTAGAAGACTCTAAATAAAGCACTATTGCAACCCTCTATTGAGACTGAGGAGCCTCATTGTTGGCAATTTTAGCTGCAAGATCAACTTTTTCCTTTTCATATCCTTTTTTATTGATTGTGAGACATGTGCCAACTTGGACTGTGTACCTTTAGAAGCATCCAAATGTGCATTTTTATGCCCTCCCACAATCGTCCAACCATCCTCCTAAGGTTGAGGAGTGGGTGCACTTGGTGTGGTGGGGCTCTGCTTGTCCCTGTTATGCGGCATCAAGGGACAATATTTGATCTTGTGTGTTGAGGATTGGCATCGAAAACAAGTGTTGGGTAAATTAATGTAGAGGACCCATTGGGATAACATAGTGTCACCAACTTGTATGTCAATAGACTCCTTGAGATCTCAAGAAACATCAATCTCAACGCAAACACGTTTTTGAGGGCATGCATGAAAAAATTTGTTCGCCTCCATAAAAATAACATGCCCAAGAGGGCTTGTTATGCGACTGAGAAAGGGCCACAAAGGTAAAGGGAGTCTTGGGAATTCCACCCACACGGGGACTTTGGTAGATATTTCCTCAAAAATAAAAAAGTCATGGGTTCAAGGAGAAAAAACAAGCAGAGAGCTTCTCATGTACTAGGGGCTATGTTCGTAAATCACCTTAGCATGGTTTGTTTCTACAAAATGAAATAGAAAAATACCTTTTCAAGGTTTTAAACCATCGTTAGCTTGACTCCATGAGGAGTCCAAGTTGTGTTAACCTAGGCCTTAAGGGAAGACTCATTAGGGATGCGTCCAATGAAATACCCAACAAGGGTGAGAGATTCTAAATTGTGACATGTAGAATCAACTTCAGGAAAAGAAAGAATTACATTAGGAGAACAAAGGTTACCTTGTGGACCATTCTCAACACAAACCTGCACAGTTGAATGAGAGAATCCATTAGCACAAACCTGCACAATTGAATGAGAGGATCCATTATCACATGCATTCTCTTTTGCGATGCCAATATTGTGCATTGGTATACTAGAGTTGGGGACCATTATGATACTAAAAACCCTAGCATCTTCCAAACTCCATATATCATTTTTTTTATTTGGTTAGTGTGAGAAACTCCTACGACCAATGCATAGGGTTGAGTAGTCTCCTCCCAACCATGACCCCTCGTAAAGTCGAGAGCTATGCTTATCAATAGGGAATTTAACACACAACTCCCACTTGTCATCTTGACCACATAGTGGTATTATACAAGTTTGGCAATTATGCATGTATCACTTGACAAGATTTGAACCTTGGTTTACTCCTTGAAAATTAAGAAATCTAATTAATTGAGCTAATATCATTTGATGAATGTTTAAAGACTTTAAATAAGATATATTTTAGATTTTTAATTATTATTTTTATCTTTATTTTATTTAAAAAATATATTTAATAAAATATCTAATTTATTTATTAACATAAAATATATATGAGATAATCACCTTAAAATTATAGTTTCTTTAAATTTTAATGTAATATTTATATTTTTTTTAACATTTGATTTTGTTTTTAATGTGATTGTGTGCAAAATAAAACTGTTGTTTTACATCATTCATATAAATATAAATATATATAAATTTTATTTTAAAAGATTTACTAGATCATTATGAATTTAATTTTGATTTGGCTATATTGTATAGTTTTTTTTTTTTTAAATTTAAATTAGTTGTTTGTATAGTTTTTTATGTGTTAGAAATAGGTTGCCGCTCTGGTTAATAAAAGCATATCAATGTTGTGATTCTGATATATGTACAAAATAAAATTTAGTTATGGTCTTTAATTTATGAAATAATTTACATACTCTTGTTATTTATAGTCATGGTTGATAGTTGATAAAATAAAACATGTTGGGAATTTTTCTAGATTACCTCATAGGTCCTTTATCCAGGATCAAATATTAATCGTATATAGTGCATTCATATAATATCAATATCAATAATTTTATTCATAAAATAACAAAATATTTCACAACAAGAAATATCTCATTATTATTCATAAATAAAATATATAAGGAATGTTGTTATAATTTCCAATCATTTGATACAATGCATGGAGCTTTGTCTCCATTATATAACCTTACATGACTCTTCAATACTCTAACTATTGCTCTCCTCAAACATCCAGGAGATGCATCCTTTCACATTCCTCACATATGACAAAAATTTCATGACTCTTCACTTTACATCTTGCCACATCTCATGTGACTCTTCACTTGCATATTTGACACCTAACAACTATGACTCTTAACTTACTCTTTTGATACTTTGCACTCACACACTTTCACACTTTTCTTTTGCACACCTTGCACACTTTATTACATAACACTTGGACACTCCTCACACATTGACACATGTTGTATGTGTCTCATCCTTTGTAGAGGAAGTATTGTACGATAGGCCCTTGCTTCGACGGTCCCCTTTTTTTGGAGATATTCTCGGAGCTATTTTTGAAGGCGTTGGAGGGATTCTCGTGATTGGTTGGTATGGGTGGTTTTAGCCCATGGTATTGTATCCACGGTATTCTAATACCACATTGTGGTTTAGGGTTGTAAGAGTTTCCTTTATATTGATTGTAATGTCCCATTACGGGCAAGGTGAACAATAATATAAAAAAGGAGGTGTGGCTCTTGTTTGCTGGATGTAGCCCATATTGGGTGAACCAGGATAAATATCTTGTGTTCTATGTGCATGTATTTTGTGAGTTGTTATTTTATTATGAATTATTTAGTTTTGCATTATTATTCTAGAACAAGTTTGGGTATATCTCTTCATTTGGTATCAGAGCCAGATTGTTAGCCATAGAGGGACACCTTTATTGCTAGGGTTTTAGTTCATTTGAAGAGGATCTAGGATTTTTAGGAGTTATAGAAAACCTATTTTGGAGTGGGAGTTTTACGTAGAAGGAGCTTGAAGTAAAATGATGTTAAATCATTCAAGGATATAGATCGAGAAATTTAATGGAAAAATTTTTGAGCTATGTAAGTTAAAGATGGAGGATCTGCTCGTGGATAGAGATCAATGGTCTGTTATCTCTGAACAGAAACCTGCCAGTACATCTGATGAAGATTGGGAAAAGTTGAATCGAAAAGAGAGGAGTCTAATTTGACTATGCCTTACAGATTCAGTATTAATCAATATTTTTGGAGAAGCTACTGCAAAGGATCTGTAGGAGAAGTTAGGGGCTCTGTATCAATCTAAGTCCCTAGTGAACAATTTATTCCTCCGAAAGAAATTTTATAATATTATGATGAATGAAAGGGATTCGGTAGCAGATCATCTTAACACATTCAATACAGTGGTAAGTCAACTTGCATATAATAAAATTAAGTTGAGTGAAGAAGATAAATGTATTACTTTGCTATGCTCTTTACTAGATTAATGGGATAACCTGGTTGTAGCAATTGGTAGTACAACTTCATCCACATTGAAGTTTGAAGATGTTATGGAATCTCTATTATCAGAGGATATGAGGAGAAACTCCATGGAGGGCACATCAAAGGATGTCCTAATAGTGAGAGGGCATGCCAAGAAAAAAGATAAAACGAGATCTAGTGATAGATCTAAGTCTAGAGGTAGATCCAAGTCTCGAGGGAGGTTTGAGAGAAAATATTGGAAATGTGGTAAGCTTGGACACATGAAGGATTGTAGATCAAAGAATATTGATTCTGGAAAGAGATCTAATGAATCCACTTCCACAGAGATCAATAAATATACTGATGAAGGAGGGGATGTATATTTGGCATCTTGCTCCACATGTTCAGATAGTAATGATTGGTTGATCGATATTGGTGCATCTTTTCATATGACTCCTCATAGGGGGTGGTTTGGTGAATATGAAAGATATGATGAAGGGGAGGTAATTTTGGGAGATAATTCACCACTTAGAATCATTGTTCATGGAAGAGTGAAAATACTATTGGAGGATGGTAGGGTTAAAACCCTCTCAAGTGTGATGCATATTTCTAGCCTTGCTAGAAATTTAATTTCTGTAAGAAAAATGGTTGATGCAGTAGTGAACATCAATTTTAGTAAGGATTCATGCAAAATGGTTCGTGGATCTATGGTGTTAGAAATAGGAGTTCAGATTGGAAATTTGTATAAGCTATTAGGAAGCACTATGACAAATGAGTGCAATAGCTCAACAATTCTTGAGGCTAAATCAGATAAAAGTTCAAAACTTTGGCATCAAATAATGGGATATATTGGAGAAAAGGGATTGTGTACCCTGTACACGAAAGGTATGGTTCAAGGTATCCCTAATTGCTTAATGATTTTTGATTTTTGTGAACATTGTATTTATGGCAAGCATAATCGTGTGAGTTTCCCATATAGTGCTGCAAGATCAAAAGGGGTATTAGATCTGATTCATAGTGATATATTTGGTCATGTTCCTATTCCATCCCTTGGACAATCACAGTACTATGCTTCTTTTGTTGATGAATTTTTAAGATATGCATGGATTTATTTTCTTAAAAGTAAAGTTGAAGTGTTTGGTAAGTTTAGAGAATTTAAAGCACTTGTTGAAAATCAAATTGAGAAAAAGATTAAGGTGTTGAGGTCTAATAATGGAGGAGAGTATTGTTCAAATAAAATTGAGGATTTTTATAAGCAATGTGGTATTGCAAGACATAAGACTACTCCATATGCACCTCAATAAAATGGGGTTGTTGAGAGATTGAATATATCATTGATGGAAAATGCTAGAGGTATGCTCAATGGTGTTGATCTAGCACAAGAATTCTGGGTAGAGGCAGTGAATGTGGCATGTTACTTGCGAAATCGATCTCCTACATCAGTATTGCTGGATCAAACTCCATTTGAAGCATGAGTTTTTTCTTTGTGATGCATACATGCATATTCTAAAGGAGAAAAGAAGTAAGCTTGATAATAAGGTTGTTAAATGTATCTTTATTGGTTATAAAGATGGTGTTAAAGGATATAAACTTTGGAATCCATAAACTAAAAGTACAGTTTACAATAGAGATGTGGTGTTTAGAGAAATGAAAAGTGATCACCGAAAGGAAGTAACAGAAGAAGAACCTGAAACGGTGCAATTTGATCTCATAGAAGAAGAATCCTACTCTACAGAAGAGGATGAAATAGAGGCTCATACACCTGTGGTAAGGAGATCAACACGAGAAAGAAGACAATCTGAAAGGTATAGTCCATCTGCTTTTCCTTCTTCCTTTGTTTTATCTATTACTGATGAAGATCCTAGAATAGTTAGAGAAGTTATTAATTTTGAAGAGGTAAACCTTTGGGAAGATGCCATGAATGAGGAAATGATGGCCTTGAAAAATAATAATATATGGGATCTAGTAAAATTACCTGGTGGAAGAAAAACAATAGGTTGCAAATGGATCTTCAAGAAGAAGCAAAATTTTGAAGGTAAAGTGGAGAAATATAAAGCTCACCTGGTTGCTAAAGGCTATTCTCAAGTAGAGGGAATTGATTATGGTGAAGTATTTTCTCCTGTTGCAAAGCTAAACTCAATAAGATTTCTTTTATCTGTGGCTGCTACATTTGATCTTGAAATAGAACAAATATATGTAAAAACTGCATTCCTTCATGAGGATTTTGAGGAAGAAATCTATATGAGACATCCTAAAGGATTTATTTAAAGAAATCTTTGTACAGACTGAAATAGTCACCTATAATGTGGTATCAAAAATTTGATACTTATGTTTTAGGACTTGATTTTGTTCATATAAATGCTGATCATTGTGTATACTCAAAACAAATTGGTAATAAACTTTTCATTATAGTTTTGTATGTTGATGATATGTTAATAATTGGAAACAGTAAGGAAATGATCAGGGAAGTGAAGTCTCAGTTAGCATCACAGTTTGACATGAAATATCTTGGTCCTACACATTTTATTTTGGGTATGCAAATAAATAGAGATCGTTCAAACAGAAAGTTGTGGCTGAATAAAAAAAAGTATGTTGAGACAACATTGAAGAGATTCAGTATGTACGATTGCAAACCAATGAATGTACCTATTCCTTTGGATGAAAAATTGTTTGCTGAACAATGTCCAAAAATAGAAGAAGAGGTAGAAGAAATATCCCATGTTCCTTATACAAATGTTGTAGGGAGTTTAATGTATGCCATGGTGTGTACTAGACTAGATATTGCCCATGCAGTGGGAGTTTTGAGCAGATATATGTATAAACCTGGTAAAGAGCATTGGATTGTTGTAAAAAGGGTTTTCAAATATTTGCATGGTAAATATGATTTTTTAATATGTTATGAAGGTACAGGAAAAAAATAAATCCTTGGATATAGAAGGTTTTGTTGATGCATATTGGGTTGGAGATCTTGACAATAGAAGATCTACTAGTGTATATGTATTCAACTTTTTTGGAGGGGCTATTAGTTGGATGAGAAAAAGGTAAACTATTGTTGCTCTTTCAACCACTGAAGCTGAGTACATGGCAGCCACTGATGCAAGTAAGGAAGTAGTATGGTTACAAAGACTATGTGCTGATATTGGGTTCTTTCAAGGAGTTGTGAAGATAAATTATGATAGCCAAAGTCTATATTTCTGGTAAAGAACCCTGCTTACCATTCAAGAACAAAGCACATTGATACAAAGTGCCACTTCATTAGGGACATGATTTAACAGAAGAAAGTGTTGCTGGAAAAAGTGGATACCAAGGAAAATGTTGTAGATTCTTTAACCAAGGCAGTTAGCACAAAAAAGTTCATATTTTGTATAGTTGAAATGGGTCTGGCAAGATCGAGTGTTGGAATTAACATTGATTATAGCCTTTATGCAAAGTATTCAACAAGTGGGAGAATGTTGGATGTGTCTCATACTTTGTAGAGGAAGTACTGTACAGTAGGCCCCTGCTTCGGTGGTCCCCTTTTTTCGAAGATATTATTGGAGCTATTTTTGGAGGCGTTGGAGGGATTCCTGTGATTCGTGGGTATGGGTGGTTTTAGCCCATGGTATTGTGCCCATGGTATTCTATTACCACATTGTGGTTCAGGGTTGTAATATTTTCTTTTATATTGATTATAATGTCCCATTATGGGTAGGGTGAACAATAATAGAAAAAAGGAGGTGTGGTTCTTGTTTGCTGGACGTAGCCCATATTGGGTGAACCAGGATAAATATCTTGTGTTCTATGTGCATGTATTTTGTGAGTTATTTTATTCTGAATTATTTAATTTTACATTATTATTCTGGAATAAGTCTGGGTATATCTCTTCAACACATACATTCGACAAAATATAAACACACTCCCCAATATAATAAATCACACCCTAAATTATTACATGGCCAAATAATATAATATATTCAATAAAATATTAATTAAAAAAGATAGGGCTAACATATTTATGAGCACAATAAAGTTAGAAATCCCTCACAAATATTATTTTTAGAAATTTTTATATGTTTATCATAAATAAAATAGGTATTTGTAACCATATATAGGTATTATATATTAATTTTTTGTTATAATTTGTAATACAAATAATATCTAAAGTGTCATAAATTTGACAAAAAATGTATAAAAATAATTATTATTACGAGGGCTTGCACGATACTATGCAGACCCTATTTTTTTTTGGGAAATTTCCCTAATCCGATGGATGCCCTTTTGGGCATAGAACCATTTTGATAGATGGCCCTGCAACTACTCGTTGGTTTGTTGGGAGGAATGATGGAAGGTTGGAACCTCTATTGGAGGCCTAGGGGAAGGAGGTTGGGTCAGATGAAGGATCTACAATGATTTGTGGTGTTGTTGGATGGTTTGTTGTTTTAGTTTGTTTTGGGTTGTTGGGTTTGCTGGTTTGGTTGAAGGAACTGCAACAACAGGATGGTTTGCTAGGTGGAAGGTTGGGGTTAGCTAAAGGAGCCATAGTTGGGGGATGGATGGAAGGCTAGGTCAATTGAAGGAACTGCAGTAGTTAATATTGTTGATGGGTGGAAGTTCGGACCCGTTTTGTGGTTGGGTGCTAGCGCATCAACTATTTTTTGGGTCCAGATCCTTGATGGTCGATGGCACTTGTTGCTTCTAGGTACCTCTTGGTGAAGGGTTCCAGGACTCTATCTAGTATGGGATATGAGGGTGCTTTCGTGTACTATTATCTTGTGCATATTTATTGGCTGGTGTTTATGTTGAGGGTTTTGCTGGGCATAGACTCTTCTCTGAGAGGGATGAAAAAGTTTAAAATCTTTAAGTGCTCTTCAAGTGTTTAAATTTTAGGCTCTCTTCTTTAAAATCTTGTAGTTCATTTTTAGTCCAGTTCCTCAACAACTATGTTGAGTCTTGCTATGACGGTCCATGATGATTTTTGTTTTTAGGTACCTCCTAGTGGAGGGTTCCAAGACTCTGTTTCCTGTCTGATACCGGATGGTGTTTTTTTTTATAGTTATCTTGTGCAGTTTTTTTGAACAGTTTTTTCTTATGTTGAGGTTTTTGCTGGTCGATATTTTCTCATGTTGTTTTCCTTAATCCAATCTGAGGGGTTCTCCTGTTTCATGCTTTGTTGGGTGGATTTCCTAGTTTGGAAGACAATATTCCCTTTTTATTATTTCCTGTTATGCGGGAAAGTTTCCAAAAAGGTGTGCTTCAGTTTGGACGAGTTTGTAATATTATTTTTTAAACCAACCGATGCAGGATGGCAGTCGAAAGTCTTAGGTCATTCGTTGGATGGGGTGCTTTGATTTTGTTTAATGGTTTGCTATAGGTTGTGCCAATTTTTATTTTTAAATTTCTTTTCAACTAGTAGAATTTTTAATATTCTTTTGTAATTCTCAAGTGCTCTAGATGATTGATGTGTATTTCTCTTTCTTGAGCACATGGTGTTTCAGTTGGGTCTATGGCAGATTGTGAGATCAGTTTCCATGTTACTTCAGGGTTCTGATTTCCCGATCGTTGGTTTTCATTGGATGGTATTGTGATCCTGGAGCTTTTTTCAGTTTTGATGCAATCGTTTGGGTGGGATATTTTTAAATTTTGAAGTTTGAGTGGGAGATTCAAATTCTAATTTTTGTTATCGCTAATTTTCCATTTTATGTAGGGTCAACTTCATGTTGAATCCTGGTCAATTTGGTGAAATGGCCTTTTTTTGAGTGCCCCTAGGGTCTTACACTGTTATTTTTGAGGCACTCAGTTTCAATTTGCTTGTCGATTGACGAATCAAATCTATACCTCTCTCTCTGCTTATTGAATATCTATTATTTTAGGTTTGGGTACCCTTGAAAAACCCTCTGTAAAAGGTTTGGGGATCCTTTTAAAACCCCCTTTTTTACAAAAAAAAAAACATTAAAGACATTGAAAACTAAAAAAAAATTAGCATTTAATTCTCACAATCAAAGACATATTAACCAAAAAGACTTAATTAAGATCCAAACATCATATTACATCTTTAGTGTTTGCTTGTTGAACATGTTCCAAATATTGCTTCACTTGCATCACACTTATCAAAATCTAAAATTCCATTATATACCATTTTTTAATGTGTTTAAACCAAGATGACATAAATGCATCACACTTGTATAAGTGTAAATTATATCTCAATTTGTTGTAGGAGCTACACTAAATTAAATATGCCCATAAATACTTTCATAAAGTGTATTTCTTTGTTGTTGTGAGCATGAATGAATTCAAAACAAAGTCATAGGAAGATGCATATTGTATAAAATGATTAATCCATTGGATCAACATACCAATTACAATTTGGTTTGTTGTAGATAAATCTCCATATTGTATCTTATCTTACAATGAGAATCTAATTGCTAGTCATTGTGAAATCCCGATTTATAATATATGTGTTTTCAAATTGAAATCACCTATTTGTCACTCATTAAAAACTTGTAAAAGCCTTGAACCCCATTAAGGATGTACCATAAACAAGATGCAAGCTTAAGGAATTTGAAATCTAAAAGGAGTTTGTCTAAGTATAGTTTGAAATTTTGTGTTATTTAACCAAAGGAGATTTTAACATGCAATCCTTGAAATGGTATATCATTTAGACATTTTTTGATGCATTATTAGGTAAAAACCATGATAGACATGAGTGCTAGTAGTACTTACTAATGAATGATATTGTCTAACAAATGCTAGGCATTGCAAAGTAGTAGAATTACATTATAAATATGACAATATCATATGTAAAAAGGGAAAGTCAAAGGAGGTACCCTTGAATTCTAATAGTTGACATTAAAGTTAAATGTGAAGATACAAATTGATCAACTCTCAATAAAAAAATCATTGACATGTTTTGCATTGACATGAACATAATATGTTTTTATAGACACACTAAGTTTCCAAAATGAATAATTGCCAACAAAAACATCAAATGTTGACCTTTATAACATAAAATAGCTAGCATGATCCACACAAAGAAGCTATAGATCATCAAAACCTTTCCAATCATAAAACACAAAGGAAAGTCCATAGTTGACTAGCATGAACAATATTTATAGTAAAATATAATAAAATGTAAATTCAAAAATCTCCAGTGTGTAAAGAGCACATATAGGCTTTTATTTTCACTATTATTCTCGTATTTCGAAAGTTTTGATTTCAATGTTGAAATAAATTGATCCTATGGAAATAAATATTACATCATTTATTCAATTGATATTACAACTAGAAATTGAAATGACTATGTATATATATTCCTCTTTGAAGTTGACATCGAGTTTTAAACAAAATAAAAATAAAAATAGAGGTATATCCTAAACAAATAATTCTATAAGTCTCATACATGAATTAAATAATAATAATTTTTTTGATGTAAAAAGATATTATATTAAAGAAATAATAGAATACATTTTTACAAATAAAAAAAAAAGAGGCAGATAAACATGTCACATGACTAACACCATTAAAAAAAAAACCATCATCGTCAAAACAAAGTGGGAACTCAAGCAAACAACTAACAACTAATCAAAACCACCTTATAGAACTAACATACATCAGAATGCAATGATTACATAATGATGAGCAACAAAAAAAGAATCCCCATAATGATGAGGATCCATTATGCAGGTTTAGCCAACACTGAGACCAATTTCCAACCAACATTAACATCAGGAGACTTTGGCATCAATTCCCTCCCTTGTTCGAAAGAAGTACTGGGAACATTATCCCAACCACGAGCAACTAGCTCTTCACTGGCAATAATCATCAAAGCTCTTGACTTGTCCTCGGTATCGAGCCGAGGAGCCGAGGGAGAGAGGAATAGTCAGGTATCTAGGGTCATCTCTGTAAGCTTAGTTACCAAGTTCGAGTTCATGTTCGAGTTCGACACTCTTGGAGTTCGAAAAAAATTCGAAATGTTAAAAATTCGGAATAAAATTCGACATATAAAATTCGATATATCAAATTTAATTTTTTTTTAAATTTTTTTTATAAAACATATATATTTTTATTTTTTTAATTATGTTTTCAATCATTTTTTATTTTTGCTAAGAGATAAAGTTTTACTTATTTAATTACTTTCTAAAATTGAATTTAGTTAAATTATTTGAAGATATTAAAATATTAAATTATCCAAATGTAATAGTTAAAATATTAAAATTTAATATATTTTATTTTAAAAAATTTAAACCTTAAAATGTATGAGACCAGTTGGATTCCTTTGTTGTTTTCCATGGCTAACGATTAACTTTTTCAGACCAAACAAACATCGGGATAGAGTGAAAGCAACGTACCACTACCATGGCCGTGACCCTAGCAACAACGACCTCTGTTGTTGTTTCTTTCTCATCCCTTCGACAACGCAAGTAGGGACCACGAATTTCCTTCAAAATGCCAACATTCACTCTCATAGCACCTCATAATAAATTTTTCTCCAAAATTTTCAATCAACACTTCCATTTCCACTCCAACTATATCTATAAAACCATTGACTCGTTAACAATATCATGCAAAAAATGATAGCCAAAAGATTTAAAAGAACTCCAAGAAAATATAAACACATTGTGTGAGGAAGAAGATTCCGATGTATACGCTCGCTTGTTGGGGTGATGCATACATTTCACAGCTCTGAGAGAAGGTAGAATTTTTTTCCTTGCCAAATTTAGGATTTATTCGCCGAACTTATTCGTTAGGGTTTTCAATTCGACGTCAAAATTTATCTAAAAATTTGATGAATTTGGTAACCAAGTCTGTAAGGAGGGGGACCTTAAGCTGGGATATGAGTGTGGTTTAGGGGTGAGCGACAATGCTGTCTGGACCTAGACCGGCTTTGGGGGGTATCTTGTTCAAGAGGAATTTGATTGATTGTGCACAATGTGTTCCCCCAATGATCAATAAGCTCTTGAAGATGAGTGAGCTCCATGGCCACCTTATTGGCCTAAACTGTAATATGAAAATACATAGATGAAATAATATTAGACTTCTCAAAAGCAAATATGTGTAGAGAGGAATAACACTTACCAAAGATACAATCATTTCTAGATTTCCATATGTTGAACATGGTTGCCATATGAAACAAGTGTCACACTTCAAAGAAAATAGCCGACAAGGGTGGGGAGTCTCCCAAAAGTATATGCTTTCACTCAAATGTGGCACAGGAATAGGGTCTGAAAAGGAAAAAAACCACTCCAAAGAAAATGAGCATGAGTACATACCTAGAAAATATGGATAAAGTCTTCATATTGAAGATAGAAAGTGAGATAAGGTTTGGGGATGCCTAAATTCCGAAGACGCTGTCGCTCCCCAACATGAAGATCTTGGTGGAGAAGACTCTAGGAAAAACAAGAAAGTTTGGGCTCCAAGAAAGGAGCCTAGGCAATTTTGAACCTACACATACAAGCAGGTCGATGGGAGAAGAAATTCCACCATTGATTGAGCTTATCAATCATGGGGAGGCAAGGAGAGATCCATCCATATCCTAATAAGGCCTTGTAATTACGTAGCGGAGTGTCTGGATACCACTTCCAGTCCTTCCACCAAGGTCGCTGTGAAAGCACAATAATTTTGTGTAGCATGAAATCAGGGAGAGCAAACTTGATGACATAAAAAGTATCCCTATCAGAGTGAGCCTAAATTTAGCTTTGAAGTCATCCCAAGGGAGTCAATCCTTGGTAGGACAAGAAAATAAATTGGTGATGCACTGCACACCTTTGCAAAAGAATCTAAGCGCATGAACCTAGGAAATTTGTGCAAGTAGGAAACCTTGGTAGGTGATGACAAGAAACCATTAGACATTCATCTAGTGAATAGAGAGACCATGCCAAAAGCTCTAGCCATTCCATATTAGCCAAGGCTTAACACTCTCCTAGGATTTATAAATGCTCTTTATGACAAAGGATCCTAACACTTTGATAGACATAGGAGCAACAAGAAGGGGAGGGAACCCCACGCCCCTCCATATATTACAACCAAAAGGAGAACCTTCATTGATATAATACCAAATGATAATATTCTAGGCCTCATTGCCTACGCGGGCTCTAATGACCTACTTAACATAGAGGGACCAACCTTGATGCTAGGTATTGAGAATGCCAAGCTCGCCATGGCTTCTAGGAAGACAACAATACTCCTAGGAAAAATGGTGGAATCCTAAACCATAACTGGAAGAGGACCATAAAAAAGTTCCATAGAAGTATATCAAGCTTCTTATAGCAATTCTTGGATGAGACCTAGCAAGAAGAATAATAGACATGGGTGGTCATAAGGACTTTTGAGAAAATTTAGAATTTACTAGCAAGGGAGAGCTTCTTGGTGGACTAGTAGGTAAGTTTCTATTCTACCATGTTAATGACATAATTCCAAAACTTTGGCGTCAAAATTTTAAAGGCAAAGAGAATACCTAAAAAATGAAATATTTCCCCCTCCTGGATGATCTTCCACTGATATTGACTAAGTCAATGGGGCATCAGGTTAGGAGATTGCCTGTAACATTGAGTCTTTCTCCATTGAACGAACGATTTGAAAGCTAGAAAAAAGTGTCTAGGTAGGCAAGTGCTTGCTAAATGACACCTTATTCCTCAATAAGTTTGAGGAAAGAGTCTTCAACAAAATGATCATTGATCAATTTAGTCTCACCTCTAGGGAGGGAAGTTCCTTGAATAAGATCCTGAGCAACATGGTGAGCTAGTAAATAGCCAAACACCTCAACAACGAGGAGATATAGGGACGAAACCAATAGGAAACCATGTCTAATGGATCAAAAGATACCAATGGTTGAGGACTTGTATTTTTTAATGGATAAAATAACCGAAGCCTCAGTGAACAACATTTCCATAGAACTAATGAAGGAAGATCCAAAACCAAGAGCTTTAAGCATGGCCAAAATGAATGACCAATCAATCATGTTGTAGGCTTTCTCAAAGTTAATTATGATGAATAAGGATCATTGGTTGGAATTGCGAGTCCACTCCATTCCTTCCTAGACAAAAATAATATTTTCAAGGATGAACCTACCCTGAATAAAACTAGTTTGCTTAGGGTGCATGACAATAGAAAGGAGATGGTGGATGCATAAAACCAAGTCTTTGGTGATGATCTTATAGGAAAAATTAAGGAGAGTAATATACATCTAATTGGTGGTGATTTTTGGATCACCAACCTTGGGGATACATTTAAAAATCCTCTGATTAATATAAGGGACCAAAGAACCCCTAGAGAAGGCATCTTGATAGAATTTGAGAAACCAAGATAGAAAAGGAAATAGGGTGGTGCATAATAGAGGTATTAAGGTAGAATTATGATCGAGAAATAGGAGGGGGACGAAAGAAACCAAGATGGAAAAGGAAATGGGAGAATGGTTAGACAAGTAGAGCTTGAGGTGGACAAAGAAAAAAGGAGAAGAAGATAAGGGTCACTCAAAGAAAAAATATCAAAATCTAAGAGCATGGCTCCATCCAATATTTTTAGAACATGATTCTTGTCCTATTGATTGTTAGACCACGTGAACCATATATTAGTAGGGAATGAAGAGGGTAAGAAACAACTATTGGGGTTAGAGAGCCCCAAATTTTCTTTCATGAAAATCCATGCTTCTCTTTCCCCGATGACCCACTCATGAGAAGAAGATCCACCTTGTCATGCGAGAATTCAATCATATTGAAGTCCCTATAGATTAACCAAAAAGCATGGGGGAGAGAGAGCGTTGACCACCAACAAAGTGCAGAACAGTCATTGGTATCATTAGGTGTATAGATGTTGAGCACACATAGAAGATGACCATCAATCTCCATCACAACCCAAACAACATGATTGGAAGGGTCACATCCCCAAGAGATTAGTTTGGAATGATAGGGTTTTGAAAGGTAGATGATTGCCCCTCCTTTACCTATGTCATGCATAGTATGAAAGGTGTGGCCCTAGGACCAAAGAAAGGAACAAGTACTTGACAAAATGAAGTTAGTGACTTTGACTTCTTGAAGGCACAAAATATCAATACATCCAAATTTGACCTTGAAGTCATCTAAACCCTGACACACAATGTACTTGCACATAGGACCTGTCAAACCCCTGACATTCCAAAACATGCACTTTATGAGACATGATTGTGGAACATATTTCCTTTGATGACCTCAGAGTCCTCAAAATCCACCAAAGATTCAAAGGTATTCATGAAAACCTATTATGGTTTTCACAAAAAAATCCATCTATCATTGCTTCTCCAAAGGGATGCCTGAGGACTCCCTAGCTAGACTGCAAGATTTATGAGGGTTCCATGAGGGAACTTCACTAGGTGGACTAGGTGGAGAGATAGGGTGCCTACTTGAGAGGACAGACTCTGGTATAGTCTATGACTTAGCCATTTAGGATCCTTGAAGAGTCAGGAGACTTTTTGGGTATTACCACTAGAGGTACCTATAGGAGGAGAAATAAAAGTTTCTTTTGTAGTGGCTGCATGAGAGTGCCCTAGCTGAGAGCTTGTTTGAGACTCCTTTTTACCAACTCCCATAGAAGGCTATAATCAGTTGTATTTACTATTATTCCTGGTGATAGACGTCCATTCCTCCCCTCCATTAATGAGAGGGGCAGATTGAATTGTGGCCAAAGGTGTTGATGCCTCTATTGGAACTTAATTTTTGAATCGACCCTTCATAAGAGAGCAATCTTTTATCTTGAGCGTTGCGGACTAACAATGATAAAAGGTGTTGGGAAGATTGATATAAACCACCCATTATTGAAAATAGGTCTCACCAACCTGAATATTAATAGAATCCTTGAGCCCCTTGCCCAAGGTGAAGTTGTTACACAAAATGAAGTAGTAAGTATGTTTAGAACCCGCAAGGGTACTAACAATATGGTAACCAATGAAAGAACAAACTAGTGACAACAACATGCGACCGAAAAACCTTAGCAAAGTCTCCATAAAAAACCCTAGCCTATAATAAATTTTAATATAAAAATTTCCTTGAATTGACGTAAAAGACTATGAGATATATTAACCTCAACCCTCATCCCTATAGAGTGGATTTCTAAGAATCAAAACTTGGTAAAAAAAACCTACATACTAGCTTTTGTCATACCTTAATGTAAGAGGAATCACCTCAATCCTGACCCAACTCCTTTTAATATTTATTTGGGTAAATAATGCTCGCGTTGTCACAATCACAAAATTTTAAAATATTTATTTGGTATAAGTTATACATATAAAATAAAAAATAGGTTTTATTCATACAAATGTTATTTTCATATAATTTTTTATAATATTTATGATAAAAGAATAACATTAGACTAATTGTTATATAATGATTATTAAGTTGGTACATTAAGTAAAAGATAAAAAGAGATACCATTTAAAGAATAATATTAATATCGAGTGGTATTAGTTTAATCGGTTAGATTCCTTAATAAAAGAGACCAAAGTTCAATTTTTTTTTTTTTTTTTTGGTGGTGGCCACAAGGGGTAAACAGACTGTGACCACGAGGGAACCATTACATAACATATCCGCAACATGTGAGGCGACCTGGGCCTCTCAGCAACTAGAGAGGTTTAACTACCCACTGTGGTTATCAAAATTATCAATATTATTTAAGTTTTGTTGCAATACCAATGTGGTGGTGCTGATATAACAGGAAGAGGTCTGTTTCAATCCCATATAACCAATTTAAAAAAAATATTGAAGATAAAATACTCTTTAGAGCTTATTTGTAACATCCAATATTTAAAAAAAAAAAAAAGTTGTTGCGTAGGTTGCTTCCACTAAACTTATATCACCGCCATTTAGAAGATTCAGATCAAACTACTACCTTTGCAAACAAGCTACCTCAGATACTTACCAATCTACCTAACCCAATTTTTTTTTTAATTCAACCAACCCTAAAAGACTCATCCAATATTTTAGACTAGAGTTTTGATGAATACAATATTATGCACTTAACATATGCATTAAGAGAGCCTCCTATTGAACCCAAGGCAGGAGAAATAACATATGCATTAAGAGAGCCTATTGAACCCAAGGCAGGAGAAAGAACAAGTGAGGGAGGCTAAGGACAAGTTGGGATTAGAAAACTTCTGATTTTATTTATTTTTATTTTATATGCATGATCTGTAGAAGTGAAACATTGCTTGTTCACAGGGCCCAATACCTGAATGACTTCCAGTATCAGTATTTAGGATGGTGCTTAAGGTATTTAAGATCCTGTTTTTTATTTATTTTTGGTAGATGAATACAAAAATTAATGTTATTCATAAGTTTTAGCATGAATTCTTTAAATAAAAAAAACTCTCCATATAAACTTCCACCAAAACACATAAAGGAAACTCCTCCCAACACAACCCTACGGTAAGACTCGGCCGCACGGCAAGACTGGGCCGCGGTGAGGCCATTTCTTAAGCTTTAGGAAAGAGAAAGGAATAGACATGTTATAATTTAATAACGAATTCATATCTTTGGAGGAGAAACGGGTGATCACCGTGCACCCTCAGTCTAAGATATTCTTATCTTTTCTAGGAAGCATTCCAGAGTATAGTCATGCTGATTTCTCGAAGTACCCTCAGTCTAAGATATTCTTATCTTTTCTAGGAAGCATTCCAGAGTATAGTCATGCTGATTGCTCGAAGTAGGGAAGATACGCAGTGTACCATGTTTTACAGACCCCTGTCATGCGAAATTCCCATCCATCACCGAAATACGACGTTCTCCTCAGCTTCAAGGATTAGAAAAATTTACGACGTTCTCCTCAGCTTCAAGGATTAGAAAATTTTTGGAACTATGAGCCTTAACACTTATCAAACTTTTTGTGAATGGGATAGCAGGTTTAAACGTGAAAGCTCTTGGTTCCTTTTATGATGGGACTTCTCACTCCTATTAACATGAATTGCGAGCATGTGTGGGGTAGTGTATGTGAGACTCTTCACTCCTATTAACATCAAATTGCATGTGTGGGGTAGTGTATGGGGGTAGTTGGCCCTCTTGCTTTCTAACAGATTCATATAATATTGTGTTGGCATACAAACTATTTATTTCTAATAACATATTTCTATGTTGAAATTTCGTTAGTACTCCTCTCCTACTGACGGATCATCTCTACTGTTCTCTCTGCCGCAGGTCTTCATGTGTTCTTTAATACCTCTTCTATTGAGAACGGTGAGAATATTGGGATCGGTTTGGAGTTCGCCATTCAAAACTCTACGCATACCTATATTTTCTACTCACTGTACCCATTCAGCCTGGTGTCTCAAAGACCTCTCCCTAATATGGGATATCAAATTCAAATCCTCCTGCTTTATAACGTAGAGCCCTTAGTAGTTAGAAACGCTGAAAAAGACGGCAGTCCATACGCTGAGGCCCGAGGCCAAGAAAGATACAGGCCCTTCATCAAGTCTTTTTTTTTGTGGGATTCTTCATCTTTATTAATATAGAGTTTGCCGAATGTGAGGTAGTTGGATTATTATAGAGTTTGCCGAATGTGAGGTAGTTGGATCTTTGCTTTCTAATCTGTTCATCCTCATCTTTATTAATATAGAGTTTGCTGAATGTGAGGTAAGGTAGTTGGATCTTTGCTTTCTAATCTGTTCATATAATGTTATATTTCCATATAAACTATTTATTTTTAGTAATATATTTCTATGTTGAAATTTCCTTCCTCTGGCTGGTCTTTCAATGAAACGGCCTCAGGGTATGTATTTTTTTAAGAGTTTGTTGCTAAATTGTATTCAAGATAAATCATGTCTAGAATGAAATTATCTGTAATGCAGGTACGAAGGGAGGCTTGTGAAGGAAGTTGTTTTAGACGTTGTGAAGGCATTGAAGGTCTCTTGTTTAGACGTGGCCAAATGGCCTGTTGGATTGAAAAGTCGAATGGTGGAGGTCTTACAGCTCTTGAAACTAGATGATGATAACGTTGATCATCGGTTCGTGATTGGCATTTGGGATATAGGAGGTTTGAGTAAAAGCACCTGTCAAAAGCCCTTTATAATGAGATTCACCTCTCGTTCGAAGCTGCTTCGTTTGTATTTAATGTTGGAGGGGGCCTTCTAGAGTTGCAACAACAGATTTTCAGAAGTTTGGCCAAAGTTTGCCACATAGACTTGAATAGTGTTGGTCATTGGAAATCCCAGATGAGGAGGCATCTTTTGCAACGCATCAAAGCGCTTGTGATTTTAGACGATGTGTGAACCAGTTAAATGCTTATTAGGAGGTTTGTAAGCATAACATTTAGTATGTAAACATTGTAAAGTAGCGAGTGGAAAAATACGTGTTAAATTATTTGGTTACATGATTTGAGTATTAATATAAATAGATTTACGGTGAAATAAAATATTTTAAAATATATAAATTAAAATTGATTTCCATATTATTTTTAAAGGAAATTTAATTGTTTTTTTGGTAAAGATTTTATTATGTAAGAAAAATCATCCTCACATAAAATTATATAGAACTTTAATTAGCTAAAAACACTTCGGGCTAGGTGGATTGGTAATTGTCTGCTGCCATACACATACTTAGAAGAGTTCTAGGTTCAAACCTTGGGCTATTTCTTTTCACAAAGATAATAGTATGCTCTGATTGACAATGATGGTAGGAATCGGGACGGGTGGTTCGTGGTCCTCTTCACACTAGTGGTATACGTTTTTCGGAAGAAGCTCATGTGGTTTGAACCTTGCAACCCTGTACTTGGCAGTTACTAAAAATAATGTGGATGAAACCAACTCCCCTAGTTATATATTAAAAAAAAATACTTCTTACAAGATCAAGATTGTCATTCAAAATGAATTATAATTAATTTTAACTAAAGAGAATTTATATATATTGTTTGAGAGGAGAGTTGGTTACAACCACACTATTTTTAGTAGCTGGCAAGGGTAGGGTTCAAAACAGAGGGCTTGCATCCACAAAACCTATTCCACCGGTTGAGTGCTCTAGATTCATTCCGTCATCAGTTTGGCACACACTCAAAGGATTCGGATCAGACTACTACGTTTACAACAGGCTGTCCCTAAGGTTTGAACTACCTTTACAACCGACTTCCTCCAAAGTACAGGCTGTCCCTAAGGTTTGAACTACCTTTACAATTGACTTCCTCCAAAGTTTGAACCTGGGTCTCTTGGTAAGTGTCCAACCAGACTAGCACTACAAAATTATAATATAATAAAAATATGGATGTGAAAATTAGATTTAAAAAATATTATTTTTATATTCATCAACTATTATTGGAATCATTGTTGGAAATTTCAACATATTTATAAAAAAAAAGAAAAAGAGTAGTAGATAATTTAGTAAATCACAACCTTGATATTTGTCTTTGCAAAAAGAAAATAGAAGAGTAAATAATTTAGTAAATCACAAACTTGATATTTGTTTTTTTTTTTTTTTTTAAGGAGAACGTTTACAAATTACATCAACAACCACCCTCAAGGGTTTTGAACACAAGACCACTTAAGAAACAACCACCATCTTTAGCCACTAGGGCAACTCGTCTGTCTTTGCAAAAATGAAATAGAATAGTAAATAATTTAGTAAATCACAACCTTGATATTTGTCTTTGCAAAATTTTAATTTTAGAAGGCAATTAGTTGAGGAAGATTTTATCTCTTATTTAAAAAAAAAAATATCTTGATTTCATAAACATAGTTTAATGAAGATAAAAAATATATTTAATAGAAAAACAATTAAATATAAATTATATTTTTTAATCTTGATTTAAAAATATATTTAATAAAAAGTAAGTTGAATATAGTCTAATTAAAATAATAGTAAATATCAAGGTTCATACCTTGAAGTGGGTGAGTGTGTTAAATTCCCTATTGATAAGCATAGCTCTTGACTTTAGGAGGGGTCATGGTTGGGGGAGCCCTGTTCACCCCTGTTTTAAGAGGGGTCATGGTTGGGGGGACCCTGTTCACCCCTGTGTGTTGGTAGTAGGGGTTTCTCACACTAATAAAATAAAAAAGAAATAGTAAATATAATATTTTATTATTTTGATGAGGGTGATTTCAATTAAAATTACCTAATTTATTTTAAAAATATCGTCATAAAATTATATTATAATTTTATAAATTATAATTTTCAAAGTAATTATATACTAAGCCAGACAAGGACAACCCATAGCTTTAGCCTCTCTTTGGGGAGATCCAAGGTTCATACCATGACACATTAAAAAAAGGACAGGCTAAATGATAGATATGAAGTGTTTGATTTTAGATTCCTTTATTTATTTATTTATTTATATATATATATATATATATATATATATATATATAATTTAAAAAAATAATAATTTGGTTGAATTAACTCTAAATAAATTATTATACATTTATTTATATATAATTTTACAATATAAAAATTATATTATTATTTTAAACTAGTTTATATTACTAAATGATCTCTATCCTAAGGTTAATAGTTTTTCTAAATTTTAGATTAATTAACTATAACTAAACCAACTACATTGCATTATTTTTTCGTTGTATACTAATTCTAAAGTAATTAGTTTGAGTTATAATGTATTTTATAGTCTATTTTAAGTTAACATGTTTCTTCTACGAGATCACTTCTATAAAATTTTAAAATATTATATCTATTATTAGTTGTATACTAATTTAAAAGTAATTAGTTTGAGTTATAATGTATTTTGTAGTTTATTTTAAATTAGCATGTTTTTTTTGGTACGGGTCATTTTTATTAAATTTCAAAATATTGTGGTTGTGATCAACTCTCTTATGTATTATACCTATTATTAGGTGAATTAAATCATATTCATACAACATTTTTAAGAATAAATTTTAACTTATATTTCTTAAAAACAATTGTTTTTTTTTGTTTTCTCAAATAATTACTTTTTCTATACCATAAAATTTTAAAATATTATTTCTCTTATTAGGTGAATTAAATAATATCCAAACAACATTTGCATGAATAAATTTTAACTTGTATTTCTTATTTTTTTTGTTTTCTCAAATAGCTACTATTCCTTTACCAAATCCTTAGCACCACTTTAAGAGAAATAAAATAACCTCATAGACTATTTACCTTCTAAAAATTATTTTTTACCCAAGTGAGAGATCAACCTCAAGATTAACTAAAATTATTTATTAGTCTATTTATTTTTCTATAGATATGATGACATTTTGAAAATACTACCTCCTTTAATAGTTGATGGAAATAATAAATAATGTTTGTTTTTGTTACATAGGAGAGTTGGCTACAACCACTATTTTTAGTAACTACTATTTTTGGTAACTCGCAGCATAGGGTTCAAACCATAGGCCTGCAACCACCAAATCTATCCGTCTTGTTAATTTTTGATTCAATTGCCACATCCATTTTTAACAATATTAATAATAACTCAAATCATTGACACCACTTTAAGAGAAATAACCTCCTAGACAATTTACCTTCTAGAAATTAATTTTCACCAAATCACAGATCAACCCAAGATTAACTAAAATTATCTAGTAGTCTATTTATTTCTCTATAGATATGACCATATTTTGAAAATACTATCTCTATCAATAATTGATGAAAATAATAAATAATGTTATTGTTGATTTAGTTAGCACATCCGTTTTTAACAATATTGATAATAAGTACGAAGTTGTAAGCTTATTGCAGTGGTAAGGGCTTTAGCCTCTCTTTGAGAGAGGTCCAAGGTTCAAACCCCACTTAGTATCAGGTAACTTGTACCTCTCATAAAAACATGTGTAAACTCATTGAATTTTTTTTTTCTTTCTTGGAAAACATCCTAGAAGGGATGCCACTTTCGGGTAAGACCCAAGGAGACAGGGGTATCCATTCCACCAAATCGCCCAGGGCAACTCATTGAAAAAATAACAACTTTAAAATCTCATTTGTTAAAATATATCTATATCATTTTTCAATAGCAACTTGATCCCTGTAAAAAGCACACTATCCTTTATTTCGTTGAAGTTCACTATGATTCTAAGTAGGCGACATGATTTTTTCCTTCGTTTTCTCTAAAAAACACTACCTTTGTTACCTTTTTCAATGTTTAAATTTTAGATGTTTATATTTTACCATGGATCGATGTAAATGCTTCAACTCTATTTTCACAAACTACCCTTGAATACATGTTCAAATTCTATAACAAAAAATTTAGCATATATTTTTCATACCCAAGACTTTCCATGATGACCATCATGCTTACAAGCACTTTATAAGAGAGGCAAAAATATAAATTCATTGTTGAAAATGACTTAATTTTATCTAAAAAAAACAATAAGAGTACAAATTAAAAAAAAAGTGGGTGGTATGGAAGCACACCCTAAAGCCTATGCAAGAAACTAAACCATGGTCAAAAGGGCCTAGAGATTTGTCACTTACATTGTAGAATTGAGAAACTGAAAATAATCTAGAGCAAAAAAATCCTATACTATAAAATTGTAACTCTGAAGAGATATAACTTGCAGAGTAGGTGATCCTAACAAATGCCCATGTAAGTAAATCTTTCCAAGTAGACTTATGACCTTCGGTATCAAATGTAAAGATTATCTACTTTAATGAGAATCTATCGTTCTGTTTCTGTTGAAGCAATGCCAACACTCCAAAGTTGTTGAAACTACTGGGTTTGGCACTTGGCCTCTGAGGTTCGGATGGGTGAAACCATTTTTTAGGTAGGCTATTCCCACCTATTTTTACCTATAGAGGACTATAGAAACATTGAAATCACAAAGAAGGGGAGGGATCCTCAAATTTTGCTTCCTCTATAAGAATCTCGCTTCCTCTATAATAATCTCCAATTCCTTCAATGATGGCTATGCATCTAGTGTTGTGCCCTTCGTGGATGAGAACTGCAGAATGGGAAACATAGTCGTCTATAGAAGTGAAGGTATCAAGCTTATGACAACCATCAGTTGTGGATCTAAAGGTTGAGTGTGTGACAACCAATCATTTGTGGATATAAAAAAACCATCATTTGTGAAGTGGAAACAACATGAGAACATAGATTTTTGCGACGGTCCACAATAGTCCAACCATCCATATTAGGTTGAGTGGTTGCTCAGGGGTTGGCATGAAAGTTGATTTTAGCTTGGGATGCGATGTATGCAAATAATCCTTCACCTTATGATCAGGTGCTTAACAATAAAAATAGGTGTTAGGGAAATCAATGTAAACCACCCACTAAGAAATGGTGGCCTTATCCACTTGAATGATGATGGAATCGAGTAGATCATTTGATAAATCTACCTCTACACATACGAGTTGGGTCGAATGAGCATTTATTTTTTTCAGGTTCAGTGAGAACCACACACCCAAGCACACCAACGATTTGGTCCAAACCATCCCACAAAGGAAGGGGAAGACCGAGGAACTCCATCCAAACCAGAACTTTGGGGAGTTTCTCCATAGAGGCAATAAAATCATGGGTCCACGATGAACAAAGACAACTGTAAATGATAGGGATAATGCTGATAAAGAGTTGTGACATATGCAAGGTCAACAAATCAGAAAAGAAAAAAACCTTTGGTAAAACTTTGTACCAATTGAACATTAATGTCATGGGGGACCAATGATGAAGAGGTCCAAGCCCTCAATAATGACTCAGGAGAGATATAACTAATAAAATAAAATACCTGACCAAGGTGTGGACTCTAGCCAAAAACACACAAATTCAATAAACTTTGAAGGAAAAACATCAAGGAATGAATTCTTACTACAAGAAATTTTAGAGGTCATTTTTGGAGATACCCTAGAAGTGCCATTGATGGGAATCGTCACCCTTGCAACACCAACACAAATCATTAGGTTGCCAGGGTTAGAGGCCATGGAAAACTCTACAAAGAAACCCTAAAGCAACTCACCAATTCATGTAGTTGTTTTTTTTTAATTTTTAAAACTATATTATTCCTTTGAAGCCCTATATTCCAAAAAATAGTTGTAGGATTAATCCTATATAAAATGCTTAATACTTTTTTTTTCAATGGGTTACGTGGAATTAAAATGGAATCCACCCTTAATACATCATTACCACATAATGGTATTAAAATAACTTGATAATTGCACATATCACTTGATAAGATTTAAACTTGGATCTTCTCCTTAAAAGTAGAGGAATATAATTGGTTAAGCTAATACCATTTGATTTTTTAAAGGTTCACCTATAGAATGCTTAATACTTTATTTTTAAGACAATTAATCAAATATTTCATCAATCCTTCTGGGTAGAGCAACTCAACAGATTCTTACTCTCTTGAAAAAGTACCTCTATACAATGGAAGCAAAGAAACAATAAACAATTAGATGAAGTAATTTTTGTAGATCCTCTTTACATAAAGCACGCGTAAAAGATCCATGATATACTTTTCTTTACAAATTGTCACCTATAAAAGTTTTGCTTTAAATTGGTAATTTTGGAATGTTGAGACCTTATGGAGGGCTTTAAATGACCATACATTATTTCAAGAAAAATTATTGGAATAAGAAAATTCTAATTGCTAAAAACCTATATATCACAACTTAACCAAGTATCCACCATCTTTGATAGATTTCAAAACAACTCGAGAAAATGACACCTTTAAAACATATTTTAAGGTTCCTATTCTACTTATTTGACTCGTCACCCTCAACCAAATGGCTAATATAAATAAAAATCTAAAATTATTTTTCACATATTTTTGATATATAAATCTCTACAAGTCAAAGATAATTTGAGTTAATGGTTTCTATTTTGGATTAGAAGTAAGAGGATAAGGCATCAATAAAACATTATACCAAAGATTTATAAATATCTTTTTTGATCCAAATGTTTCTTGACTAATTACAAACTCACCTCAACTAAATTGTTAATACAAATATAAATTCTAGAATTATTACTTACATATTTTTTATATCTAAACCTCTACAAGTCAAAGATGCTTAAGCTAATGATTTTCATTTTAGATTAAAAGTAAGATGACAAAGCTTCATCCAAGCATAAAACAAAAAATTTATATATTTTTGTTTTCGGGAAAACGTTTACAAATTACATCAACAACCACCCTCAAGGGGTTTGAACACAAGACCACTTAAGAAACAACCACCATCTTAGCCACTAAAGCAACTGCCTATCGGCTTTAAAAAAAAAAATTATATATTTTTATTAATCTATCATTTAATATGTTTTTTTGATTAATTACAAACTCTCAAATACAAAGTTCTATGTTACTAATCTCCCTTGACAAAATTATTTTTAACAATTTTATTGTATTTATAAAATCTATATATTCTAAATTAACATTTTTCTTAAATCTTTAAATAATATCCAACAAACTTTATCATTAATGATAAAGTCATTAATATATTAAACTAATCAACTAACCATTTTATGCACAATGCATCTTCTTGTAAATCTCTTTTAGATTCATTCACACTCACAACAACGTTAAAACTATAAATGTACACGGTGGGCATGAATTGGTGCAACTCATACAATACATCAATATATAATTTACATTTACTATGAGTGCATTACTTTATATTTTAATAGGTGCAATGCAAATCAAGCAATACTTATAATAGTGCAATATGATGTTGTGATCTAAATAAATTGTTTTTTTTTTCTTTTCTAAATAGATTGTTTTTTACCGATACATCTTTGATGATGAGACTACATCATTTTTTAAATTTAGATTTCAACGTCTATAATGTAAACCATTTGCACTCAGAATTATTTCAGAATTATTTGTGTCACAACTTTGAGTTAAAACTTAACAGAAACCTACGTATGGTTGTAAAAGTTTACCATAATTAAAATACTAAAAATTATATATTTATAATAAATATATTATAAATATTAAAAAATAATTTTTAAGGTTTTTAATCATATTTTTTTTAAATTAAAAAAAATCTATTGGAGAGCCTTTTTGATATGAGAAACCATGATAGGAGGGAGAAGCTAATTGGCAAATTGATTACATTGTGCAAGATATTAGAGAGATTGTAAAACAGTTTGAAGAAGTAGACTTTGTTCATGTCTATAGAGAAGGTAACAAACCAGCAGACTGAATGATGAACTTTGGTGCCATTAAAGAAGACGATAGGAGATGGATCTCCCTGGGGTGGTGTATGAGAACTTAGAAATGTTCACGATAGAGGACTGCAACTAATTGTGGTCTAGGATGGATACTGTTTATCTTGCCTTCAACTATTTGCCCTTGATAGTTGTGTAATTGATGGACTAAAATTTGTTTTGTAAAAAGGTTCGAACCCTTTCAAAATCTCGTTTTTACCCTAATAAAAAAACTATTATAATATAACAAAGTTATCAAAGAAAAATATTTATATCAACAATGTAGAACAATGATTTTAATTTCATACAATTTAAAAAAAAAACATAAAAATAAAATTTAAATTAAAAATCGTATATGCTAAAAAATGCATTAAAAGATATAATAAACTAAATAAATATCAAAATAATATTTTGTTTTGTACTTAAAGTATTTAAACATTCTTATTTAAAAGGCTTAATTTCAAACTATAATTTAAGGTTTCCGTTTCATAGTATATTTTAACATGTTAAGAAAATAACATGAATTCGAGTGGTTAAAATACATAGACTTTCAAAATAAAAATTCAGGTTCAAATCTTACCAAATTATATGTGATTTGTTAAAATACCATGATAATATAATGAGATAAGTCTAGTTTTATTCTATATAAATAATTTAAAAAAACTTGAATATTATATATAAATAAATATGCACAAAGAAATATGTTAAACCAATAAAAGTATAGTCTATGTGAAAATTATTGTTCCATCAAATTGTCCTTAATCCAGCCATTTTGATATTAGATTTGGATGGTTCAATCTCTTTGATAAATCATTTTATTATTGTTAGTGTGTTCATGATAAGGAAGACACTTATGTATCTTTATCATTCTTGCTTTATATTTCTAAAAGTCAACCTAATATTTTTAATGCAAACCCTAAAATAATCCCAATTACGTATGTTGTGCATTTGAAGCCATACTATAAACACTTGGTATTAACTTGGGTGTGAATTAATCTTAATTAAAAGGTCATGTTATCATACTTACATTTCACCTAAACATGTTGTGACAATCCCATACATTAATTGCAATTTACACTTAAATGGTTTTTGCAAAAATAAGGGAGTGAGTGCAAGTAGAACAATCCTCACCTTTTATTATGGATCTTTTAATAAGATCATGAAGCGAGTAGGAGCACAAAGTGAACCTCACCTTTTCTTGTTTTAGATATTTGAGAAATTCAAAAATAAGAATTCTTATGAGGAAAATCTAGGTAGCATGGAAGGAAAGTTGCTTCTAAAATCCTGGACTAAAAGTAAGGATGCCTTAGTTAAAAGTATGAATGCCCTAGTTAGAGATAAGAGAAAGAACAAATCTATGGCAAGTCCTATCCACGTAGAAAATGTTACACTTGAGGGGATTATGAAAGATGAGATGATCGAGAAATGATATGTAAGTTTCATAGATACTGGTCACGTTTTTCAAAGATTAGAAATTGGATCAAGTAGAAGTGCAGATTGCATTGATGTCACCCCATAACCTTTCTATCAATTTTTTTCACTCATCTTCTCTAGTTTGGAAATCAGAGATAAAAAAAGTGTCATGTAGTTGCTACACTAGCCCCTCATGTTGTAATAGATAGTGTAAGGTTGATTTACAGTATGAGGTAGAAAACTAGTTGATTATTATTGTATAATGGTCAAAGGTCCTACATTATGCACATGCTTTAAAGTGATATTGGCTAGTTTAAAAATATTCTTCACATCTTGGTTACCTCAAGATAGTTGGTAGTATAAATTCAATGCAACATAATACATGTGTTTTGCTCATGTAAGAAGAATCCAAGTGTGTCCATCATTAAAAAGTTATAACAAATAAAAGTTTTGGAAGTTGATTGTAAAGAAATTATTATTATTTTTAGAGCATGATATATCAAACAACAAATATGATATTCATGTGACAAATAATGGAATACAAAAAAATATATGATAAGGAGTTGACTCTATCCTCATGGAGTGGCTATGGCATACATGTGATCACAATCTGTAGGAGTTGATGACTCAAAAATTTGTACACTTATTCTCATAAGACAAAGACTGACCTTATTGTAGATTCTATTGTGAGTATTTGAACCTAATATTTATGTGTTTAAGACTCCATTCAACTTTACATCTTAAATTATATGGATCTACCACATGGGCCACCATGTGGTACTCAAAGAAGGTGGCTCAAACGATATTCATGTGATATATAATGGAATATAAAAACATATTTGACAAGGAGTCAAATCTATATTCATGGAGTGGCTATGGCATACATGTGATCATAATCCATAGGAGTTGATAATTCAAAAATTTGTACTATTGTGCTCATAAGACTAAGATTGACCTCATTATGTACTCTATTGTGACTCTTTGAACCAATTATTGATTTCTTTAGGACTCCATTCAATTTTACATCTTAAATTATATCGAGCTACCATATGGACTAGCATGTGGTACTTAAAGAAGGTGGCTTGTATGGACCTAGATCATTACATGATCATCTCCATCATAAAAATTATTAGGTTCATCAATGATAAATTCAATACAATATAATACATGTGTTTTGCTCATGTAAGAAGAATCCAAGTGTGTCCATCATCAAAAAGTTATAACAAATTAAAGTTTTGGGAAAAAAAAATATCATTCTTTTTAGAGCATTAAACATCAAATGATAAATATTATATTCATGTGATAAATAATGAAATACAAAAAATATCTAACAAGGAGTCAAGTCTATCTTCATGGAGTGGCTATGACATACATGTGATCAAAATCCATAGTAGCTGATGATTCAAAATATTTTACCATTGTGATCATAAGACTAAGACTGACCTCATTATAAACTCTATTATGACTCTTTGAACCTAATATTGATGTATTTAAAACTCCATTCAACTTTACATCTTGAATTATACTGAGCTACTATGTGGGCCACCATGTGGTACTCAAAGAAGGTAGCTCATATGAATCTATATTATTAACATGATCATATCCATCATCAAAGTCACCAACTTCTGAAGAACACAAGCTTATACTGAGAGGGGGGTGAACAGTATAAAATCACTTTTTACTTTTCTTTCCCAAATAGTATTAATCAATATAATCAATGGAAATATCAATAAAAATAACCAAAGCAATGCACCAATCATCACACACTATAGAGACACCACAATTTACGTGGTTCATCCAATACTGGCTACTCCACGGAGAAAATATTTTACTAAAACTTTCTCAATCAATCTCTTGGGAATCCTTCCCAATTACAATGTTTATGGACCTCTGTCCAAAGAAGATGTTGATCCCCTAATCTCAATTTCATGGATATCTTCCATAGAAGAACTCTTTCCCCTTTTGCTCTGGCTAGTGATATTCTAGAAGACTCTGTCTCTTTGTTGCTCTGACTTATGGATATCTCTCCACTTGAAGACTCTTCACTCATATCTGTCTTCAATTGTCCTGGTTGCTGGATCTCTATCCACTGAGACTCTATCCTCTGTAATCTATCACATCCAAAGCTCTATCAATAGATTCACTTAGAACCTCCTCAAATATGCTCAATAGGTTCACTCATAACCTACTCAAATTTGCTCAATAGGCTCACTCAGAACCTGCTTAAATCTACTCAATAGGCTCACTCAGAACTTGCTCAATAGGTTCACTTAGAACCTGCTCAAATCTGCTCAATAAGTCCTCTCTAGGACTTGCTCAAATTTGCATAGCAAGCTTTCACAAAAGCTTACTCAAAATTAGTCCACAAGCCTTCTCAAAGACTTGACTCAAATCAGCTTAACAAGCTCACACAAAACTTGTCCAATCACATAGAATCATAAAGAGAATTGTTAGAGACTCAATTTTCTAAACTCAATGCTCAACCAATATATCAATTCAACCTCATAGAAGCATAAAGAGAATTGTTAGAGACTTAATATGTTCTATACTCAAATCCTAATCTTAACTCAAATCAATCTCAACTCAACTCAACTCAATCTCAACTCAAATCAACTCAGCTCTTTCTTATAGAAGCATAAAGAGAATTGTTAGAGACTCAATATGTTCTATTCACAAACTCAATTTCTTTCTCAACTCAATCTCAACTCAAATCAACTCAGCTCTTTCTTATAGAAGCATAAAGAGAATTGTTAGAGACTCAATATGTTCTATTCACAAACTCAATTTCTTTCTCAACTCAATCTCAAATCAAATCAGAATATAGAATAGTTTATTTTATAGAACTTGAATAACCACTTCACACATTCACTTGACTAGGCTCAAACAACTCTACTCAACCAATCACCTCTAGGAACAACTCTTTCTCACAAACCCTATTCTAAGCATGAATCAATCAACTCAAAATGTTTCCAATAATGCTCAACCACAAATCTCACATAACAATGATACTCATGTTCTTTTCTAACTCAAGTTCAAGTTATTTTCTCAACCAATGGGCTTCAACAACAATGCTTATAAAACAAGGTTTAATCACAACTCTCAAACCATAAAACCTTGAAGCATTTAAACCAACAATTTTGAAAAGGAAACCACAATCAATATTTTTATGTCCAATGATATTTCAAAAATCAACCACCATAAAAAATCAATAGAGAATATTGCCCATACCTTATTAATGCCAAGAAGTTGTCCACAAAATCTGCCACACTCAACACAACTTTCCTTTCCAATCTCAATGAGGGTTAGTGGACTTCAAATAATAATCACAAAATAAAGAATAACTCAATTTACACCTTTTTACTCCAACTCAATAATCACATCCACCAAAGATATATTCAATAACCCTCAAGCAAAATATTTTTCTCAAGAATATTTCAATAATTAAAAGCACTCTCCAAATAACATCTCAAAAATGTGTCAAATAAGTAATAATCCTTATTACTCCTCAAACCACTTATACCCTAAAGAAATTAAAATCTATGCTTACCTACTTATCTCTCCAAAAACCACTTTTACTATAAAATTTATGCACAGATTTTAAACTAACTTTTAGCACCCAATAAAACAAAAAAATTGTTTTAATTTTCTTTTATAACTTTAATGCATACCTTGGCACGAATTTTGGAATATCAAACACAACATATAAATATTGGTAGCATGCGCACGAAAAACCACAACCAGTGCACTATTTCCCTTTTACATAGCAAAAGGGAGTTCGCAGGATTCGAACCTGAGTCCTACGACTCTTGCATCCTAATGGTGCTTGCACACCATGTGAGCTAGCACTCCACACAAGACCAAAGGCACCTCACTCTCCTTTATCCTCCATGCAACAACCAACACAAAATAAATTTCTCCTTTCTCAAACAAAACGAAGTGCACGCGATTCGAACACTCAACCACTTGCCTCCCAATGCCTTTGCGCTGCTCGAGTTGCCAACATGCCACACTACCCACGATGTCTTGGAATCTGACCACACCTCGATTTATTCGCTGCCTCTGCCTTTAAACGTTTTTCACATGAGCTCTTTTCGTTTTTCAATAATCACATGAACCACAAGAGTAAGGATGAGGAATAATAAACCTTAGTCATCCTTTTATATAGTCTTCTCCCTCATATTTAATGACGTCGGTGAATTACTTTTATTTTAATTTTAAAATTAAAATTAAAATTTTAAATAATTTAAAATTTAAACTAAATATCTCCATCACCGAGGCACCTTTTTTGATCAAACGAAAAGCCAACTTGGGTTTTAACAAAAACCCATTTCAGATTTGCCATCCATGGTTTTAAATAAAATCTTTTATTTTGCCTACCTTGGTTTTCACAAAAAGACTTTCCTTGCACTTTTCACAAAACATAGTGCATGCCATCATAGATCCTTTTGAAATCAAATAACCTTTTGACATCAATGACAACATTTTAGCTTAGGGAATAAAAATTTGTAACAACTTCATCAATGATCAATTCAATGTAATATATTAAATATTTTTTGCTCATGTAAGAAGAATCCAAGTGTGTCCATCGTTAAAAGTTATAACAAATTAAAGTTTTAGAAGTTGACTGCAAATAAATGATCATTATCTTTAGAGCATGAAATATCAAATAACAAATACAATATTCATATGAGAAATAATGGAATACAAAAAATATCTGATAAGGAGTCGAGTCTATCTTCATGGAGTGGCTATGACATACATGTGATCACAATCCATAGGAGTTGATAATTCAAAATTTTGTACCACTATGCTCTTAAGACTAAGACTAACCTCATTATGGACTATATTGTGAGTCTTTGAACCTAATGTTGATGTGTTTAGGACTCCATTCAAATTTACATATTAAATTATAACAAGCTTGTTGGAATATATTACATTATTTGGTACATGCCAATGTACCACCTTGGGTACATCTTTAGATTAGGAGTGTGTCTTAGATTAAGGTTTGAGTAGTTACTTCATGCAATGTAATAAATGCACAAGTGTTAGAATGTGCAATGATGTAAATGTGCATGTAGTCCACATGTACATGAGTCATAGGTTAGGTAGATGAAGAGTCATGGGTAGATGAAAGGCCAAGGGACATATCTCCCTATATATAGGCCTTTGATAGAGTGAAGCAAAAGATAAAATGCAAGAGAGAAGCATATAGAATAGTAGAGCATAGTGATGAGAAGAGAAGGTAGATACAATGTAGATCATGCAAGAATTTTTGGAGTGTTTAAGACCTCCATTATATTACATTGTACTATTTTTGTGAGCTTTCATTAATGGCTATTTTTTGAGTTATTGCAGAAGTTTCTCATATAGTTTTCCTACATATTATATTGCCATTATCATATAGTTAACATTGCTTGCTCATTTTAGATCTTGTGGTTGCATTTCCTTTAATATATATCATCAAAAGCTAACAAGTGGTATCAGAGCACAAGGTAGATTGATAGGAAATAGAGAGAGCCACAAGAGAGATTGAGAGGAGATAGGAAATCTCATTTTCAAAATTTTTGAAATTGCATTTGGCTAGAGTCTTTCCACAGAGTTGCAGAAAAACTTGTGAAGACTAGGACTCAACATTGATTCCACTAGATTGACAAATCAACTAGTGAAGTTTATTTTCTTTAGATTTAAATAAATTACTATTATCATTTTCTAATACTTTGTTGCAGAAAAGAGGAGATTCAAAGAAAGTTGGGAAGCTTCCTACAAGAGCTAGGAAGAATATCTTCTTTAGAATCAATCCAACACTTGAAGCAACAAGTTGAAGATTGAAGATTTGGAGGCCTAAGAAAAAGGTCCCATTGCAGGATTTGTAGATTAAAGATTCCAAGTAAAATATTGAGAAGAGAGGAAGAGGCCAAAGAAGCCACATTGAAGACTATAGATCAAGGAGGAGGTCCAAGAAAGAAGGCCCCATTATAGATTGAATATTGAGGAGAACCAAGAAGGAGGTCCTCATAGAAATTTGAATATTGAAGACTTTAGAGTGAAGAAAGAAGAAAGCAACTCTAGAAGGAGGAGACCCAAGAAAAAGGTCTCATTGAAGAACTTCTAGATTTGGAAGATTGAAGCTTGAAGATAGAGGACTAGAAAAGTCCTATTGAAGATTTTAGAAGTTGCAAAAATTAAAAGACCCAAGAGAAGAGGTCTCAAGAAAGGTTGAAAGGAGAAAGAAGGAGAAGGCTAGGAAAGCCTCATTGGAGAATTTGAAGAAGGCCATTGGAGGAGATTTGAGGAGAACTCAAGTGAGAAGATTGATAGCAAGGAGAAGTTCCTGATAGAGAAGAATTTGGGATAATTATCGCCATCCAATAACAAGCCCAAAAGAAAGAAATATTTGGCAAGAAGTTTACCAAATTCTAGAAAGGATTTCCAAAGACCTCAAGACATTCAGATTCTTGAGAAGAAGGCCAAAAATAGGCCAAGATTGAAGTCAAAATTTAACAAGGAGATTAGAGGAGAAAGGAGCTAGAAGAGGCCACCATATTAGAGAAATTTGAGGACAACATATCGAAGGAGAAATAGGCTACATGAGAACCTAAAAATTTTAGAGTTCAAGGATAGTTAGAAGGCAACATTTGGGCAACATTAATAGCTACTAATTTTTAGAATTCAAGAAGGCTACTTGGAGGAGAGTTGAAGCCACAAAACCATAGTTTTGGGCAGCAAGTTAAAGGAGTTACAAAGCTGAAAATTGGGAGAGTTAAGGAGCTGATTTGAATAACAAGAAGAGCTGCAAAATAGACTAGTTTAAAGTAGCAAAGTAATACAAATTGAAGCTACAAATTTATCAAACTCGGAGCAGCAATTAGGTGATCCAAATCACCAAGAAATCTATCACCATACAAAGATCAAAAAGGTATGCAACATTGGTGCAAAAGGTTCATTAATTAAAAATTTATATTTATCTTATTATTAAGTTTTATTAAGCACCAAATTCAAGGTTTAAAGTTGCAAAAGGAAGGTTTCTAGTTTAAGTCTTCAAGGAAGTGCAGAAGATATTTTTTACAAGGAGTAAAACCTGCACATAAGAAAGAGGAGTTAGATATTTTTCAAAGGAAAATAATAATATCAACTTCCTACTATCTATTGAAAGCAAAGAAGACATTATTCTCAAGCATAGATTTGATATACAATAGTGCAAAGCATAGCCATCCAAAAGGCATAGTATTTGCATGATTAAAAAGCTTGGAATCATCATTGGAAAGTTAACCAAGCAAGGAGACTTAGGAGAGAGTTGCCAAGGAGGAGAAGGCAACATTGAATCCACCATTAAACATAGGTAAAGCTACAACAAGTCTTGGTGAAGAGAAGCTACCAAAGGAGCACTACAACCACCAAGGAATAGAGAAGGTGCCACCTTACTAAAGACAAGGAAGAAAGCTACATAAAGAGACTAAGAAAGTCTCAAAATCTAGGTGCAACTAAGGTATTCTATCTTAGTTTATAGAAGATTTATTTGTAGTCCATAATAGCACCATATTTATCTTTTCCAAAGTAGCAAAAGGAAGACAAAATTTGAAGTGTCTTAAGACACCAAAGTAGCATAAAGTTGCAGTCATCAAGCGATAGTATTATCCAGTCTAAGGAAGAAGCTATGAAGCAAAGGGAAAAGGGCCAACTAAGGGCTCAAAATCATCTTATTCAAGGTGTCTAAAGACACCAAATATGATGCCATAGTCCCATGAAGGTAGTGCTCATAGTGCAAAAGGAACCTGCAACAAGAAAGGAGACTAAGTAAGGACAACATAGCACCAATAGCAAGGACAACATAATGCAACTAAGGTGCAAGTTGCAAGGAGAATAACATAACAAAGATACAAGTAGCAAGGAGTGTTACCCAAGTGGAAGAGGAGAGAATCTTGGATGAACAACCACCTAGAAGAGAGCATTGAAACACCATAGGAGGAGCCACCTTCATTGGAGAGGAGCCACCATACATTGGAGAAAGCACATTGTTATTGCAAGAGAAGCCAAACAACTTGCAAGGAGTTGGCAAGAGCATTAAGGAGATAAGGGACATTGAGTGCTTGGTTACATGCAAGGGAAGAAGCCTCCACTTGCCACACCAAACAAAGGAATCTTGTGCCATTTGGCACAAAGGAGAAGAGCACCTATGAATTCTTAGTAATGCCTCAGAAATATAATGCCTATGCAAGGAGAAGAGCATCCAAGTCTGAAGTAATGCTCCATTCAAGAAAGAAAAGAATAAAATATCATTACTTCAATGTCCATAAGGAGAGATAACACATGTGCCACCTAAATCAACGTATTCTAAAGACTGTAACATCCCTATGCCACCTAACAAGGAGATCTACGTTCAAGGGCAATGTAAATGCCATGTGGCATGCATTCCAAAGGGAGATAGAGAAGTATTAATAGCCTTACCTAAGAAGAGCATGCATATCAAGCTTCCATAGGTCAAAGAGCATTGAAGGGAGAAGAGGATAGTCTAGAGTGCACCATAGAACATAGTGCAATTAATGCATAGTGTCATACCTTGAAGATTGAGGAGAATACAACATTCAAAAGCTTTGAAAGTGTAGTCAAGGAAGAAACCAATCAACACGTAGTGCATCACATCAAAGAAAGGTATATTTACATTGAATTAATATTTGCTTTCCATCAAGTGCAAGGAGATATAAGGTACATTATTTCTAAGGTTAAGTTTAGCTAATTATTGCATGGAGATATAAGGAAATTACAACCTTAGATTAATCATTGATGGTTTAGAAAGCAATTAAAGCAAGGGGATTATATCTTTAAGAGCTATTTCAAATTGCATTATTTGAGATTCAATTATCAAAATATTTACAAATAATTAAACTAGGAGATATAAGGTTTTCTACCTTGAAATTGAAGCATTATTTTTGCAAATATTATCATTTTCTAAATTTCTAAATTAGGGAGATATAAGGAGTTCAACACCAAATTAAAAATCTTGAAATTTAGAAACCATATCATTAATTCAAGGATATAGGAAGCAAAACATAGAATTGCTTGAAAGTTGGAAATTATTGTTGATACTAGTCTCTTATACAAATTGAAGGGACAAAAGGAATCCAACTATAGGTCTTGGAAAATAGAGAACCTTATCAAATTGAAGGTGCATTAAATTATCTTTAGCTTTCTATTTATTCATTAATAGGAGAAATAAGGTGAAAAAATAGAAGTTGAACATTAGGGATTCAACTCAAAGGAAAATCTAAAGAAAGCTAAGCCTACTATCAAGACATATTCAAAACATTTAGTAGAGACAAGGTATTCCACAAAACTCAAGAATTGAAAGGATATTATCAAATACTAGGGAGCCAAAAGGAATACTATCTAGAAATTTGAAATATTACAAATAAGAAATTACAAAACATACCTCAAAAGGTTGAAGAATTGAAAGGTAGTATTTGATCATATACAAAACTAGGGAGTCATAAGGTAGACAACTTCAAAGGTTTTGAAAGATACTCTCAATATACAATACTAGGGAGCTATAAGGAATTCCACCTTAAAGATCAAAGTAGAAGAAGCATGGATGAAATAGTGAGAAATGCATTCAATAATGAGGAACTATTCCATGAGTTGAAATTTTATTCTCAAAACTTAATAGATACCTTTGATGGATACAAATATTTGTCCACTAGTAAAAAGGAAAGATTCTCATTGTTCCTCAAGGAAGCAAAGGAAGGAAATTTTATGACACTAATTGGTTATCTACATGAAGTACTTTTCAGAGCTTGGTGGAATACTCAAAATATGGTTATATTTACATCAAAAGAATGTTTGATGATATATCTATCATTAATTATTTTTGAATTCTTTCAAAACATGAAACAAAATAGTAATCCTAGCCAATACTATTGTGATGATATACTAACTCATCATGATGAAGATATATCACTAGGAAAAATGTAGAAAAGAAGAAGAAGAAGAAGAGGAAGCATGATAGAAAAGAAAATATGAAAGAAAATACTTTCAAGCTGAATGCAGTTCAAAGTGAACCAAAGGAACAAAATGAAGATACTAATTATTTACTTGATCAAGATACATATAGGGAGCAAAATGAATAAAGCAAAAAAGAAGAGTTCCAATTCTAGAACTAGGATGAAGACCATATTGAAGACTAAAGTCTTCAATACCCAAATAATGTAATATAGGAGGGTGTTGGAATATATTACATTATTTGGTACATGCCAATGTACCACCTTGGGTACATCTTTAGATTAGGAGTTTGTCTTAGATTAAGGTTTGAGTAGTTACTTCATGCAATGTAATAAATGCACAAGTGTTAGAATGTGCAATGATGTAAATGTGCATGTAGTCCACATGTACATGAGTCATAGGTTAGGTAGATGAAGAGTCATGGGTAGATGAAAGGTCAAGGGACATATCTCCCTATATATAGGCCTTTGATAGAGTGAAGCAAGAGAGAGAATGCAAGAGAGAAGCATATAGAATAGTAGAGCATAGTGATGAGAAGAGAAGGTAGATACAATGTAGATCATGCAAGAATTTTTGGAGTGTTTAAGACCTCCATTATATTACATTGTACTATTTTTGTGAGCTTTCATTAATGGCTATTTTTTGAGTTATTGCAAAAGTTTCTCATATAGTTTTCCTGCATATTATATTGCCATTATCATATAGTTAATATTGCTTGCTCATTTTAGATCTTGTGGTTGCATTTCCTTTAATATATATCATCAAAAGCTAATAGAGCTATGACATGGGCCACCATGTGGTACTTAAATAAGGTGGCTTATATGGACCTAAATCATTAACATGATCATGTCCATCATCAAAATCACCAGGTTCATCAATGATCAATTCAATTCAACATAATACATGTGTTTTGCTCATGTAAGAAGAATCCAAGTGTGTCCATCACTAAAACGTTATAACATATTAAAGTTTTGGAAGTTAATTGTAAAGAAATTATCATTCTTTTAAGAGCATGAAAAATCAAATGACAAATATGATATTCATGTGAGAAATAATGGAATACAAAAACAAATTGACAAGGAGTTGAGTTTTTCTTTATGGAGTGGTTATGGCATACACATTATCACAATTCATAGGAGTTGATAATCCAAAATTTTGTACCACTATGCTCATAAGACTAAGATTGACCTCATTATGGACTCTATTGTAAGTATTTGAACCTAATATTGATGTGTTTAGGACTACATTCAACTTTACATCTTAAATTGTACCGAGCTACCATATAGGTTAACATGTGGTACTTAAAGAAGGTGGCTCATATGGACCTAGATCATTAACATGATCATATCCATCATAAAAATCATCAGTTTCATCAATGATTAATTTAATGTAACATAAGAAATGTTTTTTTCTCATGTAAGAAGAATCCAAGTGTGTCCATAACTAAAATGTTATAATAAATTAAAGTTTTGGAAGTTGATTGTAAAGAAATTATTATTAAATTTATAGCATGAAACATCAATTGGCAAATACAATATTCATGTGAGAAATAATGGAATACAAAAATATTTGATAAGAAGTCGACTCTATCTTCATGGAGTAGCTATGGCATACATGAGATCACAATCCATATAATTTGATGATTCAAAAATTTGTACCACTATGCTCATAATACTAATACTGATCTCATTATGGACTCTGTTGTGAGTCTTTGAACCTAATATTGATGTGTTTAGGACTCCATTAAAATTTCATCTTAAATTGTACTCATCTACAATGTGGTACTAGACTAAGGTGGCTCATATAGACCTAGATCATTAACATGATCATATCCATCATCAAAATCACTACCTTCATAAATGATCAATTCAATTCAACATAATACATGTATTTTTCTCATGTAAGAATAATCCAAGTGTTTCCATCATTAATAAGTTATAAAAAATTAAAGTTTTGGAAGTTAATTATAAAAAAATTATCATTATTTTTACAACATGAAACATAAAATGATAAATACAATATTCATATGAGAAATAACGAAATACAAAAAATATTGGATAAGGAGTGAAGTCTATCTTCATGGAGTGGCTATGTTATATATGTGATCACAATCCATAAGAGTTGATGATTCAAAAGTTTACACTAGTGTGCTCACAAGACTAAGATTGACCTCATTATGGATTCTATTGTGAGTCTTTGAACCTAATATCTATGTGTTTAGGACTTCATTCAACTTTGCATCTTAAATTGTACCGAGCTACCACGTGGGCCACCATGCGGTACTCAAAGAAGATGAGTCATATGGAGCTAGATCATTAACATGATCATATCCATATCAAAATTACTAGCCTCATCAATGATCAATTCAATGCAACATAATACATGTATTTTTCTCATGTATGAAGAATCGAAGTGTGTCCATCATTAAAATGTTATAACAAATTAATATTTTGGAAGTTGATTGTAAAGAAATTATCATTATTTTTAGATCATGAAACATCAAATGAAAAATACGATATTCATGTGAGAAATAATAGAACACAAAAAACATCTGACAAGGAGTTATGTCTATATTCATGGAGTGGCTACAACATACATGTGATCACAATCCATAGGAGTTGATGATTCAAAATTTTGTACCATTGTGCTCATGAGACTAAGACTAACCTTATTATGCACTCTATTGTGAGTATTTGAACATAATGGTAATGATTTTAGGACTCCATTCAACTTTGTATCTTAAACTGTACTAAGCTAGCATGTGAGCCACCATGTGGTACTCAAATAAAGTGGCTCATATGGATCTAGATCATTAACATGATCATATTCATCATCAAAATCATCAAATTTATCAATGATCAATTCAATACAAAATAATACATGTGTTTTTCTCATGTAAGAAGAATCCAAGTGTTCCCATAATTAAAAAGTTATCACATTAAAGTTTTGGAGGTTTATTGTAAATATATTATCATTATTTTTAGAGCATGAAACATCAACGACAAATACATTATTCATGTGCAAAATATTGGAATACACAAAATTATTTGAGTCGAGTCTATGTTCATGGAGTGGCTATGGCATACATGTGATCACAATCCATAGGAGTTGATGATTCTTAAAGTTTACACCATTGTGCTCATAAGACAAATAATGATGTCATTATGGACTCTATAATGAGTCTTTAAACCTAATTTTGATGTGTTTATAACTCTATTCAACTTTGCATCTTAAATTATACTGAGCTACCATGCGGGCCACGATGTGGTACTCAAAGAAGATGGATCATATGGAACTAGATGATTAACATGATCATATCGATCATCAAAATCACCAAATTCATAAATGATCAATTCAATGCAGCATAATACATGTGATTTGCTCATGTAAGAAGAATCCAAGGGTTTCCATCATTAAAATGTTATAACAAATTAAGATTTTGGAAGTTGATTGTAAAGAAAAAATAATTATTTTTAGAGAATGAAACATTAAAAGACAAATACTATATTCATGTGAGAAATAATGGAATACAAAAAATATCTGACAAGGAATCAAGTCTATCTTCATTACGTGGCTATGACATACATATCATCACAATCCATAGGAGTTGATGATTCAAAAGTTTGTACCATTGTACTCATAAGACTAAGACTAACCTCATTATGGACTCTATTACGAGTCTTTGAACCTAATGGTAATGATTTTAGAGCATGAAATATCAAATGACAAATATGATATTCACATGATAAATAATGGAATACAAAAAATATTTGACAAGGAGTTGATTCTATCTTCATGAAGTGGCTATGGCATACATGTGATCACAATCCATAGGAGTTGATGATTCAAAATTTTGTACCACTGTGCTCATAAGACTAAGATTAACCTCATCATGGACTCTATTGTAAGTATTTGAACCTAATATTTATGTGTTTAGGACTCCATTCAACTTTGCATCTTAAATTGTACCGAGCTACCATATGGGCTAACATGTGGTACTCAAAGAAGGTGGCTCATATGGACCTAGATCATTAACATGATCATATCCATCATAAAAATCATCATTTTCATAAATGATTAATTTAATACAACATAATAAATATTTTTTGCTCATGTAAGAAGAATCCAAGTGTGTCCATAACTAAAATGTTATAATAAATTAAAGTTTTGGAAGTTGATTGTAAAGAAAATATTATTAACTTTATAGCATGAAACATCAATAGGCAAATACAATATTCATGTGAGAAATAATGGAATACAAAAAATATTTGATAATAAGTCGACTCTATCTTCATGGAGTAGCTATGTCATACATGTGATCACAATCCATATGATTTGATGATTCAAAAATGTGTACCACTATGCTCATAATACTAATACTGATCTCATTATGGACTCTATTGTGAGTCTTTGAACCTAATGTTGATGTGTTTAGGACTCCACTAAAATTTCATCTTAAATTGTATTGATCTACAATGTGGTACTAAAATAAGGTGGCTCATATAGACCTAGATCATTAACATGATCATCTCCATCATCAAAATCACTACCTTCATAAATGATCAATTCAATTCAACATAATACATGTATTTTTATGATGTAAGAATAATCCAAGTGTTTCCATCATTAATAAGTTATAACAAATTAAAGTTTTGGAAGTTAATTATAAATAAATTATCATTATTTTTACAACATGAAACATCAAATGATAAATACAATATTCATATGAGAAATAACGAAATACAAAAAAAATTGGATAAGGAGTCAAGTCTATCTTCATGGAGTGGCTATGTTATATATGTGATCACAATCCATAAGAGTTGATGATTCAAATTTTACACTAGTGTTCTCACAAGACTAATATTGACATCATTATGGATTCTACTGTGAGTCTTTGAACCTAATATCTATGTGTTTAGGACTTCATTCAACTTTGCATCTTAAGTTATACCGAGCTACCACGTGGGCCACCATGCGGTACTCAAAGAAGATGATTCATATGGAGCTAGATCATTAACATGATCATCTCCATAATAAAAATTACTAGCCCCATAAATGATCAATTCAATGCAACATAATACATGTGTTTTGATCATGTATGAAGAATCGAAGTGTGTCCATCATTAAAATATTATAACAAATTAATATTTTGGAAGTTGATTGTAAAAGAATTATCATTATTTTTAGATCATGAAACATCAAATGACAAATATAATATTCATGTGAGAAATAATGGAACATAAAAAACATCTGACAATGAGTTATATCTATATTCATAGAGTGGCTACAACATACATGTGATCACAATCCATAGGAGTTGATGATTCAAAATTTTGTACCATTGTGCTCATGAGACTAAGACTGACCTCATTATGCACTCTATTGTGAGTCTTTGAACATAATGGTAATAATTTTAGGACTACATTCAACTTTGTATCTTAAACTGTACTAAGCTAGCATGTGAGCCACCATGTGGTACTCAAAGAAAGTGGCTCATATGGATCCAGATCATTAACATGATCATATTCATCATACAAATCATCAACTTCATCAATGATCAATTCAATACAAAATAATACATGTGTTTTGCTCATGTAAGAAGAATCCAAGTGTTCCCATAATTAAAAAGTTATAACACATTAAAGTTTTGGAGGTTGATTGTAAATATATTATCATTATTTTTAGAGCATGAAACATCAACGACAAATACATTATTCATGTGCAAAATATTGGAATACACAAAATTATTTGAGGAGTCGAGTCTATGTTCATGGAGTGGCTATGGCATGCATGTGATCACAATCCATAGGAGTTGATGATTCTTAAAGTTTACACCATTGTGCTCATACGAATAATAATGATGTCATTATGGACTCTATAATGAGTCTTTAAACCTAATTTTGATGTGTTTATGACTCTATTCAACTTTACATCTTAAATTATACTGAGCTACCATGCGTGCGACGATGTGGTACTCAAAGAAGATGGATCATATGGACCTAGATGATTAACATGGTCATATCGATCATCAAAATCACCAAATTCATCAATAATCAATTCAATGCAGCATAATACATGTTGTTTGCTCATGTAAGAATAATCCAAAGGTTTCCATCATTAAAAAGTTATAACAAATTAATATTTTGTAAGTTGATTGTAAAGAAAAAATAATTATTTTAAGAGCATGAAACACCAAAATACAAATACTATATTCATGTGATAAATAACGGAATGCAAAAAATATCTGACAAGAAATCAAGTCTATCTTCATGATGTGGCTATGGCATACACGTCATCACAATCCATAGGAGTTGAGGATTCAAAATTTTGTACCATTGTACTCATAAGACTAAGACTAACCTCATTATGGACTCTATTATGAGTCTTTGAACCTAATGGTAATGATTTTAGAGCATGAAATATCAAATGAAAAATATGATATTCACATGATAAATAATGGAATATAAAAAATATTTGACAAGGAGTTGATTCTATGTTCATGAAGTGGCTATGGCATACATGTGATCACAATCCATAGGAGTTGATGATTCAAAATTTTGTACCATTTTGCTCATAAGACTAAGAGTGACCTCATCATGGACTCTATTATGAGTCTTTTAACCTAATGTTGATGTGTTTAGGACTTTGTTCAACTTTACATCTTAAATTATACCGAGCTACCCTATGGTACTCAAAGAATGTGGCTCATATGGACATAGATCATTAATATAATCATCTCCATTATCAAAATCATCAACTTCATAAATGATCAATTCAATACAATATAACACATGTGTTTTTCTCATGTAAGAAGAATCTAAGTGTGTCCATCATTAAAAAGTTATAGCAAATTAAAGTTTTGAAAGTTGATTGTAAAGAAATATCAAATTTTTAAAGCATGAAACATCAAACAACAAATATGATATTCATATGAGAAATGATGGTATATAAAAAATATATGACAAGGAGTCAAGTATATCTTAATGGAGTGGCTATGGCATACATGTGATCACAATCCATAGGAGTCGATGATTCAAAAGTTTATACCATTGTGCTCATAAGACTAAGATTGACCTTATTATGGACTTTATTGTACGTCTTTGAACCTAATATTGATGTGTTTAGGATTACATTCAACTTTACATATTAAATTATACTAAGCTACCACATGGGCCAATATGTGGTAATCAAAGAAGACAGATCATATGGAGCTAGATCATTAACATGATCATATCCATCATCAAAATCACCAACTTATTAAAATAGTCAACCTCTCTTTCACAGGTTTCATTACTAGAATAGAGAATAGGAGCTCTATCCAAAATATGTGGATCATTAGAATATGAGTTGGATTCATTCTTTATCAAACACAATATTGTTATTTATGTGTAACTTCTTGGATCATGATCCATAATACCATAAGCTCTTACCTCATCATTGTATCAAATAAAGATGCATTTCTTGGGCTTTTCTTCCAACTTTACCTATATTTGTTTTAGAATATTTATAAATATTATGTAACCAAATCACTTGAATGTGTGATAATGAGGTTTTAACCCTTTTCCATGTTGCATTTAGAGTGATATCATCTAATATTATTGTGGGTATAAGGTTTATCTGATAAGTCATTTTGTATTTAGCATCAATTCAAAATATTATCTCTAACTATGTGTTAATCAACCTATTTCACATCATATCTTTAATGGAGTAAATGCCTTTGCAACACAGTTTTATTGATACATATAAGAAGCTATCAACTATTACCTAATGTCATTATTCTTCATAGGAAAGTAAAAAAGTCACTACTAGTGTACTCCCCCTCGATCTAAGTGAAGCATATAGATATGACAACTAATGGACTTCTCCATAAGATATTTGAACTCCTTGAAGAACAATAAGACTTTATGTTTAGCCTATAAATAGTAAACCCATATACAATGTGTGTGATCATCAATAAGATGTTAAAAATACCTATACACATTGAAGTTGATATCCATGGGTTCATACAAATCAATGTGCACTAGGTCAAGGGGACCAATTTCTCAATAGCTAGTAGATCTAAATGGGGTTTAGTGTTATTTTTATGCCAAGAATATTGAATAAATACCACAATTTATTGATGGAGAGAAGCCTTTCCTCATATTATGGTTATGAAGTGCTTTTAGATAGCTAAAACTAAGGTGTCTATATTGTTAGTGCTAAAGAGTGGCAATATAATCAAATTTGGATTTTAGAGTTTGGTTTTCAAAAGGTACAATGGAAACCTAAGTCATATTGCCAATGCTAGAAGCATGGGAAATGACTATGGATCCTCCATACTTTCCTTGAATGAGATAAAACTTTTTATCTCTTATACTATTAACTCAAATTTTAAATTCTAATAGATGACTTGAAAATAAGTTCTTCATTAGGTTAGGCACATAAAGAACATCAATAAAGCAACAAACACTAGAATCAAGATCCAAAGATACATCATTGATACATGTACCATGTAGGTACAATTGTTGTCAAGAGTTATCTACTCATGGTAAGAGGAATAGTCAAGAAACTCAAACCATTCCTTCTAGCCTTTCATATGTTTTATATCCCTCGATTCAATGTATCAAATCAAGCAAAGTTGAGAAAATACATCATAATATTATGTGATATATACAAACTCTTTCCCATAAAATTTTATATCCTCTATTACGACATATTCCTCTACCATTATGGACCTTTATGTTTTTCTCCTTATGAATGCTTTTAGTTCTTACAAAGAGAACCATGTAAAAATATATTATACTTATAATATTTAAGCACAAGCCTTAGCTTCCCACATATACAATAACTCATATTGGAATGTGAATAGTTTTCTTATTGCTATTGTTGATTGTGCCATTTTTGTTGTTATTCTTTCTTGGATGGGTGTCTACTACCTTTCTTTGATTGCATTACCTTGCTTCCCTTTTGTTGGGTGATTAGGGATTAATATTGTACTAAATTTATATCATGAATTGCTTACTCCTACTAAAGTAAATTTATATCTTCAAATTCAAACTTTGGTTACCGACATTCAAGGTCATCATAAAAATAATAAATGTAGGTGGTAGAGCACTCAGGACATGGGGACAAGAGTTTTATTGGTCACAATATTAGCTAACACTTAGAGAGAGGTCTATAAGTTAGTAGTTCTCCTAAAATAAACCTCTATCTTCTCATCGATCAAGTAGTGTAATTGACTCTATAACTAGAAAATTTCGTTCTTTTTTTTGGATTCAAACACTATGTGGAGTTTACCACACATATTTTTTAAAATCATGAGATCATGGATGCAATGTTGTATCTCATAAAATATGTCAACCATGATGATGAGTTAGGATTTCTAATTTGCCTTATAAAATTTTCTCTGCTCATTACTTTCCATTAAATGTCGCTAAGTGGATCCTAATCTTCAAACTCAAGATAATCTTGAGTTTCATCTTTTTGGTGGAATAGTTGTTTTCCTTCAATAATTGAGAGTAAAAAACAAGACTTTTTGGGTATTGATTACCATGTAAGTGTTTCAAGCAAACAAAAAAATTAAAAATTATAATGTGTAAGAGTAAAATAGTCAACTGAAAAGTTTTCAAAGCTTAAAAAAATGAGTAAAAATAGATCAAAATTTGTACAATAATTCAACTTACACCAATATAAAGGAACTTATCTTAGTTAATATCAACAATAAGAAATAACTATCAAATGTATTCTTCTCAAATGATACACATAAGCATAATCTTCTACTTCATACCCATCTTCAAGCTTTGACTTGAAACTCCATGCTCAAATCTATCTTGCTCAACATCTCTTAAAGAGCATAGTAAAAACCTATTTATTGATCATCAACATGGTAGAATTTTTCTTCAAAGAGAATACCAATGAAAGTATGTCTTATTACCTAGTGTTGTGTAAGTGTTTATGAAAGTATTATATCCTCCAAAAATGGTATGTATAGTAGTAAGGATACTTAAAAGCTATAGAAGATGGAAGAATTGAATATGCTATAGGATGATGAATTTGCAATTGTGCATATGTCCTCCTTATGTAGGTCAACAATGGTAGAAAATATATATGTTCTCCATATGAATTTTTCGATAAAGCATTGTTAAAAAAACTCTCCTTTCGTCCATGCCAATCATTTATTTGTTTTTTCAAATTTCCTTCTTTCACTTGGAATAGATCGTATTCATACCATTTTTCATTAGTACTCTCACTTCCCTTTGATATTAAAATCTATGTACATTGCTCCTTGAAAAAACTTCATATTGGTGGAAGAACACTATGGAGTTTGATATTTGCAATATGAGTAGTTATTCTACACATTCAAAAATGTACATAACTAGCCTCTAATATCTCCACATCCATAATATTCAATGCATTTATTCAACCATGTCCCATTTTAGTCTAACGTGTTTGCATTCACCAATCCAATGGTACATTAATGTTTGAGCCTAGTTAGAAAAATATATCCAAATTGGTTTCCATTGTAGAATTGGATCTAAGGTCTTCATAATAGCATATAATGCCCTTGATGTCTTCATAATAACATATAACACCCTTACTCTTTTGGTAATCCAACATACACTAACATCTTGTATAACAAACTATTTATTCAGCATGTCTCGATGTTAAGAGCTTATATATGCAGATTTAATATTCCAACATAGGAATGAGAATTATTATTCCTAAAAGTGACCTGAGGGTATCTGTCTTATAATTGATCAATAATTCCTCATCTTACTTTTATTGTTTACACTCTTAGATACTATTGAAAATTTGAACCACAATACATGGCATGTCTTCATTGTACTTCTCATTGCAATCATGAACATAAATTTATCCTCTTTATTCAACTATATTAATCACACATTTGCATATCCAAAAATCAAGTAATAACTCTTCCTTCATGCAATAATGGTAAGAAATAATGACTTCCAAAGCTTTCTATTCAAATGCCCTCTATCTCTCAAAAACGACCAAGAATAATCAGTATTACTTTCATACTAGATAATCTCATTGAAAATACCACAATGAAACTTTTATTTTTATATTTTAATAATCTATGTGTGGCTTTTGTTGGGGGCCACTCCCATTACATGTCATGACCCTCCCTTGGCAAACTTGTTATATGTATGGATTCAAGTTTTTGTTGTGATGAATTGGTAATGGACAATCAATTACTTCATGAGTAGAGACACAAAACATACATTATCAGAATGTTTTATATATTTTGTCAATGAATAGGATGAGAATTCCATATGCTAAGTTTGAGGAAGAAAGAAGTAAATCTTAAGAAATAGAATTTGTTACCTTCTTTGAGTTGCAAGTACTTGTAAATCATTTTAACTTTTAGATTAAGTTGTTAATATTTATTTACTCATCCTGACTTGTTGGACTAATGTCAAATTCTATGTTGTTAATAGGGAGTGAGGATTGCGAAGATGGTTAAATATTGATTTTAACTCCTCATACCTTGATGAGTAAATATTAAAAAAAAATATATATACAATATTCATGGAATGGTTGTTAATGGAAGTGGAGGATCTCTTGTTTAACTAACCAAACTTTTGTTTTAAATTGGTCCACTAATTTATAAATTAAATGACAAGCTCTGGAGTGTTAGATTTTGATATAGTGTGCAATGGGTGATAGCAATCACAAGATGTAGAATAATATCAAAGAAAGTAAATCTACGAGATGACTGAGGTATGCTATAAATAGAAATAACCTAAATGAATACAATGTAGCTATGGATGAAATGAGAATTCCATCAATAAAGCTACTGAACTACATTGCATCCATCACCAATATATGGTGATCTACATAGCACTGTGCTACTACCTACAAATGTGCTCTAAGAAGATCTATCTATCTATGTCCTCGACTCTATATTTGTATTACAATGAGGCTATTCTTATATAGGAAAATATGTTCCTTGACCAACGCTCTACCTAGTTGTGCAAGGGACAACTTGCACATATATAACTTACACATTGACACTTGTGTATTTATTACATTGCATGAAGTAACTAGATAACTTTTTCCTAAAGTAATCTGATGTCCCAAGTATGTACCTTGGAAGATACATTTACATGACCCAAATTATGGAATATACTCTATTTCTAACACCACCTTGTATTACATTATTTGGATATTGAAGACTTTATTCTTCAATATGGATCTTCTTCCATTGGATAATGGAATTTGTATTATCCTTTAATGCTTACTGTGTTCAAGTTCAGTAGGTAATATGTGTCTTCATATGATGCAAAGTAAGTTGTACCTGAAGGTTCTTTTGGTTTTTGTATATGTTCAACTGGTTCAATATTCATGATGCCATGTTTCTTTCTAGTATGTCTTTTCTTCATTTTTTTCCTTCTCTTCCTATGATTCTGCATTAGTGCTGGTGAAATATCTGCTTCATGACAAGTTAGCCTATCATCACAACAGTATTGTTCTTTATTGCCAAATTTTTTCTTGTGTCGAGTAAGTACAAACATAATTAATGATAGATAAATCATCAGACATTTTTCTAGTTGAAATATAACCAATATTTGTGAGTTCCACCATGCTGTGAAGAGGATTTCATGAAGATAGTTAATCAATGCTGTAAAGTTACTTTCTTTGGCTTCTTTAAGAAATAAAGAGAATTTATCTTTGTCACTAGAGGGAAGATACTCTTATCCTTCTAGATTATCTATTAAGTTTTGAGAGTAGAATTTTACTTCATGGAATCGTTCTTCATTATTAAAATATTTTCTCAAAATTTCATCCATGATAGTTCTTTGAAATAGTGATTATTACTATTTCTTAGAGTTGAATTTGATAGAATATTAGTAGTCTACCTTATAGCTCCCTATATTAGGATATATGATCCCTGATTGAAGTATATAAGCTTAATTTGTTAAAACCTGTATTAATCCTTAGGATTGTAGGCTTCCTTATGTCTCCCTAGAAATGAGAGTATGAACACCTAATTCTAGGTTTTGAAGACAACTTATATCTTTCCAACTTGATAATATTTGATAGATATTATTATTAAGTTTTGTAGAATGCCTTATGACTCCCTAATGATTTTTGGAATACGATATAGTGCATTGTAAAATATAGTTCAATTTTGGTTGATTTTGTATAGTTTTTTTAAAGATCAAAAATCAACTTTTCAACACCTTATTACTCCTATTGAACTAAGCATTTTTTTATTCTGAAGAGGTTTAAATGTTGGATTCCTTTTGTCCCTTTTAAGATAATTTTTGAGACAAGAATATTATAAATTTCCAACCTTAACAAAAAATCTTAATAACCTCTTTTTGTATCCCTTAGGATTTTATTTAAGTATTTATAATTTTTTGGAAAATTAGAACACATTAATATTTTCAAACATTAAATGGATTAATTCTAAGTAGTATTCCTTATTTCTCCTCGATTGTGTTTTGCAAATATTAGTCTACTTTGATATTTAATTTGCCTAAGTTTTACTTTCAAATAAAGATTGATTTTCTTTAATACTTCAACCTTATAATATAACCTTATAACTCCCTTTTTAATGAAAGTAAATTATATGATGAAAATTTTACATTAATAAGGCTATGTACCTTTATGAAATCGGAGGTAGTCTAACCTTCTTGGACGCTATGAATAATGACATATTCTTCCACTTGTTATTGGCTTCAACACTCTCTTTAATGCTTCCTCGAATCATTTGACCGAGAGTACTACTCTTTGCTACTTTTTAATACTCTCGAATGCTACATTCTCCCTAGTCCAAGGTACCTTTAATAGGTGGTCAATATTTTTGACAAGTTTGAGTGACAAGTGTCACAACGGTTTCATTCAATGCTCCAAGGATGCTTTGGACACTTGGTGGAGTCACCAACTCTGTTCTAACACCTGTTACAAGTGTCACCTTTGCTTGGAATGTTTTTATTCCCTCTTTGTGCACTGTCCAAGTGGCTTCTTTGCTTCAACGTATGTAAGGCCTCTTACTGTAACTCTTTTGGATGAAAGTAACTCCTCTTCCACATGGAATATGGGTGCCAAAATAATGTTGTAACATCTCCTTTCACATGTGTGAAATTCAACGTTCCTTTGTGGGTGTTTTAGGGTTCTTTTGGAGAATGATAAGTGGCACCTTCTTTCCTTTGCATGCCCTTGTCTTATCAACACCTTCTTGCAAGCCCTTCAACGTATTTTTCCACCTTGTTCTTTGTTGTACTTCATTGGTGTTGAGATATTTCCAGCCAAGCAATGCTTATGGTGGAGCTTTGGTGGATATTTGGAGGAGCTTTGGTGGCTCTTGAATGGAGTTCAAATGGTAGCACTTTGGTGGAGACTTCTTGATGCTCCAATGATGGTATTGAATGCTCCTTGATTGGACGTATGATTCCAATTTGCTTGCTTTGATTTCCCTTGCTTATATGTTGCTGGATTTATCTCCTTTAGTGAGCAATGTGACACCTTTCTTGTGCTTTGTAGGTTACCTATTATGGTTGTCCAACCCATGCACGATGTGAGCCCTTTTGAGAGGCTTCTTTATGCTTGGAGTGTGCTAGTATTCTACCGCTATTGGTTGGTTTACCCTACGGATATTGTACCTTTGAGGAACCTTCAAATTTGCCCTCTTTCCTATATAAACTATGTTAGGATAGTGCAATACAATGTAACAAATTTGTGTATAAAATAACCGTTATTGCACCCTTTTTTGCACTCCTTTTTTTAGGTCTGAATTTCTAGTTTTGTGGCAAAATTTTTGAATGCAATGTAAGGGTTTTGAGGTTGTCTCTTTTATTAGACACCTTCCCCTTTTTGCTTGGTATTTTACAAATCCAATACTTGTAACCACTTGATAGAAGATCCTTTTTTGATGTAGTTTTTTGCACTTTTCTCCTTGTAACTAAACCTTATTGTGCTTTGGATTTGAGACTCACCAAGTCTCAATGATTTGAAGCTTCCTTTTTTGATTTTGGGTAGTTGTCTTTCTTCTCCAAAACCTGGAGGATTCGAGGCTGATTTGGTGGCTTCTCTTGGCCACTAAATGTTGCAGATTTTTATGCACTAATAGTATCTTTAGACACTTTGACAAATTCTGATTTTGTGCCTTTCTCAAGAACACAAACACTAAGCTTTTTGAGAGTAATATAGTAGTGCAAATGAACACACTATTTTACTTTTAATGCACTAAAAATCACACCTTATCACTCCAATAAACTCTCAAAATAATTTATAAGTGCACTTAATCAATTTACTGCAACTAATCAAGAATAATCTGAAATGAATCTTCAAGAGTTATTCTGCAATTTCACTACAAACAAAGTTGTAGGAACTAGTCTTATTTTTATTTCCAAAGTAGATATTTGGTAGTTGATAGATAGTTGTAATTTTATAATCTAATCAACTCCAAAGCTAATGTGCAAATGAACCTTAAAAGGAACTTTCCCTTTTGCACTTTTGAAGACTATAATTCAATTTTCTTCTTTTGCAACTCTAATCCAAATTAAGGTGCTTTAACAAATCTGATAAGTAATCCAATTAATGAATCTACTTGCACCAATAGTTGCTTACCTTTTTGAAATATTTTGTAGCTCTTTGGTGTCTAAGATCACCAAGTTGTTGCTTTGAGTAGGATCTTGCTGCTTAGTTTCTTCTTCACCAAAAAGTGGTCTCGAACTTTCTTTTACGAGCCTAGGTTTTGATGATTTGATCCTTTAAGCAATATTATCCTTTTGCTATAGATTTGGAGAAGTCTTATTTCTAAAATGGTGCCTTCTTGCTGTGAGAGGTAATCTTCAAATATCTTGGATTTGGTAGGATTCTCCTGTCTTCAAGTCTTCTTATCAAATTTTGACTTCAAGAAGGATCTTCTTCTCAAGATTCTAAATGTCTTGAGGTCTTATGATATTTGGCACTCCTTGCCAAATTCTTCTTCTTTTGGGCTTGTTGTTAGATGGTGACAATTATCCCAAATATTTCACTATATTCTATAGTGAATTTCTCCAATGAGTTCTCCTTTGATGATTTCTTCAGTAAGGCTCTCCAAGCCTTTTACTGGATGCTCATTGAGACCTCCCCAAGGTCTTTGATCTTGCAACTTATTCTGGTCTTCCTTGAGACCTTTTCTTCAACCTTCTAATCTTAGAAGTGTTGGTGGTGAGATCTTCTTCTGGATCTCTCATTCTGCTACTTCTAGATTCGAGTAGGACTCTCCTAGTCTTTCTTCTTCTTCCAAGACTAGAAGTTCTTCAATGAGATCTTCTCCTAATATCTTTACCTTCAATTTTTCTTTAGGTGCTGGATTGATTCTAAAGAAGATACTCTTCCTAACTTTATTGTAGGAATTTTCCCAACTCACTAAATCTCCTTTCCCTGCAACAAAGTATTAGTACTGAAATATTAATCTGCTTCTGAATCAGATACTCTCTTCTGGAGTCTTCTTCAAGATCAAGGCTTCTATGGCTTTTTTTAGTATCAAGGCTTTTGTGGCCTTTTTTATTCAATTCAAGGATTATGTGGCCTTTTATTCTGGATCAATTCTTCTATGGCCTTTTTTTCAAGAACAAGGTTTCTATGGCCTTTTATTCTGGAACAAGGCTTTTGTGGCATTTTCTTCTGGATCAAGGCTTCTATGGCCTTTTCTTCTAGATCAAGGCTTTTGTGGCATTTTCTTCTAGATCAAGGCTACTATGGCCTTTTCTTCTTCTGTGAAGTTCTCAATCTAGCAATGGATATCTCCAGTCTCCTAACTTCACCATGACTCTTCTCCATAAGTCTTCTTCCATAGTATTATTTTCTTGCACAAGGAACTAATCTCTGCACTATGAAGGCACGCCGACCTTCGGGCAACGAAGTTGAAGTCTCCTAGCTTTCTATTGTAGGAGGTATCCCAATCATCTGAGAATTAATTTTCTCTAACAAAAGAAACTTTGGGTAATAGTTAACAAATTCTAGATATCCTGAATGATCTTCACTAGTTGATTTATCAATCTAGTGGATTGAATGTTGAGTCCTAGTCTTCACGAGTTTTTCTTGCAACTCTGTGGAAAGACTCTAGCCAAATGTAATCTCAATATTTTTGGAACTGAGATTTCTTTCAATCCTCACTTGTGGCTCTCCCTAATTCTACCACCTAGACTCTTCTGAGAGTTTTTGATAGTGGTTGGTCCAGCAATGCATCAAGTTGATAAAAAACTTAGGCTCAATGATAATGGTGGTTTTCCTATTGATCTACTGTGGCTAGATCTACCGTGGCTCTGATACCACTATTAGCTTTTGATGCAGTATGCAATGGAAGATAGCAATCACAAGATGTATAATAATATGAAAGAAAGTAAATCTGTGAGATGATTAAAATATGCTATAAATAGAAATGAAGAAAATGAATACAATGTAGCTATGGAGGAAATGGGCACTCCATGAACAAAGCTACTAGACTACATTGCACCCATCACCAATATATGGTGATCTACACAACACTATGCTACTACCTACGAATATGCTCTAAGCTTCTATATTTTGCTTGTTACAATGAGGCCCTTTTTATATAGGAAGATAGGTTCCTTGGCCAACACTCTACCTAGTTGTGCAAGGGACACCTTGCACATATACAACTTGCACATTGACACTTGTGCATTTATTACATTGCATGAAGTAACTAGATAACTTCCCCCTAAAGTAATCTAATGTCCTAAGTATGTACCTAGGAAGGTACATTTACATGACCCAAATGATGTAATATAATCTATTTCTAACACGGGTGGCACCAAAGGACGAGTATGCCAGGAATGAACTGGAGATATGGAGGTGATTGAAGTGGGAAAAATGGTCGAATAGAGAAAGAGGGAGTGATCACCGAAGGAAAGGGAAGGACAATTTTGGTGGATGAAAGCAGTGAGAATAGTTGAACGAATATGGTAAGGTGTGACATGAGCGCACAAGAGTCCAAGGGGTTGTTCGAAGAGTTAGCATGAAGGATTGGAGCTAGTGAACTATGAAGATATTACTATAAAGAAAAGGTATTTAAGTAAAACCAATCTCTAGTTAGTGCTTACTTAGCTTTCTTTTACGTTGAAATATAGAAGTGAAAGTTCACTTTGTACACATAAAATTGAGTGGTGTTGTGATCTTTGACATCAATTTGGTTTATGTTACACTAAAGTCTCTTGAATATCCAAGGGTGTGGTCTTACCAAACCAAGTTGACACTGAGTGTTGTTAGTCCTTTGGTGACGTCTCGTCATTGGACAAAATGTGTTTGGGCTATCTTGTTTTGGTTGAGTCATCTAAACTCTGATGGATTTTAGAATCCTATGACATAGATACAGACGTAGGAGTCTAGGTGACTATTAGAATAGTGCACTGAGAATGTTGACTTTCTATTGCGAGTATAAGTTTTTAAATTGTCATCTATGAAGGATAACAATGTATTGTTTTGGCAATAATGTGTAGTAAGCATAATAGATATTTTTTGGGTCCTTTACCTGTGTGTGTGCTGAAAAATGTAGGTCTGCTAATGTGAGTACTCCCATGAGAAGTAGGTTGACAAATATTGAGGCTCCAATAGGTGTCATAGGTGGTTTTGAATATTTTTTGACCAATATGTAGTCATATTAGCTATTTTGGTCCAAATGGTAACTTGTGCATCGACCAATAGGTTATGGGTCGATTGGAATGAATTATTGATAGAGCAAGTAGATATTGTGGTGTGTTACCATTTCAGTGATACAAAAGTTTTACTTCTAGTTCATATTAAAGGCCCAATGATATGTCACTGCTAATAATATTAGGGTTGGCTTTGCATTATGGAAATGCTTATGATGAAGGATAGATGAAGAACATTGGATGTCTTGGAATTTGGAATCCGAACCTGGTAAATTGAGTCTTGTTGTCTATTGATGGTGCAATTGATCCATAGTGTATAGATAGTAGGATAATATGGTGACCATGTGTTATTGAGTGTGATGAACACTGCAATATAGCGAGAACTAGAAATTTAACCTTGTAATGCTTGTAATGAGGATGGTCGGGTTGTATTAAGCCGACTGTGATGTTTGGCTATGGAACCAAATTGAATGACCAGTTTGATAGTAAAGAGATGGAAGCTTTTGGAATTTTACTAATGTGGTAGGAAGGCTTTATGAATGCCTAGCCAAAATGTATTTATCCCTTTGATCATGCAATAAAATATTGAATTATTTTGTTGTTGGGTTTTTACCTTCGGGTTTTACCAAGATAAATCATTGTGTTATGGATATTGTGATGGTTTATTGTGTTGGAATTATGTTATTTATTTTTGAATGGAATGGTATGATAAATATAATTAGTTCTTTGAAATATGATTTTATGAGTTGCGCATTGTTGTGTAATTTCAAGAACATTGTTGTAATAGCTTAGCAAGTAACAATCATTGAAATGGAATGCTTGGAAACTTTTATTAATTTAGAAGAATCTTACTATCAGTTATCTGTATAGCGAGTAGCATATGTATCTTGAATGGTTGCTTTATCTAGTGTTGAATATCCGCATGGCTGAATGAAAATTTATTCTTCTTCATTTTGGAAAGATGTGTAAGAGTCAATTAAGCAAGTTTATAAAATTGTAAATATCTCAGAGTAGCAAACTTGGTTGTAAGAAGAGAATTTGATTTAGTTACAAAGTGATAGCAAAGGTAGAATGGACTAAGCCTTCAATGAAATTTTAGTTAATCAAGAAGTTCTAATGATAGTCTATGTGTATCGATCTCTAAAAACCTATCATAGAATGACTTATGGTTTGGGTGTTACAGCGTGGTACTCTCGAGAGAATGAGAGAAACAATTTAAGACCACCATAGGTTATGTGGAGGTTGTAGTTGTAATTTTAAAACAAGGAAAATGTTGGTCCATGTTCATAACCATAAGCACGGTTGAATTAGGGATTGGATAATATTATTAGAGATTGATAGGGAAAGATGCCTATATTATAAATAAATAAAAATAGAGAAGAGGAATAAAGATAAACTACCCTTGGGTAAATCCATGAAAGGAGACTTGTAGGGCATGTAGACTTAATAAATATATTAAATGAAAGTTAATTTTGGAAACATGGGTAGGCTTTGTTGATGTTTTACAATACTTCTGCACTAAAGGAGATGTGTAGAAAGTATAGTTGTAGTGGCCTTTGGTACTTTACACTAAAATAATTGTGTAAAGTAAAGAATTGGCTAATCCTAGATCTTCTACACTAAAGGAAATGTGAAGAAGTATGAACTAGGACTCCACATTTCGAAATAATGAAAGAGGAGATATCTACTAGCTAAGAAATGAGTAAGTTAGCTAGTATGAAGGAATGACATCTAGTACTTCCCAGAATGACTTGTGGAAAGTAGATATGGATGACCTCAAAGCCTTGTTGACTATGACCAAAGGATTAGGGTAAGAAATAGTTAATGAAGGACCACTATGATTCAACTGGGTGCTAACGGATTTGAGTACTTGGTTAAGTAGAAGATTGTTAGGTATATATATATATATATATATAAAAAAACTCTTTCTTAAATTGGATATTTTAGGAAGTGAATGATTTTTGGGTCATGACATCTAGTATCAGAGCATGGTTCGTAGTGGGATAGGTTCACTACATAGAAAATAGTTTTGGTATGTAGTAGAAAGCATACGTAAGTAGGAATTGAACCCTACCAATAAGAATACCTATTAGAAGTAAATTTATTGAATTACTTGAGATGATAGGGTAAATAATTACTAGTGAGAAGAGCAATTTGAAGGACTAATTGCTAATAGATTCTTACTACCTCTTTTGTGTATGGCTAGGGATAATGCCACCAAAGAGAAGAAGAGGAAGTGTTGCCCCATCGACAAGGTAGACACAATAGACTAATGTGGAGACTAGAAATCTAAAGGTGGGATCAGGGAACCCTAGTGATGAAAGGGAAAATCCTAATAATGAGAATCTCATTAAGACAATGGCTCTACTTCGAGAGTAGATAGAAACCCAAAAATAATTGTTGGATGTCGTGTTGAGTCGAGAAACGTAGATAGGAAACCCTAGAGTGAGTTAGGAAAATGAACCTCTGACCGAGGCATAGCAGGCTAGGGTCAGATTAGAGGTCGAGTTGGGTAGGGAAATGAAACATTTGAAATCTTCCAAATTTAATGGAGAGGAATATGGGGACAAGGTCGAGGTATGGTTAAAAGAGATAGAAACATACTGTAACATGAAGAATTTTTCCTCAAGCACTCGAACCTCTTATGCCACACTGCATTTGCAAGGTGATGGTTTAGCTTGGTGGGAAGCGTATAGTGATGAACTAGGTCTTGAGGCAGTAGTTGACCTAAAATGGGTAGAGTTTGTAAAAGCCTTCAAAGATAGATTTCTCACAGAATATTTCTATACCCAAAAATTTGAAGAATTCTCTAGACTTCGGTAGGGGACTAGGATAGTGGAAAAGTATTATCAAATATTTATCAAGTTAATGAAGTATGTACCTACTTATAACAAGAAAATGAAGATCCATAAGTTCATATTGGGAGTGAACCCTAGAATTGGACAAGAAGTGGACATGAGGGAACCCAAAACTCTATAGAAGGCCTACGATTTAGCCAGGAAAGCTGAAACATATCTCAAACCCATATTTGATTATGAAAGATTAGATGAAGAGGGTAAAGAGGCACTAAGAAAGAGAAATAGTGCAAGTTTTGTAAAATGGGAAGAGAAACAAGCAAACAAGAATATTTCTCAACAAGGACCGAGGAAATGATAGGAAGAAAGGAAAGTTTAGGAAAAGGTTCTAGGGGAAGAACCGAAATAACGACAAGGGTAACAACAAAAAATTATAAGGATAGATTAATTCTCCATCTATAAAAGAGCAGAAGAGGGACAGAAGTGGAAAGAACATCCAAGGTCCGAAAGAAGGATGTTATCTTTGTAGAGGACCACATTATGCTTCTAATTGCCCATGGAGAGCCAAAATGAGTTCTAAAGGAAAGGAACCAATGTACAAAGAAACTGCACCTAGAGAGCCCACACACAAGATTTATGCAACTACAAGAAACCAAAATCTTGATGGTCAAGCCACACCACTAGTGATTAAAGGTAAGATTTTTGGTAGGGATGTTAAAATCTTAATTGATAGTGGTGCTACAGATAGTTTTATTTCCACTAGTTTAGTTAAAGATATTTTAGAAAGGCCTAGAATCTTGGCTCATGGGTGGAAGGTCGAGTATGGTTCAGGATAAACCTACTTCATCAATCAATATTATCCTATGGTAGAAATTGCCTTACCTAATGGAATAATAGAAGGATGTTTGTATGTAGCACCTTTGCATGCTTTTGACATAATTCTAGGAATGGATTGGCTGTAAGTGCATAGGGTAATACTCAACTTTTAGGATAGATGGATTGAGTACATAGATGATAGGGGTGTTGTGCGTAGGATGTATAGTCTTTAGGGGGCTTTTCAACCTCAAATCCTATCGGCAATGCAACTTAAGAAGGCCATAAAGAAAGGTGGAATGGTCTATGTTATCAAGATAAATGAAATTGATGAAGAGAAGAAAGAGGAAGTGTTTGAGAAACACCCAATTCTTCAGGATTTTAGGGATGTTTTTCTAGAATATTTACCTAGATTACCTCCTAAATGGGAATTTTATTTTACTATTGAGCTTCAACCTAGAATAGAACCAATACATAGAGCTCCTTATAGAATGAATCCCATAGAAATGCAAGAGTTGAAGGTGCAATTGCAAGGGTTACTAGAGAAAGGATTGATCAAACCAAGTGTATCACCTTGGGGTGCACCAGTATTATTTGTAAAGAAGAAGGATGGTTCCTTGAGATTATGCATAGATTATAGAATGTTAAACAAGGCAACTATCAAAAATAGATATCCTCTACCTAGAATCGAAGATCTCTTTGATCAACTCAAAGATGCCACAATCTTCACAAAGATTGATTTGAAGTCAGGATACCACCAATTAAGGATCCATGAGGAGGATACCCATAAGACAACCTTTAAAACTCATTATGGACATTATGAGTTTGTTGTCTTGCATTTTGGCTTAACAAATGCTCCAGTGGTATTTATGAATTTGATGAATAGTATCTTTAGGAAGTACTTGGATAGATTTGTACTGGTATTTCTGGATGATATTTTGATATATTCCAAAAATAAAATAGAGCATGATGAGCATCTCCGGATTGTTCTAGAACTATTAAGGAAAAATCAGTTGTATGGGAACCTATCCAAGTGTGAATTTTATGTGTTAGAAGTGCAATACTTAGGACATATAGTGTCGGCTGAAGGGATCACAGTGGATCTAAAGAAAATAGAAGTCATTTTGAATTGGCCGCCACCTACAAATGTGATAGAAGTTTGAAGTTTCATGGGCTTAACTAGATACTATAGGCGTTATGTGAGGGACTATGCCAAGATCACCTCACCAATAACCAACCTTCAGAGAAAAGGAAAAGAATTCAAGTGGATAGAGAAATGTGAGGAAGCCTTTGGTTTGCTAAAGCAAAATCTTACCACACCTCCTATATTAAAGGTACCTGATCCTCAAGGAAGTTTCTCTATTTGTACAAATGCATCACTAGAAGGTTTGGGAGGAGTGCTCTCTCAAGAAGAAGCAGTGGTATCCTATGGATCTAGGAAACTAAAGAGACATGAAGTTAATTATGCAACCCATGACTTAGAGTTGGCAACTATAGTTTTTGCTCTCAAGAGTTGGTGATATTATCTGGTTGGGAGACCCTTTGAGCTAAGGATAGACCATCAGAGTCTGCAATATATATTCACTCAATCATTACTCAATGCTAGACAAAGAAGATGGATGGAATTCCTCATAGAATATGACTTTGGCATTGAGTATATTAAGGGAAAAGAGAATAAAGTCATCGATGCATTGAGTAGGAGGAGACACATACAAGTTTTGTCTCACATCCATGTCAACTTGATGGAACAAGTCAAGGAAATGCAAAATCAGGATGCATACTACAACCAAATTCGGGAAAGGATGGAAAGGAAACCTGATGAAAACAAGGACTTTGGCATCAAGGATGGTTTCATATGTTTTAAGAATAGAGTAATAATTCTTAAGACTAGAAATTTGAGAAAGATGATTTTGAATGAAGCACATAGATCTCCATATTTTTCTCATCCAAGAGGAGCAAAGATGAGGGAGAATATGAAAAAGATATTCTTCTAGCCAGGAATGAAGAGAGACATAACTAAATTTATCGCTCAATGCCTCGAGTGCCAAAAGGTAAAAGTAGAACATAGACATCCTACTGGTTTGTTGTATCTGCATGATGTGCCTATGCAAAAATGGCAAGTAATTTCAATGGATTTCATAGTAGGACTACCTAAGAACAGGTTTCAGCATGATGCAATTCTAGTAGTGGTCGATAGACTGACCAAGATGGCACACTTTATACTCAAGAACACCAAGGATGATGTCATGGCTGTGGCTAATAGATTTGCCAAGGAAATATTTTGGCTTCATGGTTTTCTAGAGGTAATCATATCAGATAGGGACCCAAAATTTACATCTAAGTTTTGGCAATCCTTGCATCATGCCATTGGTACTAGATTGAATATCAATTCTACTTACCATCCAGAGACTAATGGGAAAATTGAAAGAGTGAACCAAGTACTAGAGGACATGCTTCACATGTACTGTATGGATCAAAAAACTCATTGGGAAGATTACTTGCATTTGGTAGAATTTACCTACAATAATGGTCACCATTTGACCATAGGCATGGCTCCATTTGAAGCTTTGTATGATAGGAAGTGCAGAACACCATTGTCATGGGATAATCTAGAAGATCATATTGTGCTTGGTCCAGACATGGTCAAATAAATGGAGCAATAATTGAGGGTGATCAAAGAGAAGTTGAAGGAAGTGACAGACTATCAGAAAAGTTATGTCGATCTTAAGAGATCACCAAAGGAGTTTGTTGTGGGTGACAAAGTATTTTTGAGGGTTAAGCCAAGAAAAAGTGCAATTAAATCCACAAAGTTAGATCCTCACTTTGTTGGACCCTTTGAAATCTTAGAGAAGATTAGTCCTATGGCATACCAACTTGCCTTACCACCCAATCTATCCAAGATTCACAACACCTTTCATGTTTCTTTGCTTAAAAGGTATGTTGCTAATCCAGAGCATGTGTGGGATTTTTCTAATTTGTAGATGGCAAACCCAGAGGCTATAGAGGTTCAACCAGTAAAAATCCTTGAGTTCCGATCTAAATCGATGAGGAAAGGAACTTTGGAGTAGTGCAAAGTTTAGTGGGACCATTACACTAAAAGGAACGCTACTTGGAAAAAAGTAGCAGATATGAAAAGACACTTTCCATTTCTATTTGAAAATGTTGATTAAAGACTATGTTATATTTTTATTTTTATAAAACACAAAGGATTGTGTTAAGCCTAAGGGGGGTAGGATGTCATGACCCTCCCTTGGAAAACTTGTTATGTGTATGGATTCAAGTTTTTGTTGTGATGCATTGGTAATGGACAATCAATTACTTCATGACTAGAGATGCAAAATATACATTATGGAAATGTTTTATATATTTTGTCAATGAATAGGATGAGAATTCCATATGCTAAGTTTGAGGAAGAAAGAAGCAAATCTTAAGAAATAGAATTTGTTACCTTCTTTGAGTTGCAAGTACTTGTAAATGATTTTAACTTTTAAATTAAGTTGTTAATATTTATTTACTCATCCTGACTTGTTGGACTAATGTCTGATGTTATGTTGTTAACAGGGAGTGAGGATTGCAAAGATGGTTAAATATTGATTTTAACTCCTCATACCTTGATGAGTAAATATTTTATATATATATATATATATATATTTATACAATATTCATGGAACGGTTGTTAATGGAAGTGGAGGATCTCTTGTTTAACTAACCAAACTTTTGTTTTAAATTGGACCACTAATTTGTAAATTAAATGACAAGCTCTGGGTGGCATCAAAGGATGAGTATGCCAGGAATGAACTAGATATGTGGAGGTGATTGAAGTGGGAAAAAAAATGGGCGGATAGAGAAAGAGGAAGGGGTCATCGAAGGAAAGGGAAGGATAGTTTTGGTGTACGAAAGCAGCGAGAGTGGTTGAACGGATACAGTGAGGTGTGATGTGAGAGCGCAGGAGTCCGAGGGGTTGTTCCAGGAGTCAGTGTGAAGGATTAGAATTGGTGAACTACAAATATATTACTATAAAGATAAGGTATTTAAGTAAAACCAATCTCTGGTTAGTGTTTACTTAGATTTATTTATGTTGAAAGATAGAAGCAACGATTTGCTTTGTACTCGTAAAATTGAGTGGTGTTGTGATTTTTGACATGAATCTGGTTTATGTTACATTGAAGTCTCTTGAATTTCCAAGGGTGTGGTCTTACCAAACTAAGATTATGCTGAGTTTTTTTAATCCTTTAGCGACATCTTATTGTTGGACGAAATGTGTTTAAGCTATCTTGTTTTGGTTGAGTCATCTGAACTCTGACGGGTTTTAAAATCCTATGACATAGATATAGATGTAGGAGTCTAGGCAACTATTAGAATAGTGTGCTCAGAATGTCAATTTTCTATTGCGAGTATAAGTTGTTAAATTGTCATTTGTGAAGGATAACAATGTATTGTATTGGCAGCAATGTGTAGTAAGCATAATAGATATTTTGGGTCCTTTAATTGTGTGTGTTGAAAAATATAGATCTGCTAATGCGAGTACTCCCATGAGAAGTAGGTTGACAAATATTGAGGCTCCAATAGGTGTCATAGGTGGTTTTGAACATTTTTTGACCAATATGTAGTCATATTAGCTGTTCTAGTCCAAATGGTAACTTGTGCATCAACCAATAGGTTGTGGATCGATTGGAATGAATTATTGATAGAGCAAGTAGATATTGTGGTGTGTTACCATTTCAGTGATATGGAAGTTTTACTTTTGGTTCATATTAAAGGCCCAATGATATGTCACTACTAATAATATTAGGGTTGGCTTTGCATTATGGAAATTCTTGTGATGAAGGATAGATGAATAACGTTGGATGTCTTGGAATTTGGAATCCGAACCTGGTAAATTGGGTCTTGTTGTCTATTGATGGTGCAATTGATCCATAGTGTATAGATAGTAGGATAATAAGGTAACCATGTGTTACTGAGTGTGATGAACACTGCAGTATAGTGAGAACTAAAAATTTAACCTTGTAATGCTTGCAATGAGGATGGTCGGGTTGTATTAAGTCAACTGTGATGTTTGGCTACGAAAGTAAAACTGAATGACCAATTTGATAGTAAAGAGATGGAAGATTTTGGAATTTTACTAATGTGGTAGGAAGGCTTAATGAATGCCTAGCTAGAATGTATTTATCCCTTTGATCATGCAATAAAATATTGAACTATTTTGCTGTTGGGTTTTTACCTTCGGGTTTTACCAAGATAAATCATTGTGTTATGGATCTTGTGATGGTTTATTGTGATGGAATTATGTTATTTATTTTTGAATGGAATGGTATGATAAATATAATTAGTTCTTTGAAATATGATTTTATGAGTTGCACATTGTTGTGTAATTTCAAGAACATTGTTGTAATAGCTTAGCAAGTAACAATCATTGAAATGGAATGCTTGGAAACTTTCATTATTATAGAAGAGTCTTACTCTCAGTTGTCTGTATAATGAGTAGCATAAGTATCTTAAATGGTTGCTTTATCTGGCGTTGAATATCCGCATGGCTGAATGAACATTTATTCTTCTTAATTTTGGAAAGATGTGCAAGAGTCAATTAAGCAAGTTTACAAAATCATAAATATCTTAGAGTAGCAAACTTGGCTGTAAGAAGAGAAGTCGGTTTAGTTACAAATTGATAGTAAAGGTAGAATGGACTAAGCCTTCAATGAAATGTTAGTTAATCAAGAAGTGCTAATGATAGTCTATGTGTATCGATATCTAAAAACCTATCATAGAATGACTTATGGTTTGGGTGTTACAGCGTGGTACTCTCGAGAGAATGAGAAAAATGATTTAAGACCACCATAGGTTATGTGGAGGTTGTAGTTGCAATTTTAAAACAAGGAAAATGTTGGTCCATGTTCATAACTGGAAGCACAGTTGAATTAGAGACAGGATAATATTATTAGAAATTGATAGGAAAATACACTTATATTATAAATTAAAAAAATAGAGAAGAGGAATAAAGATAAACTACCCTTGGATAAATCCAAGAAAGGAGACTTGGAGGGCATGTAGACTTAATGAATATATTAAATAAAAGTTAATTCTAGAAACATGGGTAGGCTTTGCTGATTTTTTACAATACTTCTGCACTAAAGGAGATGTGTAGAAAGTACAGTTGTAGTGGCCTTTGGTTCTTTACACTAAAAGAATTGTGTAAAGTAAAGAATTGGCTAATCCTAGATCTTCTACACTAAAGGAAATGTGAAGAAGTACGGACTGGGACTCCACCTTTCAAAAGAATGAAAGAGGAGATATCTACTAGCTAATAAATGAGTAAGTTAGCTAGTATGAAGGAATGGCATCTAGTACTTCCCAAAATGACTTGTGGAAAGTAGAGATGGATGACCTCAAAGCCTTGTTGACTATGACCAAATGATTAGGGTAAGAAATAGTTAATGAAGGACCACTATGATTCAACTGGGTGCTAATGGATTTGAGTACTTGGTTAAGTAGAAGATTGTTAGGTATATATATAAACTCTTGCTTAAATTAGATATTTTAGGAAGTGAATTTTTGAGGTCGTGAAATTACAAAAACAAAACATCACATTGCTCTCATTACATTTCTAACAAGTTAATTAAAACATATCCAATTTTGTCTTTCTATCAAAGATATTCTTCATTTGCGTTTCTATCAAAGATATTCTCCATCTTACTCAAACTGTTAAGTTTCCATAATCAACTCCTTTTATTGCAGATACCTTCCAAAATTTAAATTTTGTTAAGATGTAATTCAATACCATGAATAACTAAAATATTTACTGTCTAGCTTCTATATCTATAAATATCTTGTCTATAACAACCTCACAATTTTTTCATACATTTTTTAGGGTTTTTATTCATTCCCAAGATATTATTTTCATTGTTATTTTTTTATATTTCTTTGTGGGTTTAGCCCCACTTCTTGTTAGTACTTGTGATATTTTCTTTTGTCTTCCCATATCAACATCCTTCTCTGTTTCTTTTTCTCTTTGTTTTTGCTTCTTGGATCTTCCTCTATTTTTTTTCATTCCCACCAATACATTCATCTTCATCAATCTCTTCAATATTCTCACATTGTTCATAGTAAGACTTATCATCTTTAGGTTCTCATTGTTATAAAGGATTTGAAGTGCAAGGAATAACCTTAAAAGCATAATCTTCTTTATGTTACCCTAGAAACCCTAAATTGCAAGGATACTCTTCTATAAAAACTATCTTCTTATTCTATCCTAAAAAACCTAAATTGTTATAGGTTTCCTCCATCCTCATTTCTTTATTATGTTGCTCTTGAAACCTTAAATTGTAAGAGATAACATCTTCACCCCTTTCACTTTTATTACATGAAGAGAATTCCATACTACTTGAGGAAATTGAATATTGTTTACCTGGAATTAACTTGACCTCTTTTGTCATCTTTATTTTAGGATTTCTCTTTACATCTTCTTTTACACCTTTAATTCCTTCTGAACTTGCCAAATAATATTATAGATAGGTTTTCTTTCCCTCTTCTTTTGGAGTGGAATACCCTTGATATGATGTAGCTTCTATTACCATATGATTTCATTCGTCTTGAAGTTTATATCATGACTAGATTTTTTTCTCTTTCTTCATAGTTTTCACTTTAAAAAATATTGCTATGTGTCCAATATCATAACAATTATGGAAACGAAATGCAATATTTTTCATAACCTACTTGTTAATCTCATTCTCTTGATTTAGATTTAATCCTAATGGATTATGGCAAAAGTTTTGAAATATCCATAGCAACACATATTCGAGTATATACATCATGCTTTTCTCCTTAGTAGTTAGTCCTTCCTTGATGAGTTTCCCTAGGGTATTTTCAATATTCTTCAAAACATCCTTATTTATAAGGTGATATGGACATCCAAAAAGCCTAACCCATATTAGAAACTTCTTAATAGTTTCTGTCTCAACAAAAAAATTTCCATTTCATGGCTTAAAATAAAGTGCATCTCTTCTTCTAAACTATGGGCCACAAACCATTATTTTATTCCTAATTTTTAAACTAAAAAATATAATGAGAAAAAACCTTTAGGAAGAAAAGTCACAGAGTAATTTAAATTTAATCCCCATTTCCACTTGATCCAGTTTTGAATCTCCAAAAACCCTAGCCATGATCTATGGAACTTACGTATTAATCCTCTACTTTTAAGAATTGTTATATCATGCTCACTCATATCATCCTTGATACTCACTTTTGGTGTAATATTTGCTACCTGGATCAAACTTTCCATGTATTCTCTCTTTTTCTTATCTCCAACTTGGGCCTCCATACTTCCAACTAGAGCATCTTGAATTCCCATTAGGCCTTTCAAAAATGACTTTACTTCCATAATGGCTAATTGGTCTTTCTCTTGGATTACACTCCCTTTCATCTTGCACTCACTCCCAGCTTGTGCACTCTCTTGCTTCACACTCTCTCCCAACTTGCATTCCCTCTTGGCTTGCAATAGCCCCTTATCTCTTCTTTTTTAGGGTGTTCCTTTGCTTCAACATTTTTTTTAGAAAATAATGTTCCACACATTCATGGTAAGGGTTTCAAGCATTGATGCACTCTGGATGAACCTGCCACTCTTCTACCATAACTAAATCTCAACTCACACTTCCTCTTGTTTTTCTTATTGGCTCACACTTCCTCTTAGCTTGCACTTCCTGTCATATCACACTCTTGGCTCACACTTCCTCCTTAGGTTGCATTTCCTCCCAACTTGCACAATGAAACTTTTATTGATGTAATAGTTTTTTTTATATAATGAAGCAAGAAGGTGCCCATTAAAAAAGAAGGAGTCAAACAAAGAAATTGGACACCATCATAATTAAATTGTATAACTTATTTATAACACATTGAAATTATAGTATTGCCAAAAACAACCTGATATAAACAAAAATTTAGTCACAACCTACAACCTGATATAAAAAAATATTTAATCACAACCTTTATGTCTATATAAAAATTGATACATAATTATAATTATTTGTGTAAAATTCTCAACTCTAGTTCATTACAAACATTTCATATCACATTTTTTGTAATCAAACTTTAAAGGATACTTTTTAACCACTTATGTTATCTTCTAAACATAATGTCTTTCAAGTTCATGAGAAATTAAAATGTGGACATCATACAATTTCATTAAATGTTCAAGATTATTGGCCAAATTGGGTTATGGAATTCTTTGACCAACAGAGGTGGAATTTCTTGTCTTTGAGGCTTTTAAAAATATTTTTAGTTAGATATTATTTTCCACTTAAGAGCATAAATAATTAAGTTCATAATACTTGAACTATAACAACGAGCCTTCTAATACTTATCATCCTTGTTATTTTAATTGGTCTAATTTCTAATTCTAATATCAATCTCTAATCCCACAAAGAGAATTATTATTATTTTAGTAGCTATATAATAGGATATTTCTCTCTTCATTAAGAAGAATTTGTGTCAACCTAATATATTAAATAATAGATTCTATAACTATAGGATCTATGATTAGATGCTTCACCTTTATTGCCTCATAAGAATATAGCTTCTCCAATTTTCTTTTATAACATCTTCACAAGATACAAATATTCCAAATCAAATTGTCTCTTTCTTATATGGACTAAAATGAAAAAATTATGAGTATCAAGAAGCTTAAGAGGTCATGTCATAAATGTTTTCAACCATTTCAAACATTGACAAGATAATGAAGTATGGAATGCTTAGACACGTCTTTATAAAAAGAAATCATGTTTGGTTGAAATGATTATTTGTTAGCTCTATAAAAATATTATTTTAATAGATAATAGAAATACTTTAGGGCCAACACATTTTTTTTAATAATCTATTTGTGGCTTCTATAGGGGGCCAATCCCATTACCAAAACAAAACATTATGTTGCTCTCATTACATTTCTAACTATCCAACTTAACTTTTATCAAATATATTATTCATTTATTTTTCCATCAAAGATATTCTCCATCTTCCTCAAATTACTAAGTTTCCACAATCAACTTCTTTATATTAGATGCCTTTCAAAATATAAATTTCTCAAGATAAAATTCAACACCTCAGATGACAAAAATATTTTTTGCCCGATTTCCATATCTATAAATATCTTATCTATAACAACTTGATAATTTCTTAATACCTTTTATTAGGGTTCTTATTCATGCCCCTAATATTCCAAGATATTATTTTCATTGTTATTTTTTATTTTTATTTGTGGGTTTAGCCCCACTTCTTGTTAGTATTTGTGATATTTGCTTTTGTTTTCCCATATCAAAATCCCTTTGGTTTTTTTCTCTTTGTTTTTGCTTCTTGGGTCTTCCTCTTTTTTCTTTCATTTTCACCAAACTTGCATCTTCATCAATCTCTTCAATCTTCTCACACTGCTCATAGTAACACTTATCATCTTTAGGTTTGTCTTGCTTTGAAGGATCTAAAGTGCAAGGAATAACCTCAAAAGCACATTTTGTTTTATGTTTTCCTAGAAACCCTAAAGTGCAAGGATGCTTTCCATAGAAATTACCTTCTTATTTTGCCCTAAAACCCTGAATTATAATGAACTTCCTCCATCCTCATTTCTTTGTTATATTGTTATTGAAACCTTAAAGTGCAAGGGATAACATCTACACCATTTTCAATTTTATTACAGGAGAAGATTCTATACTACTTGAGAAAAATGAAGATGATTTAGTTGGAATAAACTTGACCTCTTATGTCGTCTTTATTTTTAGATTTTCCTCCACATATTCCTTTGCACCTTTAATTCCTTTTGAACTTGACAAATGATGTTGTATAAAGGATTTATTTGCCTCTTCTTTTAGAGTGGAATATCCTTGATCTAATCTAGCTTCTATTACTATATGATTTCTTTGCTTCATCTTGATGTGTATATCATGACCAAATTATTTTATCTCTTTCTTCATAGTTTTTACTTTATAAACTTTGACAATGTGTCTAATCTCCTAACAATTATGGCATTGAAATGCGATAATTTCATAATCCACTTGTTGATCTCATTCTCTTGATTCATATTTAATATTAATGGATTGTAATAAAGGTTTTGAAATATACATAGCAACACATATTCAAGTATATATAGCATGCTTTTTCTCCTTAGTATTTAATCCTTCCTTAATGAATTCTCCTAGGGTATTTCCAATATTCTTAAAAAATCCCTTTGTATCGCTCCAAATTTTTCGCACCCTTACCTTCAGGCTAAAGGATCCATGCCTGGAAGGGGGATGCGAGAAGGATGGGACAATACCTCGGACTGAGAGGCCCTTTGAAGGTCCCGCCTCTCAAGGGAGGTGTATAAGGGTGAATTTTTGACGGATGGTGGGTTCACCAAGAAAATTTTGAATGACAGTTTCCACGCCTAGGTTGGGTATGTGTTTGATGTGTTCAGTTTTACCTTTAATCATTCAAATCCTAGGTTTGGCCAAATGAATCTAAACTGTTCTATATGAAATGCAGATTTAAATGAATATAGAAAACAGATTTAAACAGAAAACGCAGAGAACAAGCTAAGTGAGAAAAACCATACCTGATTCTGGCTGTCTGATGGAGGTTCTAATTTTTGAAGTAGTCCAGATCGCCTCTGATCTGACAAGATCGAGTGAGATCTGACAAATTCGTTAGAGACCTGCAATCAGAGAAGTAGACACAGAATACAGAAAATGCAGCTATGCTGATAAAGGAAAATGATGTGAAATGATAGTAATAATGTTAAAAAGATAATCCCAAATAGAAATGCAAGTAAATTATCATGCTTTAATATCTAATCATGATTTTATTATGTATTTAAGCTATATGGGTGAACTCCAAGATGTAGAATAACAGGAAATAATAATAAAACTAACTCCATGCAGAATAGAATAGCATAAAGGTATAAGAAAAGCGTAAACTCTGGGCACTGATTGCCCCCAATGTTGACTGTAGTCGAAATCATCTCGAATTGGGGCGTGATCATCCGAGATTGTACAAGATCATCTGCGACGATCTGAGCTTGCTCCGGCTGAAAAACAATGAAGTTCCTACAAAAAAACTTGAAAAAATACGAAGGCAAATGGTGATTTAAGATGGTCTAATGCAAATAGAACTCGTGTTACAGAAAATTTTAGCTAGGGGAATGTCAAGGGGAGGGCCTAAGATTAAATAGGCATAGGAAGGAGGTTGGGAGGTTGGAGATCATCCTAATCTGGAAGATCTCCAACGGGGGAGGTCTCTAACAACGTAGACACGCTTCTGCCCAACTTAGAGACGTCGTTGAAACAGAAGCTAATTATGAAAAATCAGTTTTGGGACGAAATCGTCTAGACGTTCTGCTCTAGACGAATTCATTCGATCTGAGGCGATATCGTCTGATCGGCGACGATATCGTCCAACGGTCACAACAAATCCTAAAAATGGCATGAAAAATGAGGAAACGGGTAGCAGGCGGTTTTGGAGCGAGTTTAGGGTTAAAATTTGAATTTGAATTATTACTAAAGTAATTTTAATTATTTGCTAAGGTTTACTGCGCCAATTTTAGGGTGCTACATTTTGCCCCCTCTTTAGCAAATTTTTCGAATAAAATGCGTTAAATATGAGTTCTTCTCGATCTATGAGAAAGCAAAAATTATTCTCATTTTTAGGCGACGATTCTAGGTCGAATCGTACGACAGCTTACTATGGTGCCCCCTCCGTGTTTTTACCCAAATCGAAAGTTTGAGGTAAAAACGCTAAAAAGCAAAATTTTAAAATGTTAAGTGTTTTTGAATAAAATTAAAAAAATAGGGTAAAACCCTAATTCATTGTTACTTTTCATTTTCCTGGTTTCTAGAGCTCTGCAGACAAGATGGTCGAGACAACGCACAGATCGACAGAGGTCCAGCGCGGGCTACGGGTAAGGGTCCAAACTTAATTGAGAATGCTTTAATTTTGAATTTCATGCTTTTTAGATTAATTTTGAATGATTTTTGAGCATCGCGGCCATTTTTGGGCCGTCAACGTCGTCGGGACGAAATTGTCTCAATTTCTTCGAAATCATCTCGATATCGCCGATTTCGTCCAAGGGCGAAATTGGCGATATGGGGACGATTTCGTACAATAAGGGACGATTCCCTCTTGCAAATTTGGAGACAATTTTTTCTCAAATTTTGGACGATATCGTCCAATAGTGGACGATATCATCATTTGTATGAAATTGAACTTGTTTTACTTGCATTTTTAATCATTGTTTTATTAATGATTTTTATTGTTTTGTTGTTTATGTTGCAAAGAGGATTACTAAAGAGCCGGGAATGGAAATACGGAGGGCTGAGGGATGATTTGGCCGCTCTATCTCAGGCAGAGTGAGATCAGTTGGCTCAAGTCGGCTTGCAGCATGTGGCAGATATGCCACAGGTTTCTACAGATATGGGGCTATTGACAGCCCTAGCAGAGAGGTGGTATACGGGTTCTTGTTTTCGGTTACCGACAGGGGAGATGACTCCCACATTGGAGGATGTATGGAGGATTTTGAGGATCCCCATACAAGGACGACTAATAAATCTTGTGGCCAATCAGGGCCACGCGATGATATGACTGTGCGGAGATCCAAGCTTTGCCCTGGAGAAGGGCAGAGTGAACATCGATTCGCTACGCCAGATGCCTGGGGCATCTAGATTGACACAGTTTTTGGCTGGGGTGGTAGGTGGTCTGCTGCTATGCCATCAGAGTGGATGCAGACTACCATGGCTACTGACAGATGTGGTATGCGACATGAGAGACCACGGGTACAGGTTTGCTTGGCGGAGCTTTGTACTATGCCGATTGTATAGGATCCTGCATGGGGTCGTATAAAAGGGCGATCGATGTTTGGTCATGACATCACTACTGTAGGTTTGGTGCTGGGAGCACATCGCGGTGCGGAGGCCGGTAGGGCTCCCACTGACAGGGATTGATGGGGAGAGGCCCCGAGTTTTCTACTGGTGGCTCCGAAGAGGGTCACAACGACGGATAGATCTGCCAATGTCTCGAAGACTACTTGACGACCTTGTCTCCGACCAGATCACCTAGAGGCCTTGGAGAGATCATCTAGGGTGGGCCGAGGACGGATAGGAGCTAGCTTGCGTTAGACAAACCTGCTGGCTGAGGATGGAGAGGGTAGAGGTGGAGCTCCATCGCTACGACCGAGTTTTGAGGTAGTTTGATCTACAGCAGGGGATCCCATCTCTCAGGGACTACGAGTTTTCCCAGACCGTCCAGGATAACACTATAGCCAGCGGGGCTCCAGATATGCAGCGCTTCTGGAGTGAGGACACGGACGATGCCCCCATGCAGCCAGTGGATGGGGATGACGTAGGGGTTGCTAACGGCTACGATGCCTGGTACGCAGGCATCCGCCCTCCTTGGATGACAAGGGCTCAAGGTCTGATTCACATAGTTGTGCATCGGATGGGGGGGCGATGCCAGGAGGTCATTGAGGTGGCACAAGGTCGTGGCGGGAGAGAGTAGAGGAGGCCACAGGCTCAGTAGAGGTCGTGACAGCGGGAGAGGAGGGAGGAGAGACCCCCTTCTCCACGGAGAGAGAGGCCACCATCACCCAATAAGGGCAAGGGTGTCGAGGTAGGAGAGAGTAGCAAGATGGCTACTCTCCAGGCGAAGACTGTCCATCTCCAGGCTCAGGTGCAGTCCTTGTAGGATGAGGCTGCACGACATTGAGAGGAGGCCACACAGCTCAGAGATGAGGTCGCACGCCTTAGAGCATGGAGCGGAGGGGCGAGCACTCGGGACCTAGCACGGGCTATTGCCCAGATCACATTCTATCAGATGCTATACCACCATATGGTACCAAAGGGGCAGAGGTTACCGCTTCCGACCCACATTGCAGAGCCTATCATGATGAGGTCATCAAGGACATCATCGCGATCAGAGTCCAGGACTCATAGCACCACACGGACTACGATGGGGCCACCTCATCCACCTCAGGGTGGAGGAGGAGATGAGGCTGAGAGCTCGAGGGGTTCTCGAGGCTAGCTACTACAGATTGCACTACACAGATTGATACATAGTGTTTATTATTTTTTATAGAGAATTGAGTATGTCGAGGTACAAATTGTGGCATACCGATCCAGTTTTGAGATGATGTATATATTGTTGCTATATATATAGATGAGATATTTTTGATCATATGACTTGTCTTATGTGTTTGTATGATGCTTTAAGTTTTGATGTGATTGATTTGATGATTCATGTAATTATGTCGTTTGGAAATATTATGGTTTGAATGTCATGCTTGTAAAATTTAAATGAAATAATCTGATGTAAACAATTGGTTGTTTGTGGTGTGATTTGATAAAAATAAAAAGGGACTTTTAACAATAATTTCAAAGGACATTGTCGCTATTATAGACCATTTCATGGAGTCGTCGCTCGCTAGGTCGTCAAGCTAATCCTGGTATAGAAATATTGCTAAAAGTAAAAGAGTGCTTAAGAGACTGTCTTAAGACTTTGTTGTGATGATGCAAATGATGATGATGATGGTGATTTTTTTTTAGATTTTCATGAAAATATTATGCATGAAATATATATATATTTTTTAAAATGATTTTTGCTAGGCATAAATTCCTAAGTGATAAATTTTTTTAATAATTCCTTAAGAATTATACCATCATTGCAAAATTAAAGTTTGACATAATGACATGAAATAGAATAAGTGTTTGTTTGTTTGTAAAGCATAATTGTGTAACATAATGATTTAAGTCATGTATTTTTATGATTTTAAATAAATGAAAAATAAAATTAGTACAATGGTTTGCGCTAGGCATAGAATATTTAGGTATAAACTTATACCATCATCGCGAAATCTAAAGAAGAAAATAATAGTTTTATTGCATGGTTGATTTTTAATTTTTGAAAATGAACAGAAAATATGAAGATGAGGACTTGCGCTAGGCATAAAATTCCAATTTTGGTTTTGGAACTATACCATCGTCGCAAAAGTTAAAAAGTTATATATAAATGTAACTTTATTGCATGTTTTTTGAAAATGATTTTGATTTTTTTGATAATGCATGTAGTTGTCTTTATACTAAACAACTGTTCTCAGAGAAGAAAATGAAATTATTCCAGACAATTTGCAAAAATATTTCAAAGTATCTTAAATACAAAAGTTAGATTTATAAGGAATCCCATGTGCGCATGTGAGTTCATTTCCGATCTTGATTTATCATAATGATACACAAAATCTCTCAAATACAAATGTGTGTGCAATTGCTTTGTGCATTTACCAGTTTTGAGCAAGATAATTTGATACAAGTGATTTGAATTAACCAAATAAGTGTTCATTAACCATGATTTAGATGCATATAACCGTACCAGACTACTATGTAAGTCGAGTTACCAAGAGCTAGCTAATATAAAAGCAAACATAGGTCTGTACAAAAGAAGGTCGCTAATGTGACAGACATATCACCACGCTAGGAGTTACCCAAGGCCAAACGGGTTGGGCACAAACCACCTGTTATGGGGCTTACCTCACAGTTTTCGAATAATTGATAATTCCAAGGATTCAAGCTCATCAACCCTTCTTTTCTTTTCAATGGGTAGGGAAAGGGATTTTATTGCTTTTGCTTTTGCTTGTTTTTTTTTTTTTTTGTATTTTGCTTTTTCGTATCTTTTGCTTTGATATTTGAGATAATGCTGAAATAGTGCTTAGAGAGTACAAAATGATTCTAAAATAATGCGTCTTTTTCTCATGATTTTGCTTGATTTTTCTTTTTCTTTTGCTTCCTATTCTAGGGATACTTGCTCGGATTAGCTGTAGAGCAAGGGATTTTTATTCCGGGTAGGGGTGAGCTTGTCCTTTTGTCAATTCTCAAAGATTCTAGACCATGTGCATGATAGGATAGTAGGGGAAACTTTTCGCTCAAGAAACCACTTCTACTATGTAGCATAGCATGGACATTACAAATATAATCATTTTATTGTGAAAGGATATGCTTGGTTTAAGTAAATAACAAGATCAATTCTCTATGCTCAAACTTTATTTAATTGAATTTGTGGACTTTGATATAAGAGAGATTAGTAATCATGCCAGATAAAATCAAGATATTTATTTTTGCGTTTGCAAAAGTGAGAGATTCCAAATAAATGCTAATTTATCCAAAATAATTTGAAAATATAACTGCAATACTTTAAGAAGAAATATATACAACAAATATTTGTGAGGAGTTTGATAATTTTGACTCTCTCTTTCTTCTCTTTATTATTATTATTTTTTTTTGGTTTCGAAAGAGAAAAATATTGTTGTTTTTACTTTTTTTTTTGTTTGTTTTTGTTGAAACAGTTTTATATATATTTAAAATGAGACAACATGCAAAATATATACAAATGATGAAATGACCAAATTTTATGCATAATATCGCTTAAGATGCATAATATTCATAGGTTCTTTTAAATCTTTACCATCTAAGGTAGCTAATTTGTATGCTCTTGATTCAAATTTAGCAGTGATAATATATGGTCCAAGCCAGTTGGGTTCAAATTTACCTTTAAGGTCTTTAGTTGCATTAGTATTTTTTTGATTTTCTTTTAAAACAAGGTCGTCGACCTCAAAGGATCGATGATGAACTTTCTTAGCATATGATCTTTTAAGCTTGTTTTGGTAGGCACGAAGATGCTCCAAAGCATTGATGCGCTTTTCATCTAGGAGTTCCAGTGACTGAGTTTTCCAGCTCGATATTCATCTCCTACTTTGGTATCTTGTAGTAGAGCCAAAGAAGGAACTTCTAATTCAAAGGGAAAAATAGCTTCAGCGCCATAAACCAAAACAAAAGGTGAAGTACCTATGGGAGTACGCACACTAGTGCGATATGCCCACAAAGCTGGATATAATTGAATGTGCCAGTCGCGACCAGATTTATTGACCAATATTTTAAGGATTTTAATTAATGTTTTATTATATGCTTCTACTTGGCCATTACCCTGAGGACAATAGGGAGTGGACCAACGATGTTGAATCTTATATTTTTGGCATAATTTCTTAACATATTTATTTTTTAAACAAGTTCCGTTGTTTGAGATGAGATTTGCAAGAATTTTGAACCTACAAATGATTTGATTAAAAATAAATTTAGAGACTTGTGTTCCAGTGCAGGAAGCTAAAGGCATAGCTTCAACCCACTTAGTAAAATACTCAGTGGCGGTTATGATGAATTTGTGTCCATCAGATGACACAGGATTAATTTTACCAATAATGTCTAAGCCCCATTTTGAAAAGGGCCAAGGAGATGAAATAGCCTACAGTGCTTGTGCGGGGGCATGGACAAGGTCAGCATGTTTCTGGCACTTGTCGCAATGGCACACATAATCATGTGCATCAGTTTCCATGGTAGGCCAAAAGTAGCCTATCCTAAGGAGCTTTTTAGCAATGACACTACCACTGAAGTGTCCTCCATAAGATCCATCGTGGGCTTCACTCAAAGCTGATTTGGATTCTTCTAGATTCAAACATCTCAATAGGATACCTTCAAAATATCTCCTATATAAATTATTGCCAATTATTACAAATCGACTTGCTCGTCTATGTAATAACCGACGCTGGTTCCTATTAGAATTGGCAGGGAAAGTCCCATTGTGAAGAAAATCAAATATATTCGTATACCAAGGTTCAGGAGTAGTTTCATTGATTAGAAACACATCCAAAGGTTCTAAGCATGACTTATTTGAAGCGGGTTCCTAGAGTCGACGAATAATGATGGTGGCATATTCGTCATCTAACTCCAAAGGCAGAAGAGAGGCAGCTATGGCCATAGCATCAGTCGCACGATTGCTAGTTTGAGGAATAGCTTCCAAGGTAACTTGATCAAATAGAGATATTAATTGTAAAACATATGCTTTATATGGGCATAATTTATCATCTCTAGTCTGATAAACTTCATTAATTTGGTTTATAACAAGTTAAGAATCACCAAAAACTAGCAGATGTTTAATTTTTAGCGCCAAGGCAGCTTGTAATCCAAGGATTAGAGCTTCATATTCGGCAGTATTATTGGTGCAAGCAAATGTTAATTTAAAGGACAAAGGTATAATGTGTTTTTGTGGAGATATGAAAATAATATCTACACTAACCCCACTCATGCATCGGGCTCCATAAAAGTATAAGGACCATTGTTCAACATGGTCTGCCTCTAATTGAAGGCATTCATCAGGAAACTCAATGATGAGGGGATGGGTAGACTCTAAGGGTGCAATGACTAATTGATCTGCTATGATTTGACCCTTAACAGACTCTTTTCCTATGAACGTGAGTTCAAACTCGCTTAGAGCAAGAACCCACTTTGTTGTATGACCCGATAAATAAGGTCGACTCATGAGATATCACAAGGGATCATATTTAGCAATGACATATGTTTTATGACTGAGCATATAATGGTGTAATTTTTGCATAGAAAATACGACTGCTAGACATAGTTTTTCTAATGCTGTGTAGCAGGTTTCATAACTAATTAAAGTTTGGCTAATATAATAATTAGCACGTTCTCTTTTCTCATCATCAAGTTGAGCTAACATAGCTCCTAAAGCAAAATCTGAAGCTGAAATATACAGGATAAATGGGCGATCAGGTCTAGGCGGTGAAAGCACAGGTGGGTTGAGGAGGTATTGTTTGAGAAGTTCAAAAGCTTCCTTACATTCGTCGTCCTAATTAAAAGGGACATCCTTCTTAAGGAGCTTAAGAAAGGGACTAGTTTTGTCCGCCAGCTTATCGATGAAGCGACGGATAGCTTGAAGCTTACCTTGTAAACTTCGTAACTCAGATATATTGGTAGGTGTGGGCATATCAGTGATAGCTGCAATCTTGAGAGGGTCTATTTCGATACCACGTAAAGAAACTAAAACCCCTAATAGTTTATCGGACTTGACTCCGAATATACATTTGGCTAGATTTAATCGAATAAGATATTCTCTTAACCGATTAAATACTTTTCTCAAATCATCTAAATGATCATCTTCATTAATAGAGCGAGCTATAATATCATCTACATAATCATGTAGGATATCATGCATCATATCATGAAAGATACAAGTCATGGCTCGTTGATATGTTGCGTCTGCATTCTTTAAACCAAATGGCATCACTTTCCAACAAAAAGTACCCCAGGGGGTAATAAAGGTTGTTTTAGCCTGATCTTCAGGAGCTATCCTGATCTGATTATAACCGAAAAATCCATCCATTAGGGACATCATTCCACTCCCCGTAGTAAAATCAATGATTTGATCCATGTTGGGAAGAGGAAAATCATCTTTAGGGCATGCAGCGTTAATATCTCTAAAGTATGTGCAAACCCTAACTTTGGTAGCTTCTTTCTTAGTGACTGGAACTACATTCGAGATCCATTCAGCATAATCAATAGCTTGTATAAAAACAACATTCAAGAGTTTTTCTAACTCCCCTTTGACTAGCAAGGCCACTTTGGGATGCATTTTTCTAAGTTTCTATTTAACAGGTTTAGCATCCGGATGGACTACTAGGTGATGCATGACTACAGAAGGGTCTAAACCTGGAATATCTTCATATGTCCAAGCGAAGACATCTTCATATTCTTTAAGGAATGAAATGTATTGCTCTTGTTTTTCTTGACTTAATTTTGATCCAATACTGATGATGTGAGGATTATCCTCAGGTCCAATGTTAACCTTAATGACGTTTTCTACTTGTGTAGATCTCTTTCAAAATTAGGTGGGGTAGGTGAAACGCCCAATTCTTGTAATTCCTTTAAGGTTAACTTGGATAATTCATCTTGAGGAGTCGTGGCCTCAAGGCTGGGCTATAGTAGGTATAGAACCATCAAAATAAAAACCATTGTGTAACATCTCTTCCACGGAGACATCATGGAAAATATCTCCTTCCAACTCATCGTCGGATTCAGCAATCATTTCAGGATAGGCTATGGATAGCATATTGCAAGTAGAAGAATTATTCTTGGGATACAAAGAATCTTGTTTATCTAGATAATCTTGATAACATATGAGTTGATCATCATCTTCAAAAGGGAAGGGTTGATCCTTACTAGGAAATAGGCCCACACCACATCGGGCGGGCCATGGTTCTACCTCAAAGGGTTCTTTCATACCATTTTGGAAAGGTCCCAAACCTTTCCCTTTATAGCCCAATTTAAGCATTATGGGTTTAGCTTTAATATATTCATTAGCAAAATAGCATCGAGCATATCCATCACAATGCGTCTTGATGTTTCGGGGTATTCTTCCCCAATCATATCCTTTATAAATAAAAGCACAACTCCCGACTTGGTAGATACTTCCCATAGGTTGTGGGAGGCCCAAGGTACGAGGAGAAGGTGGCAAATTACTTAAGATAATGGAATCTTGCATAGAAGCATTTGTTTTTTTTGATATAAGAATTTTAGATAAATCAGGTAATAGTTCATCAGTGAGAGCATAAGAGGTAGAAGGATCATTCCCTATATCTTTAGATGTGGAAGGTATGATAGATGTAGATAATGTGGAGGTGTTAATAAATGGGTCTATAGGTTTTGAAATTATAGGGATGGAACATGAAGGATTGGTTGTGGATTTAAGATCTTTTTGAGGTTCTAGTGTGGTTTGTTTAGAAGATTGTTGAGCTATATATGAGGGTGAAATTAATGGAGGAGAAATAGATGAAGTTATGGGTGTGTGTTTCACACGTTTAGATGAAAAATAAGAATTAGGATGTGTGGATGACAGAGCAGGGCAAAATTGAACTCCAAAATGTTATGCCAAAGAACACATATCAAAGGGTCTAGGATCACCATGGATAGTGACCAACTGATTTTTAAATTCAAATTTAACACATTGGTGTAAAGTTGATGGGATAGCCCGCATTGCATTGATCCAAGGACGACCCAAGAGTATATTGTATGATGCGGGGCAATGTACAATAAACACGGTCGTGTCTAAGGTTCTCAGACCAACTTGCAATGGGATGGTGATAACTCCACACGTTTCTTGTGTTTCGTCATTGAAAGCTTTTATGATCATGTCAGTTTTCTTCATTTCATCACTTCTAAACCCAAATCTTTCGTAGAAGTCAAAAATGCAAATGTTTAGAGATGAACCATTATCAATCAAGACTCGTTTAACAGCTACATCTCCAATTAGGGCAGTAATATATAAGGGGTTATCCTAATGTAAACTATGTTGTGGGATATCTTTATCTCGAAAGTCAATACAATCGACTTCTTGAGTGATGATAGTATTGGACATGGCTTCAGGTTGAATATTTTGAGGTACCATCATTTGGCTTAATGTGAGAATTAACTCATCCCTATGGGTAGGAGAAGATCTTAACAAGTCCAACAGGGAAATTCTGGTTGTAGTATTGGATAATTGTTCATTAATATTGTAAGGAGGCTTAGGTTGAACATTAGACATATGATTCCCTTTATTGGGATTTTTCAAAATAAATGGAGCTGATCCATCAGTCTGAGTTTGATCCTGTTGAGAATTGTGAACCTGTTGTCTGGTAACAACTCCGATGGTACCTACAATGTTATATTGAAGACATTGAATTGGTCTCGGTCTAGTGTTTATGGCTTGTTCATTAGGAAGGAACTGATTAGAAGAGGGTCGAGTAGTAACTCTTCTAGGAAATGGTTCTTCCGAAACCATAGCATCTGTGATAGGTTGAATCGGATCTGATTTGTTTTCAAAACTATTCGATTGGTTTGAGGTGATGTCTATTTCACTTTCATTATCCGATTCTACATCACTAGGATCCGATGTTTGAGTATTATATAGGGGTCTGGATGTAACCATGGAGAAAGTTGTGCCAAATATTTGAGGATCCTGAACAGATAATTGTCCGCTAATAGTCCCTACATATCGGGTAGGAGGGGGAACATTATGATGTTCAATTTGATTGGCCATCTCTTTACCATATTTTGGTAAAGGATGTTGAAATATATTTAATGATTGATTAGCATTTTGATTCTGATTTTGGGAATGTTCTTTTGAGCATTATTAGGAGGATTTTGTTTAGGTTGAAAGGCTTGCACCTCCATTTCATTATTATCAATCAAGTCTTGTATTTTATGTTTCAATCTTTTACAAGAGTTGGTAGAGTGTCCAGGTCCTCTATGAAAATCACAATGTAAATCAGCTCTGTATCCGGGTGTAGTTGGATCAGGTTCCCGGATAGCTGGTAATTGAATCAAACCTCTTTTGAGTAATTGGGGTAGAATAGTTGATAATGGTTGATTCAATCTAGTAAACTCTCGAGGTGGTTTATCAGGAGGTTTTAATATAAACTTCTCCGTTGTTTTCGTAGTATTAACATTAGCAATGTTTCTACTATCAGTGACTCCGTCACCTACAACTTGTTTATTTTTATATTGATTTTTGGATGTTTTCTCATCATCTTTCTTTTTGAGCTGACCTCTTCTAATGAGAGCATCTTCCACCCTTCGAGCTAAGTCTATAGCTTGATCGAAGGTGGTCAAGGTAGCAGTTGATAATTCATAGGATGGTTGTTATTGCAAATTATTAATAAAAATGTCCAACATTTCCCTATAAGGTAGCACAAAGTGCAGTTTTCCTGTCAACTACCTCCATCTAGCTAAGAAATCAGCAAAACATTCATCTTTGTCTTGTTTTATACAAATATTTAATGGTCACGTGCCTTTCGATATAGGCACTAAATTGATGCACAAAAGATTCAACGGTCTCTTCAAAATTCCTCAAAGAATGAGTGGGCAATTGATAGTACCACTCTAATGCCATTCCTCCTAAACTTTTTGGGAACATTTTTAGTAATAGGTCATCATGTGATATATCATGACATGTTATCCTAAACATGCGAAGATGCTCTATGGGATCTTCAGTTCCTTTATATATAGGCAGAACGGGCATGGGAAAGTGCTTAGGGTATGGTTGTGCTACAACTATGGGATCCAAAGGCTGACTACACATCTCTCAATAATTATACGAGGGACGGTAGGAATCTATCTGGTCCATGCGGGAAGCTAACTGTTTCACCATGGCTTCCAGATTACTGGTTTGCCCACCATATTGGTTCGGTAGGGCATTAATATGGGATTTGTGAGCATATGATGGAGGGACATGAAGATTAGATGCTATATTGCTATAGTGTAAATTGTTGGTAGGAAGGGTGTTATGAAGAAGTTTTGAAGTTGTATTATGTTGTATCCCAGATTGTTGAAAATTGGTGTTTGGCTTCATTTTAGGTTTTTGTCGATTTGAAGCATATTGATCCATAGTTTGGCGAAATAATGCAGTGAATGAAGGTCTCTTTTGTGTGGGAATTATTTTAGGCTCAATAACAGGTTCCTTAGGGGGTTGGGTAACCTGTTGTTTTTGCATGTTCTGAATCATAGTGACCATATCTATATTGGATGGTCCAGCTTTATCACTTTCTTGATCAACAAAGGACAAGGGATTAGTGTGTATGTTAAACATATCTTCCATGGCTGCTTGAGTGTCACTAATTTGTCCTCTATCAATACGAACTGCCATATTAAGAGCACCAATATTATTATTGAAAAATTTCCAAAAATGATCTATGTTATCAAAAGTAACAGTTTCGTTTGGAGCCATTCTAGGGGATGAGGATCCTTCCTCTAACATTTTCTTCTTGTTCATCTAAAACCAGCTCATCTTCTGGCTGTTCTAGAGTTTCTCCTTCTGGAATTGGATCCTCAGGAAAGGCATTTTATTTTTTTGTTTTCTTTCCTAACCAATCTTCTTCTTCTTCTTCTTCAGTTTGTTTACCATTCCTAAGTCTAGTCATTGTGTTTAAGTTTAGATTTCAGCATATATATATATACTTATATATATATGCAACAAGCTTAAGAGGTATATATTTTAATTATATACCTACTATAATATTTAAAATAAAATGTTTTGGTTTTGTTATGTTTTTGGTTTTTCTTGTTTTTTTTTGTTTTTGTTTTTGTAACAATATTATAAAGATAACAAACAACACACTAAATGCAAGAAATAATAATAATGAAAGCAATGATCTAGTTTTCTATGAACAATTTATAAATATCATTAACGGGCTCAAGTTCTTCAGGATTCATGAAATGTTCTTCTTCAAATTAAAAATTTTCTTTCAAGAATTTGACAAAAAGTGCTATCGTGATATTATCTGTCTCAGACTCTGGTTGGTAGAAATAAAGTTCGTGGCAATACTCTCAATATAACATAGCTCTAGGAACTCTCCTCCACCTTTCCATATCCGTAAGAACGACCTCTTGGTCTTTTACACGACCTAGGAATTGGTGTATAACAGTTGCATTCTCGAGGTATTCCTCGAAGGTGAACAATTCTGAAGATACAAGAGCTCTCCTATAAGCTAACCACCTATGGCAAGCTCTCTGAAGTTCATGATAAAAAATGAGTTGATGAGGATCTAGGATTCTATCTAGGGTAAACCTCTTAATTTGCCAAATTTCGATTGATCTAGATGAAATAATACCCAATCTCCTATTAAGTTCGTCCCACAAAGGTGGAACTCTATATGTTTGAGATAGTCGAAGCAAAGAATTAAACTCTATGGCAATTTTTTTATTTTCAACATTTATAGTGACAGCTAGTCTTTTCTTAGGAGCTACCATCTAAACATGATATGCAACTTAGTAGTTTTCTAATGATTTTAAATACATCTATGTTTTTTGTTTTTTGTTTTCAAAAGGTTTTAGTTTCACGTCGGGTTCACCAAAATGTATCGCTCCAAATTTTTCGCACCCTTATCTTCAGGCTAAAGGATCTGTGTCCAAAAGGGGGATGCGAGAAGGATGGGACAATACCTCGGACTGAGAGGCCCTTTGAAGGTCCCGCCTCTCGAGGGAGGTGTATAAGGGTGAATTTTCGACGGATGGTGGGTTCACCAAGAAACTTTTGAATGGCAGTTTTCATGCCTAGGTTGGGAATGTGTTTGATGTGTTCAGTTTTACCTTTAATCATTCAAATCCTAGGTTTGGCCAAATGAATCTAAACTGTTTTATATGAAATGCAGATTTAAATAAATACAGAAAATAGATTTAAACAAAAAACGCAGAGAACAAGCTAAGTGAGAAAAACCATACCTAATTCTAGATGTCTGATGGAGGTACTAATTTTTGAAGCAGTCTAGATCACCTCTGATCTGACAGGATCGTCTGAGATCTGACGAATTCGTTAGAGACCTGCAATCAGAGAAGTAGACACAGAATACAGAAAATGTAGCTATGCTGATAAAGGAAAATGATGTGAAATGATAGTAATGATGTTAAGAAGATAATCCCAAATAGAAATGCAAGTAAATTATCATGCTTTAATAGCTAATCATGATTTTATTATGTATTTAAGCTATATGGGTGAACTCCAAGATGCAGAATAACAGGAAATAATAATAAAACTAACTAGATGCAGAATAGAATAGCAGAAAGGTATAGGAAAAACACAAACTCTGGGCACTGATTGCCCCCAATGTTGACTACAGTCGAAATCGTCTCGAATTGGGGTGTGATCGTCCGAGATTGTACAAGATCGTCTACGACGATCTGAGCTTGCTTCGGCAGAAAAACAATGAAGTTCCTGCAAACAAACTTGGAAAAATACGAAGGCAAATGGTGATTTAAGATGGTCTAATGCAAATAGAACTCGTGTTACAGGAAATTTCAGCCAGGGGAATGTCAAGGGGAGGGCCTAAGATTAAATAGGCATAGGAAGGACTTTGGGAGGTTGGAGATCATCCTAATATGGAAGATCTCCAATGGGGGAGGTCTCTAACGACGCAGACATGCTTCTACCCAACTTAGAGATGTCGTTGAAACAGAAGCTAATTATGAAAAATCAGTTTTGGGACGAAATCGTCTAGACGTTCTGCTCCAAACGAATTCGTCCGATCTGAGGCGATATCGTCTGATCGACGACGATATCGTCCAACGGTCACAACAAATCCTAAAAATGGCACAAAAAACGAGGAAACGGGTAGCAGGCGGTTTTAGAGCGGTTTAGGGTTAAAATTTGAATTTGAATTATTACTAAAGTAATTTTAATTATTTGCTAAGGTTTACTACGCCAATTTTAGGGTGCTACACCCTTATTGATAAGCTGATATGGAAGTCCAAAAAGCCTAACCCACATCGAAATCTTATTAATAGTTTTGTCTCAACATAAAAAATTCCATTCCATGGTCTTAAATAAAGGGTATCTCTCCCTCTAAACCATGGGCCACCATCCAATATTTTATCCCTAATTTTTGAACTAGAAAATATGAAGAAAAAACATTTACGAAGAAAAGTTAGAGTAATTTGGATTCAATCTCCACTTCCACTTGATCTAATTTTGAATCTCTAAAAACCTTGACCATGCTCTATAGAACTTACATATTAATCCTCTAATTTTAAGAACCATTATATCATGCTCAATCATCTCATCCTTGATATTCACTTTTGGTGACATATGCTACTTAGATCTAACTTGCCATGTATTCACTCTTTCACTTATCTCCAACTTGGGCCTCCATACTTCCAACTTGGGCATCTTGAATTCCCTTTCGACTTTCAAATATGACTTTCCTTCCATACTAGCTAGTGGGGATCGCTCTTGGCTCACACTCCCTCCCAGCTCACACTCACTCTTGGCTTGCACTCCCTCCCACCTCACACTTGCTCCCAAATTGCACTCCCTCTTAGCTTACACTTGCTCTTGTCTCTTCTTTATCTTGAAGTTCTTTCGTTTTGATAATTTTTTGGAAATAATGTTACATGCATTTGTGGTAAGGATTTGAAGCATTGATGCACTCTAGATGAACCCTTTACTCTTCCACCATGACTGAATCCCATATCACACTCCCTCTCGACTCACTTACTCCATTTATAGGGTTAACATATTTACCATACACCTACAAAGGAATTGTTATGTATAAGTTCAAATTTTAGAAGGAATTAAGGCTATGAAGAAATATGTAGAGTCAATTTCTAAAGTATATAATATGTAATAAAAGAAGTTTTATCTATGTAAATCATCTCAATTTTCCTCAAATAGTAGAAAATCATATCATTGGAAAAAAATGAAAATAGTGTAGAGGTTATCCCTTTCACTTTAGAGTTTACATGGTATTATAATGGAAAAAGCAACTGTTAGAATATTATTATTGTTATAATGTGCACTATGCCTATAATTGACAGGTTGACATTAGTCTTCTGCCACTTGTCCCTGTCTTCAGTTTGAGTTGGAGTGGTGTCTTCTGAAAGACACTTGGAGTGGAGCTTATGACACTTGTCATATCTCCCTCCTAAGCTTGATGCTTATATATTGTAAGATAACTTGTAAATAAGATAATGCCTTTTGTTCAGTCCCAACATCTGGTATCAGAGCAGTGAGATCCGCCTATGGGATATGGAGTCAGGGAGTATGCTCTCCACTCATTGAGTGGATCAGAAACCAGAAGCTCCCTATTTGTTTTTTGGTTTTTAGTTTCCCTATTTAAGAGGACAATCCTCGCCATCCAAGGACAAGCCTCAATTTTTTTTTTTTTTAGGGAGCAGTTATTATTCGTTATTTTCCTTCAAATCTGAACTGTAGGAGATATACCAATTTTCGGCTACCCTAGTCTTATCTGCAACATTGCTACTTGTTTTATAGTCTATATTTTATCTGAAGCCCTTTCTTAGCCTAAGCCTCTTCATATTACGTTGCTGGGTGGGAATATTAGTGTTGTTGTCGCTTGACAGATCTGTGACTTTTCTCTTTTTATTCTGATTATTTGCAACGGATTCCACGGGCTATTTAGTTTCCACTACAGAGGGCATTCTCCTTCCGTTATGTATTGCAGGGTTAGCAAACAGATGTGTAATGTCTTGCAGAGGCTGCCTCTTCAACAAATGAAGGCGAGGAAACAGAGTCCCCGTTAACAATGGAGGAATGTTCTCCTTGTCTTCTTCTTCTTCTTCCAAGGCATTGCCGCTAATGTCCATGTGCGAAGAACTCACATTTGTATCTGTTTAGTCTGTGTTATAATTTGTCACTATTTGGTGCTCTGCGTGAATCGACGAGTGAATCCAGTGTATCTGTTCATGTATCAAGACCTGAACACACCGAGGCAAAAATCTTTGAGTTTTGTTGTTCGTGTGTTTTTTTTTTTTTTTGGTAATTAAGGATCAACTTCATTGCAATCGGGTTTTCAAGGTTGACCCAAAACCTTTTACAAAATCAGCTCTGAGCTGTTTCGGAACAAAATCAAATAAGAAAGACTATCTTAGGCAAAAAGAACCCAACAGGAGCCCCCAACTGAAACAGCTACAAGCACACGGCCCTCAGCATTCACCAACCCTCACCTCCGCGATTTCGCAACAAGGCACGAAAAAGAGACAAGACCAGCCTCCCCGCGATTTCGCGACAAGTCACGAAAATGCGACATGTCGCGATTTCGCGACAACCGCCGACCAACAGCAACCTTAGCCAGCAACTCCGTGATTTCGAGACAGGTCACGAAAATGCGACATGTCACGATTTCGCGACATCAATTTGCCCTCTGCTTTGCCTGTACGCCCGATCGCAAAATTTTGACAGGTCACAAAAAAGCAACATGTCGCGAATTCGCGACATCAAACTGCCATCAGCGGCGGTTCCCAGCATCGTCGCGATTTTGCGACAAGTCACGAAAATGCGACATGTCGCGATTTCGCGACAGCAATCAGACTTCTGCACCGGAGCCTCCTCCACGTCGCGAAATCGCGACATTCTAGCAAAGCGCTCCCCACTGCCACTTTTGGTCGCGAAATCGCGACGACTATCCAACCTGCATCTTTTGGGCGCGAAAACGCGACAAGTCGCGAATTCGTGACATTTTTCGGTCAACGCCTCACCTCCTCGACTTTGACCGCGAAATGGCGACACGTCGCGAAATCGCGACAGTTTCCTTCTGAGCTCAACACTGCTTCTTTTAGGCACGAATTCGCTACATTTTTTGGACAACCCTTTGCCTCCTCGACTTTTGGTCACGAAATCGCGACAACTATCCAGCCTTAGTTTTTTCTCATCACTGCATCTTGTGGGCGCGAAAACGCGACAAGTCACGATTTCGCGACATTTTTTGGTCAACGCGCCACCTCCTCGACTTTGACCGCGAAATGGCGACACGTCGCGAAATCGCGACAGTTTCCTTCTGAGCTCAACACTGCTTCTTTTAGGCACGAATTCGCACCAAATTTCGGTCAGCCCCTTGTCTCCTCGACTTTTGGTCGCGAAATCGCGACAACTATCCATCCTTAGCTTTTTTCCAAGAGTGCATCTTTTGGGCGCGAAAACGCGACAAGTCACGATTTCGCGACATTTTTTGGTCAACGCGCCACCTCCTCGACTTTGACCGCGAAAAGGCGACACGTCGCGAAATCGTGACAGTTTCCTTCTGAGCTCATCACTGCTTCTTTTAGGCGCGATTTCGTGACATTTTTCGGTCAACCCCTTGCCTCCTCGACTTTGACCGCGAAACGGCGACAAGTAGCGATATCGCGACAGTTTCCTTCTGAGCTCTACACTGCTTCTATTACGCGCGATAACGCGACAAGTCACGAAATCGCGACAGCAAATGGTCAAAGCCTCTCCTTCTCTGTGTTGACCGCGATACAGCGACACGTCGCGATATCGCGACGGTTTTGAACCGAGGTCATACTTGCCTTTTTTGGTCGCGAAAACGCAACAAAACTGCTTTAAGGGACAGAAAACAACACTTCCTATTTCCAGACTCCACAGATGCATCAGCATTGGCGATCATTATGGATAAGCTTGTCAACATCACTTGGAACCCCGAGTTCCCAAGTGACCAAACCGTCGGTTTCCACCCCTAAATTGGCTAAGGCATCAGCAGTTTTGTTAGCTTCCCTGAACACGTGCTGGGCCCTTTGCTCATTCCTGGCATGGTAGAGGATCCTAGCCTCTTCGATGACAGTCTTAAACCGCCACGGAGGAATATTCCCGTTGCTTAGAAGGTTTATGATTTGTAGAGAATCTCCTTCAATAATGAGGTTGTCTTCAAACTCCTGAGCCATTTGGAGACCCCTCCAAAGCGCTCTTGCTTCCGCCTCGTTGTTTGTCCTGGTTCCCAACTGCTCAGAAAAGGCCATCACCAGTAAGCCTTGATGATTTCTCACAACTCCTCCAGCCCCTGCTATGCCCGGGTTACCTTTGGAAGCCCCATCAAAGTTAAGCTTAAGCCATCCAGCTGGGGGCGGTTTCCACCTGACATTAACTCTAGGATTGATCTTGGGGGACACAAAATTCTCAACCAGGTCGAGATTTAAAGAGTGGGCGATTAGACTTTCCCAGAGGGGAGGATTGCGAGCTTCAAGAGGAATAAGGTTAACATTTTCACGGGCGAAGGAAAGGATCTTATTGGTGATGGAGGTGGCATCATTGCACGACTCATGGAAAGCTCTATGGTTTCGTTCAAGCCAGATCTGCCACAAAAAATGATGGAGACAGATTTTCCAGAAAAACTTCAACCTAAGGCTAATGAAAGGATTTGGCCATTGGTGGAAGAGGTCAAGGAAAATGAAAGGATTTGGCCAGATCTGCCCCAGCTCACAAGGTGGATCCTCTGCTTTTCTTTAGATCCAGACCAGAGAAAGTTCTTTTGAATCTGTTCAATTTTTTGGAAGACTCTGGTCGGAGCTCTAAAAACAGAAAGAAAATAGACCAGAATGCTCTGTAAGGAAGCCTTGGTGAGGGTGAGTTTCCCAGCCTGAGATAAAAAGTGTCCTTTCCAACCAGCCAATTTTTTTTGGATTCTTTCAATCACTCTATCCCACATGGAAACAGACGGGGAACCGTAGAAGAGGGGAAGGCCAAGATACGTCGTCGGGAGAGACGCTATCGAACATCCCAAGATGTGTCTCTGGTTAGGGGTGTTGAGGAAGTAAAGCTTACTCTTATTGAAGTTCACCTTCTGCCCAGTCGCATCCTCGTAGAGTTGGAGGATGTGCTTAATCCTTTTAGCTTCCACCACAGACGACTGGGTCAACATCAAAGTGTTTCATTGTTCATGTGTTTCGCTATTCAAAAGCTCAAGAACAAAATCTCGATAATATCTCACGTATTTTTGTAGTGGCACATTGGGGGGAGCCATTCCAGAGCGTGTTGTCATAGTCGATGACGCCCCCGCCCTCACAAACTCTACGCGATGCCGTTGCTAATAGTATCTGCACTAATAGTATTAACACACCCTGTATTTGTTGTTGCTGCAGGTGCCACACTTACAGAGGCCATATGCTATGCAGAAGCCTACTCTATAAGTTCAGCTATTTGCTTGGCACTTTCAACCAATGTAATTACTATTGCTGCCTCACTTAGCTCCGATAGACCACAGAAGAGGGTTCTTTCTTTCTGTTTTTCTATCTTGAGTTTGCCTAGGACCTCGAATTTGAACAGTTTCCAGAATCTTCTTGCTATTGTTGATGCTCTTGCTCTTGCTCTTGCGTGTTTCATCGTTTCTCACGCTCTACAACACCAAGCGCATGTTTACGATGGTCAAACCCCTAATTTTATTACTGTAACCAATAAACTAATCCATTTATTTATTGGAATATACTCTGTCATCGTCGCCATTGACATTTTCTACGTGCTCAATTTTTTGGTTGTGCTTTGCTCAAAACTTTTGGAGTGAATTTCTTTTTCAAATACGATTGACCAATTTCTGGTGGTATTATGGCGAGGGCTGGCTCTGGCTTCGATCCGGAAGGAGAGACGCATTACATGCGAGGGATAGAAAAAGGCACTTATGTTCAACTTAACCCTCCCACTATTGGAATCTCTTGAAGATTCAGAGTGGAAAAACTAGGCGAACCCTCCTATGGATCTTTAGCGGTGTACCCTAGATTTTTTTTTAGGGCTCTAATTTGGCATTTGTCGTACTTACTTCATCCTTTATTGAGCTCCCTCTTCTTTTGATCCTTTTCTAAATCATGGCTACTACAAATATATTAAGTGGACTCACAAAGAAACTTGAAGGAGCACAGCCTTTTGCAAATTCGAAGTATGAGATGGAGTCAATATTAATGATGAATGACATGTGGGACTTTGTGAGAGATAGGCAGGCTAATGAAGACCCACTCACTTGCCCCTACGAGACCCTAAAGAAAAAGCACAATTTGAGAAGAATTCCAACATAGCTTTAAGTTTAATCAAGCTAGCTACGAGAATTCAATGCAGAGAAACTGTAAGGGCTGCAAAAACACCTAAACAAGCATGGGATGCTCTCAATAGATTGTTTGATAGGCCAAGTCAAGATAATATTTTATATCTCAAACAAAAATTGCACAATCTATGTATGAAAGGCTCACTTACCGATTATCTTATGGAAGTGAAGTCTATCAAAAATGATTTCTTAGTTGTTGGTAAAACCCTAGATGATAATGAGTTAATTCCAATAATGTTGCATGGTCTTCCTTCAAAGTTTCACTCCTATGCTACCATGTTAGACTTGAGTGGTAAAACAATGAATTCAACACTTGAGGATATTGAGATCCTACTTAAGAAGCATGAGCAAGCCCTAATCAAAGATGAAGAAATAGAAGCCACATCAGCAGCTTTTGCCACCAAGGCAACTTTACAGCCTAAACAAAACAAAGGTCAAAATCAGCGTAATCAGAATCAAAGGGGTAGACAACACCAGAGATACACACAGTACCAGTAGCAGCCAAATCAACAGTACCATCAGCAACAATACCACCAGCAGCTACAATAGCAGCAGTACCAGCAACAGCAAAGATGGCAAGCAAGACCTCAAGGGGGTCAAAACAACAATCAACAAGGGTGTGAATATTGTGGAAAATGGAATCATAATATTGCTAATTGCTATCAAAGGCAAAGAGAATAGGGAGAACCACAAAATAATAATATGAACACATTGTATGCAGCCAACCAAGTTAATGTTGAAGATAAAGAATGTTGGTATATTGATTCTGGAGCAGCAAAGCACATGACAGGAAGGCAAGATTGGTTGACCAAGGTTCAACCCACATCAAATCAATTCATTACTTTTGGTGATGAAATTTCTCTACCCATTGAAGGTGTTGGGGAGGCACCACTTACTTTGCATGATGGTAATAATGTTCCTGCAATAGATGTTTTGTATGTGCCTGGTCTTAAAAGGAGTCTTCTTTCTATTGGACAACTTATAGATAAGGCCTATAATGTCTATTTTGAAAAAGAAAAATGCTACATTAAGGAACCCAATGGCAATGTCAAGGCCATGGGAGTGAAAAAGGATGGTGTTTACTACCTCCTTACAAAATATGTAACACAAACATCTTTACATACAACAACTACTTTCTCTTTGGAGTACATGTGGCATGAAATATTGGGACATTTAAATTTTAATAATCTTCAAATGATGGCTACAAAAGGATTAGTTAAAGGACTCCCACATCTTAAGGAGTCAAAATGTTTTTGTGAGCCATGTGTAATAGCCAAACACCATAGGCAACCATTTGAAACAGGAAAGGCATGGAGAGCTAATAGACCTTTGCAATTGATTCATTCAGACATTTGTGGGCCAATGTCTGTTCAATCTTATACAGGGGCAAAATACTACATCACTTTCATTGATGATTACAGCAGAAAGGTATGGATCTACCTAATTCAATATAAGTGGCAAGCCCTTGATAAGTTCAAAGAATTCATCGCACTTGTTGAAAGAGAAAGTGGCTATCAAATCTCCACCTTAAGATCAGATAATGGTGGAGAATATGTCTCCAATGAATTCTTTAATTTTTGTAAGTATCATGGGATAAGGAGGCAATTCACAACCCCTTATACCCCACAACAAAATGGAGTTGCTAAGAGGATGAATCAAACAATCACAAATAGGGCAAAATCAATGTTACATGCTGCTATATTACCTAACTCATTTTGGGGAGAAGTTGTTCTTACTGCTGCATACTTGACTAATAGGTCATACACAAAGGCCTTACATGAAATAACACCTAAAGAAGCATGGAGTGGAAGAACGCCCTATGTGGGCCATTTGAGAATATTTGGATGTGATGCCTATGCTCATATTCCTCATAAGAAAAGGAAGAAGTTTGATGATAAGAGCCAAAAATGCATCTTTGTTGGCTATAGTGATAGTGCCAATGCATATAAATTATATGAGCCTATTTCCAAGAAAATCATTTTATCTAGGGATGTTACCTTTCATGAGTATCCCCCATCTAATCCTCCTAAAGCCCCCACTTTAGAAATAACTAATGAAATAGTTGCTCCATTCATGCATACAATATCATCTAGTTCTTCTCCTTCACTCATAAATCAAGAAATTCATCCACAAGAAGAACTTCCTACAAATAATCCATGTCCTCCATCTCCTCCTCCTAATGATCAAGTAACAACATCCAATCCTTTACCCAAGTGGGTTCAAGCCACAATAGATGAAGCCCGAAATCATTTGCCCACCTATACAGGTAAAAGGCCTTTAGCCCTAAGACACCAAGTGAATTATGCCCTAATGGCCAAAGTCCTTAGCCAACCTGAACCTTCTAATGTCAAAGAAGCACTTGGTGATCCTAAATGGGTTCATGCCATGGATCAGGAATTGGATTCCATTGAAAGGAATCACACTTGGGAGTTAGTTGATTTACCCAAAGGAAAATATACCATAGGCACAAAATGGGTATACAAAGCAAAATATAAAGCGGATGGCTCACTAGATCGCTACAAGGCTCGCCTAGTAGCTCAAGGCTATAAGCAACAAGAGGGAATTGATTATGAGGAGACCTTTGCTCCTGTGGCTAAGATGACTACAATCAGGACAGTTATTGCTATGGCAGCTCAAAAACATTGGCCAATATATCAAATGGATGTCAAAAGTGCATTTCTAAATGGTCATTTGAAGGAGGAAGTGTATGTGAAACAACCACCAGGATACACAGTTGAAGGCCAAAACAACAAAGTCCTCATATTAAAGAAAGCTCTATATGGGTTGAAGCAAGCACCCTAAGCTTGGTATGCAAAGATTGACTCCTATTTTCTCAACCTTGGTTTCACTAGATCTGCAGCAGAATCTACTCTCTATGTGAAACATTGGAGGAACCGCATCATTTTGGTTACATTGTATGTGGATGATCTTCTCATTACAGGTGATGATATAGAAGGCATAAGGTTGCTCAAAGAGAACTTATGCAAGAACTTTGAGATGACAGATTTAGGCCTCCTCCACTATTGCTTAGGAATAGAGGTATGGCAACAACCTGGTAAGATTTTTATCTCATAGGCTAAGTACATTCAGTCTATTTTGGAGAGGTTTCACATGGAGGAGTGTAAGCCCTCTCTAACTCCCATGGAAACTAGATTGAAATTGCTAAATAATGATGAAGAAGAAAGGGTTGATGGTACACTTTACAGACAACTAGTTGGAAGTTTGATCTACTTAACTTCAACTAGACCAGATATTTGCTATTTAGTTGGCCTTATTTCCAGATTCATGCAGGATCCTAAGAAGAGCCATTGGATAGCAGCTAAGAGGATTGTGAGATTCCTAAAGGCCACACCTCATCATGGCCTTATGTATAAATCAAGTGATAATTTTTCTTTGATTGGATACACAGATTCAGATTGGGCCAATTGTCCTGAAACCAGAAGATCTACATCAGGTTATTGCTTTCAATTAGGCCAAGGCTCTATTTCATGGAGCACAAAGAAGCGAAACACAGTTTCACTATCTTCAGCAGAAGTAGAATATAGAGCAGTAGTTGAGGCAACTAAGGAGGCAATATGGTTGAGGCAATTAATTCAGGATATTGGGCTATTCATACATGGTCCAACATATATATATTGTGACAATCAAAGTACCATCAAGATGACCAAGAATCCAGTTTTCCATGCTAGAACAAAGCACATTGAGATCCATCATCACTTCATTAGAGAAATGGTCCAAGAAGATATTATACACATGAAGTATGTACCAACTCAATATCAAGTAGCAGACATCTTCACCAAGTCACTTGGGAAAGACAAGTTTTCTCAGTTTAGAAATTTGCTATATCTATGTAAAAGAAGTCAACATTAAGGGGGAATGTTATCTAATGTTGACTTATTTTTTAGGATAGTGCACATTAAGGGGGAATGTTAGAATATTATTATTGTTATAATGTGCACTATGCCTATAATTGACAAGGTTGACATTTGTCTTCCGCCACTTGTCCCTGTCTTCGAGTTTGAGTTGGAGTGGTGTCTTCTGAAAGACACTTGGAGTGGAGCTTATGACACTTGTCATATCTCCCTCCTAAGCTTGATGCTTATATATTGTAAGATAACTTGTAAATAAGATAATGCCTTTTGTTCAGTCCCAACAACAACATGGAATGTGTCCATTACACTTTAGGGTTTCTAATTAAGCATAAAAAAGAAAGGAGTATAGATGTTACCCCTTGCACTTTAGGGTTTTTAGGATAAAATAAAAGTTAAACATGATTTTGAAATTGTCCATGACAATTTTACCTATAGATGTTAAGTCATGTTGTAAACAATATGAAAAATAGAAAAGATTAATGATGATGATGAAAGCATTGGTGAAAATGGAAAAAATAGATAAATATCCTCAAAGTAGAAATAAAGATAAAATCCAACCTACATGGAGATTGATGTGGGAAACCAAAGACAAATATCACAAGTGTTAACGATAAGTGAGACCAAGGGCACTCATAAGAATAATAATAATGATGAATATAGTATACTAATATATTTAAGGTATGAATATGACCCCAAAAAAGAGTTATCAAGGAATTAACATGTTGTTCTAGTATTGAATTGATTTTAATATGGAAAATATAAATAAGTAGTGAATAATATAAGGATGCATTCAAAATAATTTGAAAGATTAATATTTTCTAGCATTTTTTTACTACGTATGGAAGTATTGAGATAATATGGATAATTGCTAGAAGCAAGAAGTAATTGACTTGATAGTATTTTTTTTAAAGAAAGAAGAAAATATGAAAATTGGAGTTATAAATATATATACTCAAAATAATTTTACTATTTAAGATAGATGTGATAGGGTTTCAATTTATTTATGTTAAGTTCATTGATGATTCATAATTATAAGCTCTAGATTAGTGGGAACATCAACATAGTTCCATCTTCTTTGAACAAGAAAGGTGTTATTCCTATATGGTATAAATGAATGGAGGATTTTGATTCCTTTTTCAATACATATGGTTTATGGGATGCTATTCCTTCAAACTTTATATATGCGTGGGATGATAGGAATATTAGGCAATCTCATGTGATAAAATATTGGATAGATTTTTATTATCCAATAATTGGTTATAAAAGTAAATAATATATTTACACAATAGGATAAAATCATAGACCCATTCTATTGACATATGATTTAATCAATAATGGTAATCTAAAATTAGTTTATTTTCAATTCATATGGCTCCAAGTCATTAATTTATTTGAAATGGTTATGTTATGATGAGATGAAGCAAAGCTTGAATGATCATGTGTATACACGTTTGTTTCAAGTTGAAAATCTAAAGGGGTAGATGAAAATTTAATTCATCCTATCATTTGGTAATATGTTTAGAATAAATGAGAAGATTTAAATCCAAGTTCGAATATTTACAAGAGATAGTGCAATTCAATGGAGCAAACTAATGGTAAGATAAGGCAACTAATTTCTAATCATCTTAATGTATTAAAAAATGAGAATGATACTAGGTTTAGAAATCTTATAAGAAGTGGAGGAAGAAAGGTGTTAAAATATGCTACTACCAAAGCAAATTTATTCTTTCATAAAATCAAAGAAATTTCAATTCTAGATAGAATAAATTCTAAGGAAGAAGAGGGGATCAGGAGGGAGGTAGTCAATTATTACAAAAATTTTCTATTGTGCAATATTATGACATACAAAATAATCCATCAATTTTCACACATATATAAAATAAAATTTTGATGAAGAAGATATCGTTGATGAAGATATAAGAGAGAATATTATCTTACCACCTAAAAAAGATGCTTGGACATGATACATTTTCTACAACTTTCCTTCAACCTTTTTATGACATGTAGAAAAATGATATTTTTTCTATGGTTGAAGAGTCTAGAGAAATTAGGTAATACAAAGTGATACTAATACACTTTTATTGTGTTTATTCCTAAGAAAGGCAACAAAAACTATTGTTATATATTTTTTCAATAAGACTTTGTAACACGATTTATAACATAATTTCAATTATCATGGTAAATAGATTGAAAATACCTAGATTATACTACCTCATGGAAGAGAGGTGGTTTTCTTAATGGTAAGAAAATTCTTGATGGTATAGTTATTGCATGATAGATGATATATTCTCTTCAATCCATGAAGAAACCATACCTGCTTGTAAAATTGGATATCACAAAACATATGATAGAGATTGATGGAGTTTTTTATTCGATATTTTCAAAAATTTGATTTTTTTTATTGATAATTGGGTTTTGAAAGGTCCCCAAAATCTTTTACAAGTGGGTCAGGAAGGGGGTCTCCACAAGAGAAACAGGATACAGTCCCGACGAGATAGTATCACAAATCGAACAACGAGACCATCCCGCACAACACAAGAAAGGAAGCCCGACTTATGGGAGCCCAAGACAAAGAAAACACAAAGACTAAAGCCCAGCTAAAGGGAGCCCAAGAAAACTGGAAAAACTTTAAAAAAACTGGTTTATGGTAGCCCAGGACAAACAACAAGAGGAGACACCCATCCGGGATGGGAAAAACTGACAACAGGTAGAAAATTTAAAAATTAAAAAATAACACCCACCCAAAAAGTCCCAGGAAAAGGAACCCGGCTGACGCAGCCTGAAAATGACATCCCACCCAAAAGAAACAGCTCGGGATGAAACCGGATCCTAGAAACCAGCCTAGGAAAAACCAGAACCTGCAGAAAAGAAAAATACCTATCCAAGAAGGAATGGGAACACCCAACGAATGAAGAACCCATCCAAGAAGGCACAAGAAATACCTGAAAAATACAGACCCATCTAGGAAGGCACGAAAAACACCAAAAAAGAACAACCCATCCAAGATGGCCCGTGACTAGCCTAGAGGAGAAGAAACACGTCCAAGGAGCAAGAAAACTAGGAAAAAAATCTGTCCAAGAAGGCACCGAACCAACCTGAAAAGGAGCAAGCAGACAAGAGAGATCTCACTAGGCATCAAGGTTTCATTGCACAGGAGACGAAGATAACAACCGGTAAGAAAAGCCTAAGTATCAATCCACCCTTGCCACTCCATGGCTAGAAGGGATCAAGCCACCGATACTATCAACAAGAGATCATCAAGAGCAGTAGGCATGTATGCACAGGGCCCACCAAACCAAAAAACTACAAAGATGAAATCCAATAGAGAGCCCCAAAGCAAGGAAACCCACCAGCCCCACCAACTATCCATCTAGAGGAGATCCATGGACCCCAACACCTGCAGCAGCACGAGAAACAGAGGGCCCTTCCCGAAGGCCAGGAATATGTAGCAGGGAGAGAACCACAGAAAACCCAATATAGACACCAAACCCAGCTTCAAAGGGCCTAAACCAGCCACAACCGAGATCCACTCAATTGTAAGTGATGAAATCGTGGCCCAACCCAAAGGCCAAAAGGAAGCAGAGAGTAAACCCCAAGCTGAGACAACAGGGCCAAACAAAGTGGGAACCCCTTTAGATGTCGAATCCAAGAACAGAGCAAAGGAAATAAACTTGCAGTAAGCAGGAAAGCACAAGCCCCACCCAAAGCTAAAAGGACTATCGGGACAATCTCCGAACTCCACATTAGTTTGAATGGATTAAATGTTGTTACATCACTCTAAAATATTTTATTTTCATCAATAGATTCCTTGTTGAATACTTTGAATCATCTTGTGGAGTTTGCTATTGTGATCTACTATCTTCCTTAATCTTGCTGAGGAATTGGGAAGATATCTCTCAATGGCAAAAATGGAAGGCAAAATCAAAGGTACTCATGTTTCCAAAAATAACCTCTTAAATTACCATTATTAATTTATTGAGGATACTCTTGTTTTTTGTCATTCTTTGGTTAGTGAGACCATGTAATTTAAAATTACACTATCATATTATGATAAAGTTATTGCACAATTGAATAATATGATAAAATATAGAATTATTTTTATTGTCTTTGCTCTTGATTTACAACACATCATTTTAGATATATTAAGATTTCTAGGAACATATTTAGTCCCTTGTTTGATTTTATTCGGGACTCAATTTTAGATAGCTATTTGGAATATAAGTTCTTAAATTTAGATACAAAACTATAACTTATAAAAGGCTACATTGTGATCTATCCCTATATATAATGTCACTTCCAAGATTACTCGCATATTTAACATCCAATTTTGGTAAAACTCAAAGATATTTCCTTTGGAAAGGATATGAAGAGAAGTTTAGGTTTACTCTTTGAAAATGGGATAGGGTTTACAAATATGTTAGATGGGCAAGATTACAAAATGATATATTTATAAATTTGGTAGTAGGGGTAAAATTTGGATGGTTATTATTCAAACAAGAAGAAAATATTTGGGAAAAATATTATTTCAAAAATATATAGGATCTATGAATGCAATGAATTGTTAAATAAATGAACCTTGACTAGGGGATTGGCAACATGGAACTTCATATCAAAGATATTGTAATTATCGAGAAACATTTTATGTGGTCAATGAATGAGGGGTATTCTATTTTTTTGTTTTTATTATTTGTTTAAGTATTCTCCTTTTATTTATAATCCAAAATGGTAAAAAATAGATTGGGTATCTTTGGCTTGCTTAGGTTTAGAAGTAAAAAATATATGAACAACAATTCTTTAGATATTAGATCTCTTAGAAATTTGGTTGAGGGAAAGGACCTCAAATAAGAACCAAGGGAGCTTCAAAATATGCTCCAATGGTTATATTCTACACACTTTTTAAGAAGGAATATTTGGTGTAGAATCTATTAAAATAATGTGGATACTTGATCAAGTTGGGATATATGGCTTTAGAGTAGGCATAATTTATTATTTCCAAGAATTTTTCTTGAAATAAGTCTTGGTAATATGAGGCCCTTTAGAAGGCCTCAACACTCATTTGGTTAGTAGTCCAAGGAAAAATTCTTATAGGTAGAAATTTGCAAAGAAAATGATATTATAAATATGCTTTATATAAGGAGCTAGAAACATTAAATTGTCTACTTTATTACCCCTTTACTACTACTACCATTTTAGAGCTAGTTTCCCAAGAAAATGAGAATCAATTGGATTTGCTCCATTGATATTTGAAGAGTTGATGAAATATTGGATTAATTATTTTTGAAATAAACCATTAAGCATTCTATGGAGGTGTGGTTCTACCATTATTTTGCAATGTAGATGCTTGAAAATAACAATATAGTATTTTAAAATCATATCTAGGTTTAGATTCCTATTGTTGCCTCTCTTGTAGAGTGTTTGTAAGTATGTTTCCCATCATAGAAAGTATTCTATGTGAACAAATATATACTATCCTTTTGGTTATGGATTTTGAACATGCATTTAAGGGTGATTAATGACAATGGAGTTCACATAAATGACTTGTGTTGAGCCATGGTAGAAAAATGATGTCTAGAAGTTGTACTCATCAATCTTAATTTTAATGTTGCATCCAATGAAAACCCTAGGGAAGTCAATGCCGATTGTTTTTTTTTTAATAATGAAGGAAAGAAATATATCCTTACCTATTTAGAATCATATGGAATTAAAAAAAAAAATTATGTAGAGTCTTCAAGCATTTTTTATAAGGATAAGATTTCAATTGAAAAGTATTGAACTATATTTCAATTGAGTTGTATTTTAATTATTAACATTTTAAAAACTAAATGTAGTAAATGGATAACAATAGCATTAATTTTTGCATTCATTGATTATTAATGGATATAAATTATTGATGGATGCAATAGCTTGAAAATCTCATTGTATCTATAGAGAAGTAAACACACTCATGAATAATGTAGTCAAATGTGGTAAATGGATAACAATAACATTATTTTTTGAATTCATTAATTATTAATGGACATCAATTATTGATGGATGCAATAGCTTGAAAATCTCCTTGTAGCTATAGAGAAGGAAACACACTTGTGAATAATTTAGTCAAATGTGATGTTGATCTTCATCTTAAGAAATTTAATTTTTGAAAGGTAAATGTTTGATAGAGATTATTTCTCTTCATAAAAACAACACCACATATTTGAAAAAAGAAAATGAATGATTTAAGAAAAAATGAAAAATATTCCTTATAGTAATGTTTTCTAAAATATAGCATTGGGTTCATCCATAGTGCATCAATGCTTCATACCCTTACCATGAATGTGTGGAACATTATTTCCAAAAAAATGTTGAAGCGAAGGAACGTTGGGAAAAAGAAGAGATAAGGGCTATTGCGAGCCAAAAGGGAGTGCAAACCGAGAGTGAGTGCGAGGCAGGAGAGAGTGCAAGCTAGAAGCAAGTGTAGGCCAAGAGGAAGTGCAAGCCAAGAGCAAGCCTCATTAGCTAGTATGGAAGGAAAGTCATATTTTAAAGCCCTAATGGGAAGTCAGGATGCCCTAGTTGGAAGTATAGAGGCCCAAGTTGGAGATAAGCAGAAGAGCAAATACATGTCAAGTTCGATCCAGGTAGCAGATGTTACACCAAAAGTGAGTATCAAGGATGAGATGATTGAGCATTATATAACGGTTCTTAAAAATAGAAGGTTAATATGTAAGTTCTATAGATCAGTGTTGGGATTTTTGGAGATTCAAAATTGGATCAAGCGGAAGTGGGGATTAAATTCAAATTACTCTGTGACTTTTCTTCCTAATTTTTTTTTCTCATCATCTTTTCTAGTTCAAAAATTAGGGATAAAATAATGGTTAGTGGCCCATGCTTTAGGGGAAGAGATTCACTTTATTTGAAACCATGGAATACAAATTTTCTTGTTGAGACAGAAACTATTAAGAAGCTTCCAGAATGGATTAGACGTATTGGACTTCCATATCATTGCTGAGCAAGGTGCAAAAATAGTATTGTCATTGTTGTCAATAGGGAGATTGTTGAGCAAGGTGCAGAAACAGTATTGTTATTGTTGTCAACACAGACAGATAGATCATTTGATGCAGTGGACAGAAGTTCAGAGGTCAGTCAAAGCATGTACAGTGAATTTCCAATAAGACAAAAGAGGCCAACACTCAGAAGAACAAAGAAAAAGACAAGTAAGAAAATTGTCGTTATATCGCGACATGTTTGGTCAGAATGAAAAACTGTCGCGATTTCGTGACATATCGGAGGAGAGAGAAAATGCTAGAAAAAATGTCACGATTTCACGACATATCGAAGGAGAGAGAAAATGCTGGTAAAACTGTCGCAATTTCGTGACATGTTGGCAGAGAAGAAAGCAAGTGGAAAAACTATCGCAATTTCGCGACATGTTCGAAGAAGAAGCACATGTAGGGAAAACTATCATGATTTCGCGACATGTTCGAAGAAGAAGCACATGCAGGGAAAACTGTCGTGATTTTGCGACATGTTCGAAGAAGAAGCACATGCAGGGAAAACTGTCACGATTTCGCGACAATCTGCAAGAGAGGCAGTACGGATAAAAATGTGTCGCGATTTCGTGACATGTTTGAGAGAAAGAGCTAGCAAGAAAAAGTGTTGCGATTTCGCGACAATTTGCAAGAGAAAGCGCCAAGGAGAAAAAGTGTCGCGATTTTGCGACATGTCGGGTTTTCGCGACCCGAAGAGGAGAGAGAGTATAAGGAGGCGAATGTGTCGCGATTTCGTGACATGTGTTTTCGTGGGCGACAGACAAAGAAGAGCACAAGGCAGCGAATGTGTCGCGATTTCACGACATGTCATGTTTTCGCTAGTGCAAGCCGAGAAGAGTGTACGAAAGCGAAAAGTTTCATGATTTCGCGACATGTGTTTTCGCGAGCGAAAGACAGAGAAGAGCTCAAGGCAGCGAATGTGTCGCGATTTCGCGACATGTCATGTTTTCGCTAGTGCAAGCCGAGAAGAGTGTACGAAAGTGAAAAGTGTCGCGATTTTGCAACATGATGTGTTTTTGCGGGTGAAAGACAAAGAAGAGCTCAAGGCAGCGAATGTGTCGCGATATCGCGACATGTCATGTTTTCGCGGGTAAAAGGCGAGAAGAGTACAAAGAGACAAAAGTGTCGCGATTTCATGACAGGTCGCAATAGCACGATTACAGACAGTTAACTGAAGTAGAACGACAGTTACAGGGGCAGTTGTAGAGGAAAATCATGCATGCACAGAAAAGAAAGCAAACAGTCACTAAGGAGAATACGAACAGTCATGACCAAGAAGACGAACAGTTACAGAGGTAGTTGTAGAGGAAAATCATGTACGCATAGAAAAGAAAGCGAACAGTCAATAAGGAGAATACGAACAATCATGACCAAGAAGAGTTGACAAGTGGCGTATGAGAAATGAAAGAAGGTGTTATAATTGGAGTTACAAAGCAAAAGGTTTGTTATAAAAGGGGAGTCACGCAAAGAATTAAAATGCTACTGTGAGTGAAAAAGTGTTGCACAAAGAAGGTTAGAAGAGGGCCGAAAGAGAGATAAGTAGAGTCGTAAGTGTGTGTGGAGTTTGATTAATTACAGACCAGTTAGGGTCATGTATAAAGTGAAGGCATTTTTATGTCATTGAAATAATTTAGATTTGTGGTCCAAGTTGGTGCTTGGCATTAGGGGTTGGTGCTCCTATCTCATTGCGACAAAAAAATAAGGGGTTGGTGCTCCTTCCAATGGGTTTTGGTAAAGTGTTTGTAAAATTGGTGTTTTGCAAAGACTGAATTTGGACGGGAGTCCAAGCAGTCATTTTTGAGGAGTAGCCAAATTGGTAAACCTCGTTATATCGTGTGTTGTGGAATGCTCTAGTGTTGAATTTGCTTTATCTGATTTTAAGTTCTCTTTGTCTCAGTTTTAAAAGTTGTAGATCTAAATTTAATAGCTACACTGATTCACCCCCCCTTCTCAGTGTCATTGTGAAAATATCAATTGGTATCAGAGCAAGGTTCCTAAATAAGCTTAATCAGCTAAGGTGATCTTGGAAGAAACACAATGACAGGTGGTGAAGGATTCTCATCAAACAAAGCTCCTTTGTTCGACAGAACTAATTACTCATTCTGGAGACTCAGGATGCAGACATATCTATGTGCGTTGGGATATGATATTTGGGAGTCAGTAGAAGGAGGATACACAATACCAGCTACTCCTCCAACAGATACTACCGAGAAGAAAAAGTTTGAGAATAACTCCAAAGCAAAGAATGTCATAATGTGTGGGCTAGTAGATAGTGAACTGATAAGGATCATGAGTTGTAAAACGACAAAAGACATGTGGGACAAACTGAAGAGCATCCATGAAGGAGACAACAAGATCAAAGAAGCCAAGCTACAAACGCATCGAGCTTAGTTTGAAGCATTAAAAATAAATGAAGATGAGAACATAGAGGCCTATATGCTGAGAGTCAATGGAATCATTAATGCAATCAGAGGACTCGACGAAGAAATCGAAGATGCGGTCATCATGAAAAAGGTTCTTAGAACTCTTCACAAAAGATTTAATTCTAAAGTTTCTGCAATAGAAGAAGCTAAAGATCTAAAAAAATTTAGCATGGACGAGATGCATGGTTCTTTGACTACATATGAAATGAGAATAGGACAAACTAAGACCATAGACAAAGAAGTTGCTTTTAAAGCACACAAAAATATAAAAGCTGAATAAGAATCTAAAGATGAAGAGACATCGGATGAAACGGAAGCTAACTTTGTTCGGAAACTTACAAAGGGAAAAGAAAAATATAGAGGAAAGTTACCTTTTAAGTGCTTCAATTATGGAGGGGTCGGGCACTTTGCAGCTAAGTGTCCAATGAATGAGAAAACCAAAAGTGATGTAGGGTCACACCAAGAAAAAAGTGATTGGAAGAAGAAACCAAATTTTAGAAAAAGCAACTTCAAAAAGAAAAGTTTCTTATCCAAGAATGTCAGCTCTTCTGAAGATAGCTCAGGTGAAGATATTGAAGAAGAAACAGGTGAAGCTCTGTTCATGGCATTTGAAGAAGAAAAAATAGAAGAAAAATAGGAAGGTGACACAAACATTAAGGATGAGGCTGAAGTATATCTGGAAGGAGAGTTGGTTGCTGCACTTAAAGAGTTGAGTATAGAAAGAAAAAAGAATAAAAAGGTCTCAAGAAAGCTTGAGGATGCGAATGACATAATAAACAATTTAAAAGTACAAACAGAAGAATTTAAAAAAATGTCTGAAGAACTCGAAGTACAATTAACCATGAAAATAGACGAGTGCAGCAAAGTGGAAGAAGAGATTGTTGTCTTAAGAATGCGGCTAGAAGAAAAGAATCAAAAATTGAGTTGCTATCACAAACTTGAAGGAAGTTCTGAAGCTTGAAAAGATTATAAATAGTCAGAGGACTACGGGCATCAAATTTGGCTTGGGCTTTGTCGAAGGAGAATCATCAAGTGGATCAAAGGCCATAACTATAGAACAAGTAAAGAAAGAAGATAAGATCAAGGTTGATCAAGGAAAAACGAATCAGGCAAAAGAAAGCAACAGTGTTAGGCACGAGAAGAGTGCTGACAATGAGGGATTCATAAAAGTCACACATCAAAGGAGAAGAAAGTTTGTGGCTTCTACTACAAAATGGCAAAGATCAACTCCCAAGTTCAATCATTCCTTTTTTGGTTATTGTTTTAAATGCAATGCTTATGGTCATAAGATATCAGACTGCATTTATAATATAGGACAAAGAAATTTCACCGATAGAAATGTCTTTTCACCCTTGATGGATTATGTAGTAGAATGTTATAACTGTCATAACTTTGGACACATTGCAAGAAACTGTAGAAGCACATATGCAGCAAATAAATATCAGGGAAGAAGATCTCCACCAAATAGTTTAAGGCAAAACAGAAAATTCTTAGAAAAACATGCACAGGATACTGACAAAGAAAAGTCTAAACAAGTGACCAAAACTGTAGTCAACCCAGAGTGGAAAGAAAAAGAGCGACCCAAGGAAGAAAAGGAATCCTTGATTGTACAGACAACATTCAAAGCACAAAACAAATTTGCACCATTGATATTGGATAGTGGATGCTCCAGTCACATGACAGGAGATAAACAAAAATTTGAAAAGTTACAGAAATATGAAGGGGGCTCTGTAAAGTTTGGAAATAATGATGGAGCCAAGATAGTTGGCAAAGGATCAATCAAGATAAGTGATGGAAAGATCAATTTCAAAGAAGTTTTGTTTGTGATTGATTTAAAACACAACTTACTGAGCGTAAGTCAAATCTGTGACAGAGGTTATGAAGTCATCTTTAAGAAGCAAGGTTGTGAAGTAAGAAAAACACACAATGGGAAGCTGATAGCTACTGGATCGAGGACTTCTAGAAATCTATATACTCTCTCAGAGACTTCAGAAGGAGCGTGCTTGATTGGACAGAAAGATGAAAATTGGCTGTGGCACAAGAGGCTCGATCATATCAGCTTTGACAATACGGTAAAAATAAGCTCAAACAAGGCAGTAAGAGATATACCCACCATTGGAAAACCTTTAAATAGCATTCCGTGCTTCATGCCAAAAAGGGAAGCAAACTAGATCCACATTTAAATCAAAGGAATACTTCACCAGCAAACCTTTAGAGTTAATACACACTGATTTATGTGGACCCATGAGAAAACAAAGCATAAATGGTGACAAATACTTTATGTTGTGCATAGATGACTATTCCAGGATGACATGGGTACTATTTTTAAAACTTAAATCAGATGCCTTTGAGATGTTCAAGATTTTCAAAAAATAGGTTGAGAATCAAACAGGAAAAAGAATTAAATGCTTAAGATCAGACAGAGGAGGAGAGTTTATCTCAGAGGAGTTTGTAGAGTACTGTCAAAAATATGGGATTAGAAGATAGTTTTCAGCAACAAGGACACCTCAGCAGAATGGTGTTGTAGAAAAGAAGAACAAGACTGTGCAAGAAATGGCACAGACAATGTTGGCTGAGAACAAAATAGCTGATAGATTTTGGAAAGAGGCAGTCCATACTGTAGTTTACATCCAAAACAGGTGCATGTTAAGGACGCATGAAAGCAAAACACCTTATGAGTTGTGGTTCGGCAGGAAGGCAACATCAAGATACTTCAAAGTGTTCGGCAGCAAGTGTTATATCAAACGAACTGAAGATAATCTTGGTAAGTTTGAAGATAGAGTTGACGAAGGTATTTTTCTTGGTTACTCGACAAATAGCAAAGCCTACACATGCTACAACAAGAGGCTAAAGAAAATTGTGGAGAGTGCCGATGTTAAAGTTGATGAAGGCAGAGAACAAGAAATTACTTATCAAGAAAACTACCCTATTTATGAAGAAGTTATTGAAGGAGATGAAGAAAAGGAAAAGGAAGAGAATCAGAAAATTGACCCAGATGATTTAAGTATTGACTCAGAAGGAGAAGAAAACAAAAAATTCAAAACAGGCAGCTGGTAGAAAAATCATCCCAGAGAACAAATTATTGGGGACCCCACAGTTGGTATTCGGACAAGAAGAGCAGTAGTACGGAACTACTCTCTATTATCCAACATTGAGCCCAAAAATGTTGTTGAAGCAAGCACATATGATAGTTGGATGAAGGCAATTAATGAAGAACTAGATCAGATTAAGAAAAATAAAACCTGGGAGTTAGTACCAAGGCCTGCAAATAAAAACATAATTGGTACTAAATGGATTTTTAGAAACAAATTGAACGAAGATGGACAGGTTATAAGGAATAAAGCAAGGCTGAGTCCAGTAAAGGCTATGCACGAGTTGAAGGTATTGATTTTGAGGAAACCTGTGCACCAGTAGCCAGACTAGAGGCAATCAGAATGTTTACGGCTTTAGCGAGTTCATAAAAATTTCAAAGTATATCAAATGAACGTGAAATCAGCATTTCGAATGGAAAAGCTGGAAGAAGAGGTTTACATTGAGCAGCCAGATGGTTTCCAACTCCGTGATAATCCCAACTTTGTTTGCAAGTTGAAGAAAGTTTTGTATGGCTTGAAACAGGCACCTAGAGCATGGTATGCAAGGTTGGATAACTATCTTATTCAACAAGGGTTCAAGAAAGGTATGGTGGACAACAATTTGTATGTCAAAATAGAGAATGGCCATCTTATTGTCCTTGTTGTTTATGTAGATGATATCATTTTTGGCAGCAGCAATGATAAGTCATGTAGAGACACAACAAATAAAATGAAGAAAGAATTTGAAATGTCGATGATTGGTGAACTTTCATATTTCCTCGGACTGCAAGTCAATCAAAATGAAAAGGGCATTTTTATCTCTCAAGTTAAATATGTGAAAGAAATGCTGAAAAAGTTCACAATAGAGGATAGTAAACCTGTTAGCACTCCCATGACGATAGGTTGCAAGTTGAGCAAGGAGGACAAATCTCCATATGTACTATTCTTGCAAGCAGTTTGCATGGTAGCAAGATTTCAAGCTAGTCCCAAGGAGACTCACATAACAGCAGTAAAGAGGATTCTTCGGTATCTGAAGGGTACTATGGAGTATGGGTTATGGTATCCAAAAGGTAAGGACTTCACTCTTATTGCATATTCAGATGCAGATTGAGCAGGATGTATAGATGACAGAAAAAGTACCAGTGGAGGAGAATTTTATCTTGGAGACAGGTTAGTAGCATGGCACAGCAAGAAACAAGAATCAGTCTCTCTATCCACAACAAAGGCAGAATACATTGCAGCAACAACGTGTTGTACGCATATTTTATGGATGAGACAAACCCTGAAAGATCTTGGTATTCACTTCAAAGAGCCAATTTCAGTTAAATGTGATAACACCAGTGCTATTAACATCTCAAAGAATCTAGTTATGCATTCTCGAACCAAACATATTGCAATCCGGTATCACTTTTTGAAGGATAAAGTTGCAGAAGGTGAGGTTAAATTGGATTTTGTTCCAACTACAGAGCAAGTAGCGGACATCTTCACAAAACCATTGCCCAAGGAAGTTTTTGAGTACCTTCAGAGTAAGTTGGGAGTGGTCACACTTCCCAAGAACTGACTATCAATTGTGATCACATTCTCAGGGGGAGCATTTATGCCTATGTTTATAGTTTTGCTCATATTCATGATTTTTGCTAACTATAACAATGTTTGTCTGAGAATGTTGTGCATAAACTCAGGGGGAGTCTGCAGCAGCCCTTTGGTATTATTGTCAAAGGGGGAGAAGAATTACAGGAAATTGCACGTGTTGCCAACAATTCCAAAGGGGGAGATTGTTGAGCAAGGTGCATAAATAGTATTGTCATTGTTGTCAATAGGGAGATTGTTGAGCAAGGTGCAAAAACAATATTGTCATTGTTGTCAACAAAGACAAATAGATCAGTTGATGCAGTGGACAGAAGTTCAGAGGTCAGTCAAAGCATGTATAGTGAATTTCCAAGAAGACAGAAGAGGCCAACACTCAAAAGAACAAAGAAAAAGACAAGTAAGAAAACTGTCGCGATATCGCAACATGTTTGGTCGGAATGAAAAATTGTTGCGATTTCGCAACATATCGGAGGAGAGAGAAAATGCTGGAAAAAATGTCACGATTTCGCGACATATCGAAGGAGAGAGAAAATGCTGGTAAAACTGTCACGATTTCGTGACATGTTGGCAGAGAAGAAAGCAAGTGGAAAAACTATCGCGATTTCGCGACATGTTCAAAGAAGAAGCACATGCAGGGAAAACTGTCGCGATTTCGCGACATGTTCAAAGAAGAAGCACATGCAGGGAAAACTGTCGCGATTTCGCGACATGTTCGAAGAAGAAGCACATGCAGGGAAAACTGTCACGATTTCGGGACATGTTCGAAGAAGAAGCGCACGCAAGAAAAACTGTCGCAATTTCGCGACATGTTTGGAGAGAAGGTGCAGGCAAATAAAACTGTTGCGATTTCGTGACAATCTGCAAGAGAGGCAGTACAGATGAAAATGTGTCGCGATTTCGCGACATGTTTGAGAGAAAGAGCTGGCAAGGAAAAGTGTTGCGATTTCGCGACAATTTGCAAGAGAAAGCGCCATGGAGAAAAAGTGTCACGACATGTCGGGTTTTCGCGACCCGAAGAGGAGAGAGAGTGTATGGAGGTGAATGTGTCGCGATTTCGCGACATGTTGTGTTTTTGCGGGTGACAGACAGAGAAGAGCACAAGGCAGCGAATGTGTTGCGATTTCGCGACATGTCATGTTTTCGCTAGTGCAAGCCGAGAAGAGTGTACGGAAGTGAAAAGTGTCACGATTTCGCGACATGTGTTTTCGCGGGCGAAAGACAGAGAAGAGCTCAAGGCAGCGAATGTGTCGCGATTTCACGACATGTCATGTTTTCGCTAGTGCAAGCCGAGAAGAGTGTACGAAAGCGAAAAGTGTCACGATTTCGCGACATGTGTTTTCATGGGTGAAAGACAGAGAAGAGCTCAAGGCAGTGAATGTGTCGCGATATCACGACATGTCATGTTTTCGCGGATAAAAGGCGAGAAGAGTACAAAGAGACAAAAGTGTCACGATTTCGTGACAGGTCACAACAGCACGATTACGGACAGTTAACTAAAGTAGAACGACAGTTACAGGGGCAGTTGTAGAGGAAAATCATGCATGCACATAAAAGAAAGCGAACAGTCACTAAGGAGAATACGAACAGTCATGACCAAGAAGACGAACAGTTACAAAGGCAGTTGCAGAGGAAAATCATGTACACGCAAAAAAGAAAGCGAACAGTCACTAAGGAGAATACGAACAGTCATGACCAAGAAGAGTTGACAAGTAGCGTATGAGAAATGAAAGAAGGCGTTATAACTGGAGTTACAAAGCGAAAGGTTTGTTATAAAATGGGAGTCGCACAGAGAATTAAAATGCTGCTGTGAGTGAAAAAGTGCTACGCAAAGAAGGTTAGAAGAGGGCCGAAAGAGAGATAAGCAGAGCCGTAAGTGTGTGTGGAGTTTGATTAATTACAGACCAGTTAGGGTTGTGTATAAAGCGAAGGCATTTTTATGTCATTGAAATAATTTAGATTTGTGGTCCAAGTTGGTGCTTGGCATTAGGGGTTGGTGCTCCTATCTGTTGCAGCAGAAAAATAAGGGGTTGGTGCTCCTTCCAGTGGGTGTTGGTAAAGTGTTTGTAAAATTGGTGTTTTGCAAAGGCTGGATTTGGACGAGAGTCTAAGCAGTCATTTTTGAGGAGGAGCCAAATTGGTGAACCTCATTATATCATGTGTTGTGGAATGCTCTAGTGTTGAATTTGCTTTATCTGATTTTAAGTTCTCTTTGTCTCAGTTTTAAGAGTTGTAGATCTAAATTTAATAGCTACACTGATTCACCCCCCCTCTCAGTGTCATTGTGAAAATATCAATCATCTTATAAATAAGGATGTTATGAATATTATTGGAAATACCCTAGGGGAATTCATCAAGGAAGAACTAACTACTAAGGAGCGAAAACATGCTATATATACTCAAATATATATTGCTATGGATATTTTAAAACCTTTGTCACAATCCATTAAGATAAAATATAAATCAAGAGAATGGGATCAACAAGTAAATTGTAAAAATATCATATTTCATTTCCACAATTGTTATGAGATTAGACACATGCAAAGAGTTTACAAAGTGAAAACTATGAAGAAAGAGACAAAATTCTAGCCATGAGATAACCTTCAAGATGAAGCAAGAAAATCATACACTAATAAAAGCTAGATCATATCAAGGACATTCCACTCCCAAAGAAGAGATAAATAAAGCCTATCTATAGTATCATTTGGCAAGTTCAGAAGGAATTAAATATGTAAAAGAAGACGAGAGAAATCCTAAAACAAAGACAACAAAAGAGGTCAAGTTTATTTTAGGTAAATCATCTTCATTTTCCTCAAGTAGTATAGAATCCTCTCCAAGTAATAAGAGTGAAAGGGATGAAGATGTTATCCCTTACACTTCAAGGTTTCAAGAGCAGCATAATAAAGAAAAAAGGATGGAGGAAACCCATACAAATTTAGGTTTTTTAGAGAAAAATATAAGGTAATTGCTACAGAAGAGCATCTTTGCACTTTAGGGTTTCTATGACAACATAAAGAATATTGTTCTTTTAAGGTAATTCCTTTCACTTTAGATCATTCAGAATAAGGCAAACCGAAAGATGATAAGTCTTACTATGAGCAGTGTGAGAAGATTGAAAAAATTGATGATGAAAGTATTGTTGGGAATGAAAAAAAGAGAGGAAGACCCAAGAAGCAAAAACAAAGAGAAAAAGAAAGCCAAAGGGTTATTGATATGGGAAAACAAAAGAAAATATCACAAGTGCTAACAAGAAGTGGGCCTAAACCAACAAATAAAATAAAAAAATAAAAATGAAAATAATATCTTAGAATATTAAGGGAATGGATAAGAACCCTAAAAAAAGGTATTAAAAAATTGAGAGGTTCTTATAGAGAAGATATTGGGAAAAAAATATTTTAGCCATTATCGGTGTTGAAATTTATCTTGGCAAAATTTAAAATTTAGAAGGCATATAATATAAAAGGAGTTGATTGTGGAAACTTAGTAGTTTGAGGAAGATGAAGATTGATAAAAAGGCAAATGAATAATATCTTTGATCAAAAGGTAAAGTTGGATATGCTCTAATTAACTTGTTAGAAATGTAATGTTTTATTTTTGTAATGGGAGTGGCCCCTAATAGAAGACACAAATAACTTATTAAAAAAATGTAATTTTAAATGATTCACAAAATGTTGCTTGAATATAGGGTTTCAAGTCAGTGCTGAAAAATTCTATAAAAACCAGTGTGTTGGCTGGTGAAAGGTGTGTTGTAGTTTGGCTTTAGATATGACAGCTTTGGGGGGTCCTGGTGACCCCCAATATTTATCTTTTAAGGATGTTGTTTTGAATAAGGATACCTCTTCTTCTGATCATGCAAATGCCATGAATTTTTTGTTGCATGCAACCCTTGATCTTGTTTCTAATTCCTCTTCGACTTCAAAGCCAAAGAATAATGGATGCTTAGATAAAAATAAAGATCGGCCTATCTTGGTTATTAGTCTTGATTCTGTTACGGATGATGTTTTATATTTGTCTGAGCATGCGCTCATATGCAAATTCATGGGTCTCATAATTTCTATGCCTTTTTTAGAAAACTGGGTTAGGAGAAATTGGAGCCCTGAAAGTGATCTGGAGATTATTCTTGCAGCTAATGAGTATTTTACTGTGGTGTTCTCTCATATGGCAAATCGTAGTAAAGTGTTCGAGGGGGGTCCTTACTTTCACAATCAATAAGGATTATTTATTAAACCCTGGAATTTAGAATTTGATTCGGTGGAGGAGAGGCCTTCAAGGATTCCTGTGTGGGTCTGTTTGCCACGACTCCCTATGGAATATTGGAGGCCATATATTCTTCATTCTATTGCAGAGATTATTGGAAAATTGATTGGTCTGTCTTGCTAAACTTTGGATAGGAAATTTACTTCTTTTGCACGGCTCTGTGTTGAAGTAGATTTGAATAATCCGTTGTCTGAATCATTGGAGATTAAACTAGGAAACATGTCTTGGGTCCAACAGTTAGATTATGAAGCTCTCCCATTTTTATGTCGCATATGCCATGAATATGGGCATATTCAGAGAAACTGTAAGAAAGTGAATTCTCAGCCTTCATCCTCTTCATCTGACTTTCAATATGTATCTACAAAGGCAAAAGGAAAAGCTCCTATGGTTAATGAGATGCCCGATTTTGATGGATTTATTCATGTTAAGTTTTGTTCAATATCTAGGCCTTTTATTCAAGGTGTTGGGAAGGGAGGTTCTGGTAACAGATTTGATATGCTTGAAAATTTTGAGGAGCCACATGTTGAGGAGCAAGTTTGGAATGGAGGTGATATGGATACTTGTATTCAAGAGTCGGGTACGTGTCCTAAATCCTTCTTTTGAAATGCAAACTTCTAATAAGTAAGGGGTGGTGCCTAATAACCCTCTTATAGGAAATGAAGATAAGTCCAAAGAGGTGTTGGATTGTTTTGATAAAGTTCTTGATTATTCCCCTTTGGTTGAAAATTTGATTAAGGGAAATGAGGATGAGACTAGGTTTGAAACCTCCCAAGAAAGGATTGTCAGAGGAAGGAAAAAAGAAAGTTTCTTATGTGTTAGGTATTCATCCTAAAACTATAAAAAATGTGGGGTGGAGAAGGTGGTAAAAGCAAGAAGAAATAAGGATCAAGAAAAAGTAAAATTGATAGGAGACTCCTTAGTTGAGTCTGGTGTTGTTAATATGTTATATTCTCACTTCTCTATTCTCCCAAAATTAAAGTGATATCTTAGAATGTTAGTGATTTGGGTAGCAGCCCTAGACAAAAAGCTACTCAGAATTTGATCAGAGATCATAGACCTGATATTGTTTTCATCCAGGAAATAAAATTATCTTGTGAAGATATGGTTAGAATTGCTTCTAAGGTATGGAAATGTGGTCACTATCTTGCTATTGGAGCCCAGGGTTTAGCAGGTGGTGTTACGTGTTTGTGGGGTCCACGAAGCTTAACTCCCTCTTGGTGGGTGGGTAGCATGAACTGTCTCTCTGTGGTTGCTACCTGCTTTTCATCTGGATCTTCTACTCTTCTATCTAATGTGTATACCCCCAATGATTTATCAGGTAAATCCTCTTATAGAATCATCTTAGATTCATTCAATCTCTTGCTCCTAATTCTCATTGGATTGTGGCTGGGGATTTTAATTCTATCATTTCCCTAGAGGAGAATAATGGTGGTGTGGAGTGTTTGGGTCCTTCTTCTACTTTGATGCGAGACAATATTTCTTTCCTTAATCTTGTTGATGTGAAGCCTCGAAATGGGCTATTTACATGGACTAATAGAAGATGTGAAATGAATTTTATTTCTAAAAGATTGGATGGGTTCCTTAATTCAAACAGTTGGTTTGATGATAGCTAGACTTCATTCTCAAATATTCTAGGCTAGAGGGGCTCTTATCACTAGCCCATTCTCTTTCGATCCTCGAGATTCTCATTGCCAAGAAATCTGCCTTTCAAATTTCAACTTATGTGGCTCAGGGATAATGATTTGTATAAATACATGGAGATGTGGTGGATCGAAGGGAAACCCAAATTTGGTACTGCCATGTTTAATTTTTTTTAAAGCCTCCAGTTCGTCAAATTTAAACTCAGGCAATGGAACATATTTTCTTTTGGAAATATTTTTCAGAAGAAAAATCAACTACAGGATAGTCTGGAGGAGATCACTTTTTAAATTAAATATGAAGGATTTGACAAAGGATCTGTTGGAAATGAAAGCTTCCATTTCTAGTCAGCTTGTTGAATGGGAGTTTCGTGAGGAGATGTTTTGGAAGCAGAAATCTCGGATTGACTGGTTGTTGGAAGGAGATGGAAACACCTCTTTTTTTTCACAATTCGGTTAAAGACCACAGAAATGGTAATGCTATAGTCTCACTTACTTCTGATTAGGGGGAAACTCTCTCATCCTTTGAAGATATCTCTAATGAAGTAGCCAGGTTCTTCTCCCCTCTTTTCTCCGAGCAGGGTCCTCATGATGTTAATATAAGGCTTATTTTGGATTATATTCCTAGGTTGGTCTCTAATGACATGAATAAGATGCTAATGGATCCCATATCGATGGAGGAGCTTAAGGCGATGGTTTTTCAAATGAAAAAAGGTAAAGCACCTAGACCTAATGGTTTCCCTATAGAATTTTTCCAAGAATTTTGGGAAGTGTTATCTTTTGATCTGCTAAAAGTTATTCAGGAATCCCAAGTCAATAAGCAAATGCTTAAAGATATTAATTCAACTTTCCTTGCTCTTATTCCCAAATATGAAAATGCTAGCTCGTTGGGGTCTTTCCATCCTATTTTCCTATGCAATGTTACTTAGAAAATTATTACCAAGATTATTGCGGATCGGTTGAAGAAAGTTCTTGGTTTTCTTATTTCCCCTGAGCAAGGTGGGTTTGTTAAGGGTCATCAAATTTTGGATGGTGTGGTGGTTGTTACTGAAGCTATTCACTTTATGGATATCTCTAAGAAAAATGCCATGTTCATTAAGCTGATATGTCTAAGGCTTATGACAAGGTTAGCTGGCATTTTTTGTAGAACATCCTTCAAGCTTTTGGGTTCTTGTATAATTGGATCGAATGGGTCATGAGTTGTGTGACTTCAACCTCATTTGCAGTTTTAATCAATGGTTTACCATCCACTTTCTTCTCAGCCTCTAAGGGGATTCATCAAGGAGATTCCTTGTCCCCCTATCTTTTCATCCTTATGGCTGAAGGTTTGGGCAGACTTCTCAAGAGTTTTCAGAATCATGGTGATATCCAAGGATGGTCTTCGACGGAGAATTATTTATTCTAGTCTTATCTTCAGTTTGTCGATGATATTGCTCTAATGGGGAGGGCAAAAATTGAGGAAGCAGTGAATTTTAGGAAGGCTTTAGATATTTACTTAGCTGCCTCTAGTCAAATTATTAATGAAGAAAAATCAAAGATCTTCTTCAATATGGATGGTCGGATTCAACGTAGGATTGCTAATATTCTACGTTTTTAGGTGGGTTGTTTGCCAGTGGAGTATCTGGGGATTCACATTTCTTCTAAAAATCTTGGAAGGGCTTATTGGAAAAGAATTTTGGATAGATGATCAAGGGTTAATCACTGGACTTTTTGGTGGGTATCCTTTGCTGGTAGATTAACCCTTTTGAAGTCTATCCTTCATGCTTTACCTATTTACAATTTTTCTATCTTGGCTGCTCCTAAGTGCTTTCTCAAAGAATTTGATTCTCTTTATAGAAAATTTTTATGGTCAGGAAACTTGGATTGTAATAAATGGAGTCTGGTCAGTTGGGATATTGTATGTTACCCTAAATATATGGGAGGTCTTGGTTTGAGGTAATATGATTTGAATAGTCTCGCTTTGGTTGCTAAACTTTATTGGAGGTGGTGTAGTAATCCTGATCAGCTTTGGGCTAAAATTCTTAGCCTCAAATATTTTGGTGGTGCTCCAGTTGATGAGATTCCGAGATTGGAGTTGAGGGGGAAATGTTCCATTGTTTGGGACACTCTCAAAATTGGTGCCATGCTTATTAACCAGGGTCTCTTTTGGATTGTTAATAAGGGAAACAATACCTTATTTTGGGAATATTCTTGGGATAATCATCCTCCTATCCTTTCTTATTTCTCCCACCTTCGTCTTCTTTGGGATACTTTTTTTGATGCAGGCTGGTCTAAGGTGGCTAACTTCAAGCGACAAAGTCCTCTTGGTAGTTCTTTTACTCACTACTAGTGGGATTCGCAGGGCTGGCCAGAGGGTGGCTGTGTTGAGGATTGTGACACTCTGGATTCTATTTTGGCTAAGAGACCGTGTTGTTCTATTGAAGACTGATATTCTTGCTTGGGGCCATAATTCAAAAGGGAAATACACCGTTGCTCTAGGTTATCAAACCCTTATTATGCAGATAAGAGAGGATATTATGTCCCCCTGGTGGAAGAAGATTTAGAATAAGTTTGGTTGGCCCAAATGTAATTTTTTCCTTTGGATTTTGTGTTAGAAGAAATGTTCAACATGGGATAATATTCATAAAAGAGGTTTGCAGGGTCCTTCACTATGTTTTCTTTGTGGAAAGAATGAGGAAACCATTCCCCATATTTTCTTCCAATGCTCATTTTCCCTGGAGATCTGGAACTTGTGGTGGCAGATCTGTAAAAGGCCCATCATCCATGCTACTTCTATTTTTGAGTTTTCGGAAAGCTTGGGTAGACCCCCTACCTCTTCTTCATGTCTTCAAACTGCCTGGGATTTTGGTCCTTCTGTCATATTTTGGAAGATTTGGTTGGAACGCAACTGAATAATTTTTTAGGGATGTCAACTTGGAGTCTTACATATATGGCTCAAAGTTAAAAGGATGGTTAAGGACACTATTAAGGCCAAGTGTGTTCTGATTTATCCTCTTACTTCCTTCGACTAATAGATTATTAATAGATTGGAGATTTCTTTATCATCATCAGCTGCAAACAAAGGCCTTGTTAGGGGGATTGATTCGTTGAAGGTCAATAGATCTCGGAAGTGGAGTCCCCCCCTAGGGGTGTTATCAAAATAATCATGGATGGTTCTTCAAGGGGTAACTTATGTAATGCTGGTATAGGAGGAATTGGTTGTGATAGTGAGGGTGTGGCCCACCTCTTTTTCTCTGTGTACAAGGAAATTCATTCGAACAATCATATGAAAGCGTTGACAATTCTCCATGCATTGGAAACAACTTTTTCTTTGGGATGGAGAAGGGTTATTGGTGAATTTGATCCCATGATAGTGATGTCTCTTCTGAACAACAAGTATTTTCAGGATGCGTCCTAGTTTATGGCTATAATAGTGAAACAAATTTTGTGTTTGGCTGGGAATTTTGTTAAATTTTATTTTGTTCATATCCCAAGAGAACGGAATAGAGTGGCTAATTATTTAGCAAAGTGGGCTTCTGAAGGATTCCCTTACTAGAAAGTTGATATCTTGAATGATCTTGATTAGGAGAAATCCAGACTCCTTAATCAGTTAATTCATGAGGACCAGGAAAGATAATTTCAAGGTGGAGGAACCCGATTGTCATGGGTTCTTGTGTCCTGTTGAAGTTGTTGTGAGAATGATCCATGTATTTCTTTGGTGGATTTATTGTATTTTTTATGATGTGTTGGCTTGGATCACTTGGAAATCCTTATGGAATGTATTGTTTTAGATTCTGAATAATTTTTTTTCCCCCAAAAAAAAATGTTGCTTGAATATGGTCTAATTCACCTAATAGTAGATATAATATTTTTATATAAGAATAATCCAATCAAATTAATTATACTATGAAATTAGTATAGAATAAATAAATTGTAACATGTTTAATTTGATTTCAAAAATATCAAAACATAAGTTGTATAAGAGGCAATTAAATGATAATAAAAACTAATTATACATGTAAGATAAATTTTATATTTAAAAAAAGGAGTTATGCAATGTTCAAAAACAAAATAAAATAAATCATTATATAAAAAATGACCTTGTCTTAAAAATAGTTTAAAATTTTAAAATGTAATCTTACATCATAATTTATTTGGCGTTATTTTAAACCAAATTAATAAACAATGGTTAAATATATGTTATTATCTAAAAAATATAATAAAAATTTAGGTGTATGAAAAGGTAAAAAGACAAAGTAGATTTTAACGTCCACGAGGTCATAGGCAATATTGTAACAACCCAAATTTAACTAACCTAGGAGAGAGTAATTTTTTTAACACTAGATAAATATCACAATCAAGGTTCACTATAAATATTTCTAGAAATATTACAGTTATCAAGGCATTACCACATTTCGAGACCATGACACTACAGACGTCTCTGACAAGAGTGGCCAAACTCTCATAGATTCAGGGGTTTTTCTTGTACACCTCTGTGGCATAAAGAACACTTCAAATGGTCACCCCACATTCCTTTCATTCTTCGTAAATGTAAGATAACTTGACCATAGCATTGGGATTATACCTTCTCAATATTTAGAGAAGGGGATGCCAATTTCCACACCATCATAAGTCATTCTATGTTGGTGCTTAGGCATAGTACCTTCAAGTAGAGATATTGCACCTTTGTAGTGGAATGACTAACATTGTAGTGCTTAATTGTCCTTATATCCGTAATGGGTTAACTAAGGTGATTGTCACTCCACGTGATAAATTCACATGGATACGCGAACTTTTAGTTCAAGATCCCCGTTGGGGATTTCTTCTACATCTGTAGAATGAGCTGTCACGCTACAGGAAAACCTATTGCCAACGAGCTATTACAGGCTCTGGTTGACCTGCCTCTTTAACTTGGGAATAGAGTTCTTTTAATATTTTCCAGAAAAACCAAGTATGGTAAGGATACCCTTGAGGTGAGCTTAAATTCTTTAAGTTCATGCTCTTCCAAATTTATGGTTATGAATTAACAATTATAAAATTTGATCGAGCTAAAACAATAAAAGTTCTATTATACCTTATGTATGATCGGTGCTTTAATCCTTTGGGCTATTGTAGCAAGATTTAATAACACTTCAATGAAAATAGAAAGAAAGAGAAAAAAAATAATCGGTGCAATTACGTTCATTCGAATATCGTAATAAACATAACAATTGACCAACAAAAGAAGCGTTCATTATGTGTTCAAATAATGTAACCCAAAACAAAGACACAAAAAATAAAAAACAGAAATATAACAAGAAAGAAGCCCAAAATTGTATTAATATTTGAATGAGATTACATGAAGAGTTGGCTTGAAATTGCCATATAACTTAGAAATATTAAAACAATAAAGATCCTTGTTCAAATATCGTAACAAGGACCTTTCACTCTCCCTTTTAAATATCACAATAGTTGAGTCTCTAGACCTCTAGCTCAATAATCTGGAAATATTCTCAACTTCTTGGGCACATTCCTATCAAAATCTACACAATAATGGAAGGAAAGAGGAGATGAAAAAGGAGAAAGAAAAAAAAGGAGATACAACAACAAAGAACGAGCACTCGAGTATACCTCTTAGCAAAAATATGTGATGTCAAAGCTCGATATTTATTCTGGCTATAGACGTCCTTTTTATAGTTGCAGCAGCTTTGTAACCGCCTAAACCGCTTGTATCTGAACCATCCACCTGGTGCCATCTCCTGCCTTTTCATCAGTCGGGTGCTGTACAATCTATTTATCTAACTGCCTCAAAGTATGGCCCAATTGTTAACACATTTTATTTGTGGCTAGTGGTTTTTATTTGTTTGTTCTGAAGTGAGCTCTTGAGTATCTTCTAATATATTCATCATTATAGCCTAGTGTTTACTGACTAAGAAGATGTTGAAAATTAAATGTATTATCTTGGAGTAGGGGCTTTCTTCAACCACATGATGCTTGCCTTGGAATGTAGGAAAGCAACGGTTCATTACAAGAACTTGATGCCTCCTGCCATCCGTAGTAGTGGTGAAGAATAGGGAACTGGAAGTACAAAATTTAAGGAAACCACCAACAAAATGGTACTCCCATAATTATACTCCATCGGAGTGATAATACTGTAACTATATTCCATCAAGGCGTGAGATTTTCTTGTAGGTGTTCTTCCACTTCGTACCTCCTATTTCTCTCATAGCTAGTGAAATGATTTCTCTGAGGACACAAAACTCTTTTTCATAACCTGCCAATAGCGCACCTTGATCCATCTTTTAAGTAATGCTTTTGGATTTTTCGAATGGGAGTCATCCCCATATAAAGGGTGAGTCGATGCGGATTATGTTGTCAGCTGACGATGGGTAGCCAAGTCCTGTTGATTTGAAAGATGATTCAATTTGCTTTAACCTGGCCATTCTTGTCTTAATCTGACCTTTTGTCATTATTATATGGTCTACGGGTTTGTCCTCTCCCTGCTTAGCACATGAGAATTCGTATTCTTTTGTTGTAGTACGAAGGATATAGTGTTTTCTGTCTAGGCTGAGACAATTCATTAATTATCTTACTTATTTTATTTTACCAACCCATCCTTTGTTATTGAATCATCTTGTCATGTTTTGTTTTCGTACTTGGCGACTTCATGTAATATGGATGCCAATACCTATGGGGGATTTTGCATTCGTGTAATCTTTCAATTGGTCTTAGTAACATTAAGTGTGGTCGGTTCTAGATTTTCCTCTGTCCATTTGATATCAGCATCCTTTTTAATCATGTTATTGATAGGTTGAGCTATTTCAGCAAAATTTGGCACAAACATTCTTATAAAATTAATCTTACCAAAGAATGATCTGACTCCTTTCATATTCTTAGGAGGAGGTATCTTGGTAATAGCTTCAATTATTTATTGGTCAATACTAATATCTTTTCAGAAACTATGTGGCCAAGGAGCTTTCCTTGTGTTTCTCCAAATATACACTTCTTTAGATTTAAGGATATCCCAAATTCTTTGCACTTGACGAAAATTGTAGCTAAATATTCAAAATGATTTGCAGGTTTTTTTGAAAACATTGTTATGTCATCCAAATAGACAACCACTATTTTAAACATCAAACTTTTAAAAGCAAAGTCCATGGCTCTTTGAAAGATGGCTCTTGTATTCATTAATCCAAATGGTATTCTCATATATTCAAAGGTACCCCAGGGGTGGTGAAAGTAATTTTATATCTGTCTTTAGGATTTACTTGAATTTGATTATATCCTGAGAATCCATCTAGTAAAGATATCCTATATGAGCCTACTACAACTTGCAACAGTTGTTCCATATTGGGTAAGGGATAATTATATTTGAGAGAACTTTTATTCAAATTTTGAAAGTCAACACAAAGTCTAATCTCTCAACTTTTATTCCAACTGGTACTAAATTTGTTATCCAGAAAGAAATACTTACTTTTTTTACTATCTTGACATCCGGTAACTTCTGAACTTCTTTCTGCATAATTGGATGCAATGTGGGTTTTAATTTCCTTTGCTTCTGCTTGAAAGGCTTAGTATCCTCCTTCAGGGGGATGATGTGAGTCATGACCTCTGTTTTAAATGTCTTCAGGTCCTCATAACTCTAGGTAAAAGATTCTTTATTTTTCTTCAAAAAGCTTATGTACTGTTCTTTTTCTGGTTCTGGTAAAGCCTTATCAATTTTGACAAACCTAGGTTCCTCTTTTGTTCCAATGTTTACATCATTAGTTTATATTTCTTTGAGGAGTGGTTTTGTAAGCTTTATCAAAATCATCAAACAAGCTTTCGAAAGAAACTAATCCTTTAGGGATCCAATTGGTTTTGAGCTGAATTACTTCAACTGACTCTCCAATAATGTTTTTCAATTATTTTCATCCTCCTCTTCACATATAATGTATGAATACATATTATGGAGGGTCATGAAGTCTTTGATATCTACATCATCTTGAAACACTTGTAGATATACAAAATTATTAGGTATAGAGGGTTTGTATACAAAGATAGTTGGGAACCTATCTATGTACTCAATGTCTATTTCTAGACAATCTGAACATGAAACGTTGATAGCTAACAAATCTGCAATGTGATTCTATTCTCTGGGAATGTATGCAATGTTAAAGACCAAGAACTTGTCGATCTCTGTTAGAACTGCAGGTTTTTATTGTTTCAATCTAGGATGTTCATTTGATATTTATCTTTGATCTATTGTATAATCAGTTCAGTGTCTCAATAACAATCAAAAAATTTATTCCCAACCCTTTAGCTTTTCTCAGGCCTAATAGTAAGACTTCATACTCAGCGACATTGTTGGTGCATGGAAATTCTAATTTATAAGGGATTCCGAGATAGTTTCCCTTAATATATGTTAAATTGACACCGACACCTACCCCTGTTTGAGACTTAGACCCATCAAAGGACATGGTCCACATTTCTTGGGTAAGAATTCTGTCATATTCTGCATCTACTAGTTCACTAGTTTTAGGGTCCATATCTTTGGCTTTAGGGACTTCAGCTAGGAAAGGGTTATGCTAGATATAATACACTCCTATTTCTTTCTCTTCTATAGAGCTAACCAAATTGACCATGGTATCATCTGATCTAACCAATTTGACCAAGTACTTGTTAAAAGGTTCTCTCCTTAAGGTTACATTCTCTTTTCCTAAAATATGAATTGTGGCATACGACCAATCTAATTGTATGAAACCACCTAATTGCTCTGCCCAATGTCTATTTAATAGTAATGATAAGAAAGGGTCTGCATCAACCACTGCAACATTCATAACTATATCCTTCATGGGATGTTGATCTAGGTAGACTAACAAACCACTGATAATACCTACATAGGCTATCTGCCTACTGTCCATTACTGATATAGGGTGAGACTACCCAGTGCAAATAAACCCTAGCTGGTTTGCTATCTACTTGGGCATGATGTTATGGGATGCACCACTATCTAGCATACATTTGTGAATGACATACATTTCTCCTTCATCTGAGTTATATTTGAGTGACACATAAAACAATTTGATAGATGAAGGTGTTCTAGTTTCATGATTGGAAGGTTTGATAACATTACAGGACTGAGTTCCTTTTTGTTCAATTAAGCCAAAAGCCTTACAAACTTGTTCTCTGTATTTTTGAATATTCATTAACTCACCAAAGGTAATATTGACCTTTTGTTTACTCAGTTCTGAACCAACATCAATATCCATTTTCTTTATATCTAAAGTTTTAGAGCATTCTTCATGAGGGGGTGGTTCATTTGTTCCTATGTTTTCAGGAACCTTTTTGTTCTGATATTTCTTAATGGACTGTTCTCTAATATCTTTGTTTAAATTATTATCAGTCTTGTTAGAAATAGTCCTATTTCTTAAATTCAGGGCATTTGCTCTAGCTCCTCCACCTCTTGCACTATTAGAACCAGTTTTCCCTGTTTCATTTTGTCATACCTAGTTTGTTGTCCTCTTTGTAGGATATTTGTATTTTCTGCAACTAGGATTTTTGGATGGTGATTCGAAGCATATAAATCCATATCTTCTTTGAAAAACCTTTCTCTAGTTCATCTTCAAGGGTCCAGCAAGCATTGATTCTGATATCCTCTTCAAATTCTGCTTCTAAGTCTATAGGATGATGGATACCCAAGTAAATACCACAACAATTTGGATTATAGGGAGCATCACAAGTTGAACAGTAATAAGGGAAATTTCTACCAAGTTTGCAATAGGAATAGGATTTGGAACCAAGTCTAGGTCCTTCTCTGTTTCTCTCTTTTTCCAATTATTTCCATTATTCCTATCAGGATTATTGTTATTCCAATTTCTATTAAAATTTCTTCTAAAAGGTGGTCAGTTGTCAACTTATTGTCTATCAACTTGAGGGTGAGAAGTTTCATTGTCGCTCTCTTTATTTCTTTCCATCCTGGCCAACCTATTGTTCATTGTGTTGAACATTTCTGTTACTTGATTGGTCAGCTTTTCCATGGAATCGTGTTCAATTATATCTATAGGTTAAACCCCACTTTCTTAGGCTTCCTATTAGGATGATTATCTTCCAGAGAGTATGGTTTCATTTTCCCACTATCTAACATGTTTCTTTCAATGTCTATGGCTTTATCCATGCACTCATCTATTGTGTTAACCTGTTCTTGTCTTAGTTCGTAGTTGAATTCTCCACGAAAGGCATTTTTATAAAAATAGATGGACTAGATATCATTTGGCCTTAGAGTAGTGGGAATATTATTTTTGGCTTTTGAAAATCTTTTATTGAAATCACTTACTAATTCGTTTTATTTTTTTCATTGTTGCCTGATCTGTCAATAATGACTGTTCATTCTTCCTTTTACCAAATTTCTTTAAAAAGGCAGTCTCCATTTTGGTAAAATTAGCAATGTAGTTATTAGGAAGAGTATTAAACCATTCCTAGCATCTTTTTCTAGAGTCTGTAAAAACAATCTCAACACCACATCTTCATGTTCTACCTCTAGACTGTCTAAGGCATACAACAAGCTTTTAATGTAATCTTCTCTAGTAATTGCATTGTTTCCCTAAAACTTAGGTAAATATTTGTGCACTTTACTAGGGAGATCATGTAAAGGAGTTGGTAATTGAAAAGGTCTATATCTATTGGTCCTCCATAACTGAACCGATGGTGGGTTAGCCATGTTAACTACAGGAGGCGCTTGAATTACAGTAGAAGGTATGTTAGTAATTCCACTGGGAACAATGGGAGGTGTTTCAAATAAACTTCCTAATATAACAATATCGGTATCAAAACTTTTTGGAGATGAATAAGAAGGATTAGTTATGAAAATACCTCTGGATTTGAGATTTCAGGGTACAGCTCCTAAGTGGTTCTTCTCCTTCACATCAACAAATCTTTTTGATATTGTTGGATTCGTCTAGTCAGAGTCGCCAGCACAATGTGTACAGAATAAATAAACATATTGTTGAGATTGATCAATTTACAAAACTCTCAATCACTCGAGATACAATATTTTTTCAAGAATCGATAAAATATAGAAACTCAAGAGAATCAAGAAAACAATATAATTGATCGTTCTTGAAAAAAAATTGAAAACTATGAGAAGAGAAGAAAATAGAATGAAAAATATTTTAATACAAACTGATATCCTAATTCCTTATTTAAGCTAACTATTGCCAATAAATATTTATCGTTAGGTTCCAAACTATTGTGAAAATTACTCATTTGATCCCTGGCAACAGCGCCAAAAAACTATTGGGGATTTTTTTAGCATTCGTAAGATGAGTTGTCACACCACAGGAAAACCTACTATCAACGAGCTATTACAGGCTCTGGTTGATAACTTGGGAGTAGATTTATTTTAATATTTTCTAGACAAACCAAGTATGGTAAGGATACCCTTGAGGTGAGCTTAAAATCTTTCTTGTATTTCATCATCCTCATATAATAGTATTACAACAATGTTTGGATATTATCCATGTATCATTTGATACGATTCGAACCAGGATTTCCTCTTTAAAATGTTGAGGAATCTAATTGGTTGAGCTAATGCCATATTTTATATTATTTTATTATTTTTAGGTATTATTTTTTTAAATTTATTTATTTATTTATTTTGTTTGGTTAGTGTGATAAATCCCTATGACCAACGCACAAGTATTGACCCCTCGTAAAGCCAATTTTGTTGCAAAAATTAGTAATAAGGTGCATTTTCGATATTACTAAATACCTTTATTTTGAATTGGTATTTGATAAATTAGGTGCATTTTCGGTTGCATCCGAAAAGATTCTTTCTTGGCATTAATACCTTCAGTGTTTTTTTTTTAATTAACTATTGCTTGTTAATATTTGATTTAATATTGTTATTTTATGTTGTACTATTAATTATTTATTTGTTTAATATTATAATTTTTTATATAGTAATATTGATTATAATTGTATTTTTTTGAAAAGGTTGAAAAGTGAGTGTATATTGGTATATAAAGGGTCATCCTCCTTGGAATTGCATTTGGGTCTCTATTAAGAGAGCCTAATGACTTTTATCATAATGTCCATGCTGACATTTGGTTGTAAAGTTCATGCTCTTCCAGATTTATGGTGATGAATTAACAATTATAAAATTTTACCGAGCTAAAACAATAACAGTTCTATTATGCCTTATGTATGATTGGTGCTTTAATCCTTTGGGCTATTGTAGCAATATTTAATAACACTTCAATGAAAATAGAAAGAAAGAGGAAATAAAAAATCGGTGAAATTACATTCATTTGAATATCGTAATAAACATAACAGTTGACTAACGAAAGAGGAGTTCATTATGTGTTCAAATAATGTAACCCATAACAAAGACACACACAAAGCTAAACACAAAAAGATAACAGGAAAGAAGCCCATAATTGTATTAATATTTTAATGAGATTACATGAAGAGTTGGCTTGGAATCACTAATTAAATCATAGAAATATTAATAAAATAAAAATCTTTGTTCGAATATCGTAACAAGGACCTTTCACTCTCCCATTCGAATATCGCAATAGTCGAGTCTCTAGACCTCTAACTCAATAATCTAGAAATATTCTCAGCTTATTAGGCACATTCCTATCAAAAACCTGTAAAAAATGGGAGGAAAGAGGAGATGAAAAAGAAGAAAGAAAACAAAGGAGATACAACAACAAAGAACGAGCACTCGAGTATACCTCTTAGAAAAAATATGTTATATCAAAGCTCGATCTTTATTCTGGCTGTAGACGTCCTTATAATCACAGAAGCTCTGTAACCGCCTAAACTACTTGTATATGAACCGTCCACCTGGTGCCATCTCTCGCCTTGTCATCGATCGGGTGTTGTACAGTCTGTTTATCTAATTGCCTCAAAATATATTTAGCAAAATTTGGCCGAAATTTGGCCCAATTGTTACCACCTTTTATTTATGGCTAGTGGTTTTTATTTGTTTGTTCTAAAGTGAGCTCCCGAGTATCTTCTCGTATATTCATCATTGTAGCATGGTGTTTACTGACTGAGAAGATACTGAAAATTAAATGTATTATCTTGGAGTAGGGGCTTTCTTCAACCGTAGGGTGCTTGCCTTGGAATGCAGGGAAGCAAGGGTTCATTACAAGAACTCGATGCCTCCTGCCCTCCGTAACAGTGGTGAAGAATAGGGAACTAGAAGTACAAAAGTTAAGGAAACCACCAACAACATGGTACTCCCATAACTATACTCCATCAAAGTGATAATACTGTAACTATATTCCATCGGGGTGTGAGAGTTTCCTGTAGGTGTTCTTCCATTTCACGCCTCCTATTTCTCTCAAAGCTAGTGAAACGATTTCTTCGGGGACACAAAACTCTTTTTTCGTAACCTACTAATAGCACATTTTGATCCATATTTGAAGTAATGCTTTTGGATTTCCAAAATGGGAGTCATCTCTATATAAAGGGTGAGTCGATGTGGATTATGTTATCAGCTGACGATGGGTAGCCAGGTCCTGTTGATTTGAAAGATGATTCGGTTTGGTTTAACCTGGCCATTCTTATCTTAATATGACCTTCTGTCATTATTATATGGTCTACGGGTTGTCCTCTCCCTCCTTAGCACATGAGAATTCACATTCTTTTGTTGTAGTACAAAGGATACAATATTTTTTTCTAGGTCGAGACAATCCATTAATTGTCTTACTTATTTTATCTTGCCAACCCATCCTTTGTTATTGAATCATCCTATCATATTTTTTTTCCCTACTTGATGGTTTCGTGTAATTTGGATGCTAGTACTTGTGGGGGAGTCTGTATTCGTGCGATCTTTCAATTGGACTTGGTAACGTTAAGCGTGGTTGATTCTGATGTAGCGTTGATCTTCTTTAAGTTAGCGATCCCTTATGTGCGCGTGCCATCAGCTGGTCGACATGTGTCGTTTGGTACTATATTGCGTAGGCACTCGTGATCACTGATCTCGGTCTGGTCGACAGTTTGAAGTGTTCTTCCCTTTACTGGTCAGTTCATGTTAGCTATGTGTTTTCGACCGCCTGCCTTTATTCAGTGGCTGCGTGATTTAAGCTATGCTCGTTTTGCATTAAAAGTTAGTTCAAACTCTTTTCAGATAATTAGTTTAATAATATTTGACTAACTATGGTGCGTTTAAATCAGATGATGACATATCTTAATCAATGTTGTTTTTACCTTCGATTGGTTGGGTTGATCCTCCCCGTTGATTTTGTTCGACCGATGATACTTTGAATACGAGGACGTGCTCGGCCGCAATCCTGCTTTTCTTTTATCGTCCGAAATATTTTAATGGTAGCGCTTTGACCAAATCGTCGGTTGATCCTTACCATTGTTCGGCCAAAAAAAACTTTTCTTCGACTGAATGGTAATTTTGCTTTCGCTGAGCGACTGACGTTTATTTTTTGCTAACCGAAAGAGTTTTTATTGACTTTGACTTTTCGATCGTCTCTTCATTCATTTTGGCCAAAGGTATATTTTCATCGAGTGACTTGTTTTACATTCGGGTGGTAGAGATTTTGGTCAACTACTTACTGTGTTCGGCCAAAAAAGTTATCGCTTTTCGCAATCGACTGATCATTTAGTCGACTACTTTTTACCTTGTGTCGGCCGAAATACCTTTTACCTTCGGTTGTTACTTTCTTCTCATCGACCGAAAAAGGTCCTTTTTAACAGACCGAATTTCGCTCGGTCGAAAATCTTCGATAGTAAATTACTTTTATCGGTCGATTAAAATTTGCACGATTTGCTTGTTTCGGCTCTTTAGTTTGAGTGGTCGGCAGAAAAAATACTTGCTTGTAAAAATGTCGACTCTTCTTCTAATGGCATCAGCCGAAAAAACTTTCAACAATATTTAGATCCGGTTGATCGCTTTTCAAAGTCGATCGAAGAGTGCTTAGCTTTTGACAACTTATGTTTATCTGCTGAAACTTTCTGTCGGTCGACTGAAGGGTGAAATCTATGCAATGAAAATGTGGGGAACCCCTTAAATTTTAATAAAAGGAAAATATTAGTTGCTTAGAGATTGGAGATGTTCATGAAGATAAAATATTTTACTTAGACCTAAACTATTCACAAAGGTGTACCTTCTTAGGACCTTAAAAAAAAATTAAATTATGGGTACTTTCATGTTGTATCAATTTTGGCTACAATAGTTCCATCACCTAACTTGATTGCATAAGGGTTTCCTAACTTTCACGGTAGGAAATAAGATCCAAGCTACCTCGCTTGGAATATTACCCAAAGAATCTCTGTATTTGGATCACATTCGAGTTTTCCACTTATAATGTGTCCTCTGCAAAGTCCTAGGTGTTGCCTCCCTGCAACTCCCTCAGGATTAAACTCATCTTATAGGTATTCTAAATAAGGTACTAAAAGTATGTCTCCTTTTCAAACCCCCAAAACCAAAGAAAACAACAAAACCTTAACTCTCTCTCTCTCTCTCTCTCTCTCTCTCTCTCTCTCTCTCTCTCTTACATGAAAGTAAAGCATGTTCATTTTGCTACAAAAGATAAGAAATTACTTAAAACACTTCTAAGCATAATATTGAAGTCATAAACATCTAATTATTTTACTTTTCCGATAAGCAAGACCATAATCTTTAAAACAAAATGTGCAAGCAGATTCCATTCATTTGCCAACATATAAAATCTCCCTTGAGGGGTTATAACTAAAATCAACTACCAATCCTTTACATATGAAATGAAAATAACCATAGCAATATTTATCAATAAGACCCAACCCTTTCATAATAAGAAACCCCTTTTTTCACAAAGTCTTCCTTCACAATTTATTTCATTACAAAATCCAAAGCTAATCGTAATAGATTTCTCTATAATATAGTTCTTTCCTTGCAATTACAATTACAACATGATCACAAATAATAAGAACTTAGATAGAAAACATGATAGAATTCTTTTATCCAAATGTAGTCTACTGGATTCCTTGAGCTTCATTGAGAGATAGTAGGAGTAAGGGATCAAGACAACTCCTTGTTATGCAAATGCATTCCTAAAATGCTCTTTCATATTCAATGCATCCAATAAAAACATATAGAAATACCATTTACATTTCTACATCAATAGTAAAACAATCACGTGAAGAAACCCCATAAATTTCTTCACTCAAAAAGGACTCCGCACCCAATTTGATATTTTCCACATTTTAAAGAAAAAATTACATATAACCCCATAAATTTCCTTATAATAAAGGGCCTCGATGCCCATTATAAATTTTCATAATTGCCCAAGGAAACCCATAATTTCCTTAATATCTATGGACTCCATGTCCATTACTTAAATAACCAATTTAATAAATTAAACATAATTTCCAATACATATTCTAAAAATATAACTCTTGTACTTAACCATTTTTAAATCACAAATAAAAACGTCTTTACAATATTAGCCCGAAACTTTTCTCATTTTTTCTTTAACTGCAACTAACAAGACCTTTCCCACATGTTAATCTTATCCATATAAGGCCTTAACATAGACTTTTGAAATAAAAAGCAACATAAACATATGAATTGTCCCTTTTCAGGCACTCGACTCTTTAATCTTTTCTTTGCATCATATAAATTAATAAAACAAAGAATAAAGGCTGTAGTTCAGATTCATTGAAAACTATGAATGTAATTTCTTCATTAAAAGTCATAATAGCAAAACCGAAGAACGTTTTGGGCTATAAAAGAGCTTAAACAATATAGTTTAAAACTCAACTGTTCTAAGTTGTTTTAGGCAACACAGACGACCATAGTTGAAAAAATTAGAATCGGATCAGAATTGGCTTGGAAAAGAATCAGGAAAAATCAGGAATCGGGAAAATATCAGTAATTTTTCATTGAAAAAACCAAAGAAAGGGTAAAATTTCATTCAAAAAAATATTTTTTCATGCATATCACAATTTTTTGGCAAAAAATCGGCTAGGCTGTGAATCAGAAAAAATTGCTTCAAATCGGGATTTTTTTGAAGATTTTCTCAACTATGCAGATGACTATGGTTCGAGTGTCTAACATGGTTTAAACTCACCTATTCTAAGTTGTTTCAGGAAACATAGATGGCAATGGTTCTGACATCTACAACCATGATCAATTTAATATTCCAAATTAAAGAAAGTAAAAATCTATTATTATTCGAATTGGTTTCTTCTTTCGGTAAATAAAACCATTTACCCTCTGCGTTTCTTCTTGTTGGTCACGAATCTGCCTAAGTGTAAAAATATGCGCCCTAGACCCGACCAACATTGAAAGGCCGAAGGAAAGAGATGTCCTTCGGGCCAATCTCCAGAGAGGGTTGGTTCCCTTACTAATCTAAAATCGGTATAAAGCTTAGGGAGAGAAATTGACAGAAAGAAATGGGAAATATGGTTGTAAGCCAGAGAAATAGAGTGGGGATGAACTAATAGCTAAATAACCAAATCAAGTTTTAACTAGCATTTAACAGAAAGAATAACACAAGAACCAATCACAGATTGCAAATATGACTTCCAATTAGCATTTCAACATTCATTCCTTCATCAAAAATTAAATTCAAATGCAGAATTTTAACTTATCTAACAAAGGCAATGAATATAGCAGAAATGATAGGCAGAAAGCAATCACATACACAACTGATCCAGGAACCAGAGTAAAACATCTTTCAATTGATGCAGAAACTTAAACTCAAAGAGTTTTTTAGCAGAATGTCCATCCTTAAACTCATCAAGTTTTACAGTATTTATAGAGGATTCTACCTCCAAAATTAAATGCTCATTAAATAAAATGTTGGCCAATCAAGGATTGAATGGCAACGATCTTCTCCTCGATAACAACAAATTTCCTCCTCGGTAGCAACAACGAGCCAATTCAGTGGTACATTGGGAAGCAACAAGCAACTTCAGCACATGGCATATCGGGACCTAGTGGAAATCATCGACCAGATTTCCATCTCCATGACGGTGCCTTGAAAATGAATATCCACTAAAGTGGACGATGCTTCAAAAATGAACAAGATTACATCGGAGTCAAGAGCGCAATATTTAACCTCAACAGTTCTTCGGTAGTGATCCCGAACATATCAATTGCGTCACCCCAGGAATTGAATTTACCAACTTTGATCTTTTTCCAAAGAAGATCTTCATTGAAAATTATGGGGGCGATGGCGTTTGCTTTCAAAATGAGCTTTCGCTCAAAGTTACGCCCAAAATGGGCCTTCATCATAGTTTCACCCAAGTTGTGCCCGAAATGGGCTTTCGCCTGGACTTATGACTAGAACGTGCTTCTTGCTAATGTTTTCGCCCGAAATGCGCTCAAAAATGCATTTCACTGCAAAACTAGGCAAAAGGAGAGTTTCGCTGGAAAAGTGGATGAAATGGGAGTTTCATTGGAAAAGTGGGTGAAATGGAAGTTTCGTTGGAAAAGTGGGCAAAATGGGAGTTTCGCTGGAAAAGTGGGTGAAATGGGAGTTTCATTGAAGATTTCGCCCATTTGGACTTTCGCCATGAATTTCGCCAATTTGACCCGAGAAGGATTTTTGCCAAGAAACAGGGCAAAACTGAATTTCATTGCATCTGGGAGTGAAACTGTCTAGAAAGTAATTTCATTGGCGAAATGGCCAGTAGGTGATTTTATTGGCGAAACTCCTTGCACACTTAGACAAAATTTTGAAAAAATTTTAATGTGACAAAAATGCTCAAAATGGATTTCACTAGCAAAATTGCTTTCATATTTAGGCAAAATTTTAACAAAATTTTAATGTGGCAAAAATACCAACATTTTTGGTGGCTCATGGGGTATTCAGCTCACCTGAATGCAATCGACCCCAGGCCTTTATTCATTGGGCTTAGAGTTTCCACCACCAGCTACATCTGATTACCTACTACTTGCACCAGTGTCTTCCTACTTTTTGAGATGCGAAGTTGTAGCTTCATACACCATGATGGCTTCAGCCCAAGCATCAATATTAATCACCTCACAAGCATTGAGTGTATCCATAATGTACCAAAAAGTCTCAACCTACTCCAGGTCGATATAGTTGGCCCTCTGGCTGAGCTCCAACAATCCTGACTCGATGCGGATGAATTTCCTCATTAATGGCAGCACATGCTCTTCGATGATGGGCTCTTCCAAGTCATCAATATCTGAAGCATCATCTACGAAAATAGCCCATACCACATCCAGGTCTTTCTTTACCAGAATATTCCCCTGATCATCGATGAAACTGGGGAAACCATTGGCTACTATCGTATCAAAATAAACCAACGAAATGCGCCTCTTGCTCAAATATCTCTAGCAACTTTTGGGCTTCTTTAACCAGATCCAACTTAGAGAAATAACTACATAGTGTGATCTTGGCATTTGCCCAAGCGTGGGCCATTTCGCTCAGTGGGCAGAATCTGAGATCCATTTGAGCCATTGCCTAGATCTTCATTGCCATCTCCAACTTTGGTTCGAGGTTCTCTTATGAATGCTCCACTACATGCAAGTCGTACGAAATGACCGTCTGCACCTCCTGAAGGAACATGAGAACCAATATTGCTTTTGTTGCCATTTTTGAACAATCGATCAATAGATGACTGTGAGCCTCCTTAAATTTCTCCTTCGTGAGGGTTACCGATTGCATCACCTTTTCTACCAACTGATTCTGCAAATTCTAGAGTTGGTCCTTCAAGGCCTGGATCTGTTGTTGCGCTTCCTGTTGTGTTGCTTGATGTTGGTTGGCTACCCGCTTATATCCCTCAATTTTTCCCTCTAGGCTCATCACTTTCTGCTGCCATTGCTGAGATTCTGATTGTGCAATATCCAGTTGGGCCTTCTATGCAGCCAAAGCATCTTCTAACTCCACTATCTTTGCTTTGGCCTGGAAGAAATGATCTTTGTAATGCTCATCATGCAAGTAGATCAAACTCATCTCCACCTATATATTGCCCATTTTCTCAGTCGTATCAATCTTTGTGAGGTCCTCGATGATGACTTGATATGAATAATCATTGGGTGCCATCTCTCCTTGGGGTTTTTGGACCTGAGGGACCATCTTCACAGTGTGCACCTCCATAGCCTCTAGATCGAAAGTCACCTTCTTCATTGCCTTAGTCAGGGCCTATGCATCCTTCCTCTTGTGAATTTTCAACCAACGTGAGGAACTTTATCATGCTCTACTGATCTTCTCTACCATGGGGTGCTCTAGTAGCAGCTCCATCTCGAAAGCTAGTGGCTCCTATACTACAAAAATTAGGGAAAATGGGAAAAGGGCCTATTGAGGGTTTGAATCAATAGAGGGAGTGGAAGTGGAAGGCGCTATAGTTACGCTTACCCTAGGAGGGGCTTGCGTACTTATAGTGGTAATAGGATTGATAGGGATGGAAGATGGAATAGAGGACAATGGAAGGGAAAATGGATTCGAGGTGGATGCGAATGAACTGAAAGAGAGAGAAATGGAGGGAATGGAGGAAACTGGGGGAGTGTTGGTGACCTACGACTATGAAGTGGAAAGGGGAACTGAAGAGATGGGTACAGTAAATGGAGGTGAAGTGGAGATGGGGACTACAGATGGGGAGGCAGTGGTCACCAAGTGCTTATCAGTGAGAGAAGAAGAAAGAAAATGCGTACCTACAGGCTCCGACATCATTTGAGCTGACGATGAAGGTTGTTGCACTACTAGCTCTTTCTCTTCCTCTACTTTCTCCTCCTCTACTTCCAGATCTACTATTGTCACCATCTAGCTTGATTGTTCCTACTGAGTCTAAGAGGATATCTCCTTAAAACTAGTCTACTCAACCGTAAGCGAAGGAGGTGGCTTTGTGCTAAGAGCAAAAATTGCACCACTTTTGGGCTTTTTTACCATATTAGGGAAAGGTACCCTTATACCTACGCTCCTCTTTCTAAGTGAGAGTTGTTCCTCGGGTGACAGTTGCTCCTCTTCTTCCTCTTTGATAACTACCCTCTCTTCAACCAATGCCTCCTCTCTTACCATATCTTCTTCCTTATCAAGACTTCGGATACTTCGAGGCACCAGGTCAATGAAAGAGAGGGGCTAGTACTTTTCACAATGCTCATCATAAATTAGTAAAAATACCTCATCCATAACCAATGGGTAACCTGACCCGAGCTTTCCTCGATGGACCCTCATGACCCACCAGTTGGTGATCTTCTCCTCAGACCATCCGAGCAATTTTACTTTCATTTGATTGAACAAATCATGAGGAGGAACCTGCTCTAGATGATTCATGGGATCATACTCGACCTCCATTTCATAAAAATCATGCCAAGGAGGGAGTGACATCATCTTTTCAACATGCCACTCAAGGTCGTGCCCCTTGGGATTGTTCCTCTACTGCAAGATGTCTTCTCGGGGGCAGCAATGAAAATTCTTGGCCTTGATGAATCTCTCAAAAACACCCAAAGGATCATACCACCATCATTGGGGAAGCTCAATCAACCCATGGTCATACAATGTTTTGGTAATTAATTCATTTTTCCCGCACTGAGTCACTTTAACATCGCCAAACTGAAAAGGCATAGTGCATGTAGCTCTCTTTCCCTTACTTGATCCATATGTGTCATTTGTGAAATCATTCTATTGAGCTACCTCCAGGGTGAAAAGATGTTCGATGGTAAAATATGGCAACAGAAAAGGTTTGCCAGTGAAGCCAAAAATTTTGATGACCACTCCTTGCATCAACAAAAATATGTCACCCTTCTCCTTCTTAACGACCTCTTCTTTCATTGCTCTTGGCACTCTATCGCATACCCCATAAATAAGCTCAAGGGCGAGCCCCAAAAATATCTGATTAAAATTATAATAGGACTCCTTTCTTGACAAACTCTGAGTCCATGAATAAACTGGCAATATTCTCCCTATTTCATCTATCTTCCTTACTACTATGAAAGCAAAATGGGGATGCATGTGATAGAAAAAGTACCATACCAAAAAAGAGCAATGCCTGAAGGTGATGTCTTCCCTGCTCTGCACCTTCTACAACTACGTGTGCATTCTTCAAGCTACGAAATCTATCCAATCAAAGAAAATCGGATTTGTGGTTGTTGTCATGGCAGTCGAGGCATAAAATTTGATCTATGAAATACATTGCACCAGTGACACTTACCACTTGTGCACTATGGAATCTGAGGGTAATCCAACCATCCATGCCAGCATCGAATATAAATCTAGGCTCTTGAAATCCCTCAATGACATCGACAACTCTAGCAATTCCCCAAAACATGGTGTCTTCAACAATTGATTCTCCATGAACTATCGCATCGAAACTGTAGACTGGTATCTCTCCTCCTACTCTAAAAGATTGAGCTTCTTAAACATGACATCAGGAGGAGGTTTTGCACCATAGGTGAAAGCATCCCTGATCGAGCTAGCTAAAATGTTGAATAACTTATCTCCATTGGCATTTTGAATAGCTCTCATAGTAGGATTATAACATTGAGCAATCACCCATACCAACTCGGGACATGAATGCACCGATGTACAAAGATACCAGAAGAGATGGGAGTAAAACATCATGGTGCAAGAACTTTCAATGGATACCCTCTATAGAGTGAACTCGACATCTAGCCACAATTTCTCCATGCCTTTATTTGTGATTGTGCAGTCACCGATTTGTGCCAGGCGATCATAGTAAGGTGCCAATTCTACTTCTTCCTCCTCCTCTCTAGCTTTTCACCACCTCTTTTTTGGGTCAACCTTCTTCTAAACTTTCTCTTTCTTGGCTTCCATGGTTTTCTTCCCCATCTTCAACTTTCTTTGAACAGACAACAAATAACTTCAAATCTTGGAGCAGAAAACAATTCGTAGCAATTTTTCGAACAGGTGCCTTACAATTTTTTTATTTTTTAACTGAAGCATTCACCCTCTTATAATTTTCCAATCACACCCACCGAATTTAATGCCTGTAATGCACCAACTAAATTTAAGGGCATGTCACGCTTTCCAATGATTCAACAGTTTCACCCACCTCTTTTTCAAGCACTGTGATTGGTTGTTTCAAATTTTTAATTCTTTTTTCTTTTTTGGGAGGTGCAACCTATCATTAACGATTAATTTTGAAAAATGTGCTTTACCACTTTTTACCTTGAACTACATGATGGGTGCCTATTTCACTAAAGTGGAGTCCAAAAAGGCATTTCACTAATTTTGTTAGTGAAACGTCATGCATTCTGGGAGTTCACCAAAAAAGCAAGGCGAAAAAGCATTTCGCTCTCTTTGCTAAAATATCTTTCGCCACTTCGTCTACCAAAAAAGCATGTGAGTGGGAGTTTCTTTTGTCAATCTTGAGTTTCGCTCCAAAAATCCAAAGATGCATGGGCGAAATCGACTTCTTGGGCGAAATCATTTTTTTTTCTCTTTTTCTTCTTTTTTCATGCTTTTGCCAACTTGAGTGCCCAACTTTAAAAATAGGCATGATTTTTCTTGAAAAGCAAAAAATTTAAAACACATGCTTTTATTTTAAAGACTAGGGAAAGATTTTCAAAAATTTTTCTCCTTTTTTCTCTTTTTTTTTTATCTAGGATAGAGGCGGAGAAGGTTTTCACTAGAGAAAATTAATTTTACCAGCGAAAATACCTTCGCCAATGAAAAGGAATTTTGCTTCCCATCCTTAGTCATTTTTCAAACAAAAACAACATAAAAAAACTATGTACATATTTACACTTTTGATCCCAAATTTTTTACTGGTAGTAGGCCTTCAAATGAAGACCATTCATCGGAATTGGCAACACACGACAATCCATATCCTGCAAATAATATGAATTAACTTGGTTCACACTAGAAATCTAAAATGGGCCCTCCCAAATTACCTCAAACTTGTGATGCTTGCCTAGCTTTGCCTTGTTCTCATTCCACTTTAACACAAGATCACCCTCCTTAAATGCCTTCTCTAAAGTCCTCTTGCTAAACCAATTCTTTGTCATCTGAGCATGCTCCATGAATGCATTATATGCTTTTTCCCTTTCTTCCTCCAACTATAATAGTTGAGCCAACCTTGCACTCAAAGGATCAAATTCATTATCTTCATCATCAAGCAATTGCAAGGATTGAAGGGTCGACAATTCAATGTGAATGGGCAAGACTACTTCCTTACCATACACCAAAGAATAGGGGGACATCTTGATAGAATTTTTAATTGAGATGCGATCAGCCCATAAAGCTTGGTTCAAGAGCAAGTGCCAACTTCACTTGTTATCACCAAGAGTCCTCTTCAAAATCCTAAGCAGATTCTTGTTCGTAGATTCAACCAAACCATTTCCCTACGGATAGTAATTTGATGAAGTTTTCAAATAAATGCCATACTTACCCATAAACTCACTGATTTTGGCACCGATGAATGGAGTTCCATTGTCTATTATAATTGCATCTAGTATGCCAAAGTGAGTGATCAATCCTTCAAGGAAAGTGATGACTACCTCCTGGTCTGCCTTCTTGGTTGGGATCGCTTTGACCCATCGAGTGAAATAATCAATTGTAGTCAGAATGTATTTATGTCTGGTAGATGAATTAGGATCAATGACCCCAATAAAATCTAAACCCCATTGTTGAAATGGTGCTTCTACTTGGATCGGGTGAAGAGGTAAAGATGCATTTCTGCTTCTACCGACATACCTTTGGCATTTATCACAACTTTGACTGACTTTGAATGCATCATAAAAAAGAGTGGGCCAGAAATAACCTGCTTTGATAATTTTTAATGCCATGGGTCTTCCTGCATAGTGGCCTCCTGACAATCCAGAATGAAACTCTTCCAAGATTTTTTGCTTTTTTGATTCTCTGACACACCTGAGAAGAACTCCATCAATATTCTTATGAAACAATCCATTTGGTAACATAACATACCTGAGGGCCTGTAGTCTGAATCTCCTTCTTTGTGAAGCATTGAGATGTGAAGGACACCTTCCTGAATTGAAGTATTCGACAAGGTCCTCTATCCAATCATGATCACCTGAGGAATGATTAGCAAGATTACTTTCACTTATTGAATCTTCATACTGGTAAACCATTGATTCGGAAGCAGTGCTCTTTGCAAGCTCTTGACATAATGCTCGGCCATGAACCAGCTTGGTTGGTCAAATTTCAATATCATATTCTTAGATTTTAGAAACCCAACCAACTCTCTTATCTCCAAGCTCACCCTAGATAATGAAACTTTGGACATCCGGATGAACAACATAAACAATTATTTTACTTTGGGAAATAAAATGTTGAAACTTCTTCAAGGACTTCATCACTGCATACACTTGCTTCTCTATGAAATTGTACTTTTCCTCATGAGGTTGGATGACTTGGCTTAAAAATGCAATAGGCCGCTCATCTCCATCTTCTCCCTTCTATGTGAGCACAATTACGTAACTCTCTTGTTCACCAACAACATAAAGGATAAAATCCTTTGAATAATCAAGGTTTACCAAAATAGGGGCTTGAGCAATTCTTTCCTTGATTTCCTTGAATGCTTGCTTCCTTTGCTCAATCCATTTGAACTCAACATCTTTCTTCAAGAGTTCAGTCATTGGTTTCACAACTTGGGCAAAATCTACAATAAAATTTCGAACAAAGTTAATTTGACCAAAAAATGACTACAAATCCTTCTTGTTGGCTGGCAGTGGAAGCTTCAAAAGAGCCTCAACTCTAGCTAGATCAACAACTAAACCTTTTTTGAGATTACATGGCCCAAGAGCTTTCCCTCCTTCACCATAAAGATAGACTTCTTCGAGTTGATGGATATTCTGAACTCTCGATATTTTTCAAACACTTGTCTTAAATGCAAGTTGTGCTCCTCCCTATTATGAGAGAAGATAGTCATATCATCCAAATAAATAACAATGACTCGATTTAATAACTCACCGAAAGCTACATCCATCGCTCTCTAAAAGGTTGCTCCAACATTCGAGAGACCAAAAGGTATTCGTTGATAAGCAAATGTACCCCATTTTGTGGTGAATGTCATTTTGTATTGATCTTCATCCTTGACCCAAATCTGATTGTAGCTAGAGAATCCATCTAATAAGAAAATATTTGAGCTCCTACAACTATGTGAAGAATATGATCAATCTGTGGCAAAGGATAATGATCCTTCAGAGAAGCTTGATTTAAATTTTAGAAATCAACACACAAGTGAATATCTCCATTCTTTTTCCTCATAGGGACCAAATTAGCTACCCAGGTAGAATGCTTGATTGGGTAAATAATTTTAGCTTCCAACATCTTCAATAATTCAACTTTCATCAAAACTTCAATTTTAGGATTGACTGGTCTCTATTTCTACTTGAAGGGTTTCACTCCTTCCTACAATTCAATAGTATGTTGGATCACATCCTTATTGTAACCTTTGAAATCCTGGTAACTCCAGGCAACAATATCTAGAAATTCATGGTATAGCTCCTTGATCTGCTCAAGTTCTTCTGGAGTGCAATCAATTCCAACCTTGATTGACTTTTTAGGTTCCAACTATAGCTCAGTGTACTCCTTCTCATCTACTTTGATATTATATTTTTTAGCTCTATCATTCTGATCAAAGAGACTTTCGAGCATAATCAATCCTTTTGGGATATGATTATTTCTTAACTAGATCAATCCCTCAAGCTTCTTCTTCATCAAGTGTTCTTCCTTCCACACTACTAGCTTCTTTTATCAAGAAGTTCATGATCTACTCATCACTTTCAAACACTTACCAATAGATATTCTTATCAAGAACTGAAGGCCTATAAACCAACCTCACGATCTTTGGTTTCTTCACCATGTGCTCAACTGGAGAAAAGTTGGTACCAAGGGATGCCAAAATATTTGCATGTTTATTTTATTCCCATGAAATCGCTTGGATGTTCAACATCGTGTAAGCTTCAAACAGATCCCAAAATTTGTTGTGATATACCTTCAAATAGTGCTACTTGGAGACACACTTGTTAGTTACTTGATTCACAATCAGCTCTGAATCTCCAAAAATCTAGAGTTGTTTGATCCCAAGCTTCTCTACTTTCTTCAAGCCTAAGCACAATGCTTCATATTCGATAATATTATTTGTACAACTCTAGGTCAACCGGTATGAATATGTCTTCTATATGCCAGAAGGAGAAATGAGAATAATTCCAGCTCTTGCACCATTTTTGCATCTTGCACCATCAAAATAGAGCTTCCACAACTGATCTGGAATAGGATCTTGATCATCAAACACCTTCACTTCAACCTTTTTAGGCTTAGTAATGGAGTAACAACCAATCTCAATTTCCATCATCGCATTAAAATCATTCATTGAAAATTCATCTTCTATATGAAGCTCATCCAGAACTTCTTCCATTAAATCCAATTCTTCTAATTCTTCAATCACCATATTGACAGAATCCATGGACTTTTCTTCTTCTTCGATCCTCTCTACATGAAACGTGGAAGGCTTCTCATTATAGATTCAAATTCTTTTTCCTTTGAAAGGAACTTCCAGGTGAGAGTAATCCAAAGAAAGATAACCTCCCAATTTGGTAGTAAACTCTCTTGAGAGGCACATACTAAAATATGGCTCTAGATCAACTACAACCACCTCTTGGATCACAATGATTTGAGGTATCTTATGCAGGACAATGGGGATATCTTTGATGACTCCTACTATTCTTACAGGAGTACCATCCAACTGCAAAACACCTGGGCTACTCCTGGTATACTCCATACCCATAACGTCACAAACTACCTTTGGCATGATAGTTGTCGTAGCACCAGAGTCAATCATGCAGTTATGCACAATCCAACCCTCCATCCTGAGAGACAAATAAAATGGTGGTGGTCTATTCTTTCTAGTAGTCAAAGTTGTAAGTGTCTGAGCTAACATAGTCTGAGTGGGATTCTTCTTTTTCTCTTTAACAGACTTCAAATATTCTTGCAACAAATCAACTTGTCCAGGCAATTGCAATGCATCATAGAGACTAACCTTGGCAGGAATCTTCTTTAGTTCTTCAACAATGTTATATGTAGATGAACTGGACTCTCTTCTTTCATCAGTAGCCTCATACTTGCTTTGATATTATTGCATGGCTTCCACCCTCTGACGCTTGGTCAAGGATGGGTATTTAAGGTATTCCTTTACCTGTTCTTTCATCTCAACTTGCGCTTGTGAAGTTGATGCCTTCGCTTGAGAGATTCTTTCTTTTGCTTGTGTGGGCAAGAGATATTTTAAAAGGATAGGTTCTTCTAGCTTAGATGTTGAGCCAGGTACCTTCGCTTATGCTTGTTTCTTTTCATTCTACACCTTTGGCTCAGTAGGCACCTTCAATGGCTCCATCTCAACTAGATCTACTATGACCAACTTTTTCCCAGCTCTCGTGAGAACTGAAACTTGTTCTATGGAAGGGACCATAAAATTATGATCGACTTCTCTAATCATATTGATCTGACCATCGAAAGAGCTATCTACCAATGTTTACACATAGTTCAGATGAACCATGCAAGTTTCTTCACCATGCGGATCATTGTAGGTGGAACACCAGTACATTTTATCTGATGGGCCAACTTCTTCATTTGTCAATACAATTGGATTCCTTTCAAGCATCTTGCTAGTCAAAGTTGCTTGCTCTCTAGTGATTGGTGGAGGTTGAAATCTCCTAGGCTAGAAATCTCTCTCAACCTACTTTTTCTTAATAATTATGATCTCATTGCTCATCGCTCTTATTATTGAGTTCATTGATTGCATCTCTTGCAACAACTTCTCTTGAGGATCAATATTTGAGGGTGTTAGAGGAGCTGGTAATGGAAGTGGTACTAGCAGAGATGGTAATGCTAGGAATGGAACTAGAGTAGGCAATTATAGAATGGAAGGAGCAGGTAGTTGTAGGATAGAAACTATCAGGGTTTGAGATGAACTTGAATTCCATGAAGGGACTAGATACATGGGGGACATTGGTAAGGACTGAGAAGATGTATTGGAATATAAATATTGTGGGAGATCAAGAAAGATAGGCATCATCATTTTTGATGGGAGCTTACCAATAGCAATCAGATCAGCCTCAACCTTTTGTATAGTAGAGTACAAGGTCAGGAATGTATCAACATTGGACTGATGGATGGCCATGCTAATATCAAAATTGAAGGCTCAAAGGTAATAAAATGTAGCTTGTTTAGGAGTCGATCAGAGACCATCAGGGACTCTTTACCAAGTTCGAGTGAACCTAACATTGAAGTCAATAATTTCCTCCTATGGATACCTCTAAATATTAGTAAATTGATGCAACAGAGAAAAAGGATCCGCTTGTTCATTGAAGCCTTTTATCATTAACTCAACCAACTGGTCCCATGTGGTGATAGTGGTAGGTGGTAAGGACCGGTACCAATAAAGCAACTTCCCTCTAAGAGAGAGCATGAGCAATATGACCATGACATATTCATCTATGATGCTATGAATAGTCACCAAAGAAGCCACATCTTGAACATGCTCATAAGTTATTTTTCTCGTACCATCATAAGTAGGCAAAGCCTTCAATGTCACTAGTGGGATCGGGTTCTAAGCTTACAGATTCAAAGCTCCGAAATGGTTCCAGGCTGGAAACTATCTTGGTGGTGGTGGTGGATTTTGGGCCATTTGAACTAGAGTGTTTGCTTGAGGAGGAAAGCTAGTGGTAGTACTAGAGGGACTTGAAGGAACAAAAAACACACCAACTACCTGTGAAGATGTTACAATTGATGGGATAGTCAGAGTGACTAATCTAGGATGCTCTCCTAAAACTTGGGTGTCAAGCTCAAAGAACTCAATGGGATTTTCTAAATTTTTGGCCTTCAATCTTGTGATCATGAAGTAAAGCTTTCACCAACTTCACGTTCGAAGGCTTTTGGGTAAAATTGAGTCGCCAGATGTTCTAATCAAATAGTAAAAATATGAACATCAAACCTTAATACTACTTAAGGTGGAACTTTTAGGGTCCCACCGGGCATGCCAAAAACTATTGGTCATGAATCTACCTAAGTGTAAAAATATGCGCCCTAGACCCGACCAACATTGAAAGGCCGAAGGAAAGAGATGTCCTTCGGGCCAATCTCTAGAGAGGGTTGGTTCCCTTACTAATCTAAAAATTGGTATAAATCTTAGGGAGAGAAATTGATAGAAAGAAATGGGAAATATGGTTGTAAGCCAGAGAAACAGAGTGAGGATGAACTAATAGCTAAATAACCAAATTAAATTTTAACTAGCATTTAACAAAAAGAATAACACAGGAACCAATCACAGATTGTAAATATGACTTCCAATTAGCATTTCAACATTCATTTCTTCATCAAAAATTAAATTCAAATGCAGAATTTAATCTATCTAACAAAGGCAATGAATAAAACAGAAATGATAGGCAGAAAGTAATCACATACACAACTGATCCAGGAACTAGAGTCCAACAATCTTTCTATTAAGGCAGAAGCTTAAACTCAAAGAGTTTTTTTAGCAGAATGTCCATCATTTTTTTACATCAAGTTTTTTAGTTTTTATAGAGGATTTTGCCTCCAAAATTAAATGCTCATTAAATAAAATGTTGGCCAATCAAGGATTGAATGGCAGCGGTCTTCTCCTTGGTAACAACAACTTTCTCCTCGGTAGCAACAATGAGCCAATTTGGTGGTACATTGGGAAGCAACAAGCAATTTCAACACATGGCATATCGGGACCTAGCGAAAATCATCGACCAGATTTCCATCTCCATGATGGTGCCTTGAAAATGAATATCCACTAAAGTGGATGGTGCTTCGAAAATGAACAAGATTACACCGGAGTCAAGAGCGCAATATTTAACCTCAGTAGTTCTTCGGTAGTGATCCCGGACATATCAATTGCGTCACCCCAAGAATTAAATTTACTAGCTTTGATCTTTTCCCAAAGAAGATCTTCACTAAAAATGTTGGGGGCAATGGTGTTTGCTTTCAAAATGAGCTTTCGCTCAAAGTTACGCCCAAAATGGGCCTTCATCATAGTTTCACCCAAGTTGTGCCCGAAATGGGCTTTCACCTGGACTTGCACCTAGAACGTGCTTCTCGCCAACGTTTTCGCCCGAAACGTGCTCAAAAATGCATTTCGCTGAAAAACTGGGCGAAAGGAGAGTTTCGCTGGAAAAGTGGGCGAAATGGGAGTTTCACTGGAAAAGTGGGTGAAATGGGAGTTTCACTGGAAAAGTGGGCGAAATGGGAGTTTCGCCAGAAAAGTGGACGAAATGGGAGTTTCGTTGATGATTTCACCCATTCGAACTTTTGCCATGAATTTCGCCAATTTGACTCGAGAAGGATTTTCGCCAAGAAATAGGGCGAAACTAAATTTCGCTGCGTCTGGGAGTGAAACTGTCTAGAAAGTAATTTTGCTGGCGAAATGGCCAGTAGGTGATTTCATTGGCGAAACTCCCTACACACTTAGAAAAAATTTTGAAAAAATTCTTAATGTGACAAAAATGCTCAAAATGAATTTCGTTGGCAAAATTGCTTTCATATTTAGGCAAAATTTTAACAAAATTTTAATGTGGCAAAAATGCCAACACTTCTCTTCGGATAAAAGAATATCAAAAGATATTTCCTATTTCATTTCAAATAATTCTTTCCTACCTTATCTATTAACATAAATTAACAGGGAACTAATATTTCTTTTAAAAACAAATATATTTTCTTGAACTATGTTCAACCAATTCCATACACTCCACCGACAATTTAGTTCTTAAAAACTATTGGAGAGATTAACATAAAGCAAAAGCATAAGGTAAATTCATTTACAGAATAATAAATATTTACTTCATCACTTTTCCAAACAGCAATAATATCATTTCATTTATATACAGGTCTGACAAACAAAAACTGTGGTCAAGGGTTTCCACGCACATCAGACCCTTTGGAAAGATAAAACAAGCACATAATAACGACTTCCCACTTTGATTGAAAACAAAATATTCAAACAAAAAATACAGGGTAAACTTTGCTTAAAAGCAACCAACTTTCTTTCTTTCAAATATTCAAACCCAAAAAGGAGAACACTCAGTAGGGAACAAACATTCTCATGGATTGATTAACAATTGAAATCAGCAATCGAAAGTGATAACATGCTTACCTTTTTTTTAGACGTTTCCTAAGATGGTGTCTTAAGTAAGGATGGTTTTTCTTTCTCTGTTTTGAAACAGTTCGAGCATTGAATTCACCCCTATGCTTCGTTCTCACTGGCGATCCTTCAAACTCCTCTCCCTCTTCCCTTTTCATTGTTCTCTTTCTTGGTTTTCAAGAACAAGAAAGGGAAAATCCCAACTAACTTCTCCCCCTTCCCTCGAATTATGTTCACTTAAAAATAAATATTACCTCTTGTCCCTCTAACACGCATCTCTTTATATTTTACAAGATCAAGACATTATAACCTTCAATATTTTCCTTAACACATTAATATAAAAGTATTCTATTATTTTAGAAAAAAAATCCTTTCTAATGTAAACTAATAACATTACAAAAGATCTAAACAACCAACATAATATTAGTGCTTCTATATTTGCTCCACAAGGAATATTAATTTTAAAACTCGACTTGAGCAAATGTGGAGGGGCTGCAAGGGACTTCCCTGGGAAGTCCTCCACTTCCCTACAACCCATCCTTGGTCTTGTCCCAGGTCATTGGTCCTGTTCTTGATACTGGGAACTTCCTTTGCCCTTATTCCTTGGCCGAATGGTGTTGCAGACAACCTCTTTGGGGTGGGAGGTCACTGAATCATTTGTTTGCCCCTTTCCATGCCTTCTGTTGGGATTTCTTTTCGGTGCCTGTGATCTAGGACATCCCCGAGGTTTCTGGGACGTCCCTGGGTTCTCCTTGGGTTTTCCCTAGGATCCCTATGCTATTTCAGGATCCTTCTCCTTTGAGCTTTTGCTCTGTCTCATTTTTTGCAGGGTTCTACTTGGAGCTCAAATTCAAATGTTCTTCTGGTGCAGGGCATCGTGGCTCAGGGTTTGGCTTCATGAGAAGCTCTTCACAGTATCCTTTGGCCTACTGGGGGGCCTGTTCTTTTTCCTTGGTGCTGCTCTTTGGGCTTCTATATGAGTATTACATGGTGGGTTTCCAACTTTCTTTGTGGCTATGGAGACAAGCCTCTATTCTGATTGCAGTTGTGATCCTGCTGGTCATCCTCTGCTGGTTCCCTGAAGTTGTTTCTTTAGCGGTGTTGGAGGTTGTCTTGGGGCTCTTACTAAATATTTCTGGTCTTAGAGGGGATCTGTGCTCAACGTCTGCAGTTTGTGCTCTGTGGCTCCTTCCTTTGAGGTTCCCTGGGACCTCCCTGCCTCTACCCTTTGGCTTGCGGTTCTGCGCTTTTGGATCCTCTGCTCCTTCTGGTTCCTGTGTAGTTCTCCTCACTACAAAGGGACTTCTTGGCCTGTGGAGTTCCTGTTTTGTTGTTCCTCTTTCCAGGCTTGTGCAGGTTGCTGCTCTTCGCATCCCTGCATTTTTTGTGGTTTCTAGGTCCCTTCCTACTGTTCAGGGGGGTTTTCTTCTTTGTTTCCCTGGTTTTTCGGTGTTCTTTCTCGGTTTCTGGTTTTCCCCTGTGTGGGATTCAACATTTCAATTTTTGGTGGTTTCCTTATTTTCCCGCCTCTTGAGCTGTTCAATTTTGTGCCTTGGCGGGATAGTTCAAATGTTTTAATTTTCCTGCTTTTCCTTTTCCCGTTGGGTGGTATTTTCAAACTGCATCAGGGTGGGACTTTCTTTTTTTTCTGCTTCGAGCGTGATTTTTCGTGTCCTTTTCGAAGGCTATCCTTAGCCTATCCTTTTAGGTTATCCTTAGCATGTCCTGTAAGGTTGTCCTTAAGCCTATCCTGAAAGGAAATCCTTGTTGTTCTTTCCTACGGCCTTTCCTGTGGCCTTGTTTAAAAAGTCTTGTGACTTGTTGTAATCAGGTTTTGGATCCCTTGATAAAAACCCACTTTAAATTTAACTATAAAAAAAAAAACAAGGAATATTTATATTTCAAAGCATCTAAATACATGTGTGAAGAAGATAAAAAAATTTCACACACAATCACACCAAGGTAGGTATAAGTCAATCATATACACAAGATTTACAACAACTTCCAGGTTACCAGCTTCTATTAAAAGCAACTTCATTACTTATAACTTCCTTACCAATGGTTTGATTTAAAACATGCAAACATGATATGCAACTAGATGCAGGTAAATCATACCCTTGAGCTATTATCAATCAATTTGACCATCATTTTCCCTTTCTTTTTTGTCTCTTGTTCCTGGTGGTCAACTTCCTCGTCCACCTACGAGAGTACCTGGTCCTACAAACACACATAAAATTAGCAGTACCATATCCTCATATAATATAACTAAAATAACAAATGCATATAACCCACCAAATATATAAAAAGGTAAGCATTAAATAATCACATATCAAAATATAATCCATCTCATAAATGAGTCCTACCAAGGTGGGTCGTGACATACTACCCTCCTTGGACTAAACACAGTCCTCTATGTTTTTCTTGCAATATAAATTACATATCATTTTCATTCAAACAAATAAGAAAAATATCTTTTCATATCCTCCACTTTTTTCCAAGTGGCACATTGCTCAGAATAGTGGTCCCATTGGACCTTGCACTGTTCTAGAGTTCGTTTCCTCATCACCTTGGAATGAAACTCTAGAATCTTCACTGGTCTCACCTCAATGATTGAGGGATCTACCATCTGCAATTTTGAAACATCCCATACATGATTAGGATCAACAATATATTTCCTAAGCAAGGATACATGGAAAGTATCATGGATCTTTGACAGGTTGGGTGGTAAGGCAAGTCTATAGGCTACTGGACTTATCTTATCAATGATCTCAAATGGCCCAACATAACAGGGATCCAACTTAGTTGACTTGATGGCACTTTTCATGGGTTTAACTCTTAAGAATACTTTGTCTCCCATAGAGAATTCTCTAGGTGATCTCTTCAGATCAACATAGCTCTTTTGACGATTGATGGCTTCCTTAAGCCTCTACCTAATCATCCTAAGTTGTTCCTCCATCTCCTTGATAATGTATGGTCCGATCACTACCTAATCCTCTAAATTATCCCAAGATAGAGGTGTTATGCATCTCCTACCATACAAGGCTTCAAATGGGGCCATTCCCAAGGAAGCATGATAACCATTATTATAAGCAAATTCTACTAGATGCAAAAAGTCTTCCCACCAAGACTTTTGGTCCATGCAATACATGTGAAGCATATCTTCCAAAACTTGGTTTACCCTCTCTGTTTGTCCATCTATTTTTGGATGGTATGCAGAACTAATGTTCAGCTTTGTGCCCACTACATGATGAAGAGCCTACCAAAACTCAGATGTAAATCTAGAATCCCTATTTGAAATAATCACTTTAGGAAACCCATGTAACCTGAATATCTCTTTGGCAAACCTATTTACCACCACCAGTGCATCATCCTTGATGTTCCCTGGTATAAAATGTGCAACCTTAGTCAACTTATCGACTACCACAAGGATTGCGTCATGTTGGTACCTAGTTTTAGGTAGACCCACAATAAAGTCCATAGATATAACCTACCATTTTTGCATTGGTATATCATGTGGGTATAATTTTCCTATTGGATGTCTATGCTCAGCTTTCACTTTCTGGCATTCTAGACATCTAGCAATAAAATCAGTGATATCCTTCTTCATTCCTGACCAATAGAAGGTCTTTTTCATGTTCTCTCTCATTTTAGCCCCTCCAAGGTGAGCAGAGTAAGGAGATCTATGCGCCTCTCTCATAATAAGTCTTCTCAAATCATCGATTTTAGGTATAACCACCCTATCCTTAAAGCACAAAAGTCCATATTTGATGCTATAGTCCTTGTTCTCTCCAAGATTTCTCTCCATCTTGACCCGAATTTCACTGTAATCTTGATCATGTGATTGCATTTTCCTGACTTGGTCCATTAAGTCCACGTGACTACAAGTCAATGTTGCTATATGCCTTCTCCTACTCAAGGTATCAATGACCTTATTTTCCTTACCTTTGATATACTCTATACCAAATTCATACTTTGCTAAGAACTCAACCCATCTTCTCTATCTAGCATTGAGCATAGGCTGAGTAAAAATATACCTCAGACTCTGATGGTCAGTCCTTAACTCAAAAGGTTTTCCTAGCAAGTAATATTACCAGATTTTAAGAGCATGCACAATCATTGCTAGCTCTAAATCATGTGTAGCATAATTAACCTCATGTTTCTTGAGCTTCCTAGACTCATATGCTATAGCAACTTCATCTTGGGACAATACTCCTCCCAATCCCTCTAGTGAAGCATTTATACATACAGTAAAATTATTTTGTGGATATGGTATCCTAAGTATAGGTGCTATAACTAACTTTTGCTTAAGAGTATTAAAAGTGGCTTCACATTTATCGATCCACTTGAACTCTTTTCCCTTCCTTTGAAGGTTAGTGATAGGATAGGCAATCTTTGAATAACCCTTCACAAAATACCTATAATATCTTGTAATGCCCATGAAGCTCCGCACTTCGAACACATTGGTAGGTGTTGGCCAACTTAAAATAGCTTCAACTTTCTTTGGATCTATAACAATCCCTTCTACAGATATGATGTGCCCCAAATACTATACTTGAGGAACATAAAAGTCACATTTAGACAAATTCTCATAAATTTGATTCTTTCTCAACACCTCTAGCACGATTCTCAAATGTCTATCATGCTCTTCTCTAGTGTGGGAATATATCAAGATATCATCCAAAAATATCAATACAAATTGATCTAAATATCTTTTGAACACACTATTCATCAAATTCATAAATATCATTGGTGCATTTTTCAACCCAAAGGGTAACACTATGAACTCATAGTGCCCATATCTAGTCTTAAAGGTTATCTTGTGAGTGTCCTCCTCATGAATCTTTAGCTGATGATATCCATATTTTAGGTCAATTTTAGAGAATATTGTGGCATCCTTCAATTGATCAAAGAGATCATCAATTCTAGGTAGAGGATACCTATTCTTGATGGTTACTTTGTTAAGCATTCTATAATCTATGCATAACCTTAAGGAACCATCCTTCTTTTTGATAAAAATAACTGGTGCACCCCATGGTGACACACTAGGTTTAATCAAACCTTTATCTAGCAACCCTTGAAGTTGCACCTTTAACTCCTGCATCTCAATAGGATTCATCCTATAAGGAGTTCTATTGATGGGTTTGGCTCCAAGCATCAATTCAATAGTGAAGTCAAATTCACGCTTAGGTGGAAGACTTGGAAGATCTTCTAGAAATACATCCCTAAATTCATGAAGAATTGGGTGTTTTCCAAATATCTCTTTCTTTCCATTATCATTTGTTGTATCATTTATCTTAACAACATAGATCATTCCACCTTTCTTCATAGATTTTCTAAGTTGCATTGTCGACAACAACTAAGGTCAAAAAGATCCTTGTTCACTATGAATCCTTATTCTCTTCTTATTCTCATCCATATAATTCATCCATCTATCTTGGAAATTGATTAAGGCTCCATGAGCCTTTAACCAATCCATTCCTAATATAATGTCAAAAGCATGTAGTAGTGCTACATATAGATACCATATGGTTGAGTCATTGGGTAGGGAGATCTCAGTTGTAGGTAGACATTGATCCACTGAGTAGGTCTATCCAGAACCATACTCGACTTTCCACCCTTGTGCCAAAAATCTAGGTCTTTCTAGCATATCCCTGACTATATTAGTGGAAATGAAACTATCAGTAGCTCCACTATCTATTAAAATTTTAACATTTTTATCAAATAATTTACCATTCAAGAGCATTGGTGTGGCTTGCCCATCCAAGTTTTGGTTTCTAGTTGTTGCATAAATTTTATGGTTTGGTTCCTCTGCTCTCTTACTTGATCCTGGTCCTTGAGGACATCTATTCACATAATGCAAACCACCATAATTAAAGCAACCTCCCTTAGGACCCTGGGTTCTTTCCTATTTTTGTTCCCTTGTCCTTTTTACTTGCGATGATTTTGACTACCTCTGAGGTTGAGGATTATTATTGTTATTCCTCTTTTGGAATTTCTTCTTGAAATTCCTTTGCTTTTCATCATTCCTTTTCTCAAACTTTAGATTACCCTTGTTCTTTTTATTCTGCTCTTGTTCCCACTTCATAAATCCAACACTTTTTCTTTTTCTAAGTGATTGTTGATCCTCCTCTAACAACTTAGCATAGTTGAAGTAGGTCTTCCTGGTTTGCAAGTTGGCTTCTTCTTGATGAGCCAAATCATATACCTTTTGCAAGGTCTCAGGTTTGTGTAAGTTTATCATTGTTCTGATCTTAGGATCCACTCCTAAGATGAACTTATGCACCTTCATTGTCTCATCTATCTCATATGATGGTACATATTTCAATAACTTCACAAAATTTTGGTAATATATTTCCACCATTCTCGTTCCTTGGTGAAGTGTAGAGAATTCCTAAAATTTCTCTACATAATATTATTTTATTAAGAACCTCTTCTTGAAGGATTCCACAAAGCCCTCCCACCAAAGATTCATTGCCTAAATTTTCTAACTAGCTTTAAAGGTGTTCCATCATTCCAATCCTATCTCCTGTAAGTGGAGAGTAGCCCAAATTATTCGGGTTATTGAAGAATAGTTCTTCATGGAAAAGTAGGTCTCTAACTCATTCAACCAAGCCTCAACTGAATCACCTCCATCTTTTCCAGTAAATTTGGATATTTTAACATTTTTCATATCCTTAGCCAGTTTTACCTCTATACGAGCCTTGACTTCTTATTCTTCTATAGTAGGATTCCCCTCCTACCTAACCTCAAAATTTTGGTTTTGGGAACCTTGAGACACTATGGTTTCCAACAATTACCTTAGCTAATTCATTTGTTCTCTCTACTGATCCAATTGTTCCTAAAGTAAGGAAACTAAAATAGTAAGATTCTCCACTTCTATTTGAGTTCCCCAAACTTTCTCCCGGGGGTCTAGCTTCGACACTATTCTGCCTAGCTACTCTTAGAGTCTAGTAAGATCCTCTTCTTCCTCTCCTTAACCTTGGTGCCATATTCCTTGGCCACAAATTTTTTTAGTTAGGTTATAATTTTCCTTCAAATTGTACTTCTAACTTCTAGTTAGTTACATCATCCACATGAACTAACAATAGAGTATTATCATCCATTGATAATAGCAATGGTCACACTTACTCCACGCAAGGTGCCATTTCCTAAAATTTTGCATATCAAGTCACGTCAATCCTAAGTTCTCTCTATGGAAGATTCTAGTCCTCCGACCTAGAGCTTTGATACCAACTGTAACAACCCAAATTTAACCAACCCAGAAGAGAGTAGTTTTTTTGACACTAGATAAAGATCACAGACAAGGTTCACTAAAAATATTTCCATAAATATTATAGTTGTTAAGGCATTACCACATTTTGAGACCATGATGTTGCAGATGTCTCTTGAATGGATAGGAGTGGCCAAACTCTCCTAGATTTAGGGGTTTACCTTCTACACCTTCATGACATAAAGGACACTTCAAATGGTCACCCCACATTCCTTACATTCTCCATGAATATAATATAACTTAACCATAAAATTGGGATTATTCCTTCTCAATATTTAGATAAGGGGACGTCAATTCCCACACCATCATAAGTTATTTTATGCTGGTGCTTAGGCGTAATACCTTTAATTTTAGACATTGCACCTCCATAGTGGAATGACCAATACTGTAGTGCTTAGTTATCCCTATCTTCACAATGGGTTAACTAAGGTGATTATCCCTCCGCATGATAAATTCACATGGACACTGAAACTTTTTGTTCGAGGTTCCATCACCTAACTTAATTGCATAAGGGTTTCCTAACCTCGATGGTAGGAAATAAGATCCAAGCTACCCCGCTTAGAATCTTACCCAAAGACTCTCTGTCTTTGGATCACATTTGAGTTCCCCACTCATAATTTTCCCTCTACAAAGTCTTGGGTGTTGTCTCCCTACAACTTCCTCAGGATTAAATTCATCTTGTAGGGATTCTAAACAAGGTACTAAAAGTATGCCCATTTTTCAAACCTCCAAAACTGAAGAAAATAACAACAAAACCTTAACTAACTCTCTCTCTCTCTTACATGAAAGTAAAGCATGTTCATTTTTCTACAAAAGATAAGAAATGACTTAAAACACTTATAAGCATAATATCAAAGTCATAAATTATCTAACTAGTTCATTTTTTTCGATAAGCAAGAACATAACCTTAAAACAAAATGTGCAACTAGATTCTATTCATTTTCCAACATATAAAATCTCCCTTCAGGAGTTATTATTAAAACAACTACCAATCATTTACATATGAAATGAAAATAACCATAGCAATATTTATCAATAGACCCAACCCTTTCATAATAAGAAACCCTCATTTTTACAAAGTCTTCCTTCACAATTTATTTCATTACAAAATTTAAAGCTAATCATAATAGCTTTCTCTATAATACATCTCTTTCTTTGCAATTACAATTACAACATAATAACAAATAATAAGAACTCATATAGAAAACATGATAGGATTCTTCTATCCAAATGTAGCCCACTGGATTCCTTGAGCTCCATTGAGAGATAGTAGGAGTAAGGGATCAGGACAACTCCTTGTTGTGCAAATTCATTCCTTGAATGCTCTTTTATATTCAATGCATCCAATAAAAACATATAGAAATACCATTTATATTTCTACATCAATATTAAATCAATCACGTGAAAAAACCCCATAAATATCTTCACTCAAAAAGGACTCCATGCCCAATTTGATATTTTCTACAGTTAAAAAAAAAAGAATTACATATAAAGAAACCCCATAATTTTCTTTAGTAAATGGCCTCCATGCCAATTATAAACTTCCATAATTACCCAAGGGAACCCATAATTTCCTTAATACTAATGGACTCCATGGACACCTATTAGTAATATGTGAAATACCCCATATTATTTCACGTTGAATGGACTCCACGTCCATTACTTAAATAACCAATTTATTAAATTAAACATAATTTCCAATTCATATTTTAAAAATATAACTCTTGTACTTAACCATTTTTAACTCACAAATAACAACATTTTTACAATATTAACCTGAAACTCTTCCCATCTTTTCTTTCACTGCAACTAACAAGACCTTCCCCACATGTTAATCTTATCCATCTAAGGCCTTAACATAGACTTTTGAAATTAAAAACAGCATAGATATATGAACTGTCCCTTTTTAAGTGCTTGGCTCTTTAATCTTTTCATTGCATCATATAAAATAATAAAACAAAGAATTAAGGCTACAGTTCGAATTCGTTGAAAACTACGAATGTAATTTTTTCATTAAAAGTCATAATTGCAATACCAAAGAAAGAATGTTCTAGGCTATAAAAGAGCTTAAATAATATATTTTGAAACTCAATTGTTCTAAGTTATTTTAGGCAACACAAATGCCAATGGTTCCGATGTCTAACATGGTTTAAACTCACATGTTCTAAGTTGTTTCAAGCAACACAGATGATAACGGTTTCGATGTCTACAACCATGATCAATTTAATCTTCTGTTAGGACCCCATCCTAACATTATTTTTGTAATTCTCAGTTGATTATGTAATGACCCACGTCCAACATGGGGACCCCCTTATAATGTTATTTTGTAATTCTTTTGTAATGGTATGTGGTGAGTAAGACACCTAAACAAGTGGGATCATTTCATGTAACCGTTATCAAGAATGTAACCGATTTTGGTAGATGATTCTAGCTCGAGTGGTGTTTTGCATGTAAGCCAAATCTTGAGCTTAGGTTTAGGGTTGCATGAAGCTTTTCTTTAAAAGACATGGAGCCATGTACGAATGTATTTTTTACAAGTTAATGAAATATTGAAGGAGGTTTTCCCCTCAAAGAGAGCCACGATTTTGAGTTATTTTGTGAGATTATTTCAATTCTTCAATTACTTTCTGCATAGTTATGTTGCAACTATGATAATTATTTAAATAGTAGGCTCCTAACAAGTGGTATCAGAACGCTTTCCAAGGCTGAGTTCTGCTGGGAATACGATAATTCTTGCTCATCCACTACAACTGTTAGGTATAATTTCCTGTATTTTTTATTTTTTATTTATCCTTTTTATATAAAAAAACCAGTAAAAACCAGCAAAAAAATTACAGTATTTTTTCTATCGTAGTTGTGTAGGTTAGAAACCCTGTGCCAGGGGTTTTAAAATATCATAGATCAATTGTTGTTATTGGCTAAGCTAGATAGCCCATAAAGCTTCTAATGAAGTGAAAAGCAATCAAGCTCCAATATCCTAGCCTTAGACAACACTTGTGCACGAAATTGAGATCCCACATATCTTCGCGTATTTAGGGAGAGCATCTAGGATTAAACAAACTTTTATTCATTAGGAAGATTTTCGGTCTTGTATTATCCATAGTACATGGGACACAACATCTCCAAAGATTTGAAATAAATTCGAAGGCAGTGGAATTTATCGGAAGGCGCTCTACTAGGGTTTGCTTGCGAGAAAACCTAGTTTCGTCATGTTGCAGGGGGGGCCGGGTTAGGGCGAGGCGGCGCTTGGGCGGGTTGGCTGCTATGGTGGACGTCTGCTGCACCGACGGGCTTCGGTGCGGGGTGGATGCTAGGCGGGGTGGTTCCTGTTCTGGCTGGCGGCTGTGCGGTTGGGGGTGCTGTGCTGGCTGTCTTCTTTGGCCGCTACGCGGAGTGCTTCTGCGGGTGCTGGTAGCTGTTCATCATTGGTCCCCGTTCAGGCTGGACCCCGGGTGGGTTGCTGGCATGCGGGATGGCCCCTGGACGGGGTGGTTCCCGTGCGGGCTGGCTCCTGGGTGGGCTAGTCCCTGGGACTGGGTGGATCCTGTGCGTTTGGGCCCCGTTGCGGGGTGGTTCTTGTCCCTCTTCCCCTTCCCCTGCCCCCCTCCCCGGGCACTCTCTTGCCCTGCTTTTCCAGATCCCGTGTTTGCTCAGGGTTCCCGTTGCTTGGTTTGCTTTTGCTTGGCAGGGTCTGCGGTTTCTGGGCCCGAGTTCCTTGGTTTGGCGGGTTTTCAGCTTGCCCAGGGGCGGCTGCTGAAAGAGGGTTGGTTCTGGTTTCCTGGTTGCCGCTTGGGGATCTTCATGTGCTCTTTCTTGGCCTCGGGGGGGGCCTATTCCCGCATATGAGGCCCTTCCTCAGTTGCTCCAGGTTGCCTTTGCCTTCGGGATCTCCGTGTAGATCTGGGGTTTGTCTGGTCTTGAGGTGGACCCTCGGTTTCTGTAGTCTGCCCTTTGGGCCCTGGGGGGGCCAAACCTGCAGCTATGTCTCCTAGGCTTCTGTCTCCTCCAGGCATGGTTGGGGCTGGTTGTTCTCTTGCTGGTCGTTTCAGTGGTCTTCCGCTGCTCTCGTCTTGGCCAAGGTTCCCTTTCCAGCCCCGGGCGCTCGTGGGACAGCTTCCCTGTCCCTCCCTTGTTTTTTGCTTCCCAGCTTCGGGCCTCCTGTTGGGCAGGGGTTTGTTCCTTTGGCAGATTTCTCGCTGAGCAGGATCCTTCTCTTCCAGCTACTGCTGGTTTCCTTGCTGAGCGGGTTGTTCTGCTCCTACTGTTTTTTCCCGTGGGGCGGGTTTTCCAATCCTGCTGGTTTTCCCGTCGGGCGGGATTTTTCAATTATGCCGGTTTAGGGTTTGCTCCTTTTCCTACTAGTTGGGATTTTTCAAATAATTTTGTTTTTTCCCTGAGACGGGATTTTAGGGTTTACTATTTTTTCCCGCTAAGACGGGATTTGTCAACTTCATCCCTTTTTCGAATTTTCTCACTGGGTGGGATCTGTCCTAGGGTTTGTTTTTGAACCTAGGTTTGATATTTTGACCTGTTGTAAAAAGGTTTTGGGATCCTTTCAAAACCTGCTAAAAAAAGGAAACAAAAAAAAAAAAGGGCCCCGGGCCCCGGACTCCTGCCCTGGGATTAGATTCAGGCGGTGGTACTTCCTTTAGCTTCGGCTTTTTCTGTAAATAAGGTTTTGGGTCCCTTCTCAAAAAACCCGCTGTAAATATAATGCTACTTATAAAAAAAAACATCTCCAAAGATTACTCTCTCATACTAACAAAGAGGCAGATAGTGTGCTCAAGGGTATGTGTGAAATCCTCCTTGGGTACTGGCCTGAAATATTAGTCCAAGCACTCTTGTTCATCAATGTGGTATAACAGAGGGTCTATGGGTATTACATACTCCCTTGCCTAGCGTACCCTAGTTCTATCAAAAACTTTAACCTGCAAAAACAAAAGCCTTTTTGTTTTGCTAAACCTACAATTTTTCCACATAAGTGAGCATATGGAGGAGAATTCCCTATTGTGAAAAACTACATGTACTAAATAGTCATGGCAGAGTTTACAAGTGTCTGTGATAGTCATAAAATATTTCAATAACATTCGGGACAGTGACGGCAACAGTCAAGTCAGTAGAAAAATCAGTCGGGTCAGTAGCAAAATCAGTCAGGTCAACAATGGCGGTAATAGTTGGGTCAATGATAGTAATAATCATCTATAACAGTCAGTAATTATAGGGTATTCAGTGACATAAATAGAATAGATAGTGTCAGTAACTGCATAATATAGAGAATCCTAGAGTTAGTGACTAAACATAGATAGTGGTCGTAGTACAAGTGATAGGACAGTGTTAGGCATGGTCAGTAGTCATAACAGACAGGGTAGAATTGATTGATATAGTAACCAAATTTTGAACCCAACCTCCAAAGGAAAAAATGACCTCACCACTAGACTCGTCAAAATAGTAGTAAAAAAAAATAGGGGTGTCCAAAACCAGTGTTGTGGGATATAGCTCATTGTGACCGTCTTTTTGAGCTGATTAGTTTGATATATAGCACCTAAACACTTTTTTGGACTTATCACTAAAAATAGTAACACTTGAAATCACACTTCTATTTTTTGTAAGTCACTAAAAGTTGTTCAAATCACACCAAAATGGCTATTGGTACTCGTGGACATCAAAATGAGGTGGAAAAAACTGCCTTAACGTTGGAGGCCGTCACCAAATAACTTAGTGCCATTATCAAAGACAATCAATTAATACGAGATGACATCCAACGCTTCAGAAATAAATACACTACCTCCAAAACTAAACTTCATGAATAAATTCTAGAGGTTGAGTCTAAGCTTCAAGGCAATCCACATGTTTTTGAGTATCAAGATACAAAGTAGTTAGGGTGAGGAAAAGGATCAAATAAGAAAAGAGAAGGTTTTCACGCTAATTTTGATCATGATACTACCTTCAAGATGCCTAAATTTTAGAAATATGTGGATGGGTGGTTATGTCGAGTTGATCAATTCTTCCAACTCCACAATGTTCCTAAATATTATTGGGTCAAAATGGTTTCTTTCAATCTTGAATCAGAAGCTTTACAGTGGTACCAATGGTTCCAACATATCAATACATATCCTTCTTGGGAAGCTTTTGAATCACAACTACTCACTCACTTTGGCCCTAGTGAATATGATGATTTTCAAGGAGCACTAACCAAGCTGAGACAAACTTCTACAGTTCGAGACTACCAGGCCTAATTTGAAAAACTGGCTAACAAGACCAAGGGGTTGAATGAAGGATTTTTTTATGATTTGTTTCATCGATGTCTTAAAAGGATGATCTTCAAGCCGAGGTTAAGATGTTCAAACCACAAGCAACGATGTAGGCCATAAGCCTAGCACGGTTGGCCGAATCCAAATTTTTAGCTTAAAGGACACCTAAATTTCCATCAACCAAACCCTCTTTTCCTCTCAAGTTTATAAGCAATAATGAAAATAAATATATCCCCTCAAAATGCTTGACCACCGAAGAAATGAATGTTTGACGAGCCCAAGGGTTGTGTTACAATTATGATGAAAAATATATTAGAAGGCATAGATGTGCCCAAAAATTATTCCCGATAGATGTAGAGGAACCCGTAAGCAGTGACGACAATGATGATGAAGTAGAAACAACAAAAGAACAACCTCAAAATGAAGAGGACATTTATGAAGAATCCCAAGCAAAAATGTTTTTTCACGCTCTTGCAGGGATTACTACTCCATAGACCATGAAAGTTGTGGGTTTTCAAAGGCCAATGCCTTATAATCCTTATTGATTCATGTAACACATATAAATTTATTGATCCTCGAATTGCCAAACAGGCCAATTGTTACATACACACATGCAATTTCTTTGAGATTATGGTGGCAAATGGAGAGACCTTGCCTTGCAAAGGTAAATGTCGTAATGTCAAATTGAAAATAGGGGATTATGAGCTCAAACAAGATATGTTTACTCTTCAATTAGAGGGATGTAATATTATGTTAGGAGCTCAATGGTTGGGTACCTTGGGCACCATCGCATGGAATTTTGCAGAATTATGGATTGTTAGCTTTTGATACTATATACTTAAGGAAATGCAACCACAAGGCATAAAATGAGCATGCAATATTAACTATATGATAATGGCAATATCTTAAGCATGTAAATAACATGATAAATTTTGAAAATACTCATAAAATAGCCATTAATGAAAGCTCATGAAAATGGGATCTTCATACAAAATATGGAGACCTCAAATGCTCCATTCTTCATTCATGCTCTACATTGTGACTAACTTGAGCACTAATCTACTCTAATGTGCTCATGCACTCTCTCTAACTTGCTCAACTCACTCAACTTTCATTCTCTACTACAAAGGCCAATATATAATGGAGTATGACTCTTGGCCTTCCATCTTCCTATGACTCACTATATTCCTATTCTAGACTCATGTACACATGGACAACATGCATATCTACATCATTGCACTTTCTAATAATACTTGTGAATTTATTACATTGCATTAAGTAAAAACTCAAACCCTAATCTAAGGCACTATTCTAATCTAGAGATGTACCCAAGATGGTACATTAGCATGTACCAAATAATGTACTATATTCCAACACCCCCTGTATTACATTATTTGGCTATATGGGTCTTCATTCTGGTTTTGGAACTTGAGCTCTTATTTTATGCCTTCTTCATTGTGCTCTTTATCTGTATCCTAATCAAGTAAATAATTAGTATCTTCATCTTGTTCCTTTAGTTCACTCTGATCTATATTCAACTTGAAAGTATTTTCTTTTATCTTCATATTTTATTTTCTGTCATGCTTCCTCTTCTTCTTCTTCTTCTTCGTTTTTGTATTTTAACTAGTGATATATCTTCTTCATGATGAGTTAGTATATCATCACAATAGTATTGGCCAGGATTTAGTATTTCATTGCTAATATGTTCATTTTGTTTCATATTTTAAAAGAATTAAAAACAATTAATGATAGATATATCATCAAACATTCTTCTAATGTAAATATAACTATGTTTTGAGTATTCCACCAAGCCTTGAAAAGTACTTCATGAATATAACCAATTAATGTCATAAAATTTCCTTCTTTTGCTTCCTTGAGAAACAAAGAGAATCTTTCTTTTTTACTAGTAGACAAATACTTGTATCCATCAAAAGCATCTATTAAGTTTTGTGAACACAATTTCAATTCATGAAATAGTTCTTCATTATCGAATTCATTCCTCACTATTTCATCTATGCTTCTTCTAATTTAATCTTTGAAGTGGAATTCCTTATAGCTCCCTAGTATTATATATTGTGAATAGTTTTGATAGAATATTTTAACTTTCAAAAAACTATTGTGGTTGACTACCTTATGACTCCCTAGTGTTTTGAGTATATGATCAAATACTATCTTTCAATTCTTCAAATCTTGTAGTATATCTTGTTTTCCTAATGTTTAGTGAATGATCAAACAATAGTCAACTCTCTAGGTAGAATTCCTTTTAGCTCTTTAGTATTGAGAATAATTTTGATAGTATCTTTTTATATTTTAAAGCCTTTGCAGTTGTCTACCTTATGACTCCCTAGTTTTGAGTATATGATCAAGTTTGATAAGATCTTTCAAATTATTAAGTTTTGTAAAATACTTTGTCTTGCAAGTGTTTTGAATATAGAATGGTCTTGATAAAATGTTTAGCTTTCTATATTAACTTTGAGTTGAATCGTTTTTATCTCCCTAATGTTCAACTTCTATTCTTCACCTTATTCCTTATTTATGAATGGAAAGCTAAAGATATTTTGATGCACTTTCAATTTTGATGAGATTCTCTGTTTTTCAAGACCTTTAAGTTGGAATTCTTATGTCTCATTAATTTGAGCAAGAGACTAATATCAAAAGTAATTTTCCAACTTTCTAGCAATTCTATGTTTTGCTTCTAAATTTCAAGATATTTAATTTGGTGTTGAACTCCTTATAACTCCCTAGTTGGAAATTTAGAAACAAAGGTATTTGCAAATATAATATTTTTATTTCAATGTATAAATCCTTATTCCTCCAAGTTATACTATTTGCAATAATATTTCAATGCAATTTGAATGAGGTAATTTCAAAAACCTTTATAAATATTTCTTTCTTCAAAAAACTTCTAAGGCATTCAATAATACTTCAAAGGTTCTGTTGAGAAGCAACACACCCCCACTGAAAAATGAGATTCCATCCTTAGAAAATTCTGAACTTCCATTTTTGCAACAGGGACCCTCTAGATGTTTTTCAGGTTTTAAATCCAAATTTGCTTGCCTCCTTTTTAAAGTTGTGCTTTTTCTTGCATTCCAGTTGTGTTATCCAAGAATTCACTTTTTACATGCTAGAATCATTCATGCACAAGCAAAATCTTGCACCGGTACCGAGAAAATCTAGAAAACAGTTGCATAAATTCATGAAAAATCAAACTTTCCATTTTTGGTAGTGTCGCGATATCGCGACACTTCCATTTTCGAAAATGTCGCGATATCGCGACAGGTAAGTCAAAATGCAGCTAAGTCCTGGAAGTGTAGCGAAATCGCGACACTTTCCATTTTTGGAAGTGTCGCGATATCGCGACGTTTCCATTTTTGGAAACCGTCGCAAAATCGGACGGAGGAGAGAGAAAGAAAGACGGAAAGGAAATTTTGGAGAGAGAAGCAAGCTGTACGGAGGGCGCGATTTTGCGACATGTCACGAAATCGCGACATGTCGCATTTTCGCGGTAGGAGAGAGAAAGTGGGCTGCAGAATGAAAAATCGGCTAAGTCGCAAACATGTTCCAAAATCGCGGTCAACGCATGCAGGTAAGGGAACTGTCGCGATATCGCGACGTGTTCTAGAATCGCGGCTGAAAATCAAGAAGTTGTACGGAGGCCAGGAAGGTCGCGATTTCGCGACATGTCGCAAAATCGTGACATGTCGCGTTTTCGTGACCGACGAGGGAAGAAGTTGCCGATGCGCTGGCGAGGTCGCGATTTCGCGACATGTCGCGAAATCGTGACATGTCGCGAGTAGGAGAGAGAAAGTCATAAGTTGACCTGAAAGTGCATTCCGGTGGGAAACAGAAGGCATCCTGGGGTAGCGACACGTGTCAAAGCGTGAATGAGACAAACAGAAGCCGACATGCAAGCTTATTTTGCGGTTTTTAATCTGTTTTAACCTTTAAAGCTTTTGATTTAATTAAAATGCTAATCTAATGCATCTTTTTGTCTTTCATGCAGGATTCCACCGGGCACTTGCGAGACAACCGGGAAAGACCATAAAGGCAAAGATAAAGTGCGGATTTAGTCAAGGACCGCCATGCTAGAGGAAAAGAAGCCGGTAAAAGCATTCAATAGCAAATTTATGACAGAATTGATAGCATGAAGACCATCTCAACTCAAAGATGGATTTGCGGGATCAAATTGATGGAGAAGTGGTGACTCATCCGGCTCACCAGCGAAATTAATGGAGGCATTTATTTGCAGTTGCGGATGAATGCAAGTTGCATTTGATTTTATCTTCTCCATTTATGGCGACTAGCTGCACGATTTGCCGAAGGGTTAAGTTCTATCCGGACTTTGATTTTAAATGGATTTTTATTGTAAAACCCGGGTCCTAGGGTTTAGATGTGATAAGATTTGCAGTTAAAGAAGAAGATATTTCTGAAAAGATCAGGGCCTGTCCTGAGTCTATAAATACTTCTTCTAAATGTAATCGCAGGGGGCGGAGACTTAGAAATAAAAGGCTTATAAGCAATTTCTTGCAAATTTTGTGAAATCCTTTGTTTCTGGACTTGGAGTTGATGTGCTTTAGCTTTTCTGTGATAGCATGGCCGGGAGCCTAATCTTTTGCGAGTGTGATAAGTGTATCTTCTTTTGTTATCCGTTCCATTTAAAGTTTGTTAGATATATCTTGTAAATCTGCCATTATCAAGTTTAAATATGCTGTTAGGCTTCAGTTGTTCTATTGTCTGCTAGGGGAAATTACAGATTTGAGGTTAAGTTTGTTCTAATTGCTCTGTCTTCACTGTGCGAGCTAGGCTGTCGGTGAAAGATACCAGTTTTAACTAGTTGCCCTTGGATTTATAATTTTTCGCTAGATCTGTTTCACTCTGCCTTGTGCTCTTAGTTGAAAGTGATCTTAGACTGACTGGACACTTTCTTCTTTGATTTGTTCTGTTGTGAAGCTGATAGCATAGATAAGATTGATAGTTTAGGGTTTTACAGTTGATGTTTGATAAGCTTCTCTTTTCTGCCCTACCCTACCCTCTCTTTGCTTACCGTGAATGATCCATTTTTATTTTCTTTGTTTGTCTTTTATTTAAATCTGCTGACCCATGAGAGCTAGATCAAAGAATTCAAGTTAAATCTGATTGTCAACAACTTTTGCAACTACTGAACAAGTTCAAGAACCCCATGTAAGGTAACAAAGCGATCCATATTGAAATCTATTCCGAAGTGGAAAAGAGTGAATTGCCATTCGACCCAACTCCGTAACTCGCACCTTGGATAACCGACTAGATCCTAAAGATGAGTGGGATCCGTCCCGTGGATGTCTCCAGAGCTTTCCTTGCCTCATCCTTCCCGGGGTGTGCATGAAAGCCGGACCAACAACCTAATTGGCGCTAGAAGGAGGGCTTGAACATCTGTTCTTAGTGCACTTGAGTTGAGAAATCCGACTGTATGTGGAACTGTAAAGCTGTATTTTATCCAAAGTCTGGTAGCCAATTTTCCCCTCCTCCTCAGCCAACACCTAATTGGCGCTAGAAGGAGGGCCTGTTGAACTCAGTTCAAGTATTGTAAGGGCATAACAGCAACATTTGAAGGAGTTGCAGATTTGTTTTTTCAAATGGGACAGGGAAGACAGTAAACACAAGTCTTTCCCAGATAGCAAATTTTTGAAGCACAGTCTGGAGTGCATTTCGTCAACAGGACCCGAAAGGTAATTTTTCTAAATTACTTGCACATGGTCAAAAAAAAATTTTTTAAGGCACCATTTCTCTGCTTTCCCAATTGCTGCATTTTCTGAGTATGAAGGGAAGTTGTAACATATGTGTACATATTGTAAATAGCTTTGCAGTTTATTTTGCTTTAGTTTGGTGCTAGATTTCTGTACATTTGCTTTAGTTGTTTATTTCAGTTTTTCAGTTTATTTCTTTGTCAGTGCAGTTTTATTTTTAAATGTCTGTACAGTTTTAATCTGTTTCAGTTTAATTTTAATGCTCAGCAGTTTTAGTTGCTTCGTCTTAATTTTTAATCTTTAGTTGTTTTTCAGTTTTAGCTTGTGCGGTTTATTTCTTTTGTCAGTGCTTTTTATTTCCTTTCTTTGTCTTTTTATGTCAGCTTGCTTTCTTTTAAGTCTGTACAGTCTTTTGTTTTAGTTTTATTTGCTTTAGTTCTTTATTGCAGTTCTTTTCTTTCTTTTTTCAGTTGCAGTTTAGTTTATTTCAGTTGCTTTAGTTTATTTCAGTGTTGTTGCAATTTAGCTTTGTTGCAGTTCAGCAGTTTTTATTTGCTTCAGTTCTTTTAGTTTATTTCTTTTATTGCCTGTACAATTTTTATTTTCTTCCCTGCATTTCTTTTTCTTTCTTTGTCTGTACAGTCTTTTGTTTCAGTTCTTTTCTTTGTTGTCTGTTCAATTTATTTTTTCCCTTGCCTGTACAATTCTATGCTTTAGTCTGTACAGTTTTATTTTGTTTTTGCTTTAAGCCTGTGCCTGTCCTTGGAAGCCTGTACAAAGTCCTTTGGCTTCTAAAATTCTATCCTTTAACCTCTGCCTGAGCAATCAATGAAAAGTCAGCTTGCTGAAAATTGTTTTATTCCTAGTTGATAAATCCTCAATCCAGTGCCCCCATGCTGTTCACCATTCCAATTGAGATAGTCTGCTTGCACTGAACAGTAGAGCTATTTTGTTATTCAGGATGAAGGTAGAGAGATGATTGGATCTTGTGTCTTACTTGCCACAGTTGTTTTAATGATAGAAAAACTGCTATGCTGTTTAGTTGGAGGAACTCCCGGGGAATCCAAGAAAAGCTGGTTATGAGAGGGGACTATGTCATGCAATTATTTGGGTGTCACCAGAGGCTATCAATGCCTAGACTGAAACAGTTCCAGATTGATCAAATGATAAAAGAAAATTGTAATTTCTCTAAGGTCTTCCAGATAGTGATATATTTCAAAAAGAAGAGAGATAAAAAAAAAAAAAAAAGAGATAAGAAAAAAAAGAAAAAGAGTTATATATTAAAAGAGGCAGCCAATATTAGATTTTGCCCTACAGTTGTAAATTGGGTCGTGTAAATCTAAAGGGTAACTCTGTCTAGACTGTAAAAGGCTAAACTAGTAAACAGAGCTCTACTCGGTTTCCCCTTTTACAATCTAGAAAAGTTGATTAATCCAAGTTTATCATTCAATTCAGTCATCCTTGAAGAAAGTTTTATACCCTTTGAAATTGCACATCAGAAATCTTCCTTGAAGTAATCCAGCCTAGTATGTCCTTGGAAAATTTTAACAGCTGGCAGTTAGCAGTCAATTTATTGTGAAGAATGTCTGTGGCAAGGCATGATGCATGGTCTTTTTGTTTTGAAACCAGAGTCTTGGGTTCTAAAATAGTGCTACTATTTTACCCGTAGATATCGCCATTTGTTGAGAAGCAACACACCCCCACTGAAAAATGAGATTCCATCCTTAGAAAATTCTGAACTTCCATTTTTGCAGCAGGGACCCTCTAGATGTTTTTCAGGTTTTAAATCCAAATTTGCTTGCCTCCTTTTTAAAGTTGTGCTTTTTCTTGCATTCCAGCTGTGTTATCCAAGAATTCACTTTTTACATGCTAGAATCATTCATGCACAAGCAAAATCTTGCACCGGTACCGAGAAAATCCAGAAAACGAGTTGCATAAATTCATGAAAAATCAAACTTTCCATTTTTGGTAGTGTCGCGATATCGCGACACTTCCATTTTCGAAAATGTCGCGATATCGCGACAGGTAAGTCAAAATGCAGCTAAGTCCTGGAAGTGTAGCGAAATCGCGACACTTTCCATTTTTGGAAGTGTCGCGATATCGCGACGTTTCCATTTTTGGAAACCGTCGCAAAATCGCTTGTCGGCCGGAGGAGAGAGAAAGAAAGCGTACGGAGGGCGCGATTTTGCGACATGTCCGAAATCGCACCAGCGCAAAAAACAAAAACCACAAAATTTTGGAAAAACCGGAGGGAGACATGTCGCGAAATCGCGACATGTCGCATTTTCGCGGTAGGAGAGAGAAAGTGGGCTGCAGAATGAAAAATCGGCTAAGTCGCAAACATGTTCCAAAATCGCGGTCAACGCGGTCAACGCATGCAGGTAAGGAACTGTCGCGATATCGCGACGTGTTCTAGAATCGTGGCTGAAAATCAAGAAAGCGTACGGAGGCCAGGAGGGTCGCGATTTCGTGACATGTCGCGTTTTCGCTGCCGACGAGGGAAGAAGTTGCCGATGCGCTGGCAGGGTCGCGATTTCGCGACATGTCGCGAAATCGCGACATGTCGCAGAATCGCGGTAGGAGAGAGAAAGTCATAAGTTGACCTGAAAGTGCATTCCGACGGGAAACAGAAGGCATCCTGGGGTAGCGACACGTGTCAAAGCGTGAATGAGACAAACAGAAGCCGACATGCAAGCTTATTTTGCGGTTTTTAATCTGTTTTAACCTTTAAAGCTTCTGATTTAATTAAAATGCTAATCTAATGCATCTTTTTGTCTTTCATGCGGGATTCCACCGGCACTTGCGGGACAACCGGGAAAGACCATAAAGGCAAAGATAAAGTGCGGATTTAGTCAAGGACCGCCATGCTAGAGGAAAAGAAGCCGGTAAAAGCATTCAATAGCAAATTTATGACAGAATTGATAGCATGAAGACCATCTCAACTCAAAGATGGATTTGCGGGATCAAATTGATGGAGAAGTGGTGACTCATCCGGCTCACCAGCAGAATTAATGGAGGCATTTATTTGCAGTTGCGGATGAATGCAAGTTGCATTTGATTTTATCTTCTCCATTTATGGCAGCTAACTGCACAGATTTGCCGAAGGGTTAAGTTCTATCTGGACTTTGATTTTAAATGGATTTTTTATTGTAAAACCCGGGTCCTAGGGTTTAGATGTGATAAGATTTGCAGTTAAAGAAGAAGATATTTCTGAAAAGATCAGGGCCTGTCCTGAGTCTATAAATACTTCTTCTAAATGTAATCGCAGGGGGCGGAGACTTAGAAATAAAAGGCTTATAAGCAATTTCTTGCAAATTTTGTGAAATCCTTTGTTTCTGGACTTGGAGTTGATGTGCTTTAGCTTTTACGTGATAGCATGGCCAGGAGCCTAATCTTTTGCAGTGTGATAAGTGTATCTTCTTTTGTTTTCCGTTCCATTTAAAGTTTGTTAGATATATGTTGTAAATCTGCCATTATCAAGTTTAAATATGTTGTTAGGCTTCAGTTGTTCTATTGTCTGCTAGGGGAAATTGCAGATTTGAGGTTAAGTTTGTTCTAATTGCTCTGTCTTCACTGTGTGAGCTAGGCTGCCGGTGAAAGATACCAGTTTTAACCAGTTGCCCTTGGATTTATAATTTTTTGCTAGATCTGTTTCACTCTGCCTTGTGCTCTTAGTTGAAAGTGATCTTAGACTGACTGGACACTTTCTTCTTTGATTTGTTCTATTGTGAAGCTGGTAGCATAGATAAGATTGATAGTTTAGGGTTTTACAGTTGATGTTTGATAAACTTCTCTTTCTGCCCTACCCTACCCTCTCTTTGCTTACCGTGAATGATCCATTTTTATTTTCTTTGTTTGTCTTTTATTTAAATCTGTTGACCCATGAGAGCTAGATCAAGAATTCAAGTTAAATCTGATTGTCAACAACTTTTGCAACTACTGAACAAGTTCAAGAACCCCCTGTAAGGTAACAGAGCAGTCCATATTGAAATCTATTCCAGAAGTGGAAAAGAGTGAATTGCCATTCGACCCAACTCTGTAACTCGCACCTTGGATAACCAGCTAGATCCTAAAGATGAGTGGGATCCGTCCCGTGGGTGTCTCCGGAGCTTTCCTTGCCTCATCCTTTCCCGGGGTGTGCATGAAAGCCGGACCAACAACCTAATTGGCGCTAGAAGGAGGGCCGAACATCTGTTCTTAGTGCACTTGAGTTGAGAAATCCGATGGGACCGTAAACCTATTTTATCCAAAGTCGGAGCAATTCCCTCCTCCAGCTAACACCTAATTGGCGCTAGAAGGAGGGCTGTTGAACTCAGTTCAAGTATTGTAAGGGCATAACAACAACATTTGAAGGAGTTGCAGATTTGTTTTTTCAAATGGGACAGGGAAGACAGTAAACACAAGTCTTTCCCAGATAGCAAATTTTTGAAGCACAGTCTAGAGTGCATTTCGTCAACAGGACCTGAAAGGTAATTTTTCTAAATTACTTGCACATGGTCAAAAAATTTTTAAGGCACCATTTCTCTGCTTTCCCAACTGCTGCATTTTCTGAGTATGAAGGGAAGTTGTAACATATGTGTACATATTGTAAATAGCTTTGCAGTTTATTTTGCTTTAGTTTGGTGCTAGATTTCTGTACATTTGCTTTAGTTGTTTATTTCAGTTTTTCAGTTTATTTCTTTGTCAGTGCAGTTTTATTTTTAAATGTCTGTACAGTTTTAATCTGTTTCAGTTTAATTTTAATGCTCAGCAGTTTTAGTTGCTCCGTCTTAATTTTTAATCTTTAGTTGTTTTTCAGTTTTAGCTTGTGCAGTTTATTTCTTTTGTCAGTGCTTTTTATTTCCTTTCTTTGTCTTTTTATGTCAGCTTGCTTTCTTTTAAGTCTGTACAGTCTTTTGTTTCAGTTTTATTTGCTTTAGTTCTTTATTGCAGTTCTTTTCTTTGCTGTCTGTTTTCAGTTGCAGTTTAGTTTATTTCAGTTGCTTTAGTTTATTTCAGTGCTGTTGCAGTTTAGCTTTGCTGCAGTTCAGCAATTTTTATTTGCTTCAGTTCTTTTAGTTTATTTCTTTTATTGCCTGTACAGTTTTTATTTTCTTCCCTGCATTTCCTTTTCTTTGTTGTCTGTACAGTCTTTTGTTTCAGTTCTTTTCTTTGCTGTCTGTTCAGTTTATTTTTTCCCTTGCCTGTACAGTTCTGTGCTTTAGTCTGTACAGTTTTATTTTGTTTTTGCTTTAAGCCTGTGCCTGTCCTTGGAAGCCTGTACAAAGTCCTTCAGCTTTTGAAATCTGTCCTTTAACCTCTGCCTGAGCAATCAATGAAAAGTCAGCCTGCTGAAAATTGTTTTATTCTAAGCTGATAAATCCTCAATCCAGTGCCCCCCCATGTTGTTCACCATTCCAATTGAGATAGTCTGCTTGCACTGAACAGTAGAACTATTTTGTTATTCAGGATGAAGGTAGAGAGATGATTGGATCTTGTGTCTTACTTGCCACAGTTGTTTTAATGATAGAAAAACTGCTATGCTGTTTAGTTGGAGGAACTCCCGGGGAATCCAAGAAAAGCTGGTTATGAGAGGGGACTATGTCATGCAATTATTTGGGTGTCACCAGAGGCTATCAATGCCTAGACTGAAACAGTTCCAGATTGATCAAATGATAAAAGAAAATTGTAATTTCTCTAAGGTCTTCCAGATAGTGATATATTTCAAAAAAGAAGAGATAAAAAATAAAAAAAAAGAGAGAAAAAAAAAAGAAAAAAAGAAAAAAGAGTTATATATTAAAAGAGGCAGCCAATATTAGATTCTGCCCTACAGTTGTAAATTGGGTCGTGTAAATCTAAAGGGTAACTCTGTCTAGGCTGTAAAAGGCTAAACTAGTAAACAGAGCTCTACTCGGTTTCCCCTTTTACAATCTAGAAAAGTTGATTAATCCAAGTTTATCATTCAATTCAGTCATCCTTGAAGAAAGTTTTATACCCTTTGAAATTGCACATCAGAAATCTTCCTTGAAGTAATCCAACCTAGTATGTCCTTGGAAAATTTTAACAGCTGGCAATTAGCAGTCAATTTATTGTGAAGAATGTCTGTGGCAAGGCATGATGCATGGTCTTTTTGTTTTGAAACCAGAGTCTTGGGTTCTAAAATAGTGCTACTATTTTACCTGCAGATATCGCCATTTGTTGAGAAGCAACACACCCCCACTGAAAAATGAGATTCCATCCTTAGAAAATTCTGAACTTCCATTTTGCAGCAGGGACCCTCTAGATGTTTTTCAGGTTTTAAATCCAAATTTGCTTGCCTCCTTTTTAAAGTTGTGCTTTTTCTTGCATTCCAGCTGTGTTATCCAAGAATTCACTTTTTACATGCTAGAATCATTCATGCACAAGCAAAATCTTGCACCGGTACCGAGAAAATCCAGAAAACAGTTGCATAAATTCATGAAAAATCAAACTTTCCATTTTTGGTAGTGTCGCGATATCGCGACACTTCCATTTTCAGAAATGTCGCGATATCGCGACAGGTAAGTCAAAATGCGGGCTAAGTCCTGGAAGTGTAGCGAAATCGCGACACTTTCCATTTTTGGAAGTGTCGCGATATCGCGACGTTTCCATTTTTGGAAACTGTCGCAAAATCGCTGCCGGTCGGAGGAGAGAGAAAGAAAGCGTACGGAGGGCGCGATTTTGCGACATGTCGCGAAATCGCGACATGTCGCATTTTCGCGGCAAGAGAGAGAAAATGCATGAAAATCGGCTAAGTGCCAGAAAGGTCGCGATTTCGCGACATGTCGCGAAATCGCGATAGTTTTTGGAGAGAGAAGCAAGCTGTACGGAAGGGCGCGATTTTGCGACATGTCGCGAAATCGCGACATGTCGCATTTTCGCGATAGGAGAGAGAAAGTGGGCTGCAGAATGAAAAATCGGCTAAGTCGCAAACATGTTCCAAAATCGCGGTCAACGCATGCAGGTAAGGGAACTGTCGCGATATCGCGACGTGTTCTAGAATCGCGGCTGAAAATCAAGAAGGCGTACGGAGGCCAGGAGGGTCGCGATTTCGCGACATGTCGCGTTTTCACGGCCGACGAGGGAAGAAGTTGCCGATGCGCTGGGGAGGTCGCGATTTCGCGACATGTCGCGAAATCGCGACATGTCGCAGAATCGCGGTAGGAGAGAGAAAGTCATAAGTTGACCTGAAAGTGCATTCCGACGGGAAACAGAAGGCATCCTGGGGTAGCGACACGTGTCAAAGCGTGAATGAGACAAACAGAGGCCGACATGCAAGCTTATTTTGCGGTTTTTAATCTGTTTTAACCTTTAAAGCTTCTGATTTAATTAAAATGCTAATCTAATGCATCTTTTTGTCTTTCATGCAGGATTCCACCTGGCACTTGCGGGACAACCGGGAAAGACCATAAAGGCAAAGATAAAGTGCGGATTTAGTCAAGGACCGCCATGCTAGAGGAAAAGAAGCCGGTAAAAGCATTCAATAGCAAATTTATGACAGAATTGATAGCATGAAGACCATTTCAACTCAAAGATGGATTTGCGGGATCAAATTGATGGAGAAGTGGTGACTCATCCGGCTCACCAGCAGAATTAATGGAGGCATTTATTTGCAGCTGCGGATGAATGCAAGTTGCATTTGATTTTATCTTCTCCATTTATGGCAGCTAACTGCACAGATTTGCCGAAGGGTTAAGTTCTATCTGGACTTTGATTTTAAATGGATTTTTATTGTAAAACCCGGGTCCTAGGGTTTAGATGTGATAAGATTTGCAGTTAAAGAAGAAGATATTTCTGAAAAGATCAGGGCCTATCCTGAGTCTATAAATACTTCTTCTAAATGTAATCGCAGAAGGCGGAGACTTAGAAATAAAAGGCTTATAAGCAATTTCTTGCAAATTTTGTGAAATCCTTTGTTTCTGGACTTGGAGTTGATGTGCTTTAGCTTTTCTGTGATAGCATGGCCAGGAGCCTAATCTTTTGCAGAGTGTGATAAGTGTATCTTCTTTTGTTTTCCGTTCCATTTAAAGTTTGTTAGATATATGCTGTAAATCTGCCATTATCAAGTTTAAATATGTTGTTAGGCTTCAGTTGTTCTATTGTCTGCTAGGGGAAATTGCAGATTTGAGGTTAAGTTTGTTCTAATTGCTCTGTCTTCACTGTGCGAGCTAGGCTGCCGGTGAAAGATACCAGTTTTAACCAGCTGCCCTTGGATTTATAATTTTCTGCTAGATCTGTTTCACTCTGCCTTGTGCTCTTAGTTGAAAGTGATCTTAGACTGACTGGACACTTTCTTCTTTGATTTGTTCTGTTGTGAAGCTAGATAGCATAGATAAGATTGATAGTTTAGGGTTTTACAGTTGATGTTTGATAAACTTCTCTTTCTGCCCTACCCTACCCTCTCTTTGCTTATCGTGAATGATCCATTTTTATTTTCTTTGTTTGTCTTTTATTTAAATCTGCTGACCCATGAGAGCTAGATCAAAGAATTCAAGTTAAATCTGATTGTCAACAACTTTTGCAACTACTGAACAAGTTCAAGAACCCCCGTAAGGTAACAGAAGCGATCCATATTGAAATCTATTCCGGAAGTGGAAAAGAGTGAATTGCCATTCGACCCAACTCTGTAACTCGCACCTTGGATAACCAGCTAGATCCTAAAGATGAGTGGGATCCGTCCCGTGGGTGTCTCCGGAGCTTTCCTTGCCTCATCCTTTCCCGGGGTGTGCATGAAAGCCGGACCAACAGAGTTCTAAATCTATACCTTATTTCTCCTTTTATCAAAAAACCTTGAGTATAATAAATTAATTAACTTACCTTCAATATTATGCCTTGTATCTTTTGCAAAGGTTTAAATAAGACTAAATATTTATTACCTCCTTTAATGTAGCACTCCAAAGCTTTATCTTACTTGCTTTAAACTGCAATCTGCACTCTTCTTCCTATGTGATGCATTTAATGCACTTTGATGCTCGAGATCCAAATCTTTGACTCTCCACCTTGCAGCTTTCACTTCCCTTCAACATGGTGCATATACCCTAATCTCTGCGCTTCACTCTCTCCTCTTCACTGTCTTCTCTCTATGCTCTTAGTGTGCATTGTTGACTCTTCAAATTGTGTCTTTCTCTTCCCTTGACTCTTCGAATTGTGTCTTGCTCTTCCCTTTAATGCATGTAGAAGGCTTTACATTACGTAAAGATATGCACTTTATTTTAACAAAACGTTTGGCATTCGAGTTGGCGATGTGCTTGAGGATTGAAAAATACGTTCCTTTTGTGATGATTGGAGTTGTGTTTCTTCTATGGTGCTTGAAGACTCCTTGATGGTTGGTGCTTTGATAACAATGTCTTTTACACCTGTTGCACATTACAACTTCCTACCTCCTAGGTAACGTTAGGGTTATCATTGCGCTTGTCTTGTTTGTTCCCTCTGTAGCGACTGTTTCACTTTCTTGGTACTTAGACTCTCCTCACGGTGGTTAATGCTCAGTGTCTAATGTGCCAAATGGAAAATAGTAACCATATGATTGCTAGCATCTTTCCTTCCAATGTAACGCTCTTCAATGAGCAATTTTCAACCAACTTTATCGCTCTTCCTTTTGTATATGTTATGTTGGTTGTAACACAAGTGTCTTATCCTCTATTTGCGTTATGTAGTAAGTGTTATATCCAATGATGATAGCCTCTTTGATGTCCTCCTTTCAACAACCTATTATTGAGTTTTATGCAACCCTAATGGTGTTCTCTTATCCTCACCAACACTTATTTGGTGGTGAATCTTCTTTCTCAATTGTGTTCTTTGGTTGAATGATGATGACACTCTAGGTAACGTTCTTTGAAGATGGTGGCGGCTCCTCTTTGTTGACCTGGTGGCTCTTCCACTTCTTTGATGATTGCTCAACTTGACATTGATTGATATCCTCTTGTTAGTGGTGCTCTTACCTTGTTGCTTGGAAGTTGGCTTGCTTGGAACTTTGCTACGTAAATGGCACTACTTATAAGTGCTTAACTTGAACAGAACTTTGTGCTCCTTTGCTATAATGTATTGCCGACTCTTGTACGTAGATTTATATAGACAAATAGCTATTGCTTGCCCCTTTGTACTTTCAGACCTTCTTAAACTGTTGCACTATATTTCTTGAAACAATGGCTTTCTTATCCAATATGGTGGTGCCTCTTCTCTTTGCCAAGACTTGGCAATGGTGGTTTTCCTTCCACGACAGCTTCTCCTTGTTGGCTACTCTTTCAAAATAACTCCTCGTCTCTATGTTTGGCAGTTTCTTCTTTGATGACTCCAAGCTTCTAATTTATGTCTTTCAAGAAGAATGATACTTCTATTTTCCGTTGCAACTTATTTACTTTTCAAGGGATAGTAAGGATATGATTTATTTCCTTATATTATTTCTAACTTCTCCTTTCTTTATTGCAGGTTTTAATCCCTTGGGTATGCTATCTTCTCCAACCTTGAAGATATAAACTTGAGACCTTTCCTTTTGTAGCTTTAAAAACTTAAATGTGGTTCTTTTAAAGACTTAATAATAAGCTAATATGAAAGATCAAATAATGAACTTTTTTGCACCAATATTGCATACATTTTGGTCTCCTTTTGTAGCTCAATTTCTTGGTGATTTGGTTCACCTATTTGCTGCCCCGATTTTGTGAAACTTGTTGCTTCAATTCCTATTACTTTTTTGCCCTAAACTTGTTAATATTGCAACTCTTCTTGTTGTCCAAATCAGCTCATAAACTCCTCCAATTTGCAGCTTTATAACTCCTTTAACTTGTTGCCCACTCTTGCTTTAAATGCTTGAATCCTTCTCCTTTAGTTGTTGTCCTAAACTCCTCTATTTTGCAGCTTCCAATGCTGCCTATTTCTCCTTCAACTATGTTGTCCAAGAGTGTGTAATTTTGTAGCTATAATGTTGTCTAATCCTCCTTGCAAATCAGCCTTCAAGCCTTCAATGGTAGTCTTCAAATTTCTTGAATTGGTGGCCTCTTCTACCTTCTTTCTCCTTCTTAGCTCTTGTCGAATTCTGACTTCAAACTTGGCCTATTTAGTTGGCCTTTTTCTGAATAATCTGATTGTCTTGAGATCTTCACGAATCCTTTCTAAAATTTGGCAAATTTTTTTCCAAATCCTTCTTCCTTTTGGGCTTGATTTCGGATGGCGACAATTGTTCCAAATTCTTCTTTTCAGGAGCTACTCCTTGCAATATTCTATATTGAGCCATCTTCAAATATTTTTTAATGACCACTTCTCCAATTTCTTCAACAGGGCTTCTCTAGCCTTCTTCTTCTTGAGACCTCTTTTTTTGGGTCTTTAATTTTTGCAGCTTATCAAATCTTCAATAGAACATTTCTTAGTCCTCTTCTATCTTCAATATTTAATCTTGTATCTTCCAAATCTGCAAATTCTTCAATGGGACCTCTTTCTTGGAGCTCCTCCTAGAGTTGCTTTCTTCTTCTTCACCCTGAAGTCTTCAATCTTCAAGCTTCAATGAGGACCTCCTTCTTGGGTCTCTTCAATATTTTGCCTTTAATCTCTAATGGGGCCTTCTTTCTTGGACCTCCTCCTTGATTTGCAGTCTTCAATATTCTATTGGGATGTCCTTCTTAGGTCTCCTTAATATCCTATCTCAAATGGGGACATTTTCCTTGAGTCTCCTCTTTCTTTAATCTCTATTTTTTTTGTAACAAAGAATCAATCCCTGCACGAGGAAAGCACATAGACGACAATCAAAGATGAAATTCTTCTTTATCCATTGTAGGAAGCTTATCAACTTTTGAGAACTAATTTTCTACAACAAAAAACTTAGATAGTAGCAAGCAAATCCATGCAAATATCTAGATCTTTATAAATCAATAAACATCACTAGTTATCCTTCAATCTAGTGGAAAAGAGATCTATGTTGAGTCTTAGTCTTCATAGGTTTTCTTGCAACTCTGTGAAAATACTCTAGCCAAGAATTAATCTTGAAAATTCTAAAAATGAAATCTCCCTATCTCCTCAATATCCTTGTGGCTCTCTCTCTTTCCTATCAATCTACCTTGTATTGTGATACCACTGTTAGCTTTTGATACTATATACTTAAGGAAATGCAACCACAAGGTATAAAATGAGCATGCAATATTAACTATACGATAATGACAATATCTTAAGAATGTAAATAGCTTGAGAAACTTTTGAAATTACTCATAAAATAGCCATTAATGAAGGCTCACGAGAATGAGATCTTCATACAAAATATGGAGATCTCAAATGCTCCATTCTTCATTCATGCTCTACATTGTGACTAACTTGAGCACTACTCTACTCTAATGTGCTCATGCACTCTCTCTAACTTGCTTCACTCATTCTCTCTACTACAAAGGCCAATATATAATGGAGTATGACTCTTGACCTTCCATCTTCCTATGACTCACTGTATTCATATTCTAGACTCGCGAAAATATGGACAACATGCACATCTACATCATTGCACATTCTAATAATACTTGTGCATTTATTACATTGCAGTAAGTAAATACTCAAACCCTAATCTAAGACACTCTCATAATCTAGATATGTACCCAAGATGGTACATTAGCATGTACCAAATAATGTAATATATTCCAACATGGATGTGGTTTTCACATAATGGATAGTCTTACACTTTTACATGACACTTGTGCATATCTTGCACATAGGCATTTAATAAAAAGGAAATATAAATCACTTTCTTAAACTATAGACTCAAACCCTGTTCTATTACATATTTACATTTGTACCATAAAGTTACCATGAGAGTACATTTGCATGTACCGAATAATGTAATATTCTCCAACACCTTCATGTATTATGTTATTTAGTTATTGAAAACTTTAGTCTTCAATCTTTATCTTCAGGTAACCTTGCATTGTCCATGAACCTTTGTTGCTTTGGATTCTTCTTCATCTTCAATCTTGATTCTTGCTCTTGTTCTCAGGCTTTTGCTTTAGCATTGCTTTGAATTCTAACATTCTCATTTAACTATATTCATCTTAAACCTTTTTATTTTTTCTTTTGTTTTTTTATTCTATTATTTTTTATCTTGGTCTTAATCTTGTCTTGTAGTATCTATGAAATCTTTTCTCCTATATCCTCTTTTTCTATAACAATTGCAACATTAGTATCTTCAAAAATCTTTGAAGAATTTTCATGAATGTCTTCATTGATTAAGATTTTTACTGTAAGAGCTTTGAATTCATTTCCTTTTGTTGATTCTTCTAAATCTTGAATTTCTTGAACTAAGTTCCTTTTTTATTTTCTTCTCTTAATTGTAATTGATGTTGTTGACCATATCAATATTGAGGTTGATATTGATGTTGTTGTTGTTGACTATATTGATATTGAGGTTGATATTGTCTTTGTAGAAGAGATTTATTTATTTGATTCCTTTGATTCATATTCATCTGATTTAATTGATTCCTTTGATTCATATTCATCTGATTTAATTGATTCTGATTTCCTTGATTCAAAGGATTATATTTACAAAAAACTATACTATGACCCTTTCTTTTACATATATGACAAAATCTTGATTTCCATTTAGATCGATACTTTGATGTTGTAGCAATATTACTTGGTATATTTTCTTTAGATACCAAGGCATTATTAGTCATTTCATCTTTGACTAGATTTTCAACTTCATATTCTTAAAGAATATTGACTAAATCATCAAATGTGGTTTCCTTATTTAGTACTTGTAAAGAAGTAACTAAATGTTTATAACTTTCTAGAAGTGCTCTCAATGTAACTTGAACAATAAATTTATCTTCTACCTTTTCTCTAGAGTCAAAAGTTTTGCCTTTATATTTGCTACTTTTTGAAGAAATAGTTCTATACTTTCTCCACTATTAACCTTTAAAGAATATAATTGAGATTGTAAATTCAAAATTGTTGCTTTATTTTTTCCTTCAAATATTTTACATAATGTATTCCATGCATCTGTAGAAGTTTATGCTCCACTTAAATATGGTTGTATTTTATCAATTATTCCAAACCTAATTAACATAAGCGCCTTTCCATCACTTTATTCAAATTTTTATATTCCTCTTTCATCTTCACTAGGTTTTTCTTTGTTCCATTTACTATTTCTTAAAAAAATTTACAATAAGAATTGCCTTAATTTTGTTCTTCCATGAGTTAAGATTCAAAAAGAAAATAATTATTATTTGACATAATGGAACTAATTCAAATTTACAAAATTTTAAAATTTTCAAAATCTTTCAAATCCTTTGAAGTAGCAAACCTTTTATCTCCCTCCTAAATTAAAATTTTTAAATTTCAAAAATCTTCAAATTTCAAATTTCCTCTAAATTTCAAATCTTCAAAAAACTTTTAAAACTTCAAATCTTCTAAAACTCAAAAATCAACTTCAAATCTACTAACCCTTCAAATTTCAAAACCCAAATCTTAAAAATAAATTTCAAATTTAAATCTTATTTGAAGTAGAAAATCTTATCACTCCATAATTTTAATAAAAATATTTACAAATTAAAAAAATTGAAATATCAATTTCAAATTATACTGTAGAAGTCCTTATAACTCCCACTTAATAATTAAATTTCCTAAGTATTGCAATTCATTAACTTAGAACTCTAATAAATATAAAATATCAATTAAGTTGATAACTTTTAAACTCCCTCTTAATTATTAAAGTTCCTAAGGTACAAAACTTTAAATAATACCTTACTTAGGACTTGAATAAAGTAATCACTAAAGGTAATGTTACTTACCTTGGTCTCCACCTAGAAATATACTCCAACCCGTAAATATAACTCTTCCAATTAATTAATGTTGTTGGTGATAGATGTTATGACTGAAACATAATGCTCTGCATACCTTACTACAATAACATATGAGCAAAAAAAGTCCTTACCTCTCAATACTTTCCCACACTCATTCGATTACACATTGATTTATCATTAGGAAACACAAAATCATTCGTCTTTAGGTTCCTTTGGTAGACGCTTGCCTTTCTCGTGGTTTGATATAGACTGCACTTGCTTCTCTAGATGATAGCGTTGCTTTGTTGGCTCTTCTTGGTAAGAGTTGGCCTCTTCTGATTTGACATAGACTAGTCTGGCTTCTCTGGATGATAATGTTGCTCTGCTAGTTCTTCTAGTAAGCGATGGCCTCTTCTAGTTGTGCTTGCTTCCGTTGGCTTTGGCCTCTTCTGGCTATGCTTGCTTTTGCTGGCTCTTTTGGTTAACACTTGCTGAATTGTGCTCACTTCGTTGACTACTCCTACACTACCAATTAGATGTTGGTCTTCTCTTGGTTGTGCTCACTTTGTTGATTGCACCTACATTACCAATTAGATGTTGGCATTCTCTTGGTTGTGCTTACTTGCACCTGCTCTACCTATTAGATGTTGGCCTTCTCCTTGTTCTCAGGCCAAGGTGGTGCTTACTTACACCTGCTCTACAAATTAGATGTTGGTCTTATATCTAGAATATTGTCCAACTTCTCGAGAACAATTCAATTTTTCCAAATTTTATTTTCCTTTGGTTGTCTTTAAGACAATGTGACTTCGCTTATCTTCTCTAGCAGTTTGGCTCTTGCTTCAACTCTGCACTCTTTGCACTTTCTTTTGTAGTCTGGCTCTTGACTTTGCTTGAACGTTCACCTTATATGTTTTCCTGCTTTGAATAGAATAGTTGCACAATAATCTTTAAATATATCTTAGTAGAAAGTTTCAATATTTTTTCTTTCTTTCTACTATACTCTGAATTTTATCTTTTTATTTTATCCTTCTGCACTCTCTCTTTTTGAGATTCTAATATGAGTGCATTCAATATTTTTTCTTCTCTTCTTCTCAGGTCTTAGCTTGAGTGCATTCAATATACTATCTTCTCTTCTATCTTTTTGCTCTTTCTCTCAACTTCTAGCCCGAGTGCATTCAATATGATTCTCCTCTTTTCTAGAGAATCTAAATCAATATCAGAGTGACTTTGAATGCCCCCTCACATCCAACTTTCTTCTAAGTTGGATCTTAATCTATTATGGTTGAGTCCTCTATCTTCACTGGTTTTCCTTGAACCATGTGGATAGACCCTACCATCCAAATCATGTGACTTTAAATTTTTCCCTCAATATCTACTCTTTTAGACCTTTAAAATAGAGTCCAAGTCTTCACTACCTTAAAGTGGACAAACTCTAATATAATGACGGCTCTGGAATATGACTTATAAAAAATGGATAGATTTAAACAATAGCTCTAATATCGATATTGTCTTTTAAGACAAACTATCTCAAGTCCCAGTATAATTAAATCATAATATCTCAGGTCTAAATATAATTAATCAAGAGTAGAATAAAATATAAGAGCAATCAAAATATATAGTGGTCAATATAAATTATAATAACATTCATAATAATATCAAATATGAATGTAAATGGCCAAAATCATTCATGTACAAGCATGAAATATACTTACAATAATATTGCTCAAAATCTGTATACAAACTTCAATATTATAAATGCTTGCTATGGTGATCGTTACAGATAATTTTCCCAATATATTGTATGGAACTTTGTCTCTATAATGCAGACATAGAAAGGTGACTCTTCAATACTTGACTATTGCACTCCTCACATATCCGGGAGTTGCAACCTTTCCTATTCTTTACATAATACAAGACTCTCATATCCTTTGGCTTCTCATCTTGCCACTTGTATACAAGACTCTTCATTCTCTACTTACATGCATACTTAACTCTATGAAACTTGCACACTTCTACATGGCACTTACTCTTCTAATACATGACACTTGTGCACATCCTCACATTACATATTTGCACACTTACATACATGACACTTATGCACTTTCTCTCATTATACACTTGCTCACTAACATGCATGACACTTGTGCATATCCTGCACATAAACACTTATATAAAGAGGAAATATAAACACTCTCCTAAACTATAGACTCAAACCCTAATATATCGCATATGTACATTTGTACCATAAATATACCATGGGGATACATTTGCATGTACCAAATAATGTAATATTCTCCACCATTAATTTTTTAATCAAATGGGAGGAATTCTATTAGTTAAATGCATCAACTTTAAATATGGATACAAGGGTTCAAATCATGATCTGCAATATATGTAGTCACAAAATGTAGTTGTAATATCTTTAAATAGTTTGTTAATATACCCTAATAATTTAGTCATGATATAATACAAGTAGAACCCATTTCAATCCATATAACCAATATGATATAATACTAGGAAGCACACACATATGGTCAGGTGCATGGGGTAAAAGTGACGTGTGCCTACATCATTGCATGCAATCATACAAAGCAAAGAGGTAGGTGCTTCCCAAAGGAGGGGCATCACCCATTGCATTGTCTTAGTGGTTATGTGGTGTTTGTTGAGAACCCAAGCCAAGGGACCTAGGACAGTTTCCCTTAAGGATTTGTGCCCTAGAGGTCCAAGGTTCAAACCTTATTCACCTATATATTTTATAGAGATTGATGCCATCAACCAATCTAACTTGGCATTGTGCAACAATGATGTGGTAGTTGATGATGAAATCACCTCATTTTTTATTGCAAATGTTGATATGAAACCCCTTGACTATGTGGAATCTTGTGATAATATGGCAAGTGATGATGTGGTGGCTAATAGTAATATGGCAATTGATGACATGGCCCCTAACAACACACTTCATGATGATGTAACATTCATTGATGAGACATGTGATGGTAGGGCATATTTTGATGTGGTAGATGATGATGTGGCAGGGATAGATGTATCAAAGGCCAATGTCGTAGCGAAATGCCACATGGTGAGTATAAATATAGGTTTGACCAATCATAATATTCCAACATATGAAACCCATTGATTGAGTAGTCGTATCGTCAATAACAAACTTGGCAAAGCATAAATATTAGAGCAAATTAGAATGTGACAAGTGGCACATTCTGGTTTATAGGTGTTAGAGCAAATTAGAACATAATAGGTGGTATAATTAGGTTCATCAACACATTGTTTAGTAGACTGCATAGTCAGTGCCTAGGTGGAACCCCCTTGCATAGAACAACGATAAGGGGTAGTGTCTAAAACTACCCCCCTTAGCCACTCAATTAACAACACATGGAGAACTCCCATTTATTATAGGTACTAAAATATTTTTTTAATTTTCAAAGGTTTTTGAGGCATTTTGTGTGATTTTAGAGCCAAACTTTCAGGGATCGTAGCATACAAAAGCATGTTGAGACCATTTTTTTAGATATTTGCATTGGTAACATTGTTTTTATCACAACTACATGCAAAAGTTTGTGTTTGGGTAAGAAAATTATGGATCAACTTGTATCCTTGTTGAATGGTCCAAACTATGCCACTTATAAAATCAAAATTAAAGCTTTGCTTTAAAACAATGGTTGTTCAAATATGTGAATGAGAAACCTTTAGAGATTGACATTGAAGAAATCAAGCAAGTGTTTATGGATAAGAAGGATGAGGCTCCTTGTGTGATAGATCTTCATGTTGACAATATCTATGGCACCCATGTTAGCAACATTACATAACCCAAAGAGTTACTTAACAAAATTTAAGGACTATGTGATCATATTGGTTCCATACAAATCAATAGATTGGAAGTAGAGCTTGCTACCTTGACTATGGATTTTTTTTTTTATTGTTGATGAGAATATTAGTAAGCTCAAGAAACTATCAGATGATGTCTACACTAATAGAGGAATTCTTAAGGAGAAAGAATTTAAAAATCCCTTCAAGAAGCCAATTTGTATTTTTTTAAGGAAGGGTACAAAGCAAAATTTTGTTAGGTATGCATCAAGAAGCTTGAGAAAGTAGCTAGAAAGGAGGTGTTGATGATACTCTCTTATATGCTCAGGATGAAGATGACCATTATGGTGAAACCTAACAAGGACGTGTAGCTATTCATTAACATATTAGACATCCACTTCTTCTGATGAGTTGATTGCAAATATGGGTGAAATTTGACACATGACCAACTACATGATTATAACATATAATATTTTATAGAGCATATCATCATTGGGGATGATTCCTCCTTATAGGTAGTTGAATGTGGTCAGGTCAGTACTGGTTCTTCCTCATTTGATGTGGTTCTTGATGAGGAATGTTATGGACAATAATGCATAGTTTTTGGTCACCTTCTAGATGGCTTCCTTAGCTATCATTGTTTAATATGTTCATATCTTACCTCTTGCTTGCACATGGTATTGTGCCAAAGGTTTTGCCATACCGTGGTTTGTAAATTAACATTACAAGCCTATAAATATGTATTGTTGAGAAATGCAATTTAATCTGAAATTTTTAGATCCACATCAATGGTATTAGAGCAATTCATTCTTGCTCCTATTTCGGGCACCATGTTGCCTAGTCTCTTTTTGGAAGAGATATCTCAACGAGTTAAGAAGCTCTCTATTGAATTCATGTTGATCTGAGTTGCCATGCTAGAAGAAATGGCAATAGAAGAAATTTTTACTACTTATGTTGCAAATTTTTTTTATGAAACAACACTTGGATTTGAACTAGGGTATATGGACGAGAAGTCCATCGTCTTCCCACTAGACCATGTTGCTATTAAAGAAGAATTCAAATTAAAAGGCTTGTCTATCGAAGACCATTAAGATGAAGAATTTGTCTTTGTTGTTGCTAACGTGGAGACTACACCATCACATCCTCTCTTTACTAGAATTGAAGAAGCTTCAATGGTCTGTTAGCCTCTAGATGTAGTTGATGCACCTTACGATATGTGGCTCTTCATTAATTTTTGATTACTTTTGTCACCGTCTACAAGTATGCCACCATAGTCTATAATCATTATAGCACGCCACTCGAACATTGCAGTTTCCCAACTGCTTGTACACCTCCTTATGATGATCCTAGATGTCTTTTGAATATTTGTTTTGTTCAGTAAATTATCCTCCACAGCAGAGGCTCACCTTCATACAATGTGCCACACCAATGCTAGACGTCACACGACCACATACACACCTTTTTGCCTATGGCTCAACCATTTTCCATAGTAGTTTGGACACCCTATCATTTTCCTCTACACAACCACAACAATGACAATATTGGTCACTTTTCCTAGATCCACCGACATCCATCCTTAGCCACAACCCACTGGCGTTCGCCCTCACTTGTTGTCCCTACTCCTCATGACTCCTATTATCGATCATGTTTCTATTATTTTTTTATCTCCTGAGCGTGACCATAGCTAGACTGACCCTACGCTCCCCCGTGACCTTCATTATGCTTCGAAGCTACTTGCAACCACCTCGTTGCACCCCTCTCCATAGATGGCCTTAGACACCACCTTGGCCATTGTCACATCTCATGTCCTCCACACCTTCATGACTCAAAATCTCAACCCAAATTCTCTCGTGTGGTTCCCATTTTCTAACAATTCCCTATTGGATTTCACGTGTGCCCCCCAAATAGATTGGGTCGACAATATGCAACTCTAGTATGTTCTAGCGCATATTTCGCTTCATAAACCCTAGCCCCAAGTTTTTCCTAGTTCACATATTGCTACGGTCACCTTGGTGCCCTTCTTCCACTGTGACTTTTCAAACCTTCCAATACTATGACCCAACTACTCCATAGCACCACTTATGCCTACATCATCCCAGCTAAGTCTCTGCTTGTTGTGTTTGAAGTTTTTCTAGTACAACCATATTCTTTAGCTCCTCCACTCCTACTTGACACCATGTAATGTGTTTTCATGGCCTATTTTTTGTGGATATTGTCAATTTTTTTTTCGTCACTCTGCCTCTCCCTACTCAAGCCACCACCAGGCCTGCCATGCCACTCTTTTTCCACCATTACATAGTTTTGGATGATTTTTGTTTTCATAACCAAGAGAAGGATATCATGAGTTTGACTTTACTGGTGACCCCAAACCTAAAGGCATAAATCTCATACGTGTTGCTTTAGCCATCCTTCACGATCTCTGTGTCATGTCGTTTCTAGCATGGTTTTCGTGGCCCGTACTACTTATTCACCACCTACTTCGATTATCCCCTTCGGCTATCATCACAATCAAAAAATTTCTCTAAATTTTTATCGCCTGCAACAGTGCAATCACTGCACTACCTTCGCCATGTTGTCACAGAACACCCTAGCTCCCTCTTGTGTGCTTGCACCCACAAACTCTAATTTTTGTTTGGCTCTCAGTCTGCCACCCTGAATATTTTGTGTCCATGTGACTGTCTCCGTTTACCACCAAATGCTACAAGGCATACTTTTGAACAACCATATCCAAAACTCAAGAGATCATACTAATAGGAAGGAGCCTTCAAAAAACCTTAGTGTATTCAATCTGACATCACCTAGAAGACAAACGTGTTTGACACCACATCTCATTCTTGCTTTCGTGGCCTACTTGTTTGCCAATGCTCTTTGTATCGCCACGTGGCATCATTTCATTTTCTTCAGGAATTCACATATGCATTCTCAACCAAAAATACCAATTTTTTTGTAGGGTAGTTTCTAAAGCCTTTTTACTGCCTTTTCTTTCCCTACGTATACATTAAAAGGCATGCGACCAACTTTACAAAAAAAAGGAAACTATAAAGGAACAAAATGCTTGTGGTCCATTTAATAATATACATTTTTTAAATCAAGTATATTTTGAAAGAATATTCCACGAGAACATTTTCTATATCCAATTGTAAAGGGAGCTCTTCCTCATTTTTGTTGTTGATGAGACACATTATTTTTTGCACCAATCGAGGCACCATCTAGTTGTAAGTATAGGCATATTTATAGTCATCGAAAAGCACTTTTCGATCTCGACCCAATAGAATAATCATTTTTGTGTTTTGTGAAGACCTACTCTAGCTACTAAAATGCCCAAGTTTGACTAGTTATCTTCTAGTTTTGGTGTTTTTTAAGCTATTTCTCCTCCTATTTTGTATACACATTGGAATCCAATGCTTCTATGGTGGGAAGGAATGATGAGGAATGTTATAGACAATAATGTATAGTTGTTGGCCACCTTCTAGATGGCTTCCTTAGCTATCAGTATTTAATATGTTCCTATCCTTCCTCTTGCCTGCAATGGTATTGGAACAAAGGTTTTACCATACCATTGTTTATAAATATGCATTACTGGACTATAAATATGTATTGTTGACCAATGCAATTCGATTTGAATTTTTTAAATCCACCAAACATACTGTTTTTCACACCAATTGAGGCACCATGTAGTTGCAAGCATAGACATATTTATAGTCATAAAAAAGCTCTTTTCGAGCCCGACCCAGTGGAATCATCATTTTTATGTTTTGTGAAGACCTGCTCTAGCTACTAAAGTGCCCAAGTTCAACTAGTTGTCTTCTAGTTTTGGTGCTTTTCAAACTATTTCTCCTATTTTGTAAATACAACTTCGGTAAGAGATCGATTCCTCCTACTTCCCCTACCAATAGAGATATTTTGTGGTTATGGTGGCATAGGTGGATGGTGTTAGTCATCAATAACATCATAGACTTATATATGGATCATTGAGTTATATAAGTCATTATTAGTTGGCTATTGAGATTCCACCTATTTCTCCCCTTAACAGTGTTTGTGGGGGGTGTGTTTTTAGGAAGCATCATAGAAAGTCCTTTCTAAAAGGGATATCCAACATGCCATATGACCCTTGGAGTTTATTCACAATGATAATTGTGGATGCATGGGTACATCCTCTTTCTAGGAACAAGTACTTTCTTTTTTCATTCATGATTTCTCTTGATACATATTGTTGTATGGTATATGTACCAAAGATGAAGTTTTTGGAAAGTTTAAAAAATTCAAAGCACTAGTGGAGAATCAATTGGAACAAAAGATCAAGTTTCTAAGAATAAATGGAGGAGGTGAGTATCTAAGTAATGATTTTTTAGATTTGTCTCTTCATAGTATTACCTTTCATAGATTGTCTATTATCCTCTCGAGTAAAATGGGCTAGTTGAGCATATGAATAGGGTGATTATGGAGATGGCTCGATGTATGTTGCGTGTTAAGGGTATAAAGCCCAAATGTTGGGGTGAAGTAGCCAATTATACAATACATATCATCAACCAAGTTCCAACCTAATTTGTTTAATAAATGAGTCCTCTTGAGAGATTAATAGGCAACAAAACTAATGTGTTTCACTTTCATATCTTTCAATCCATAACATAAACCCATACCTAAGGAAACTTAGAAGAAAGAGGTACTAAAGAGTCATAGATGCATTTTTGTGTGGTATTCAGATACCCCCAAGGCCTATCATCTCTATGAGAGATTAATAGGCAACAAAACTAATGTGTTTCACTTTCATATCTTTCAATCCATAACATAAACCCATACCTAAGGAAACTTAGAAGAAAGAGGTACTAAAGAGTCATAGATGCATTTTTGTGTGGTATTCAGATACCCCCAAGGCCTATCATCTCTATGATCTTGAGTGAGAGGAGGTTCTTATTTGATAAGATGTGATTTTTGATGAGGTTCTTCCAGCAACACCTTTAGGTCCTCTTCTTAATCTCTTAGAAAAAGAACCTCTGGTCTCTTTGAATATTTCAGAGACTCAAATATTCTTGTTGATACCATTCTATTTGTTCTTGCATCTTGACACTCTAGTGGGGATTCTACAACTAGGCTAGATGATATGTCTCCTCTTCAAGCAACACCGTCAATTTTTGACTCCTTGAGTGATGAGATTAATCCTCCTCAAGCCATGTGTGATTGTATTGGATGTTGGGGTAGATGATAAATATGATTGAAATGTTTTACTTTTAGCTTCTAAAGTTACTCCTTCTCAAAATGTGCTTATATATTTCATAGTTTGTCCAACACCCTAGTGGGTTCGGACCCACCTTTAAAATGATCACCCCATTCTTTCTATGAAATGACATACCCTATTCTTCTATGAAATGACATCGAAAGGCCCCTTCTCGAGCCCTACTCTTGAAGGTCGATAATTCTATAGATCCTCTCACCTACTTTGAAGCCAAGAGCCGACCAAAATGGGAATGTCATGCTTGTTGAGTATGAATATAATGATAAATCAAACATGGAAACTTGTTCCTCCTGTAGAAATGAGCGTTGTTGGGTTTAAATGGGTTTATAGGACCAAGTGCACTTCAAATGATTAAGTAAAAGGCAAAAGACATGTCTTGTTGCTAAGGATTTATCTCCAGACGAGAGAATTAACTACCTAAATATATTTGTCATAATTGCTTGGATGTATTTTGTTCAAATGATTATATTTGTAGTTGCTTCTCGTGGTTAGAAAGTACATCAAATGGATGTGAATAGTGTCTTCATGGTGAGCATCAAGACGAGATTTACATACAACAACCACCTAGTTTTGAGCTTGAAGGTCCCACTTTCTTAGTGTCTTGTTTGATTAAGTCCTTGTATGGGATCAGATAGGCACCATATGCTTGGTATGAGAGGATCTACTCTTTCTTTCTCAATTATGGGTTTTAGTGATTTGAGCTAGAGCATGATGTTTACATCAAATATCAGGATGAAGAGATATTAGTGATTATGATATATTTGGATTATCTCCTCATTCTAGGCAACCGCCTTCTTTGATTTAGGATATTCATGAACCTTTGAGACAATAGAATTGGAGATTTTGCACTACTTTGGTGTTCATATTGATCAAACCTCTTTTGGGATCACCATTTCATAGCCCAATAATGACTTGAATCTTTTACAACATTTTAGATAGAGGATTACAAGTTTGCTTAGACTCCCTTTACTTTTGGCTTGAAGCTCCAAGTATATTGTACTACTCCTTTAGTAGATGCTACATTAGATTAATCTCTTGTGGGAGATATCCTTTACTTGAATCACTATTAGGTACCCAAGATAGGTACCTAATATTATAATAAATGTATTCATTCCACATGTGTGAGTAAGCATTAGTGGTAGGTAGTTTACTATTATATAATGTAGGCAAGAGACTTATATGGGGGGAAAAAAAATTTGTATGTGTTTGGATCTCATATTGAGATATAGTGTGGAGTGGCTTCCTTCCAATAAGGAGCATTGTATAGTGTTGCCCTACCTAAAGGGTATTTGCATATTTTGTCTTGTACGAATTGTTTGTGAATTGATTTATTTATTTTCTAGCATATTTGTGAATGCTTTTATATTCATTGATAAGTAAAGGTTTTTAATATTTTGCAAATTGGTAATGATATTTTTGGCGGAGAAAAGAGGTTTTTAACAAGTGATATAAGAGTAATTTCTAGGGTCATGTTCCACTGTAGAAGCTTCAATTATTTTGTGGTCTATCCCTATTCGGATCCTAATTTTGATGCTTAATAAGCCCCTATATTGGGCTAATAACCTCTTCCAAGATCGAGTGCAAGCCTTGATCGCTTAACTGGGGCAAGTACTTGGGCCAACATCTGTCCAAAAACTCATTATGAGGAGTACCCCAAGAATTCTTGAGTAACCAATTCAAGTGTATCGCTAGTGAAAAGGGTCAATGACTCCACACTGTATTTAGTAGTGTTTTACCCTGAGAGATTATACAAAGAGTTGTCATTTAGAGGTAAACCCATGGCTGATTTCTCAACATTATTCCTTAGTAGGTATATTGTTGGTAATCAAAGAGCGGTACTTGCTTAGACAACCTTTGTGGCTGGTGCGATTTACCTAAACCCCTTAAGAAGCTACAGTTTGGGGCCCAGTTCATTGTTAGAGTTTTATCTATCAAGTTCCATATAACCATCAACAACTTCAACAACAATTTCCATAGCTTCAACAATAGTTTTAACAATAGTCTTTGCAACAATTTCCACAACTTCAACAATAGTTTCCATGATTTTAGCAATAAATTTCATAGCTTCAACACAATTTCCACAACTTTAACATCATTTCCATAGCTTCAGCAACAATTCCACAACTTTAACAATAGTTTCTATATTTTAAGCTTTGAGGATAAAGCTTTTCAAAGGACGTGGGCAGAGCAGACAATTGCAACATCATGTTTCTCTTTTAGAACATTGAAAATATGGGAAAATGGGTGACCTGTTGCAGTTTCCTTCTTTGGAAACTACTTTTTAGATAAGATAAAAATAATCCATGGATGACCAAAGCACGACAATGGAACTCATCATAAAAGAATTGTCGCAATGCATTATAATATGATGATTGGAATAAATAAACTAGAGTAAACTACACTAAGGTGAACTACTATACAACATCAGGTTGCAACCTTAAGACATGGACCCAAAAACAAGTAGTCCCTAAACATGGAAAAGCAATGATAAAGTGATGAGGGAACCAATTTTCAAGCAAAAAGAAAGAAATAGAGAAATAGGGAAGAACTCATATGGATCCAAGCATCAACTCAATCTATAGTTGAATGTGATGTAGAAGTAGAGCCACTATAGTCACCAACTATGCCAAAAGAGCCAAAACAAAATCTAATGATGCTCCCATGAGAATGGGTAGGCCTAAGGATACCTACTTGGGTAATCCTAGGAGGACAAAGGATTTGACCCCTAAAAGCTCTCTTAACATCCATGGTTGAGGAACTGGTAGAAGAAGATAAAAATCTAGTAAGTTGTGTTTCTTCCCAACTCCTAGACACGTGAAGGGAATTTGAAACATAATGTGGGAGAGCCATAGTCCTGACCCATTGCATGCAAAAAGATGTCAAAGCTCTAGTAGTCAGACACAGATGCACAATTCTATCATTATCATTCTAGAGAGTCATAGCTCCAAATGGATGCTTATGGTTCCCCACGACATAGATAGGGTGAAAGAATGAGGTGATTAATCTAGTGGTAGATAATCTCTGGTGTAATCCTTGACATCAAAAAGTGACATCTTTCAAAATGTATGAAACTAAGCATCTCTAGTCAAGGTAGTAGAAAAAAGTGGCAAAAGATTTGCCTAAGTCTTTATATAAGCAATGTTACCTCCCCCGAATCTCATAACAAACAAGACGTCAAATAATGAAATATTCTTTAGTCTCCACTTCCCAGAGAGAGCAATGATGACATACCCTATCCTCTCAAGGAATACGATGGTCAAGTCTCCACCAACAATTGATGTGCATATGCTAAGCAAAAACTTGACAACACCAACAAAAGACATTATTTAATTTTTTTTTTCCATTTTTTAGGGTAAGATTTTTCAAGATTTTTGTGGAGTCTGAGTCTAAGTTAAAATTGGCCTTGCCAAGTTTTTCCCAAGTCCAAGTTTCTCAACTATGATTTATAGAGTGATTTTATCCCTCAGTTCAACATGCCCTATTTCATAACAGAATAATCACATTGTTGGTGCCTACTCATACAACTACCCCACTTGTCAAGAAGTGTGCTAGAATTGATGAGAATCAACTCTTTCAGTTCCTGGAAAATAGCAATTACACCATGACTATTGTATGTCATTATAGTCCCTTTCGTATAAAGGGCAGTAGACTGCAAATTGTGAAGTTGGCCATTATTGGGCCTTGAGATTCATAAAATTTCCTTGTTTTTGCAAAGTAAATATTTCTAGCATGTGCAAAAAAAAAAATCCACTTTTAAATGCCTCACTTTTTTCTTTTTATACTATCATTCCTCTCATTTCAAATCCCCATTTTTACTTCACAAGACAAGGAATCTCGCATTATAATCCATATCCAACTTCTTCAATCATATCAACTCCATTTCACTATGAAGTTTATTTTTATACTATCATTCCTCTCATTTCAAATCCCTATTTTTACTTCACAAGACAAGGAATCTCGCATTATAATCCATATCCAACTTCTTCAATCATATAAACTCCATTTCACTATGAAGTGTCGGCTTCTTTCCTTCAACATTGATTGATTATTCTTACATAGGTGGTGTAATTTGACCATATCAAGAGGGACACTCACAACTTCATCATTTCAGTTTTTCATTGACAAGAGTTTAGTTTGTTGTCCAGATAGCACTCCTCCACTTTGTATTGGCAATTTGAGAGAAAAATGACATTACAGCTAAACTCCTAGAAGCACTTATGAGTGAGCATACTATTAAAAGATGTTTAAGTTTGGAGGAAGTGCAACTATTTGCACCCAAAAAATGGAGAGTTCTATTACAATGCCTAAAGATAATCTCCTTTATTACTATATATTAGGAATAACGTCAATTTTTTTTTTAACTGACTACATGGGATTGAAAATGGTCCCACTCATATTATGTCATGACCACGTAATGATATCACAAACAACTTGACACTTATGGATGTATCACTTGACAAGATTTGAACCTGGGTCTCTTCCTTGAAAGGCGAGGTATTTAGCTGGTTGAGCTCATGTCATTTGATAGGAATAATGTCAATTATTAGGAATATTTAGTCGTATATGTGTATCTGTTGGTGAGGAGTTTGTTTCAATCACTTGTACATTTTGTTAGTTAGCAGAGTTTTGATAAGAAAACCTAATTATTCCGGTTCCCACGTTCAAAAGACAAAGGAGCAAAAGTTAATTTTAAGAGGCTTTTAGGTGTTAAAAGTAGCATATGTTGAAGGAGGTTGTTCTTCCGTTACATATTATGGAGGCTGCATCTTCACTAAGTGCAAAGTTCATATAGTTTGTTACTTCCTCGGTCTAAGCTGGCATTCATACTTCCTCAAGAAGGTTTTCTCTTTAACTATATTTTGATAATGTTACAACCATGTTTCTTTTACCATTTGGAATCAATTAAATTGTTCACAAAAATTCTTTTTCCTGGGCCCTAAAGCAGAAAAGAAAATATATCTTTTTGATCAAGCATTCAAAATTTAGGTTTCTGTTTCTTCAATTCAAATTCAATTTTCAAACCAAGACTTTCAGCTCTAGGATTTACATCGGTTATAGCAAGTTTTCAGTTGGATTCATAACAGTGGCGTCAAAGTCACTTTCCTGCCTTCATGGGAGAAGCCCTAGCAATAGGAAACTTTTTCGGAGCAGAAGAGAGTTTGTTTACCCCCACTGAACAAAATGAATGCTTATGTAAACTTATTAAAGAATCTTCTTAAGACCTCTACTTTTAAGACTGTGTTAGAATTTCTGAAGAAGATTAAAAGAGGTGGATTTGAAATTTGAAGGTTCTTAAAAGGAGGCTACTAGCAAGAAGTCGATTGGTGTAATAAATTAAGATGTTAAAGATCCTTGCTTTTTTACAGTCTACATGAACATAAACTTGGCATTGAGGCTGTGGTAAAAGCCTGCTCAATCATTATGGAAATCATGCTTTTACAATTGTGGCAATTTTTCTTAAACAGACACTTCAGCAAAGAAAGGGAAAAGGGTTACAAGCAATTTATGCCCTTATGACCCTGTTTCAATATCATATTTGGATAAAAATTAGAAATAAAAATTGAAAAAAAATGCAAGAATTATATTTAACCATTTTTTTATTTAGCCTAAAATCATGCATCCATTATTTTTTGCCATATTTACACTGCTTGTTAGGTTGAACCTCTATATAACATTTGCCTCAAAGCTTATTGACAAGATCTTGAGAGGCCATCTTACTAGTTGCAAAAAGTTACTTTGCTGAACAGTAATCAAAATAGAGGCACTAAAAGCACTTGCCTTGTGTGCTAAACTGGAGCTCTGAACTGTTTTCCATGGATAGAAGTTAGGTCACCTTACACTTTGAGGCTATTAGTTATAACTTTATTGACCAGCCTTCCCCCTACTGAAGTTTCTTTATAGATTGTGCAGACCTCAGCATGTGTTTCTTGGGCTTACAACTAAGAAAACATTACAATTCGTTAATGTTGTGTGCGATACAATAGTGCACTCCTCCACTTGGGGGATAAGACTTGCAGAAATTGTTCCTCTTGTCTATGCGGTGAAGAAGCATATATAAAGAATATGAGAGATCTGCACAAGGCATGTTCCTATTAGCACTTTTCCTCAACAATCTACTGGAGTATTATTTCTCCCCATTTGACAGAGGAAACAATGTCACCAGGATTTGCATTGGTTGTGAGTCTAGGTAATTTGGGACAATAAGGATACTACAGCTTAACTCATACCAGCACTATTGGGATGGCATACTGCTGAAAGAAGTTCCAGTCTGAACAAAATGCTTATATTTGCAACAAGCTATGCAGAGGCCTGTCATGGTGGCTGAAGATGTCTCTTTGTTTGCATTTAAAAATAAAGCTTTTGTTTCTTCAGGTCAGATTCAGATGTTTTTCAGACGAAGAATTCTGCATTTGGTTTTACAAGAGTTATATAGCAAGTTTTTAACTAAGCTTATAGCAATGCAATTTGGACCTGTTTTGATCTTTGATGAAAAATGATTTTTTTTTTCTTGCAATCTTGATTTAATTTTAAGCCAAATATGAGGGCTGTGAATTCTTGGTTTTTTTCCTGAAATTATTGTCTGTGGAACTTAGGTTGAATGTTTAAATTCCTTTGAAAATTATATACATGATGACTCATACAACTTGCTCACTTTACCTGAGTTTGCTAGGAATCTGTGGCATGTGGAAGACAGATAATACTAGCTTTATATGACTCAAGTATATCACATGCTCACTCTTCATTACCTATCCATCTCCAGAATGACATACACATATGCTCTATTTGAATGACATCAATGGATGGAATTATTGGCTTCTTTATGTAAAGTACAACTATAAACAGTTACGTTAAGCCAGGACTCAGGCAGTGATTCGCTTTGTGAAGCCATAGATAACACCTTTGCAGCATGCATTGGATGAGCCTCTGTAGCTCAGATCCATATACCAGAATCATATCCTTGAGTATTATCAGGAATCTCTATGACTTCATCCATATGTTTCTGTTAGACAGATGCACTCACTTCTATAATTTAAAGTTGATTTCCCTATGAGTGGGTGGTTGGATGACATCAATTCTTTCATATCAAAGAAGCAGAGATTCTCTGAGCATGACTTGCTCTGAATAATGAATAATTTCAAGGCAACACTCATTTTAACTGCTTTAGCTATCACTTGCACAGACTCGTTCTGCTTTATTGGATATATCACGGTTTTCTTCTTTTCAGTGCCTTTTGTACTAGTTTGGACTTCCTGAATTGGATGTGATAGAGACTGAACAGTTAATGATCTAAAATTATAAATTTTAATTCTAATTTCATTTCCTGGTCATTAGAACCCATGTTAGCTTCCATCTGTTGCTGTGGATATGGATTCCTTTGATTCGTCAGCTCTGATTACTTATATTCTTTGGCTTTTTTATATGACACTGCACCATGCCTTGTGAGCAATTAGGGCTTCCTGAGTATAATGTCAACCTGAGGATGGATATTCTGCTTGGCCAAATGGATTATCTAGTCAGGAAAAAACATGATTGTTTCTCAGAATTAACCTGTAGGCACCTAGAATTATGATAACTTCTTCATCTCCAACACAGAGACAATGGTTTCAGATTCTCTGGGAGGAATGATGTAAGATTAGGTGAAGGTGTGCTTTGATTTTGAATTTACTTCACTAACTATAATGAAAAACAAGAAATACATATGATCTGTTGTGTAATACTCTGAATAGCATTTTAAGCATACCTGATTAAATGAATAACCACAATTAAGTGACGAATTTTTTTTCTTTTTTTTTTAAAATGCATTGCATGACATTCATTCCTGTATTTGGCAGAGTTGAAATTTGCTTTTAGGTTAGAAGCATGCTCAGAAACCATACGGTAACTTTGAATGGAATGTATGTAGCCTGGCTATGCCTCCATGTGCAGCAGCTTTTGTCAGTTAAGCAATCCTGTAAGTATCAGTCGCACAGAGGGATGTATGAAGTTTAAGGGAAATATCTGTCTTCCATTTTTTACTACAGACAGCAACTCTGTAACTACTGCAGTGTCTCCAGCAACAAAGAAGCACACACCTAACGTGTATGGCTTACCTCACAAGTTTTTGCTCCAGTTAAATGAGATTCACGTGGTGAGCAACAGGTGCACATGGCACCAGATGAAGTCATGATGATTCATGAGTAGAAATAGCACACTCCCAAAATACTCTGAATTGATAAAAGAAAATAGAGAAAATAAGTGAAGATTACTGGAATTTCTTCCGCCGATGTTACATCCAGGTTGGGGGAATTCTGTTTATATATATTCCCACAAACAGATCAATACAAAACACATGAACATCCCACGTCTTTTACACCGAAAACAAATAGATAAACCAATAACGGATAGTAATAATTAAAAAAAATAAAAAAAAAAATGATATCAAGTAAAGTTGAAAGGAATGAATATAATTCAGCCTTCTTTTCAAATAGTTCGTGAGGTACTGTAAGAGCATTATCTCTAATTGCATCTGGTTGTTTCTAACTTACTCTTATTGTTTTGCTAAACTTAGCCTGATTCCTGAAATATGAGTCTGCCCATGACTCCCTTGGTTTTAAAAATCTCCATATATTATTTACAGACTGTAATACATCCCGTTATTTAGAAGCCTTGACTGAACTCTGAAATCAGCCATGAAGTTTAACAGTAACAACAATAAGAAGATATTCCCACTGGTTTCAGAAATCAGTAAAGAGGCTGGGTGCTCGTGTGATTAAATAGGACATGCACAGAGATTTCAAATTCAAAACAACAAAGTAAAATCAAGACTTTTGAGTTAAATCTTAGGTTTTTCGCAGTACTTCGGCGAACATTCAATTTCAAAATCGTAACAAAATGAAAAAAACTTGTGTTAAATCTTAGGTTTTTTCGAGTCTTTCGGTGAACATCTAATTTCAAATTCAAATTAAAATAACATCATTTGTTTTATATCTTAGGTTTTTCGCAGTCTTTCGGCGAACATTCAATTTCAAAATCAGAGTAAAACAAATCATAATCATTTGTGTATATCCTAGTTTTTTCGCAGTCTTTCGACGAACATTCAATTTCAAAATTCCACGAAAGGTCTCCGGTTCGATCCTTCTTACTAATGAAATTAAAAAAAAATGAATAGAATTGCGGGTCATACCTTCCACGGTTGCCAATGCGCACCTCCACACACTCTCGTTTGCTTGGCATTTCCAACCGCAGTGGCTGCTGTGGGTCACAAGTCTGTCTTTATCATTGCCTTGGTCCAATCAAATTGATTTCCCTTTAAACTTAAGCATCTGCAATTTGCAAACGGATTTCTAAGATCCTCCAAATTTTGTCCATCCGAGTTATGCCTAAATGCTACATCTGTTTAGTCCCACATGCGAAGAGAAAAAGGGAATACGGAAAAGGGAAGGCTATAAGTAAAGAAAAGAAAGACTATAGATCTTGCCTTAAACTAATGAGTAAGGAAAACAAAGTGAGCGGTGGGAACTGCTCACAGCGTCAGAAATGAGTACGCAGGAATTTATGGAGGGGTGATAGGCTGGCCGAGTGTTGACGCTGCTTACTTTGCAGAACTCGCTCGTGCGGGCCTCCCAACCCACTGAAGCTAATCATAAATGAAATGAAATTTGCAGAACTCGCTCTTGCGGGCCTCCCAACCCACTGAAGCTAATCATAAATGAAATGAAATGAAAAGAACAATGTTGACAATTACCAAAACCCTTAATTTCAGGGATGTATTGAAAACCCTACATAGAGGGTGAGTATTACTGCCCTCCCTAACCATTAAAGCTAATCATAAATGAAAAAGAACAATTGTCAACACCCTAAATGGAACGTTATAAAACGTTATGAAAACTTTGCATAAGAGGATGAGTATCACCGCTTTATTATGGATATAAAAGGCCCTCCCTACCCATTAAAGCTAATCATAAATGAAAAAGAACGTTATGAAAACCCTGCATAAGAGAATGAGTATTACTCTTTTTATGTAAGAGGATGAGTATTACTGTTTTAATATGGACATAAAAGGGTGCGTAAGAGGATGAGTATTACTGTTTTAATAAGTGGATATAAAAGGGTGAATTAGAGAACATAATTAGAGAACTTATTTGTTAATATGGACATAAAAGGGTGCATAAGAGGATGAGTATTATTGTTTTAATAAGTGGATATAAAATAAGTGGATATAAAAGGGTGAATTAGAGAACTTATTTCAAATCGATTAGAGTTTTTATGAAATGTAAAGAGAATGCAAGATTGATTTAAAATGGATTAAAGACGTCCTCATGTAAATGCAAAGATCGATTTAAAATGGATTAGAGACCATGTAAATGCAAGACCCTCATAAAATACCATTGTAAAAACTTGTCTGAATGCAAATTTCCTTTGATAAGGAGAGTGCAGTGGTTAAAATAACCACTCGTAAAAACTCTTGTGAACGCATATTTTGTTTGATAAGGACAGTGCAGTGGATAAGGCTTTTGGCCTTTTTTTTTTTTTTTTAAGGTTTAAACTACGGTGTATGTAAACTCAAGGCTTTAGCCTCTCTTTGGAGAGTCCAAGGTTCAAACCACGATGCACCCAAACAAAAATAAGCAAGTATGTAAACTCAAATTTTGTTTGACAAGAAGAGCGTAGTGTTTAGAACTTTGGCCTCTCTTTGGGGAGGTTAAGGTTCAAACCACAACATACCAAACAAGATAGGCAGTGGTCGAGTGTTTGTTGGTTCATTGTCCAGTTCGATGCCAATGAGGGTTGAGGTCTCGTTGACTGTCTTATCCCAATTTGATGCTATTAAGGGTTGAGGTTTCATTGACTTCGTCTCATTTGTTGTCCTCGATGGACTTCGATGTCCATGAGGGTTGAGATTCTATTGACTTCATCTTTGTTTCAGTATGATGCCTATGAGGGTTGAGGTCTCGTTGACTTCATCTAACCAAGCATACCCAAACAGGGGTAGGTAGGCTGGATGGTAGATGGTAGTAGTTGAGTGTCTATTTGATTGGTTGTTTCAATTTATTTTGTTTCAGTACGACGTTTATGAGGGTTGAGGTCTTGTTAACTTTGTTTAACCCAACATACCCAAGCAAGGATACACAAGTTGGATGGTAGCCACCTAGTATTTATTAATTGGTTGTCCCAATTCAATGCCCAAGGGTCAAGGTCATGTTGACTTTGTATGACCCAGCTAACTAAGGTTTATAGTGACATTATAGTAACAAAAACCATGATGTTATTGATTCCCATGTGTATTAAAAAAAATAGAATATCTTTTAATCTCATTCAAACTATAGGCAGGTGAATGGATGGTTTAAAAATTGATGTTGCATTTTTTATTGGTAGTACGGGATTGAGCGTTTCAATTGTCTTTGGTCATCATTATATAATTGATATTACAATAAAAATTGATTATCCATGTATAAGTTGGTTCATTATCATATAATCGTAGGTGAATGGATGGTTTAAAAATTGGTGTTGCATTATTTTATTGGTTGTACGGTTTCAATTTTCTTAGGTCATCTTATATAGTTGATATTACAATAAAAATTGATTATCCATGTATAAGTTGGTTCATTATCATATAATCATTATTACAATAAAGCTTTAATTGTGAATGGGTGGCTAGGATTTTTTTTTCAATTAGTTATATGAAATTGTTTTTTTTTTTTTTTATTGAAATGGGTGGTTAGGATTTTTTTTCAATTAATTATAAGAAATTGTTTTTTTTTTATTGAAATGATCTCATTGTATTAGATCATCTTTATAATACATTTTTATATAGTTTTTTTTATATACACATAGGGAGTTGATTACATTTGAATCTCCCTCGGTAAAATTTGAATCTCATGCTCCACCTTAAATATTAAGATATTATAAAGTGTCTATCTATTGCTTGTACCAATTCATCTTGTTTCAGTACGATGTCTATGAGGGTTGAGGTCTTGTTAACTTCGTCTAACCCAACATACCCAAACAAGAATAGACAGGTTGGATGGTAGCGACATAGTGTTTGTTAATTAGTTGTCCTAATTCAATGCCCAAGGTCAAGATCATGTTGACTTTGTCTAACCCAACTGGCTAGGGTTTATAAACATTATAGTAACAAAATTCAAACGATCTCAATTGTCTTAGGTCATCATTATATAATTGATATTACAATAAAAATTGATTATCTGTATAAGTTGGTTCATAAAGCTTTAATTGTGAATGGGTGGTTAGAATTTTTTTTTCCGATTAGTTATATGAAATTGAATTTTTTTATTTTAAATTGAAACGGCCTCACTGTATTAGATCATCTTTATAATACATCTTTATATAGTATTTTTTTATATACACATAGGGAGTTGGTTACATTTGAATCTCCATCCGTAAAATTTGAATCTCATGCTCCACCTTAAACATTAAGATATTATATGTCCTTTGGTAAAATATGAATCTCATGTTCCACCTTAAATATTAAGAAATCTAACTAATTAAGCTAATGTTATTTGATGGTCTTGGATTTTTTAATTAAATACACATTTATAGTTTATTAATTAATTTAAAATTTTAATTTAAAATAACTAATTTAAATTTTAGTTTAAAATATTTTTTAAAGATTACAAATGGATTTTAATTTAGACAAATAGATTTGTTACTTCATTGGGTATTTGTTGTGCTATATGTATTTTAATATTTTAATTATTTGTAAGAATTTATTTTAAATTTTTAAAATTTTAATGCAGATTATATTAATGTGTAGAGCCCTGTTAAAAAAATATGGAGACAAATTAAATGGAACAAAGTATAGGTGAAAGGCAATTTACTAAAAATAGATGTAGTTTTGAGGAAATTAAAGGCTCCAGAGAACATAGAAGAGATCATTGTGGAAATACAAGACCTTACTAAAAATAGATGTAGTTTTGAGGAAATTAAAGGCTCCATAGAACATAGAAGAGATCATTGTGGAAATACAAGACCTTACTACAAAGTTTGAAGAAACAAGGTTTACATATACGATCATGAAGGAAACAAATGTGTATACAAGAAAATGTTGACTTGATTTAAATAACGATTAAGATTTATTTTTATGTTTTCCATTGGTAATATTTGTTGTATTTTATAATATTAATGTGTTTTTATATAAATTATTTATCACAATTATTGTGGTTGCACTTATTCTTAAAGAAGGAAACTAGCAATATGATAGTGTGATGTTTTGGAAATATTACTCTAATAAGATGCAATGTATAGATAGTGGAGGTGGAGTTTTGGTTTTGTGAAGACCATTGCAAGAAAATGTCAAGAAGGAGCATGCTGAATTTTGAAATACTTGTGTTAATCTAGCTATAGCAACTCAATTGAGATGAGAATTGAATTTATTTGTAAAATCTCAAGCTCTAAAGGAAAGATTTGTGATTTGTTAGGGATTAAGAACCAAGCACAACGCCTTTTTCTCAAAAAAAATAAAAATTGAAGTATATCAAGGATGGTGATCCCTCTTGATTTTTGTTGAAGGCCTTTTCTTCGTTCTGCCTATTTGTGGTTGTTTTATTGTATCCCCTTGTCCCTTGGGGTTATTATCCTCTTGATCCACTTATTGTTCTTGTTTCTTCATTGTAAAAAGTTAGGGATCCTTTCAAAATCCCGTGTTTTCCTACCTAATAAAATAAAAAAATTAAATTTTTACTTTTAATGAGTATTAAATTAATCCTAATAAGAAAAGAATAAGTTATATTATGTATAGTTTTATAATAACTTGTGATTAAATATTTTAATTTTATGTTATATACACATGGGGATATAAGACTATGAAATTTGAAGTTTAATTAATTTATAAACTTTTGTTCTAAATTTCATATTTAGAAAAATGGTTAGATTTATAATTTTATAAGATAAATTATTTATTAAATTAAATTCTAATGTTTGGCATTCTAACAAATTTGAACTATAAAATGTTATACAACCTTATAAATTCTTTTGCTAGTGCTTATGTTACAATTCAAAAGGCTAATTATGAAATAAAATTATAGTATTTCTTTTTGGATTTTACAATCAAAATTATGGTCTTATTCACATTTACAACAAAACTAAACTAATTACAAAATGTGTAAAATAACTTCGATTGTTGAAGTTATCTCTATATTTAGTAAGATATATAATATTGTCAACATATATAATTATGAAGGTCCAATTAGATAGATATATTCCAATGCATTATTCCTCTCTAAAGGGCCTTTCAAGTATATTTGTATCTATTTTAAAATAAATATAGGTTTAAGGGCAACATTTTTTGTTTTTAAATGTAAAAACGAATTTCAATCTTGATTAATTTTCTGATTGATTCATTCACATCCCCTAGTTGCCACTATTTCTATTAGGTGTTTCTAAATGTTTCTTCCAAATAAAAGATGAATGAGAGTAGGGCCTCTTTGTTTTGATGATATTCTAAGCATATGAAACATGGTAAAATGTTGTGTTAGATTCTAAAGTTGGGTTGATGTTTAATCCTTAGATTATTATCATCATATTATTAGCTATTTTTTTATAGTGATATCAAAAATATTAGTAAATAGAGGAATTTTTTTTGGTAAGTTAAAGATTTTATATTTATGAGGGCATTTGAAAGGTGCCCTAATGCCTTGTTACATCATCTGACAAAAAGGATGCACAAACCACAAAAACCAGCAAGCATCCTTGAAGACCTGAGAACAGTAAGGAAAACATGAACAAACTAAACAAGAACTGGGAAAAGCCCAAGAGGGACAAAAAAGTAAGGCCACACGACAGAGGTCGATTAGGCAATAATAGAGTCATCCTTGTCATCTTTCTTAACATCCTTAGCATCATCCTTAACATCATCCTTCGGGATATCCTTGAATATGTCCTTAGCAATTTCCACAACTTCATCATCCTTATCCTCCGATTTAGTTTCAGCAACAGTAGGAGTATCTTCTGTAAAATTATCATAGAAAACATGAGGTTTAAAGCATTTCTATGCTCTTCTATTTGTGAAATTGCTCCCAAAATCGTAGTCATGGCATTCTCCAGGTGAACAATCATGCTTGAGGTGGTCTTGATAACATATTTATGAAGGATCTTCTCCACTGGATCATCCATATCATCCTCAACAACATCCTGCACCTTTCCTTGATTTTGGACTTCCTTGTTTTTGAGGCGTTGTGAACTCCTTGTGGGAGTTGTCTCAACCTTGATTTTCTTTTTTGCCATGAATTCTGGATCTTGATGACCTTTGACCACCTTCTTCCTTTTGGATCCATGACTCTTAGTGACAGGGGTGGAAGACGTATCCTCCTCAGTGTTCTCCGCCTGTTGGTTCTGAGTGAAAACATTTCCCTGAGGAAATTTATCCAAAAGATGTACATACAAAACTTTGAAAAGCCCTTGATGAGAAGGCCACACAACCTCCTTTTTTGCACGGGTTGCATTGATGGAGTAGTCCATTGACAGGTAAAGAAATTTAGGAATGTTTATTGGCTTAACCTCCCTGAAGTGATTCACGAAGGCAACATGGAAACTTCTGAGTTGTAATTTAGGATCATCCACCATTATATATTCCATAATGGGCTTCATGACTTCCTTCCAAGGGGTGGGAAGGTCACTGTGGAACATCCCCGGCTTGACGATTCTCTGCATGGGCAACTTTGGCTCAAATTGGCTCAGCTCAGCTTCCTAATTGTGCTTATCCCTGCGCATAGTCCGCCCCACTACCGGTTGCCCAGTAACCTCAACCAAGATGCCAATATCCACCTAAAACTTGACACCATGAACAATTACAATCCCTTTTTCCCAGGTGGATGTGAAAGCCAAATTTATGTCCCAGTTCGAGCCAAAAAAAATCTTGAGGAACGACATGAATCCTCGGTTGCTAAGGATAGCTTCTACAACTGGTTCAATTGTGAGTGACTCTGGCTCTACAAAACTCATGATGATAGGAAATAGAATGAGGGACACAAGAGATCCAAATCGCTCACTAGGATGAGAGGAACATACAGGGAATGAGCTGATACCATTTTTAGAGAAGCTTTTGTAAACCTTTAACAGGTAAGGAAGTTTCTAAAAGTCAAAAGCTTTTCTCCTCGTAAAATGGTAAGTCCTTGAAAAAACCAAAATGAGGAAAAAACCAAAATGAGGAAATCACGGGAGGTAGAACAACATTCCATGGGTAGTTTATGGTCCCAACAGTTGCTATTTTCCATAGGGATAGAGAAGTGTGCCACTCCTTGGAAGGTTTGCCCAATCAAGTTTCAAAATTTGATCCCCTCCCAAATCTTGCAGAACCAAACATAATTCAAGGGTTTTGGGAAAATGGTGAAGAGCGGGAGAGAAGAAGGACATGGGAAACAAGCGACGGGAGTGAGAAAAAAAGAATAGTGGTGGGCGAGGCTGGTCTAGTAACACGTGGATGGAGGGCCGACTCTTGATAAACAATGAGAGGGAACCCCCTTAGTGGATAGTGGAAAAAGTGACATAAATTGAAATTATTGGGTAAAAAGTGGTGACAAGGATGAGCGACATGACTAATAAGAATGACATAAGGGGGATTTGTGAAAATAGTCCGATCAATAAGTGCCTAGAGAAGATAAAAATCATCATGGAAAAGGTCGGTTTGAAAAAGGTGATTTTGAAAAGATACATGGCACATGATAAAGTGAGGCCTAGAAAACACCACCTTTTCGATCCTATGAACGTGAAATAATGAATATTAATCATTTTGATGATTTTGTGCTTTTTCCAACCTAGAAATTTCATCAACTCCATGAGGAAGGGTGTCAGTCCAAGTTAGCATCCCAGGGGCAGAGACTCCAATGTTAGCAAGTTTTTCAGCAATCCCATTAGCTTCCCTGAAAACGTGTTGAACAATGAATTCATGTTGGAACAGGAGTAAACTTTGAGCCTCTTCAATGAGACTTCATACCTTCCACACTGGAGATTTAGTATTTTTTAAATAATTGATGATATTTAGGGAATCCCCTTCTATGATGACCTTACCTAGAAATTGCTTTATTAGTTGAAGACCCCTCCATAATGCTTTTGCTTTAGCAAAATGGTTTGACTGTTCTCCCAAGGATTCTATAAAAGCAAAAATGGAATTTCCATTATGATCCCTTAAGATTCCTCCATCCCCAACTCTACTAAGATTTCTTTTAGAAGCTCCATAAAAATTAAACTTAACCCAATATTGAGGAGGAGGTATCCATTTGATGTTGCTTCTTGAGATTTGAGTGCTACCTGGGTTAGGATTTTCTAAGGAAACTTGCAAGGATTGAAGTAAGGAAGCTTCAAAATGGGGGATAGGAGAAGGATCAAAAGGTGCCGAAAGAGCATTTTCCTTGGAAAAAAATATGATTATTTTGGTGATGAACTCTAACTCCTTGGCTTCTCTAGAAAATACCCATCTATTTCTCTCTAACCAAATCTGCCAAAGGTAATGATGAAGACAAAATTTCCAAATACTTTTGAGACAAGGATTGTGAAACCAATTGGGCCATTGAGAAAAAAGATCAACTAAGGATGGAGGTTTTACCCAACTGATTTGAAATTTTTGTAATAACTTATTTAGGATGGAACTGGAATATGGACAAAAGAGAAATATGTGACTTGTAGACTCCTAATCAGAAAGGCATAGAAAACACCTATTAGGGAGAGGAATTCCATGTTTGATAAGATTTTCCACAGTGAGGATTTTATCTTGAATAACCATCCAGGAAAAGAAGGAAACCTTTGGAGTTAAGTGTTTTATCCACACTAGTCTGAAAGGGATGAGAACTTCCTCAGGGTTTAGGATGAGTTGGTAAGCTGATTTGACCATGAATTCCCCTATGTCTGAAGGTTCCCAGATTGGTTGATCATTGGCAATCCTTGATGGCAACATAAAGGTAGATAAAAGGGCTTCCAAGGATGCAATTTTTGCACATATATGGGGATATTGAATCCTTTTCCAAGAATGGGTCTCATTTGAGATGGTAAAAAAATCAGCAACCCGGTGGCCAAACAAAGAATTGGTGAATTCTTTCAAAGCTCTGAACCCAGGGATTTCAACTAGTGGCTGATTTCCTATCCACTTATCTTCCCAAAAATTTATTGATTTTCCATCTCCAACCTACCATCTTAAGCCCTTCCTCAGAAGTTGTTTCGTTAAGTTGATGGATTTCCAGAAGGTTGAACCCATAGATGGCGCTTTATCACTAAAAAATTTAGAATGTTGCAAGTATTTATTTTTAACTATATTGACCCATTCCACTTGATCTCCTGAAATTAGTCTCCATGCTTGCTTTGCTAGAAGAACTAAGTTTAACAGATTAATCCTTTTGAGGCCAATTCCTCCCTGATCCTTTGGTTTGCAAACCTTATCCCAAGCAACAAGGTGAAATTTGTTCTTGTTTTTAGACCCTATCCAGAGGAAATGTTTTTGAATTTGTTCAATATTTTGATAAACCTTAGTTGGAGCTTTAAATACTGAAAGAAAATATACAGGTATGCTCTGCAAACAAGCCATGGTAAGGATAACTTTCCCTGCTTGAGATAGTAAATTGCCCTTCCAACCAGTTAGTTTTTTTTGAAATATTTCAATAACATTGTTCCATAGATCTTCAAAAGTATTTCCAACAAACAAAGGTAATCCCAAATAAGTGGCTGGCAAGGTAGAAATAGCACATCCTAAAATGTTTGCAATTTTGAGTTGTCTCCTAAATGGAGTATTAAGGAAGAATAGCTTACTTTTTTGGAAGTTCACCTTCTGCCCAACCGCTACTTCATATAGATGGAGTAAATGTTTGATGACCTTAGCTTCGATAATAGAAGCAAAAGTGGATAATAAGGTGTCATCAAAAAATTATTGATGGGTGATAGGACTAGCTTGGGAAGTTACCTTAATTCCAAAAATTAATCCTGATCTTCTAGCTGCATGAATTGATCTTCCTAACGCCTCAACAACAATGATAAATAAAAGAGGGGATAAAGGATCCCCTTGCCTTAAGCCTCTACTTCTAGGGAAATATCTAGTAGGTGATCCATTGATTAGGATGGAGAACCAAGAAGAAGAAATGCATCCTTTAATCAAGTTGACCCAATCTTGGTGAAATCCAAATTTGGTTAAAACAACCAATAAGAAATCCCAATTCAGCCTATCATAAGCTTTGTTCATGTCTAATTTCAATAAGAAAGCTACCTTTTTGGTGTAAGAAGTAGAATGCAAGGCTTCATGAACATATATAATCCCATCCAAAATGGACCTTCCTCAAACTGAGCTTCCCTAACAGTGGTCAATAATCAGGGGCATAACATCTCTCATCCTATTAGCTAAGGCTTTGGTTAGGATTTTGTAGACAACATTACAAAGACTCACTGGCTGAAAATCATTGAAGGATTTGGCATTAGGGCTTTTTGGAATGAGAGCAATGAAAGTGGAATTGAAACTACATGGAATAATCTTGGATGATTGAAACTCTTTAATCGCTTCACACACATCAGGACCCACAAAATCCCAAAAAGCTTGAAAAAACCTTGGAGAAAAACCATCAGGACTAGGGGCCTTATCAGGTTTCATGGAGAAAAAGGTATGCTTAATTTCCTCATCAGAAATATTGGCTAATAATTTATGATTGATGTCCTCTAAAATGGAATGAGGTATATGTTGGAGCAAATAATATTTGGCCTCACTAAAGTTGCAATCAGAATGAGGGTTTTCAAGTAACTGCAAAAAATGGGATATACCTTCAGACCTAATTTCCTTAACATCTGAGGTGACACTTCCGTCCTATTGGAGTAATTCCTTAATTCGATTGTTGCTTCTATTCCTTAGGGTAGAGATGTGGAATTTTTTTGTGTTGGAATCACCTTCCTTAAGCCATATTGCCTAGGATTTCTGTCTCCAAAAAGTTTCTTCGCATTGAAGGATATTATGATATTCTGATAAGAGACTTCTTTCTTCATTCCTCATCTCAGCATCAAAGCTATGGCCCCTCAGGATATCATTCTCAATTGTTGCCAGGCGATTTTTAATTGCCTGTTTATTCTCAAACAGGTTTCCAAAAATCTCTCTGTTCCAAATCTTGAGATTTTCTTTGATCATTAGTAAATAGAGGAAAGTTATTTTGTTCTATAATTAGAGGTTTTTTATCAAATGACATGAGCTCAATGTGTTAAATTTTGACTTCTAAGGAGAAGACCCAAGGTTTGCTCATATACATAATTTTTAAGTTGTTTTTAATACCACTATGTGGTCATGATGTAATATGGATAAGACTCATTTCAATCATATATATATATATATCATGTCAAGAAATTTTTATTTAAGTGTCATGTTGAAAAGGTATGGAATGTATGGCATAAAATTTAGGGATGCAATTTTTAGCAACTCAATTGGATAGCTTTCAACATTCTTTTACTTTGTGCTAGTTATTATTTTTTAATGTTCTTTTTGCAAGTTTTATGTTTTCCCTTGAAATGGCCTTAGTTGTAAAGGAATCAAATTGTTTATTTAAGCAATTCAAAATTGACAAGGTTCTATTCTTTATAAATACAACCCTTATGCTAATAAAAAACTATTATAATTTATGTTAACATGACAAATTATTGGTTCCCAAGAACGACAAGATAATATTTTGATAATTTTGGTCTAACAAGACTTTGTAATATGTGGAAAACATATTAAACCTTCAACCAAATATCCAATTTGGAGGAAATTATGAATCGACAAAGCTAGGGCAATTTTTTTCAAAAAATAAATAATTTTTTAGGAGCCATATCTTTGGATAGAGTTGTCTAATTCAAATTATTCTTGTTCCATTTTGTGTGGAATTTGAAAAGCTTTGAAATAAGTGGCCATTCAAAAGAATCCAAGTAGTATTGAGGGAGACATGACCATGTGAAGATAATTATTTGAAACTAGTGCAACATTAGGGTAAATTTTTCCTAAAGATATCTCATCCTTTAGGAGTCATTTCTTTGCACAATGTTTTCTGATTTAGATGATTCCATATTCTATTTGTGTAGAATATGAAGAGATTTAAAATGAGTGGTCATATGAAGGATTCCAAGTGGTATTGAGGGAGACATGACCCTGTGAAGTCAGTCTTTTGAAACAAGGGCACTGATGATTTTTCAAGTCACTATAAAGAAAATTGCAGATATCTGTCATCTAGGGTTATAATTATGGAAGGAGCATCGAAGGGCTAGGGTATCAATGAGGCCAGATATTTTTTTCTAGATATAGAACTTTAAGCTAAGTTTTTTTTACTCTTTATTATCTTAGAAGTTTTGCATGCAAATTATTATAGGTTTATTTTCAAATAATATAATCACTATAAGATATACTGATAAAATTTAAAATATTTTGAGTTATAGTTTTCTTCCCATAGATCAATTTATAGCTAAATCATTAGAATCATCCCTAGTAGTAGAGGTTAGTGAGGGCCTCACAAAGAAGCAATCCTTGTTGCTCAAAGATAGGGTAATTTTTATAAATTTAATGGGTCTTGGCCAGGGGAAGCCTTAAAAAAATGGGTTGATAGGAGTTGGAAGTCTCTAGGATTAAGTCTATCCTTTCTTACCAAAGGTTTCTTCCTAGCCATTTTTTATTCCAAGGAGAAAAGAGATAGAAATCTAAAAGGGGGTCCTTGGTTTATGGGAAGATCAAGACTTTTCCTTACCCATTGGTTTGAAGGATTTGCACTTATAAATGTAAATCTATCCCTAGTACCAGTCTAGGTTAGGATGTATGGGTTTCCCATTTAATTCTGGGAAATAAGTACATTCAAGACAATAAGCAACACTATGGGATAATTTCTTGAGATTTTAAGAACTACAAAAGATGGATTGTTGGCTATTTATGCTTGGATATTGTTCATGATTGATATAAGTAAACCTTTACCATAATCAATCATTCTTAAGTATGGGAACAAGTTGTATACCCAAACCATAGATTATGAAAATATATATTTTATATGTAGAAGATATCATGATGTGGGGCATATTGAGAGATCATGCCCTAAGAAGAGTCTAGCAAAAACATATGTAGAAAATTACAAGAGAAACTTACAAATGGATATGAATGAGGATGGTTTTTAAATTTCAAAAAATAGGTCCAAACAAATGAAAGTAAATAAACAGTGGAGACCAATAAGGAAGGGTATTGGAAGAAATACCAATGTTTTTTAGGATTTAGCCTATGAAGAAAAAGCAAATCAGAACATAAAAGACATGATACAACATGATCAAAATATTAACAATGATCCTTCTATTCAGTATGATCCTAATTTAGGGATGAACATTCCTATTGAATCTAAGGAATGTACCTCATAATATTTTGAAGACTCTCTTGAAGTACCATGCACCATTTAGGAGAAGAAAAGTGGTAGAGAAAATACAATGTTAGATGTTAATATCTCTACCATTAATAAGGAAATACCAAAAAATGAGAAAGACAAGTCAAAATATTCCATAGATCCAAGAGAGAATAGATTTAATGAAAAGGAAATTTGTAAAAGAATATTGAGAAATAGAATAATAATAATAACTACTTTTTATATCAGTAAGGAAAAAAGAGGAAAACCCTCAAATTATCAAGTGAGAGCTAGGGAAGCAAGAGCAAACATAGATAAAGGAACATAATCTAAGTTAGTTGAACTTCTCTTTACCAAATATCAAAATAATATTGGTTTTTATTATGCGGGGTTAGTAGCCCCTAATGAGACATGATTAACATATCATGGAATATAAGGGGAGCTAATGCCCTCTCAAAGTAGAGGTGCATCAAGGATATTTGTTTAAGTAATAAGCCTAATGTTGTTTGTATTTAAGAAACTAAAATAATAAAGGAAGAAGGTTCTAAAACTTTGGGAATAGTATGGGCAAGATGTGAATAGGATGTTGTGGATTCTGAAGAAGTGGTAGGGGGAATTGTAACACGATGGAATCTTGTTAGAACCTCCTGTACAACCATTCATAAAACTAGGCATTGGATAGCCTCATTAGTCACATGCTACTTTACAAATATTCATTTCATCCTTATCAATGTCTATGGATATACAAGTCAATCAAAAATATTAGAAGTATGGAGTAGGATTGAAGCCTTTATGAGAAGTAATAACTAAGAAACTTGATTTATTACCATAGGATATTTTAATGCCATAACCAAGCTAGAAGAAAAATTTAGGAAAATAGGAAAATAACCCAAAGCATGAGATATTTCTCAACTTTTATTCAAAATAATAATCTATGGGAGGTTGAGTTTGAAGAGGACAACTATACATGGGCTAAAAACAAGAGAGGCCAAAACCTAATAGCATGAAAATTAGATAGATGCATACTCTCAAATCATTGATTGGATGAAGGAACTTATGATAAAATTAATACCATGACAAGGATTAGTTTAGATCACTGTCCAATAAGAGTTTAAATGGTGGTAAGTGAATTAAAAAATATATCATATTTTAAATATGAGTAGATGTGGGAAGACCACCCTCAATTTGTTGATATGATAGTGCAAAAGTGGAATTCTTTAGGAAACAGTGGGCTGTATACTCTTCCAAAAAAAATTAAATTAATGACATCTAGATTAAAATAATGGAACAAGAACACTTTTGAAAATATTTTTGAGAAGAAAGAAGAAATAAAAGAGAAACTTTCAAAATTTTAAAAAGGTGAGCATAATAATCCAAGCTCGGAGGAAAGGGAGTTGCTTAGTGAATATCATAATATTTTGAGTAAAGAAGAGAAATTTTGGAGATTAAAATCAAGACAAACTTAATTGTTTTCATAGGATGGCAATAATATAGATATCAACATCCATAATTAGTAGAATTAAATTAGTAAAAGGGGTTTGGATTGAAGACCCAAGTGAAATCAGAAAGAAGGTAAGGTTTTTTAGTAGAATATTCTAGGATCATAGGAGTTTGAAGTTCTTAATGATAAACTACTACAAGAAGTATGTTCAGTTTTAATAAATGAAGACAATAGAAAATTGATGGAGCCTATTACTCTACAAGAAGTTCATTTAGCTCTTTTTTCTTTTGATAAGGATAAATCCCTAGGTCCAAATGGGCTCTCTGTAGCATTCTATTAACATAATTAGGATATAGTGAACGATTCTTTATTGGTGGTAGTGGAACAATCTAGGATAAAATAATACATGCCTTGTAAAATAAATGCAACATATGTTACCTTGATTCTAAAAAAGAAATAAGCAAAATTGTTTGATTCATATAGTCCCATAAGCCTATGTAATATGGCATATAAGATAATCTATAAAGTGATGGAAAATTGGTTAAGACCACTATTAGAAGAAATTATTCAATAAGAGCAAGGAGGATTTGACGGGATCATAGTAGTTAATGAAGTTATGCATTCAACAAATTCAATAAAAGAGAGAGGAATGATCTTAAAACTTGATATGAGTAAAGCCTATGATAGGGTTAAATGGGATTTTCTTTTTGCAGTATTATAAAAGTTTGGATTTGGAAAGAAATGGGTCAGATGGGTTAAAGTTTGTATCTCTACAGTATGTTATTTAGTGTTGGTCAATGGATTAGTAATAGAATCATTTAAAGTTAAGAGAGTTCTTAGATAGAGATATCCTCTATCACCATATTTTTTCATTATTATGGTAGAGGTATTGGGCAGGAACTTGAATAAGGCATAAAAAAGATGGGCTAATAAGTGGACTTAAGGCTAGTAGAAACATCAACAACATTACCCATCAACATTTTGTAGATGAGACAACCCTTTTTGGGAGGGCAAGGATAAACGAGGCTAGATCTTTAAATAAATTATTAAAGGAATATGAAAGAGCATCAGGGCAGAAAGTTAATAGGACAAAATCCAAAATTTACTTCCTAAATACTTGAGCTAGAATTAAAGCAGGTATATGCAGGTAACTTCAAATGGAGGAGGCAAATTTACCAACAAATTATCTAGGGATGCCCTTATTCAAGGGGAAAATGAGGATAGAATAATGGAATCCAGTTATAAGTAAACTTTAAATAAACTATTAGTATGGAAGGAAGATGATTATCAATAATAGGAAGAGTGCATCTAATTAAATCAGTTTTATAGGTGATTCCAACATATTATATGTCCTTAATATCAAATTTTTAACCATTCAAAACAAGGGCAGTGATGATTTTTCAAGTTGCAAAAAATAAAATTGCAAAGTGCGAAGGATTAGGGTTTTTTCTTGAAAAGTGTCTCATATTTTAGGAGCCATATCTTTGCGAAGAGTTATCTGATTCAGCTGATTATTGGACCAACTTGTGTAGAATTGGAATAGATTTAACATGAGTGGTCATATGGAAAAATCTGGGTAATATTTAGGGAGATACAATCTTGTGAAGTCAACCATTTTAAACAAGGACAGTGACAATTTTTCAAGTCACAAAAAACGAAAGTGCAAATATTTTCCAACTAGGGTTCGAATGATGGGAAGAGAAATGAAGGGCTAGGACTTCAGTGAGGCAAGATATTCTATCTGGACATAGAATTTTTTAGCTAAGTTCTTTTTTCCATTTCTTTATCTTAGAAATTGTGCATGAAAAATTTATAAAGTTTTTATCAAATATTATATTTGCTATAGAAATTTCAGATTATTTTCATTAGATTTTGAGTTTTAGTTTCCTTTCCATATATATATATATTTATAGTTAAATCCTTAGAATCATCCCTAATGGTAGATGTTAGTGAGTGGACCTTAGAGATATCCTCATTTCTCCAAGATAGGGTAGTTTTTGGTAAATTTAATGGGTATTGGCCAGGGGTTTTAGCCTTGAGAAAATGGATTGATAGGAGTTGGAAGTCTCTAGGAGTGATTCTATCATTTCTTTCCAAAGGTTTCTTCCAAGCCATTATTTTTTCTAGGTAAGAAAGAGAAAGAATCTTAAAATGGGGTCCTTGGTTTATGGGAAGAGCAGGGCTCTTCCTTACCTGCTAGTATGAAGGCTTTTAACCTAAAAATGTAAATCTATCCCTAGTACCAATCTAGGTTAGGATGTTTGGGTTACCCATTGAATTTTGGGAAATAGATACCTTAAAGGTAATAGGCAACACTCTAGGAGAATTCCTTGAGATTTTAGATACAATAAAATATGGATTTTTGGCTATTTATGCTCAAATATTGGTCATGATTGATATAAGTAAAGCTTTACCAGAATCAATCATTCTTAAGTATGGGGATAAGATGTAGACCCAAAATATAGATTATGAAAATATATCTTTTATATGTAGATGTCATGAGGTGGGACATATTGAGAGATCATGCCCTAAGAAGACACCAATAGAATCATTTGGTGAAAATCATAAGAGAAATTTATAAATGTTTATGGATAAATATGGTTTTCAACTTCCAAAAAATAGATCTAGAAAAATAAAAGAAAATGAACAGTGGAGACCAATAAGGAAGGATACTGGAAGAAATTCCAATTCTTTTGAGGCTTTAGCCTATGAATAAAAAGTAGATCAAAACTTAGAGGACACAATACAACAATTTCAACATATTAGCAAGCAACCGTCTATTCAATATGATCCTAATTTAAGGAATAATATTTTAAATGAACCTAAGGAATGTGTCTCATCAGATTTTGAAGACTCTTTTGAAGTACCATGCACCATTCAGGAGAAAATAATTGGTAAAGAAAATGTAGTTTTAGAAGTTAATACCTCTACCATTAATAAGAAAATACTAGAAAATGAGCAAGATAAGTCAAAAACTTCTATAATAGAGCCAGGAGAGGATAAATATGTTGAAAAACAAATTTGTGAAAGAATTTTGAGGAATAGAATAATAAGACCTACTCTTGATATAGGTAAGGCAAAAAGATGAAAACCCTCAAATTATCAAGCAAGATCTAGGGAAGAAAGAGCTAACATAGAGAAAGGAACAAAAACTAAGTTGGTTGAATTTCTCTTTACCAAACAACAAAATGATATTGGTAATAGGCAAGAGGGACCAAAATCCTCTAATGAGACATGATTATCATCTCATGGAATATAAGGGGTGCTAATACCCCCTCAAAGCATATGTATATTGGGGACCTATGTTTAAGTAATAAACCTGATATTCTCTGTGTCCATGAAACTAAAATATCAAAATAAGTCTCAAAAACTATGAAAGTAGTTTGGGCAAGATGTGAATGGGATGCTATGGATTTTGAAGGAGCAACAAGGGGAATTCTAACTTGTTGGAATCCTTCTAGAACCTCTCGTGTAACCATTCATAAAACTAGGCATTGGAAAGCGTCTTTAGTCACTTGCTACTTTGCATATAATCACTTCATCCTTATCAATGTGTATGGACCTACAACTCATTCAGGTAGATTATAAGTTTAGAGTGGGATTGAAGCCTTTATTAGAAGTAAATACCAAGAAACCTATTTCATGATCATTGGAGATTTTAATGCCATAACCGAGCTGAATGAAAATTTTGGGGGAATTAGGAAATTGGCCCAAAGTATGAAAGATTTCTTAGCTTTTATTCAAATCAACAATCTATGGGAAGTTGAGTTTGAAGAAGACAACTATACATGGACTAACAACAGGATAGGCCAAAACCTAATAGAAAAAAAATTAGATATATGCATTCTCTCAGATCATTGGCTAGATGAAGGAACTTGTGCTAAAATTAATACCTTAACAAGGATTGGTTCAACTCACCAACCAATAAGAAGGAGATGGTTAATGATAAACTTCTTCAAGATGTTCCTTCAGTTATAACAAATGAAGACAATAGGAAACTGATGGGGCCTATTACTCTAGAAGAAATTCATTTAGCTATTTTCTATTTTAATAAGGATAAGTCCCATGGTCTAGATGGGATCTCTACAAATTTTTACCAACATAATTGGGATATAGTGAAGGATTATTTATTGGTGGTAGTGGAACAGTCTAGGGTAAAATAATACATTCCTTATAAAATAAATACAACTTATATTACCCTAATTCCAAAAAATAAGGATGTTGAACTGTTTGATTCTTTTAGACCTATAAGCCTATGTAATATGGCCTATAATATTATTTCCAAAGTGATGGCGAATATATTAAGGCCATTGTTAGACAAAATTATTTCAGAAGAGCAAGGAGGATTTGTCAAAAGGGAGACAAATTTTGAATGAGATCATAGTAGCTCATGAAGTTATACATTCAGTACCTTCAAGAAAAGAGAAATCTATGATCTTAAAACTTGATATGAGTAAAGCATATGATAGGGTTAAAGGGGATTTATTTTTGTAGTTTTAGATAAGTTTGGTTTTGGGAAGAAATGGGTTATATGGATTAAATCTTGTATATCTACAGTTTCTTATTTAGTGTTGGTCAATGGGTTAGTGACTGAATATTTTAAATCCAAGAGAGGACTTTGACAAGGAGATCCTCTATCTCCTTATTTGTTCATTATTATGGAATTTTTTTTGAGTAGGAACTTAAATAAGGCTTACAAATATGGGCTTATAAGTGGACTTAAGGTTAGTAATAACATCAATAACATCACTCATCAATAGTTTGTAGATGATACAACCCTTTTTGGAAATGCAAGGATAAATGAGGCCAGAGCTTTGAATAACTTTTTAAAAGAGTACAAAAGATCTTCAGGGCAAAAAATTAATATGACTAAATCCAAAATTTACTTCCTTAACACTCCTGCTAATATCAAAGCAAGAATTTATAGGTTGTTTCAAGTGGAGGAGGTAAATTTACGAACAACTTATCTTGGGATGACTTTATTTGAGGGGAGAATGAGGATAGATTGTTGGAATCCAATTATTAGTAAAGTTCAAAATAAACTTCTAGCTTGGAAAGGTATATGGTTATCATTAGTAGGAAGAGTACCATTAATTAAGTTAGTCTTACAAGCCATTCCAACATATTATATGTCATTGTATTCTATGCCAAAATCAATTGAAAATTTTTTAATCTTTATTATGCGATCCTTTTTATGGTCAGGTTTACATGATAAAATGAAAATTTCTTTGGTGAAATGGAGCAAGTTGTGTGATGATAAAACTAGGAGAGGTCTTAGTTTAAGAGTTCTTACAAATGCAAACTTAGCTCTTAGGGAAAAATTTATTTGGAGATTGTACAAAGAGAGTCAAATACAATGGGAAATAATTCTTCTAAGTAAGTATGTTGATCCCATTGACCCAAGTTTAATATTTATTGCATTCTCTCTTCCAAATTGTTTTGCTCTTTGGAATGGTTTAAAAAAATCTGTTTATCTTATGATTAAAGGTTTAATATGGGTGGTGGGAACTGGAGAAAAAATCTCTATTTGGATGGATACTTGGTGTGATAAAAAACCACTCAATTTAGATCCAGTTTTGAAACCTTGGATGATATTGCTTCAAGACAAATATGGTGATAGGGTTTCAAACATTTTGTACAAGGATTGAGAAGGAAGATACAAATGGAAAGAATATTTTTTACAAGTATATAAGACATTGATGCCAAGAGGCAACTGAGTAGGAAGATAATAACTGTGATTATTCTAAGGGGTGCCAATAATAAATTGATTTGGGAGTTGAATAGCTTAGGAGAATACACAACAAGAAGTGGATATAATTTTCAACACCAACATAATAATAATTTCACTAGAATATGGAGAGATATTTGGGATAGCCCAAGAACTCCTAAAGTCAAAATGTTTGTTTGGCTAGTAGGTCATAGAAGAATTTTATCTTGGGATAACCTTATGAAAAGGGGTTTTCATATACCCTCTCAACGTGTTTTATGTAATAGGGAGGAGGAGAATATTCACCATCTCTTGGGACATTGCTCAATATTCTAGAATCTATGGCAATGGATTCTTAATATGTTTGGTAAATGCATGATGATGAATAGCAGAATTGAAGATTGGTTAAAGCAATGACAAAGCACTTATAAAAGTGAGGCTTTACAAACAATATGGGATATATCAAAATATACAATACTTTGGAATATATGGCTAGAAAGAAATATAAGAATATTTAAAGGAAAGGAAAGCAATATTTTTTTAAAGCAAAAAACCCCTTGCGGGGTGGCCTTGGTCTGAGAGACCATGAACAGGGGGTTCTACACCATAAAAGTCACCCGGGAGTCACACCCAACCTTGCCCACATCAACATTATCAATTGGATTTTGGATACCCAATTCAGCTTTTTGGTAGGGTGGATATTTGAACCTGGGACCTCCCTTGGAGGATTGCCCTCTCCTCTCCAACTCACCTACAACACCTGGGTAAAAAGGAACGCAATTTAGAGGTAATGAAAAAGAAGATATTTTTAGCCATAGAGGAGTCTAAACAAACCCTATCAACTCACCCAATCCCTAATTTGGAAGCATAGAGTCTTGATAGATGGATTCAAGTCATTAAATGAAATTAGGATGTTGGGTACAATAGAAGCAAAAATAAGGTAAATAATGTAAAGTGGAAACCACCAGTTGTGGAGTGTATTAAATTGAATTTTGATGGAGCATCTAAAGGAAATTTAGGACCAGTAGGAGGAGGAGGAATAATTAGAAATAATAGAGGATATATTTTGTCTCATTATGTTTTCAATTGTGTATTTAAGACAAATAATGAAGCTGAAACTTGGGCAGCTTTAGAAGGGTTAAAAATATGTAAACAAATGAAATGGAATAGAGTATAGATGGAAGGTGATTCTATCATAGTAATAAATGCAATTTTGAGGAAAGCAAAGGCTCCATGGAACATACAAGAGATACTTGTGGAAATTCAAGATCTTGCTAAAGAGTTTGAAGAAATCAGGTTTACACATATATTCATGGAAGGAAACAAACGCGCAGATAATCTAACCAATGTAGGGGGTTTGATTGAGGATCGTGAAGTTAACATCTCCTTTCCATGGTTAGAGGAAGTAGAAAGTTTAGTTGAAGTTGACAAAATGTTGATTGCCTAAATCAATTAATGAATAAGATTTACTTTAATATGTTCCATTGGTAATATTTATTTTATTTTGTAACAATAATGTTTGTTCATTTAGACTATTTATTATAATTTTTGTGGTTGCACTTGTGTTTCAAGAAGGAAATTAGCAATCCAGATTTGGTAAAGCGAACTATGATAGTGTGATGTTTTGGAAATATTACTCTACTAAGATGCAAGGCATATATAGTAGAGGTGAAGTTTTGGCATTGTGAATGTTGCTATAGGAAAATGTCAAGAAAGATGCTAAATATTGGAGTAATTGTATTCATACAGAGATTTGAAAATATCCAAAAAATAAAAATCAGGAATTTAGAAATTTTATGTAAAATGATGTAGGTTTCTAGATATAGCACTCAATTGAGATGAGAAGTATATCAATTTTTAAAATCTCATGCTCTAAAGAAGAGATATGTAATTTTTTAAGGGTGGGGGACTTGAGTACAACCCCTTATTATCAAACAAAAAAAAACATATTATATGTCCTTGTATACTATGCTAAAATTGATAGAAAAAAATTAATCTATATTATGTGGTCATTTTTGTGGTCAGTATTACATGATAAAAGAAAATTTCTTGTGGTGAAATGGAACAAAGTATGTGATGATAAAACTAGGGGGGTTATTGGTTTAAGAGTTCTTATGAATGCAAACTTAGCTCTTAGGGGAAAAGTAATTTGGAGATTGTACAAAGACAGTCAAAGAAAATGGGTAAGAATTCTTATAAGTATGTTGAGCCCAGTAACCCAACCTTAAAATTTACTGCATTCTCACTACCAAATGGTTTTGCACTATGGAATAGATTAAAAATTCAATTTATCAATGATTAAAGGTCTAATATGGGTGGTGGGAAGTGGAGAAAAATTTCTATTTGGATGGATACTTGGTGTGAAAAAAAATCACTCAATATTAGATCCAATTTTGAAACCATGGATGAGATTACTTCAAGATAAATATGGTGATAGGGTTTCAAAAATTATGTACAAGTATTAGGAAGGAAGATACAAGTGGAAAGAAGATTTTTTTGCAAGTATACTAGACATTGATGCTAGGAGGCAACTAAGAAGAAATATAACAATAATTATTATTTCAAGGGGAGCCAAGGATAAGCTGATTTGGGAGTTGATTAGCTTAGGAGAATACACAACAAGAAGCAAATATAATGTAAAAAACCAAAAAAATAGGAATACCATAAGAATATGGAGAGATATTTGTGATAGCCTGAGCATTTCTAAAGTCAAAATATTTGTTTGGCTAGTACATCATAAACTAATTTTATCTTGAGATAACCTTATGAAAAGGGTTTTTCATGTCCCCTCAAAATATGTTATATGTAAAAAAGAGGAGAGTATAGACCATCTCTTGGGACACTGCTCAATAGTATATATTTGGTAAATGCATGGTGATGAATGGTAGAATTAAAAAATGGTTAAAGCAATGGCAAAGCACTTTTAAAAGTGAGGCTTTATAGACAATCTAAAATATATCAAAAGATACAATACTTTGGATTGTATGGTTGGAAAGGAATAGAAGAATATTTAAAGGAAAGAAAAGCATTTTATAGGTAATGAAAAGGAATTAATTTTTAGCCATAAATGAGGCTAAATTGGCCTTACCAACACACCCAATCCTAATCTTGAAGTGGAGAGCCTTGATAGATGGAGTCAAGATATAAAATAGAATTATGATGTTAGGTACAAGAGAAACACAAATAAGGAAAATAATATAAACTAGAAATCAACATTTTATTATTTGACAAGACCTAGTAAAGTGGACTATGACAACAAGAAGTTTTGAAAATATACTCTACTAAGATGCAATTTATAGAAAATAGAGGTGGATTTTTGGTATTGGGAAGGTTGTAGAGAAATGTCAAGAAAAAGGACACTGAGTTTTGAAATATTTGTATTCACACAAAAAATTAAAGAAGACCTAGAAAATAAAAATCAAGAATTCAGACTTTTTATGATAAATAATGTAGGTATCTATCTATAGCAACTCACTTGAGATAAGAATTGAATCTATTTGTAAAATATCAAGCTCTAAAGAAGAGAGTTGTTATTTGAAAAGGGTGGGAGAATCGGGTACAACTACAGCCCCTTGTTCTCCAGCAAAAAAATATGTTAACATGATGAGTTTTGACTTGTAGGATACACTTTTTTCTTAATGCTTGTTTCATCTATACTTCTTGATGTTTGTTGATTTCTTGTATTTATTTATTTATTGAAGATGCTATGAAAAGTGAAATATTATTGTACCTACAAGTCTAAAAAAATCATCAAAAGTAAATTAAAGGAAGACCAAAGTTAAGAGAGATCATATCTCCTATAACATAAAGCCATAACAACAATCGTAAGTGTCATAATATAGATCTAAAGGCCCCTTATTTGAAGGGAAAAGTCTAGAGAATATTTCAATATTGAAATTTTAATGAGTTCAATACCAAGTTTCTCTTCAATTTATTACATAATATATAACAACTTTGTTTTAGGTCAAGTTTTCTCTACTCGGTTTTCTATTGTACACCATAATATCTATTGTACATTGAAGAGAAGTAATATACGCATGGAATTTTTTACAACTTGTTTATTATTATCTTTAACTCTTTTGGTAATCCATTCATCTATGCCTATGATTCTATGAATTAAAGATTGATCTCCACATTCTTTATTACATCCAATTGTAATTACTTAGAAAGATAATTTACCTAAAGTTAGAATTCAAAGTAAAGTTTTAGTTGAGGACCAAAAATAGTCCTTACACTTTGGGCACTATGACCTCCTACAATGTAGTTCTTGTCAGGTGTGTTCAGTTCCTGTGCGTCACTTGGAGTGTTAGTTTGGAAGCCTCAAGAGCATGGGACGTGGATCCTTTGGATGACCTCTGATATTTTTTACCAAGGCTGACTCCTTGTTCAGGTGTGATCTTCGATTCTTCATTGAGTTTCTAAGTTAGCCTAATCTAATAGGGTATTTGCAAAAAAAAAAGTTAGAAAAGTGGTAACATATTGAAAGAAAGTGAAAGGAATTACATCTAACTGATTTAGCTAGCCTAATATAAGGGTGGTGATTCCCTAGAGGTCTAAAACTCTACACCATGATGGTTTGAATAAATACATGAATCATAGCTGACAACACACAAGGAACATGATTTCCCCAATCACAAAGTAAGCCAAACAACCATATAAGAACTAGGAAAAACAATTAGTCATATATGAATGCTAGATTACATACATGCCAAATAAAGAGGCTCAAAAATAATAAGCTAAAACCATACAAGTCTCAAACCAAGTCGTAATATAGAATAAAATTAAGGAAACCCCCATACAAGGCTAGATACTAGGCATAGGTATGGCTAGCTTCTAATCCTTTATAATAAAGAAGAAAGCGGTATTTATAAGAAGAAGTGGGAAAAGTTTCCCTCCAAAAATTGTGTAGGAATTCAAAATTATTCAATTTATAATTGCATGAGCTAGTTGACATCAACAATGAATGATCCTTGAGACCTTGGGGATATATAGCCATAAATGTTGGTAGCAGGTTGACTTGATGGAACACTTGTATTGTTGAGATACTTAATGCTGGAAATCTCTATTATTAAATCTTTGGGGTCCTTCATCATCAATTCCGTAGATTTAAAGTTACCCCTTGGGTTGTTTGTCATGTCGCCACTTTAAATGCCCCATATATTGCCTGAGGAACCATGTTTGGTTGTGGTATGCCATGACCAAAATCAAATCATCATCCCTTTCCTCACGTCCATTTGCTATGGGTTGGTATGTTTATTTTGGTGGTAACTAACACTTGGTCCCTTTGTTTTTTTGATAGGTTCCTCTGACAAAGATCATGTTTTTGTGCCATCTTTGAAGTCACGATTGTTCCCTTTTATATTTCTCTTCTTCTGCTTCTTAATACTCCTCTTTTGCCATGGATCTCAAGGAGGACTTTGGGGAGCTAGCAATCCTAAAAGTTGAGGGAAGATATTACACTTGAAGACCTTTCAAGTTACTTTGTTCTTCCCTATACTTGAGGTATTAAGATCCTCTTAGGGAGGAAAAGGGGCTTGGATTCCTTCCTGCATACTCAACCACCTTGGATCTTCCTTCTCATATGAGTAATGGATATTAGTCCCCAATATTAACTAGTAGAGATTACTTATAATTGCATTAGGGATTGGGGAACACCCTTAGATGTGGAAAGGTGTCAAAACCATGGCCTTTTCTCTCCAAGGAGAAGAAAAGGCCATTGGTGTTGGATGAAGTAGGGTCCTATTTAATGTGGGTCTCTTATAGCCATCACCAAAATGGTTTAGAAATTCCAAGTATTAATAGAATCTACCTTAGCAACTATTAGAAAGGCTTTTGGATCCCTACTTGGCTCTAATCTGATGGGTCAACTAGACTGTGTTATGGGGAGCTTAAAGTTCAACATTAGTCGACGATGGGGTTTCCTCACTAGTTGCACCTTGGATGGTTTTCTAGCTTTAGTTGCTTTATGAATAGTAAGAGTTTTGGGCTCCTTCATTTTGGATTTAGGTTGGCACTCTAATCAAAATTACCTTTTATGGCAAGATTGTTTGATGTAGTGAATTTTCACTATAGCTTTGGTGACTTACAAGGGAAATTCTACTAGTATGAGTCAAGGAACCCAAATAGAAGGTCCTTGTCCATTGGGTGTGGAGTCTAAATAAGGAAAAATCTTGAGGTTTTTATAGCAACAATGGATATTGAAAAAATAGTGTTAGAGGTAAATCTAATTGAGATTTTATGAAGATTAGAATGGGGTGTGTGCCTCATTTTATAGAACTCATCACTTGGATGGATATCAAGGTTCATTTCCTTTTTTGTTGATCTATTTAAGATAGGTGGATATGAAAATACTCTTTCCCTTGTTCCTAGGTAGTGAGCAACATCATTAGCTTCTGTGTTCCTTTATGCCTGATTATGGTAGTTGTCATGTCAACCAAATGACCTTCATTACTAATTTTGAGAGGGTTGGTATACATACCTTAACCTCATTGACCTTGTCCTAAAGCATGCGCAATATCAATCCTTATGTTGTGAGTCTAGACTCACTCATGTCCTACAATATCTAGATACACACATAATAATAATATTTTATTTTTTATACAAGGTCCTAGAGGGTCAAGGGTTTAGCCTTTACATCAACTGCCTACCCCATACCGATGTGGTTGAAGGTCATGCTAGAACTGGAGTCCCAAACCTCAATAATTAATTATTTTCTTCTAAAGGTTATGTATGTTTCACTTTGAAGTTAGGCCTTCCACTCTTCCTTCACCAAGTCCTCTATGGGTAGCTCCTCCTCTTATTTATGCTAGGTTGCATTTCAGAGGTTGATCTTGATCCCATATTATATTTGTTGGGTCTTTCATGCTTGAATGGTTCTCTAATATCTTATTGGCTTCGGGTCTAAGCCCATAGAGATATAGTCCTTGGATAGTACTAGTATACTAACCACCAAGGCCTTTGTTTGGTCATCCTGCTTCCTTTTTGGTCAACCATCAGGATAATTTTAATGCATCAACCATTGATTTTGGTAATGTGGAGGTGATGAGAATGGGATTAACTAGCCAAATTTAGACTAGCCTACCCTTGCACATTAGGATTAGGTGGAAATCCTTTGCTTTAATTTGCATAAGTGACTCTTCCTCATATTTCCCTTACTCTACCCAAGTCTCTTTCAAGTCCTTTTTTGGTAGGGATTATGGTCGTGGTAGAGGTTTGGGTCCTCCCACCATTGGCTTGGAAGCTTCTGAGAGGGCCCAGTGTTAACATCGATGCCTATATAAGGATTCATTGGTTGCAACCCTAGAAGGCTAGTGGTGGTCGGTGCCCCTTTTGGTATGATAAGTTTGTTTCCCTTAAAACTCTCAATAACTTTGAAATTTGTTTCCCTATTGGAGTCTAGTTGACTTTAATTTTCATTGAATGAAGGTCCATTGATCCAATTGTTCATCGTACTCATTCCACTTTCTTCCCATGTGACCATAACTTGGTCCAAGGAAATATTTTTGGAGTGTAGATGGGCTGATGGTAGGTCAATTGGTATAGGGTCAATGTTGAGGGTACTTCTTTCCTTTGTATCCCTATCAAATATTGAAAACTTTGCCAAGGTTGATGATGGAGATACACCCTTATAACTGGTTAATGATTTACAACTGGATACCCTTGAGGAAGGTGGATCCATGGCTAAAAATAGGGAAAACCTAGATTGTCCCACTATCTTCTTGGGGTGAGAAGCTTCTCAAAAATACCTAAAATTTCCTCCTCATTTTGTCCATTTTGGCTTCAGGTAGGGATTTTGGGGCTGGATGGAATGGGAAAGGAGGGAGAATTAGATTTATGAGAAGAGTGAGGTAAGATATTACAGGTTGCTTGGTTGGAATTAGTGGGTACATAGACTAGGGAAATAAAGGCATTAAGGGTCTTGAAGGTAGCCTACCTATCTGTATGAAGTCATTTTCCTACCTAGATGGCTATCTAATAGGTTTTTGGCAAGGAGTTTCCTCCTCAAATTATAATCATCATGACAATGTATGAATTTAAGGACTTGAGATAGAAAATGAGTGCCATACCTAGGGGAGTTATGATATCATCCATGATTCTATACCAAGTTTTAAGGAACTAGGTATTAAAATCATTCATTGCCTCCATGGATGCTCATTTGATATTCATCACATGTTCTAGCAACGAAGCTCCATTTTCCCTCTCCCCAAATCTATCCGCTAGCTGGGTGGCTAGATAGTCCCAATATCCAATTGAATGTGCAGGAAGGGATATGTATCATTCCCATGCTTTGAATTTGAAATATGTTGGCATAAGCCTCAGTCATATTTTATGCAACCACTTTTTGCATCATGTAAAGAGTTACAATATGATGCAGATGTTATAATGCAGTGATTGCATATTATCAAGTGAATTTAGGAAAGGATTTTAAAGTCATAGCAGGAATAAAATCATGTGTTAGGTGGAATCAATAAATCCAAGAGATCTTGATCATTCTATGTCTAGATCCTCCTAGGGTTTAGCTATATAGTCATATCCTAGTTGGCATAGTGGTGTTGGGTGAGGGGTGGTGCTTTAGTTCTACTCCAACAAGTTGATGAATAGAGATTACCACCATGATACCTATTGGAAAATTCTTATATGACATATTTCAAGATTATTTCCAATAGAGCTATTGAACTTGAATAGTTCATTGACCAATGGCAGGGTTATGCATAAGGTATCGAACCCGAAATGTACTTGTAAAAAATTGGTGAATCCGTTTCGAAACCCTGGCAAATCGTGGACAACTTCATGTAGGAGAAAATGACGAATTACCTTAATTTTTCAAAAAAAATGTAAAAAATTGATGAATTTGATAGTTTTGGCCAGACTAGATGGAAAAAATAGTCCGGCCTCAAATCAGGTAGAAAACACTATTCGAGGACAGATTGAGTGAAAAACACGGCCCGATGACAGATCAGGTGAAAATCATGATATGACATAATATTGGGTGGAAATCATGGTTTGACCTCAGACTGGGTGGAAAACACCGTCCGATCATGATTTGGGTGGAAAAATAGATAATGGTTCGGTCTCGGTCTGAGTGTAGATAATGTTCCAGCATCAAAAAGGGTGCAGAATCATAGTTAATAGACTAGCCTTAGATTAGGTGTAGATAATGGTTGGCCTAGAATCGAGAGCAGATAATGGTCTGGCCTCTAATTGGGTGTAGATTATGGCCTGACCTTGGACTAGGTGAAGATAATGGTTCGACCTAGGTCTGGGTGGAGATAATGGTCTAGCCTCATACCAGGTATAGATAATGGTCAGACTAGTTGTAGATAATTATCTGGCCTCTCATCAGGTGTAAATAATGGTAGTACTAGGTGTAGATAATGGTTCAACCTCGGGTCAAGTAAAGAGAATGGTATGGCCTCAAATCAGGCGAAGATAATGGTTTGAACTTAGATCGGGTCTAGATAATGGTAGGAACAGTTGCAAATAATTGTTCGACCCAGGACTAGGTGAAGATAATGGTATGACCTCTGATCTGGTGTAAATAATGGTCATACAAGATCAATATAATGGTTCTTGGAATGAGTGAAGAGAATGGCCCGATCTCGAACTGGGTGAAGATAATGGTCTAAAATTGGATCGGGTGTAGATAATGGTCATACCGGGTGCAGATAATGGTCTGACCTCCAACTGAGTGTAAATCAATATTCGACTTTGGACTGGGTGAGGAAAATGGTCTAACCTCGAATAGGGTGTAAATAATGGTTGGGCCACATGTCACACGATCGATCACCGCCTAGTGCATATCTAATAACATGCTACCACATGTCCACCCAAGTCAATTTCATCTATAAAAAGACATCAATAGTGATTTTTTTAGGATTTTTCTTCTGCACAAGATCAAAGCGAAGTTGTGAACCCTTTCCTCCCCTAAGAGACCATTATTATACACCTTTCCATAGTGATGGCCACCATGTCGATAACCTCTCAAAAAATTTCATTCAAAAATAAAACCTGCATCAAATTTTTAGACTTCTTAACCACACCTAGGAACGACCATAGATGGGTCAAAAACACAGGTTTTGAGGATTTTATTTCTATGCCCCATTTTAGAATAGATAAAATTGCTCTATACAATATCATCAAAGGCTATGATAATGATCTTGCAGAGGTTAGTCTAACTATATAGAATAGAAAAATTTATTTCACAATCAAACCCTTTGATATCCAAATATTGATTGGTCTTCCATAGAAGGGTCTCGGTCCTATTTCACATAAGTTAGATCTCTATGTGGATGATAAGTATTTCCTAGCGACCAATTACGATATCTCTCCAGATTTGTTGTCAGGTATAATTATCATCACTTGATTATATTAAAATTCACAATTTAAAATTTGTTATGTCATCTATTTTTTTGTAGCTTTTGCGGTGAAGTCCAAAAGAGGGTTAACTATTTCCTCAATTACAAACAATGATTTCAAGGCAATTGTTGAGTTTTTCCAAGCAAGACTATTTCTGCTTGGAAGAACAGAGATTCCATTCTGATCATTGGCTTATATTATTAGTTGTCTAAATTACCATGAAATATTTGAATGGTGTACATATATTTTAGATCACATTAGATCAAAGCTCTATATTGATCAAATAAAATTAGAGAAACCCACCACAATAGCCTTGGTAAACTATATTTTAGCACTTTATTATGAAAGTTTTCATAATTTGCAGGATATTGGTTCACCAACTGTAGTGCACACAACATTACAAAGCATTGCTATGACTGTCAAAGAGCTTAAGGTAATTATTCTATTTTTCACCATCAAATAATTTATATATTTTAGCATATTTTTTAATTTATATTTTAACTTTTTATTTGCACCTAAATGCAGAGTAAGGCAACCATTGCACGGACAAAACAAGATGTTGTTGTCAGGGATCATATGCCATAGGATGATGGTGATTCAAAAGGCACAATGTGTGAATCATCACCACTATGGAGGGCTCATAAACGTATGAAGCTAGCTTCTTCTCTTGTTTCTCATCAACATGTGCAAACACATATCGTGGAATGTGAATCTAGTTATGTTGGGCCTTGACCAATGATGGGTAAGTTTACTATTTCAAGTTTTCTTGATTCATTACCATTACTATTTAGTTGAAATTATATTTATTTTTTCATTTTTCGTATGTTTTCAGTTTTACGCCCCACCCCCCACACACTTGCACCCACTATCTCCATCAGCTGAAGGGCAACAAGAGATCTCTTCGTTGGGCAAGTGTGTTTTTAATTTTAAGTACTAATTTTATCCACTATAATTTTGTTTAATAATATATTATTATAATGTATTTAGGTCCCTCTTGACAATTTACTGAAAGAAGGAAACGATGCTGCCACCACCACCACCACAACCAAGACAACCTCAAAAAAAATAGAAATTAATGCGAGGTCACATTGGTGGAAAAAAACTTGTTGAAAAATATCACAGGGGGCACCCGCACCATCCAGGACACAAAATTTTGCATTTCCATCCATGTCATTTTTAAGTGGCTATTCGTTGAAAGATATTTTGAGCTCAGGGTTAGATGAGCCACCATTAGAGGAAGATTATATTTTACATAGAAACATTGAAGGGTTTAAAGTGTTAGAGATGTTTCAAGCACTACAAGAACAAGAAATTCCTATAACTAAGCCAATTTCATAGTTGCCTTCTGACACCATCGATCCTGGTCCTCAAACTGAGGATGAACAAGTTAGTTTTTTTTAAAAGAATTTAGTTTTTGATAATTGTTATGCGTTGATCCAAAATATTTTTCTTAAAAATGTCAAGTAAATGAAGGATTGGTAATTTAGGGCAAAGATCCTTATCAAGGAAATAAATGCCCACTATAAAAATTATGGTAAAAGAAAAGAAATTGTCTCCCCGATTAGAAACCAACCTGAGAAGCTTATTGGTTTTTTACATCAAGCTCAATCAGGATCGGCGAACCCTTCTATTACATATGATGATCAAATTTTAAAGATTATGTTGAAAAGGTTAGAGAACCAGAATGCTGAAGCCCAAGCGTATTACAACCTATGAGCTTCTGATAAGAAGAAAGTTGTAATCACTGAGGCTGCAAGAGATGCAATTGAGGTGAGACTTTAGATGCAATAAAATTTATCATTATCTTTTGTAATATAACTCTTGACTAACTAAGGTTTTCTTTTACTTTTTCAATCAATTATTTAGAATTTACAAAAACAAGTTTATTTAATGGTTGTTAATCTTAAGGCTGCAAAGAAATCAATCTTAAATGCAATAGCATTGAAGAAACCTTATAGGCTAAGGTAAGAGATTATTAATTATTTAAGAGAAATTATAAGGGAGCACAAAATAGATCCAAATATCTTGCTTAAGAAGAAGCTTCAACAAAATGCTCATGTAGTCCTTAAGGATCCAACCAAAGAAGATAGAGGGTTGATGGGGAGCTTACAAAAAGTAGAGGAAGGCCTCATCAGAAAATGAGCACTGAAAGGGCATGCATAGGATATTGGAATAGAAGATAAGGAAAAGAACCTGCAACTTTAGGAGCATCTCAAACTCAAGGAGATGCAGATATACAAGGAGCAACTAAATCTCAAGCCCAAGGTGATCCATATGCACAAGGAGCGACTGAATCTACCCTTGCTCACCCATCTTAAAATTAATATATTGTAAAATATTTCATAGTTGACAACAAGTTTTGCTATATTTTTGTAAACAATTTTGTACAATGTATATTTTCTATGCAAATATTGAAAAAGGCTTTTATTAATTTTTGTCTTCTATCACTCAAAGGTTGTTTCCATTTATATTTTTGTGCAGCTTTTAAATTTAGAATGATTCAACTATATTCACAATTGTAATTTGAAATAATAAATGAAATATAACTATGATATAACTTAGTTGTGCCAATACATTAATATCAGTACACTAACAATACTATAACAAAAAATATATACTTTGAAAGATGATGTTGTAAATCAGTTATGAATGAACAAAGTTTGGACACTCTGAAGACTACAACATAAAATATATAATTTGAAAGACAATGCTATGATTGAAAGACATGAAATAATCTTGTGATGAAACTCAAATTTATAGATGAAAATGATAACTAACAAATTCATATTGATCAGTTTTTAAAATCTTGTAAAAATTACAATTTAGGTAACTAAAACAAACAAATACTATGATATGAAGGCAATTAAAACTATTTCAAAAACAACAAAGGGATATAAAATATTAAATTTTATGAATAATAAAATTTTGTGAAATCTAATAAATCTTAACCAATATTGTGAAATATGATATCAAATGAATTCAAATTTATTAATGTTGTGAAATATTGGAAAAATCATAATTTAGGTAGTTGAAACAAATACTTCTAAGCTTATCCAATATCACTATTAAGCATAGCAGATATCTATGTCTCCACCATATGATCATTGAAAGCATCATTATCCTCCTTATCATTCATATTCCTAGTACCCCTTCTACCTGTAAGGGAATTCCAGTATGTCAATGCTTTGCCATAAGGAATTTTGTTTAGCTAATACAATGACACATAAATTCTCAAACAATTTTCTAAATTTTTGTCCAGCCTATTGTGGAGCTTAGATTTAACAAAATATAGTGCATTGAAAACCCTCTCATCTTCCATAGATACCAAAATTATTGTTTGACATAATTCATATAAACAAAGTATTCAATTTTAGTATCTTTTAAGACACTACTTGGATACAATTTTTGCCACAAATATGCAATGGAACCAGTCTCATGGATGTTAATAAAAAGTGACGTTTGCTCAACCATTGTTCCTCCAAAATGCGATGACTATTGTTTTAAAAGATCTTTGTTGAGTATACCTTTGATTATTTCAACACCATTGACTTCCACACTTTTACTAAAATGCTTAATAAGTATGAGCATATATTTAATAAACAACTCGTGCAAAATTGTATTCAATACAAGGACCCCAAAACATGGGGTTAACCACACCCATGGCCTTAAGAAACTCATCTCTTTGAAACCGTTCTCTTATATCACTTGTTAATGATTCTGCTATTTTTAACAAATTTGTCTTAGTTTTGTGTAAAACAACTTCAAATCTATTGTGTGTTACAGGAACTTGTTCAACATCATCTGCAAATATATTTGAATGCCTTTCAAAAAAACAAAGAGGTATCATATTTCCATGAACATTAATATAAATATGATCATTGATGTCAAACTTCAAAAAAAATTTTGGATCGTTGATGTAACATTGGAAGAATACCACATATTGTTAAAAGGGTTTCGAAGTCAATCAAACAGAACAACAAATATTTTTCCTTATCAACTGACCTATGATTTGCATACATAAACCTTGTTAATGATTGATATTCTATATAAACTCTGTGTGCAAGTTGATACAATGAAATCCACCATGTATCCACATATTTTAACAATTATTTTCCTTCTATAACTCCTAGTGCAAACTATTGAAACTCTGCAAACCTTTTTGGACTGCAAAAAAAAAAGAATTTATTTCACGAATTAGGTCTTCCACTTTCACAACATTTTCAAAAGAGCTCATAATTTATATGCAATTTTCACTCTATGATCCATGCAATGAATGGGTATCATATATAGGGCAACTGAGGTTTGGAGACGAACACAAAGACCATTCCTGTGCCCTTGCATTATAGTAGCACCATCAACTCCAATGCGTAAAAAAATTGTGGCTATGTCTATATCATTCATTCTTGCAATATCCTTTAAACTACTCACAAAAATATTATAGATGTTTTCTGCATTTTAATTTTCCACCATATTATGTAATCCTAGAAAACTAGGTTACCTTACATGATTTTGAAATGTGTACATATACATACGAATCTAGGATGTGTTATCCATAGTTGTCATATCATCAATAAAAAGTGATATGAATCTGGTAAGTTTTACTTTCTCCCTTAGGTCCTCCTTCTCAACTAATGATAGACATTTTGCCATTTTCCAACTACTTCGATTTGACCAATGGGAACTAGGAATGTTTTGCACATCATCTAGTTGAAACAAGTGCTTATAATCAATAAAATCGGATATGGGTCTACCCTTTTTGAGAATATTGAAGAACACAAGCTTATACAGGGAGGGGGGGTGAACACTATAAGACCACTTTTTACTTTTCTTTCTCAATAAATATTATGCAATGTATCAATAGCAATATCAACAACAGTAATCAAAGGAATGCACAAATCACCACACACAATAGAGACACCAATTTAACGTGGTTCACCCAATGTGGGCTACTCCATGGAGAAAATATTTCACTAAATTTTTCTCAACAAATCTCTTGGGAAACCTTTCCTTATTACAATGTTTATGGAACTCTGTCCAAAGGAGACACCAATCCCTTAATCAAGTTTGTGGATCTCTAACCATAGGAGAACTCCTCCTCTGCTCTGGTTGGTGATCTTCTAGAATAACTGTTTCCTCCACTGCACTGAATTATGGATATCTATCCACTGAAGACTCCTATCATCACTCAAAAGACCTATCCTCACTACCCTGGCTAATGGATCTCTATCCACTAGAGACTGTCGTCCTCTATACTCTATCACCTCCAAAGCTAGCTCTTAGCTCTATCTCAAATCTACACTAAACATGGTCCTTCGGTCTAGCACAAATATGCTCAATATTTTTCCTCTGATATACACTAAACATAGTCCTTGGGTCTAGCACAAATCTATCCTCAATATCTATCCTCAAATCTACACTAAACACAATCCTTCGGTCTAGCACAAATCTTCTCAATATTTGTTTCTAATCTGGCATAAACCTGTCCTCAAATATGTACCAAATTTTATCCTCAAATATGACTTCAAGCCTTAACACAAAGCTTGAATCAATCACAAATCAACTCTACTATATTTGAACCAAACCTTAACTCAAGGTTTGAATAAATCAATAAATCAACTCTGCTCTCAAGTCTTCTCAAAGAATTATCTCAAATATGCCTTGTAAGCTTCCACAAAAGCTCACACTAATCTGTCCATAAGTCCTCTCTAGAACTTGTACAATCTACTCAACAAGTCTTCACCAAGACTTATTTCAATTCTACTCAACAAGTTCTCACCAGAACTTGTCCATTCTCACAGAAACATATAGCGAACTGTTAGAGACTCAATATGCTCCATACTTACAACAATGCTCAATCACTTTCAATATCTTTCTCAAATCAAATTAGAATATAGAACAATTTGTTTCACAAAACTTGAACTATCACTTCAACACTTCCACTTGACTAGGCTCAGTCAACTTAACTCAATCACTCACTCAATAAAATATTCCTTGCTTAGAAACCCTAGTCCAAGTATATGAACACTCATTCACTTATTTACAACAATGATTATCAAACAATCTCACATAACAATGATACTAATGATCTTGCACAAACCCTAGTTCAGAATAGTTCACAACTTCACATAACAATGATACTCATGTTCTTTCACAAACCCTAGTTCAAGCATATGAAAGCTTACTCAATATTTCCAACAATGCTTATCAAACAAGGTTTCTAGTATCAAATTTCATTCTAGAAAACAAAACTCAACAATCCAACTCAAAAATGCTTATCAAACAATCATTTTCTCTCTAATTTAGCATTCACAATATCCAACAATCACTCACAAGGAAGATGTGCCCATACCTTTTGTTTGATGAAGAATTGTCCTTATAAACCTGTCTCAATTATAACCACTCTCTTTGTCAATCACAAAGGTTAGATGTCACAAATACATCTTATCACTCCCTCTAGATCTTAATGCATTAAAAGAAAAATAATCACCACTTCAAAATATCCCAAAGCATTGACAAATTATTTTTATCTCCTTTTTATAAAGCAAGATCAAAGTAAAATTCCTTTTTCACCTTTTAACTCCACTTTCTAATTCATTTCCAAGGCATCAAAGAATTAAAATAAACTATTTTAATTCTTATATCTCCCTACTTCAAACACTACCCTCTTAATAATATTTATGCCTCAAAATACCCTTTATTATAACATAGGCCTTGCAAAAATTAAATTAATTTTTCATACCTTAGAACTTGCACCAAAACGTTTGCACACCACACAAACTGCCTCCGTACGAATTAAAACCCGAAACCTCATTGCCTGCGCTACGCCCTAGAGAACACTAGGATTGCCACCTGGGCTACACACCCGATTGAGACCAAGGGCACACGATGTCCATTTTACCCTTGTCTTCCATGCCAAACACGTCAAATGCAAAACTTTCCTTTCTTCCTTGCAAAACGTGATCGTGCGACTTGAACCCACAACCTAGCCTCCACAAATTCTTATGGTTTCCTTGCCTACAGTCTACACTACCCAACGCATCGTGTAGGGTTTTCGTGCCCACTTTGATTTCAACACTCACTCCTCTATCATTTCTGAATCGCATGAAGTTTCCTCCCTTGAAGCGCTCGCACGAATTATATTTTGCTCAACTCAAAATTTGAATACATTGGATAACCTTGGGGAAATAATTTACCCCCTCTTTATATGCAATATGATAAATGTGAAGACGTTGGCCCTTATTCGATTTGCCACCATCTATCAAAAAGAACTTTGGCACCAAGAATAATTTGAATTAAAATTTTAACCAAAAGGTTAAAATATTTTAATTAAAATTATTTAACCTTTTCCTCCTTTAATATTATTAAAACTTGCTCACTTGCTCTTTTCAAGGAGAATGCTTTGCATTTCAAAAATAATAATTTAATTATAATTATTTTAAATTCATAATGAATTTAAATATTATAATTAAATATTTAAATGTCCTTTGGGCCTTTTTAAATATAATCTTCCTTAGATTTTTAGGAAAACCTTTTGCCATTTTCACCTTAGAAAAATAACCTTATTATTTTCTTTCAACCACCATGGAACGAAGATATTTTTTCAACCTTTTCTTTTGCAAAAATATTATATTATTGCTATCCTTCTTGCTTCTCTTTTTGTTGCTTCGACCATATAATATTTGAATTAAATATTATATCCTTGCCTCTTAGAAGATCAACCATGAACCATTTTCTTAACATTCCTTTGACATCAATGACAATAAATTTTTCTCATATTTCCAACAAATACTATATACAAAAACAAATTGTAAACTTTTTGAAGCTAAAGTGGTCTTATGAATTTTATGGAATTGGGCTTCAATCGTTCCACATTTCTCAACAAGATATTGTTGTTGCTTTAAGTGATTGCCATATTCTATTGCATATTTGATATGCATACATTATGATGCATCCTTCCACCTAACTTCTTTATTAATTTTACCATCACTTCCTATAACTTTTACATAAGCTTTGCCAACATGTTTTTCTATTGTATCTATCTTATTTTGTAGCCTATGATCCTTACCTAGTTTCCAACTACAAATTTTGCATCTACATTCTTTTTGATCGACTTGGTTGTCCTTGGTCAGGACAGGCTTTATCCAGGGATTTTTTTTGCCTATTCATTCTTAAATGCCTTTCCAATAGCCCAATTAGATACCTTTCTCTTTTTATTATTTTTGCTTGAATATTCAAAAGAAGTTTGTAATGTATTTAATTTATGCTTTCATTTTCAACTAACATGTCATTTTGAGGAATATCTTCAACTATTTTCTGGATGTCATTGTTAAAAGAGTTTTCATTAGAAGGCATATCTTCAGGAGGAGGCATATCATGGTCAATAGGGTATTCTGCATAGTAGCATACAATAATATTCTTTATCATTTTTAGATTTAACAAAAAAACTTACAAATATAAATATGATTCATATCATCATGTAATATGGACAGAGGCACATACTATGAATTAACTATTTGAGGAAGAAAATATTATTTAAAATAATCATGGAATATACAACTAATTGTTTAGTAGTCAAAAATCATTTGTACCTTGAATTTGCATAGATGTCGATGGCTCGTTGGATTTGGACATATGGCTAAAATAATTTAGGATACTCTTTTCAATAGAAGATTTGGCCCCCTTCTTTGCAATTTGCATTTCCAATAGGTGACATTTTACTCGTAAAGTATATTTTTCAATTTAAAAAAGTAATAAAATTTTGAAGAGATCTTACTTATGTGAGGGCTCAAGATAATATAGTAATTAAAATATTGGTTGGTAGAAAATACATACCTGTTTCCAAACATTCTTTATTGTGATTTTTCAGTGTATGCCACTACTTTGTTTTCTAGAGATAACACTTGTAACTAATAAGAGCATAAAACTAATCAATATACAAATTCAAATCAATGTAAGAAAAAAACTTGTGTATGCGAAATATATAATTACAGATACAAATGTGAAAAATATAAGATTCTAGTACAAAATGGACAAGAAATAGAGAATTACAATATCTTTAGAGAAATAGAGCATCACAATATCCTTAGAGAACCAAAGCATTTACCTATTTATAATCTTATAACAAAAAAATAGATCTCAATAGAAACAAAGAATCAAAGAGTTTTAACAGAAAGAGAGAAAATAGGGGAAAACATGGAGAACAGGGAAAAATAGAGAATACCATGGAAAATAGAGTTTTGTGTTATTTTCAATCAATGATAAAAAAATATCAAAAGAAAAACCCGCAATTAGATGATAGAAAAATAGATCTTATTACTACAACTGATTCAACTCATATTCTCTAAACAAATAAAAAATATAGGATCGCAGATTCATAATATCTTAAGAGAAATAGAGTACCTAGTGCAAAAAAAGGTTCATAGGTAAATTTGAGTGGAAAAGAGGTTTGATGGTTGGTCCGGGTGAAAAAGAGATATGGTAGTCGGTCCAGGTGGAGAGAAGGTTCGATAGTTGGTCTGGTAGAGAACTAGATCTTGTAGTCGGTCCGGGTGTAGAACAATATCTAGATGTCGGTTCGAGTGAAGAACATGATCCAAATGTTGGTCTGGTAGCAAAAAATGGTTCGGATGCTAGTTCAGGGTCAAAAAATGGTTTGAATGTTGATCCGGGTATAGAACAGAGTTCAGATGTCATTCTAGGTATAGAACTGGGTTCAGCTATAATCGTGAGTGCATAAAAGGGTCTGATATCAGTTTGGGTATAGAACAATGTTTGAATGTCGATCTGGGTATATAATTGGATCCGACTATCATTCCATGTGCAACAAAGGGTTCGAGTGGAAAACAAGAACTAGATATGTCTGGGTGCAGCTATGGGTTTGATTTCAATTCGAGTAGAGTTTTGATCCAAATCGACTGGTTTTTGCACACGACTAAAGTTCAATGGAATTATGCAACAGATCAAATGTTTCAGTTCATATTTTTACTTGGAAGGTTTTACTTTTCATTGCGGTTGCTCAATTTTCTAATAGTTTGAATGTTTTAAATAAAAAAGTATCATTGATGTGTTAATTATATATAGTGGTATAGTTGGAAAATTTGGTAGGATACGTTTAAAATGTTAAAAATTTAAGGTAAAAATGGTCCAGGATTTAGGCAGGTGTGTTTGAGAATATTTAAAAAAATATGTAATACTATTATCAATGCACGACAAACCAACATCTAAAAATTTTGGATGAATTGGTTGACGTCCAAGGTCCCCCAAAATCATCAATTTGCATTTTCAAAAATACTAATGTTTGCCCAATTTGTGAATATTCATCACTGTGCATAACCCTGACCAAGGGAGTCATCAGGTAAATGATTGTGTTGCTTCAATAAGTAGATGATTGAGGCCTTCACCAAAACCTCAACTTATTATTTTGAGTTTGTCCCATTGGGCATGCTAGAAGAACTGTTGGGGACTAGAAATGGTCCTTACGCTCTAGGAGTTGCGACCTCCCACAATGCATTTCTTGTCAAATGCATCTGATGTCCGCACCTCACTTGGAGCACCAATTTCAGAAGTTTGGGGAGTGTGGAACATGGTTCCTTTAGACGATCTTTAATATTTTTACCAAGGTTGACTCCTTGTTTGAGTGTGAACTTTAACGCTTCGTTGAGTTCCTAAGATAGCATAATCTAATAGGGTATTTACCAAGGAAAAGGATTAGAGAGAAAAATGGTAAATAACTAAAATCAAAAGAAACAAATTTAATCTAAATGACCTAGCTAGCCTAAGCTAAGGATGGAAATGCACCAAATGTCTAAAACTCTGTACACCATGATGGGCTGATAAAAACATACATCATAGCTGACAACACATAAGGAACAATATTTTTCTAATCACACAGTAATCCAAACACCCATATAAGAACTAGGACATAAAAGTAGTCATAACTTCTCATATATATGAATTTAAAATTACATACATGCCAAAGAAAGAGGCTCAAAACTAATCAGCTAAAATAATATAAGGCTTGATATAGGTCATGATACAAAAGATAATGAAGGAAAATACCATATGAATTTAGATAATAGGTATGCTTATGGCTAGATTTTGATCCTTTACAATGAAGAAAAAATAGTTATTTATAAGAATAATTGGGGAAGGCTTCCTTCTAACATTTTTGTAGGAATTCAAAATTAACTTGACTAGTTGATATCAACAATGAATTATCCTTGAGACCTTGGGGATCTATAGCCCATGATTAGACCTTTGGGATCCTTCATCATAAATGCCTTATATTTGGTTTTGCCCCTTGAAATTTTTGTCGTGTCATCACTTTAAATGCTCTAGTTGTCGCTTGGAGAACCTTGTCTAGTTGTGGGATACCAGGATCAAACCAGATTATCATCCATTCCCTTATGTCCAGTCACTATGGGTTTGTTCAATGATTCCAATGGTAACCAACACTTGGTCCCCTTTGTGTTCCTAACATGTTCCTCTGACGAAGACCATGTTTGTGTGTTTCCTTTGGAGTTGCAGTTGCCACCTTTTGCATTTATTTTTTTTCTACTCCTTGATACTCCTCTTCTACCATGAATATAAGGGAATCCTAAGGAGAGCCAACAATCTTGAAATTTTAGGGAAGATATTACAACTAATTACATTTTGAGATGCTTTGTTCTTCCTTGTACTCTAGGCATTAAGTTCCTCTTGGGAGAGAGAAGGGGCTTGCCTTGTCACCTCCATACTCAGCCACCTCAGATATTTCTCCTCGTATGAGAAATGGACCTTAGTCACCTAGATTCAATGGTGGTGCCCACCTGTAATTGCATCATGGATTAGGGGATGCCCTTAGACATGGAAAGGGGCCAAAACCATGAAATTTTCTCTTCAGGGAGAAGAAAAGGCCATTGGTGTTGGATGAAGCAAGTTCCTTTTTAAGGTGGGTCCTCTTTAGCCATCACCAAAATGGCTTAGAAATTCCAAGTACTAATAGAACTTGCTTAAGCCACCACTAGAAAGACTTTTGAATCCTTGCTTAGATTTGGTTCAATGGGTCAGCTATACTATGTAGCATGGGGAGCTTCAAGTTTAGCATTAGTCAATGGGGATATTTCCTCCTTGGTTGTACCTTGGATGGTTTTTTGGCTTCAGTTGCTTTGTGAATAGCATGATATTTGGGCTCCTTCATTTTAGCTTTAGTTTGGCACTCTGATAAAAATTTCTTGGTTACCCATTTTTCATCAATCAATTTCCTTGTGACTAAGAAGTAATTAGGTCTAGGCCATATTTGATTTTAGATAATGTATATTGTATCCAAGAATATGTAATTATAAGGAGATCAATCTAGTTTACAATAGATATATATTCTTACAAAACATGTAAACTAAAAATTGTAAGACTTGCATAGTGGACAAAATGGAAAATAGAAGTAATGTGTTGTTGGAAATACCTCTTGCACCATCTTTAATTTACCAAAAAAGAAGCGATACTTTTTTATTCAATTATAAAACTTCTTTTGAAATCTAATTAAGAACCATTTTCATAGGTTCTTAGGTAAAACATGATAAGAAAAAGTAATATCGAGATATCAATTAACCTCTTCATACATGATTTATTTCCAAGCACGTAGGATAGAAGGAGGGCAAGCTCTATCCGATAGTAGAAGAAACTTAGTTTTATACAAGAATATTTTTGCACTCAAGGCCTAACATAAATGTCTAGAATTTGCTTACCATATTAAATACTTCTTGATCATTTGAAAAAAAAAAGAGATATTAGCAAACTATTAGTTGATGATATAGTCTCATGGAGGAAAACACCACCTATAATTAATTCATTATGGTTAGCACTTTCAAATAAATATCCCAGGAGATATGTAGAGAGTAATAGAGAAAATAAACAAGTGGTAGCCTAGGCAAATTACCTTTAAAGAGGAAAGAATTATGTTAGGACTTTCCTAATCACTATCTTTGTAGAAGCATTTGAAAACATAGAAATTTAATTGATGCATTTAAGACTAAAACCCATCCATTCTATCATTTTTTGGAAGAAGGACCATTTAACATAATCAAATGCTTTATCCTAATCCAACTTAGCAAAGCAAATGCCTTAAGTTTATTGGCTTTCCCATTCAAGAGCTTCCCATGAATTAGGTTTTCTAAAGTGAATAGGCCATTTAGGAAACCTATTTATTTTATCCTTATAATTTGTTAAGCACCTATCCAATACCCTTGTTTATTACTTTAACAATTATTTTGTAAAATATATTTGACAAAGAAATGTGTCTTTATAATCCAGCATGTTATGTACTATTTCATTTCAAAATCAAGTTAATTTTCCCTTTTTTATAATCTTTCCAAAGAGTCCTTTTTGAGCTTGTTTAAAATATCATATAAAATTCATTACCTATCATAGACTACCTTTTTTGAAAAAATCCATAAGGAAAAAAACCATCCAAAGGGGACTTTTAAGGTGGTTCTTAAAATGATATACTTTAATCTTACTATATTTTAGTACAATCATCAGTTTTGTGTAGTATACAAAATAATAATGAGACCATTAACTAAACATTATAAATCGTTTATAGGCTACTAATGATACCATATATAATAGTAAGGTAATATTCCTAAAATATGATAATGAGGGATCATACAATTACTTTAGAAATATTTAATTTCAAATAACCATCTCAATTGTGCTTATGTCAAATACAAATTGAACCTTTATCCTTGTATTGGATCCATTACACTTTATACGAGGTATGGGTACCTCTCCCCTTAATTACATTCAAATCTATAAGATTATGTTTCCTTATCACAACTTGAGATGAGCAATTTAGAAGTAGAATCTTTGCCTAGATTGAGTCTGATTCTAGAAAGTCGTGCTCTCTTCCATGTCTATCCTATGCAAAATTTTCTAAAATCTTTGATAAATACCAAATCATAATTGAATAATTACGTTCTACTAGTTTATCCATCCATGAAATCCATTGGATCTTAGCACTTAATTCCAAATTAAGGATAAATAAGATAAGTAGTTTTGGAATTCACACCTATTTCCATAAATGAATAGAAGTAATCAATATACTAAAATCTTATATAAAAACCATAGAAAAGGATGAAAAGAAAAAAAAGAGACACAAAATTGGTGCATGCCCTTAAGCATTATAAATAACCACTATATTATATGTAAACAAGGATCACAACACTGATAAAATGGATGGAGTAGCTTGGGATGTATATATACCAGTACTTAAAACCCCAATATATAATCAAGTTAACAAAAGCTAACATAACAAGTGAGATTTAGGTTAATTATAAAATATAAAATGGGTTTAACCATAACAAGGTTAATTATGACCCATAGGACTTACATTAAAATAAATAATAAAATACATAAATAAACATTTAAATACATTTAACAATGATTTCACATAGGTCTATAAAGACTATATCATATAATGTCAGTCTTGGACATAAGTTGGATTACACTTTCAATAATTAGGCATATACAAAAGAGAAATACAAAGTTTATACTTGATAAGTTGTAGTTTATAACTATAGAAAAGAAGATCCACATGCTGTGGTCTACCGAAAATAATGCCACTTGCATTATCGGTGATGTGACCCGGGTTCAACCCCCACGACATATATGTATATGCATAAGAAGTATTTACTCAATAAAAAAAACTATAGAAAAGAAGGAAGAGAATCAAATATAGGTTGGGAAATAACATGAGAAATTAGCTTACTATCATGAGACAAGAGAACAACCGAAGTTAAAAATAGGAGATAGTTAAGTAGAGAAGTAGAAATGATTTAATTTATTGAGGTTACATATCTTTTGCTTAGAATTTTTTCCAAGTAAATAATTAGTCCTTTTCATTCTAAAGGGATTGGGTCCAATACTTTTAAGTTATTTTTATATGAAACACATGATTTGATCTCCTTGATGATAATGGGGTTATTTCTATTCCAACCACAGTCCTCCCTATTCTCAACAATTTTAAAATTCCCCAAAAAATAATTAGTATTAGATAAGTGTTTTGCCATGTAATCCCATAATGCACTATTGTCTTATTCCTCACTTGATGCATAAATAGAAGCTAAAATGTAAGTTTTTTTTTTTTAAATTCCACTAAACTATAGTTCATATTAGATTTCCCTCAAAGAGTATGAGACTTACCTAATAAGTTTTTATCCAACCAAAATTTTTTTATCAAAGAATGGTGTACATAAACTTTGATCCTCCTTTTGAGTTTCAAAATTTTACTGTTAGGTAGGGAGTGCATCACTTAAGAGAACTATTAGCTTTTGATGTAGTATGCAATGGGAGATAGCAATCACAAGATGCAGAATAATATGAAAGAAAGTAAATCTACGAGATGACTGAAATATGCTATAAATAGAAATGATAGAAATGAATACAATGTAGCTATGGAGGAAATGGACACTCCATGAACAAAGCTATTGGACTACATTGCACCCATCACCAATATATGGTGATCTACACAACACTATGCTACTACCTATGAATATGCTACGAGCTTGTTATAAGCTTGTTACAATGAGGCCCTTTTTATATAGGAAGATAGGTTCCTTGGCCAACACTCTACCTAGCTGTACAAGGGACACCTTGCACATATACAACTTGCACATTGACACTTGTGCATTTATTACATTGCATGAAGTAACTAGATAACTTCCCCCTAAAGTAATCTAATGTCCTAAGTATGTACCTAGGAAGGTACATTTACATGACCCAAATGATGTAATATACTCTATCTCTAACAACCCCTTGTATTACATTATTTGGGTATTGAAGACTTTAGTCTTCAATGTGGATCTTCTTCCATTGGATAGTGGAATTTGTATTCTCCTTCATTGCTTACTGTGATCAGGTTCAGCAGGTAATTTGTGTCTTCATATGATGCAAAGTAAGTTGTAGCTGAAGGTTCTTCTACATTTTGTATGTGTTCAATTGGTTCAGTCTTCATGATGCCATGTTTCTTTCTAGCATGTATTTTCTTCCTTTTCCTCCTCCTATGATTTTGCATTGGTGCTGGTGGAATTTCTGCTTCATGACAAGTTAGTCTATCATCACAATAATATTGTTCTTTATTGCTAGCTTGTTTCTTGTGTTGAGTAAGTACAAACACAATTAATGATAGATAAACCATCAGACACTCTTCTAGTGAGAATATAACCAATATTTGTGAGTTCCACCATGTTGTGAAGAGGATTTCATGAAGATAACCAATCAATATTGTAAAGTTACCTTCTTTGGCTTATTTAAGAAACAAGGAGAATTTCTCTTTATCGCTAGTGGATAGATACTTGTATCCTTCTAGAGTATCTATTAAGTTTTGAGAGTATAATTCTACTTCATGGAATAGTTCTTCATTATTGAAATCTTTTCTCAAAATTTCATCCATGATAGATCTTTGAAATAGTGATTCTTGCTACTCCTTATAATTGAATTTGATAGAATCTTAGTAGTCTACCTTATAACTCCCTATATTAGGATATATGATCCCTAATTGAAGTATATAAGCTTGATTTGATAAAACCTTTATTAATCCTTAGGTTTGTAGACTTCCTTATGTCTCCCTAGTAATGAGAGTATATATATACCTAATGGAATTTTAGGTTTTGTAGAAAGCTTATATCTTCCCAATGGATTTAGAACTTGATAATCTTTGGTAGATGCTATTATTATCAAGTTTTGTAGAATGCCTTATGACTCCCTAGTGATTTTGGAATATGATATAGTGCTTTTGTAAAATGTAGTTCAATTTTGGGTTGATTTTGTAAAGTTTTGTAAATATCAAAATCAACTTTTCTAACACCTTATTACTCCTATTGAACTAAGCACTTTTCCAATTTTGAAGAGGTTTTAATGTTGGATTTCTTTTGTCCCTTTTTGTGAAATTTTGAGACAAGAATATTATAAATTTCCAACCTTAGAAAAAACCTTAATAACCTCTTTTAATATCCCTTAGGATTTGATTTTAGTGTTTCTAATTTTCAATAACCTAATTTGGTGTTGTAACCCTTATAACTCCCAAATATAGAAAATTAGAACACAATAATATTTGCAAATATTATTAATTTGATTTTTCCAGTAGAAACCCTTATTACTCCAATATTTAATATTGCAAATATTTAATTAATTTGATATCTTAATTCCCTTTTAATTTTTGCTTTCAATACGTTTGATTTCTCTAAGTTTCAACCTTAGTATATAATCCTTATAACTCCCAAGAATGAAATCAAACTATAATGGGAATTATTCCTTACCTTGCAACGTTGATGTCCACAATTTTTGATATAGTATTCGAGCATGAATAATAGTAGTGCCAATGTATTTTTCCTTGGATGCTTCAACCAATGGATAGCCTTGGATTTCTCTTGGTTTTGGAGCTTGAAGAATGGCGCCCAAATTCTATGAATTTTTGGCTCCTTTTGACTAGAGCTTTAAATGCTCTTTCACTTTCCTCCATGCTACAATTCAGCCCTATGTGAAGTGCTTTGAATGGATATGTGCACTTCAAACTCCCTTGGTCATTGAACCCTTTAAATGGAGCAAGAATATTTGCAAATATGATAAGTGGCATGGCAGTTACACTTCATAGGTGCTTGAGGAGTAGATGGGAGTTACTAAGCACTTGTCTTGCTCCTGTATGTAACGTATGAGATGTTACAGTCTTCTTGGTGAGTGCTTGACTTCCTCTTCCAAGATGGGTGCTCCTAGAATCTTCCAACTTTGGACAAGTGGTACTCATATGAATGTAACCTCTTCTTTATTCTTTGTAACTTCCCTTGGCTGAGCGCTTGAAGTAATCCTTTGTTTCTTGGATGTTATGAATGAAGATGGCACCTTAGGAGGTTTGTGCCAAGTGGCACTTTACATGTAACTCTTTGTTATAATGCTCCAAGATGAATGATATACCTCCTATTCCCTTTTGTATGCTTATTCTTTTGCTTGCTACGTTTCTTGGAGAGCAAGCAACTTCTTTCTTTTGTAGGTGCTTCGATGAGGACGTTGGATGGCGCTAGCTGTGATGTCCCTGGATTCTATGGAGCTTCCAATGGTGGTTTTGTAGCTGATCTTGGTGCTCCTATTGGTGGACATTTTTCTCCAAGCTTGAAACCTTGGATTTAGCACCTATTCTTTATACCTTCAACGTGCTGATTTTGTCCTCCTTTCCACATTGGTTTTGATGCCTTCTTTTCTCCCTTTTTGAACCTATTATGTATTTCCTTATTTGTAGATAATATTGCTCTCAAATATGACGTTGTTCTTTCCTTGTGTTGTCCCTTGAAGGCTTGCAGGTTCAACTATCCAGAATGGAGAAGATGTGAGCCTTTTGAGAGGCTCCTTTGCTACGCTCAGAGTGTGCTAGTGTCCAACTATTTTAACCTTGTATAATGTGCCTTTGTGGCACCTCAAACTCTACCTTATCACCTACATAAAACAACTTAGAATGGTGCAACAATATGTAATAATTTTGGGATATAAAAACACCCCTTTTGCACCTTTTTGCACTCCTGATTTTTTGATTTTATGGCAGATTTTTGGAGATGTTCTTCTGAATATGCAACTCTCCTTTTTTGTTGGTTTTATGAACCCAACTTATAACCACTTTTGTAGATGCAATATAGCACTTATAGTGCTTTGAATATGAGACTCACCAAGTCTCGATTTGAGGCAATCCTTGCTGATTTTTTGTGGCTATTTTCTTCTCCAAAACTTGGAGGATTGAGCTGATTTTGGTGGCTTCCTTTGGCCACTAAAAGTTGCATATTTTGGTGCACTAATGGTGTCTTTAGACACTTGATGCTAATATGATTTTGTGCCCTTCTCAAGAACACAAACACTAAGCTTTTTGAGAGTAATATAGTAGTGCAAATGAACCCACTAATATTTCACTTTTAATGCACTAACAATCTCACCTTATCACTCCAATAAACTCTCAAAATAACTTATAAGTGCACTTAATCAATTTACTGCAACTAATCAAGAATAATCTGAAATGAATCTTCAAGAATTATTCTACAATTTCACTACAAACAAAGTTGTAGGAACTAGTCTTCTTTTTCTTTCCAAAGTAGATATTTGGTAGTTGATAGATAGTTGTAATTTTGTAATCTAATCAACTCCAAAGCTAATGTGCAAATGAACCTTAAAAGGAAATTTTCCCTTTTTGCACTTTTGAAGACTGTAATTCAATTTTCCTCTTTTGCAACTCTAATCCAATATAAGGTGCTTTAACAAATCTGATAAGTAATCCAATTAATGAATCTACTTGCACCAATAGTTGCTTACCTTTTTTGAAAGCTTTTGTAGCTCTTTTGTAGCTTTTGTAGAGGATGTAGATCTTGGTGTCTAAGATCACCAAGTTGCTGCTTTGAGTAGGATCTCATTGCTCAGTTTCTTCTTCACCAAAAAGTGGTCTCGAACTTTCTTTTACGAGCCTAGGTTTTGGTGATTTGATCCTTCAAGAAATCTTCTCCTTTTGTTGTAGATTTGGAGAAGTCTTTGTCTCTAAAATGGTGCCTTCTTGCTGTGAGAGGTAATCTTCAAATATCTCAAATTTGGTAGGCTTCTCCTATCTTCAAGTCTTCTTGTCGAATTCTGACTTCAAGCAGGATCTTCTTCTCAAGATTCTGAATATCTTGAGGTCTTCTGAATCTTCTTCTAATATTTGGCACTCCTTGCCAAATTATTCTTCTTATTTTGGGCTTGTTGTCAGATGGTGATAATTGTCCCAAATCTTTCACTATATTCTGTAGTGAATTTCTCCAATGAGTTCTCCTCGAAACTCCTTTGATGATTTCTTCAGTAAGGCTCTCCAAGCCTTTTACTGGATGCTCATTGAGACCTCTCCAAGGTCTTTGATCTTGCAGCTTCTTCTAGTCTTCCTTGAGACCTTTTCTTCAACCTTCTACTTCTAGAAGTGTTGGTGGTGAGATCTTCTTCTGGATCTCTGATTTTGCTACTTTTAGATTTGAGTAGGACTCTCCTAGTCCTTCTTTCTTCCAAGAATGGAAGTTTCTTCAATGAGATCTTCTCCTGATCTCTTTACCTTCAATTTTGCTTCAGGTGCTGGATTGATTCTGAAGAAGATACTCTTCCTAAATTTCTTGTAGGAAGTTTCCCAACTCACTGAATCTCCTTTCCCTACAACAAAGTATTAGTACTAAAATCTGAATCTACTTCTAAATCAGATACTCTCTTCTAGAGTCTTCTTCAGGATCAAGGCTTCTATGGCCTTTTCTTTAGTATCAAGGCTTCTGTGGTTTTTTTTCTTGGATCAAGGCTTCTATGCTTTTCTTTTCTTTTCTTCTGGATCAAGGCTTCTATGGCCTTTTCTTCTTCTATGAAGTTCTCAATCTAGCAATGGAGATCTCTAGTCTCCTAAATTCACCATGACTCTTCTCTAGGAGTCTTCTTCCATAGTATTCTCTTCTTGCACAAGGAACTAATATCTACACTATGAAGGCACATCGACCTTCGGGTAACGAAGTTGAAATCTCCTAGATTTCTATTGTAGGAGGTGTCCCAATCATCTGAGAATTAATTTTTTACAACAAAAGAAACTTTGGGCAATAGTTAACAAATTCCAGATATCTTGAATGATCTTCACTAGTTGATTTGTCAATCTAGTGGATTGAATGTTGAGTCCTAGTCTTCACGAGTTTTTCCTACAACTCTGTGGAAAGACTCTAGCCAAATGTAATCTTAGTATTTCTGGAACTGATATTTCTTTCAGTCCTCACTTGTGGCTCTCCCTAATTCTACCACCTAGACTCTTCTGAGATTTTTTGATAGTGGTTGGTCCAAAGGTGCATCAGGTTGACAAAAAACTCAGGCTTAATGATAATGGTGGTTTTCCTATCGATCTACTATGGCTAGATCTATCATGGCTCTGATACCACTATTAGATTTTGATGCAGTATGCAATGGGAGATAGCAATCACAAGATGCAAAATAATATGAAAGAAAGTAAATCTATGAGATGACTGAAATATGCTATAAATAGAAATGATGAAAATGAATACAATGTAGCTATGGAGGAAATGGACACTCCATGAATAAAGCTACTAGACTACATTGCACCCATCACCAATATATGGTGATCTACACAACACTATGCTACTACCTACGAATATGCTATGAGCTTGTTATAAGCTTGTTACAATGAGGCCCTTTTTATATAGGAAGATAGGTTCCTTGGCCAACACTCTACCTAGCTGTACAAGGGACACCTTGCACATATACAACTTGCACATTGACACTTGTGCATTTATTACATTGCATGAAGTAACTAGATAACTTCCCCCTAAAGTAATCTAATGTCCTAAGTATGTACCTAGGAAGGTACATTTACATGACCCAAATGATGTAATATACTCTATCTCTAAAAAGAACCCATGACAAAGAGTTTTATTATGATAGTAGCCTAGACACATTGATGAGGGGGATATTATCTAGTTTATAAATAGGGATTTCATCTAAGAAATTAATATTCATTTAATATCCACACCACCATCATGTTGTTTGAAAAAAATGACAAATGTTTATCCTTATCTATAAGAACAATTTGCTCCAAATGAACTCCTCAATATTTTACCTTTTGAAGAATGATTATATTAGGTTGTAAATGAGGTAACACTTCCTTAAGCTTATACCTTCTCTAGGTGTCACATTACAAAATTTTCTCAAAGGAGGGGTTACTGGAGATTAAGGCAACTTAAGAGGAATTTCAAATTTTAACTTAGTTGATATTTAAAAATAATATGACTATTATGACTATTGTTAGTATTATTATTTAGGAATTTACCTCTAAAATTGGATTATTCATTTAAACCTTCTCTCTTGGGTCCCCTAATCATTGATATTTTCCAAAAAAGAAACCATGTCATTTCTAAAATTTTACAATAACCTATTAATCACCTCTAATTTCCCTTCTAAGTTGAAATGATTGGATTTTGTAGTAATTGGAAGTATGGCTTTGTTTGAATCAATATTAGTGATAAATATCTTTTGAGAGTTGGGACTTTTAATTTATCTATCTAGGGGAGGAAATGGTTGAGATATAGAATTGATCAAGGGGATCAATGTTTAATCCTCTAAAGTAGAATGACACAAGGATCAAAAATATTTAAACAAAATTCAATCGCTAGTGTATCTTGTGGTCTTTTGGATTATGGGATATTATAATATAATTTTTGAAATATGACATTGAAATAAAAATGTATAAATTAAGAATAATTTTAAATTATAGAGATTTGGTTGATTTAATATCCTACATCTTTATTTTTGGGGTAAAAATAAGTAACAGGAGGAATGTCGAAGGTCTGAGGAATCGAACTAGGGTTTCAGAGGCTAGGGTAGAGGCCTGGAGAACATTTTCGTGCAAAAAACACCATCAGAGAGGATCAATCCTTTTGGAGGGTCTTTCAATAGTAAGGATCACGACCAAGAATGGGGGACATAGGTACTTCGGTACCAGATCCTCCAAATCAAGGAATCTCATACCGAGATAAGCTATGTGGAACCCAAGATAGCTTCAATGACTGTCAAACACAAGCAAGGACAATCATAACCACCATGGGAAAGCGACAAAAGGAGGATTCTTTGCCTGGAAGGGTGAACGAATGTTTACCACAAGCAAAAGAAATACCAGTATTGGAAATAGTAGAGGATTGGATAGCTGAGGATATAGTTTATAAGACAAAACACAACCTGATAGGTAAATTTGTGGGTTTCAGACCATCCGTGCACTTCCTCCACACATGGATAAGGAAACAATGGCATCTGGAAGGAGAATACAAAATTCTAACTCTCCCAAATGGGTATTTTTCTATAGAGTTCACATCAATGGCAGATCGACAAAAAGTATTTGAGGGAGGGTCGTATCATCACGGGCCAACGAGACTATTCCTGCAACCATGGAAGATGGGATTCGACCCGAGGGTGGAACCGAATGTAGTACCAATATGGGTAAGATTATTTTCCCTTCCCCTTGAATTTTGGAAAGAGGAGGTACTCGAGGCAATAGGCAACTTACTCGGGCATTATCAAGGTAGATCAAGAGAAACAATTTTAGGAGGATCGACAATGTTTGCTAGGGTTTGCGTAGAAATGGATCTCAATAAACCTCTTCCAATAGAGATAGACCTAAAAATAGGGGATTTTGTTTAGCACCAACAACTAGATTATGAGGCTATTCCATTCAGATGTCGGGTGTGCCACGCTCATGGACATCTAGCTAGAATGTGCCCAATAGTTAAAGATCATCAATTTGGACAAGAGGGGACAAAAGCAAATATTAACATGGTGGGCCAATATCTTCAACAAAAGGTAAATCAGAAGGAAGGGAAAGGCCCAACAGACTCTGAGGGCTTCCAAAAAGTAATCAGAAGGTCAAACAAAAGAAATCAACATAGTAACCAGAGACAAGGAGAAAAAGTGGGAAGAACAAATAATAGATATGAGATATTCAAACAACTGGGAAGCTTGGAAACAGAAGGGGATTTTCAAATGGAAGGATTAGAGGAGGATACTCAACAAGTCACATCGATGGATCAGGAACAATACTCCAATCTAGTGTCAGGGAACAAGCAAGGAGTAGAACCAGACACAACCTCTCTCATGGAAGAGGAGATTCAACCTACGAGGGAGACCATAGGAGGGGAATCAGAGTAGGGGATAGTCTTAACTCAGGAAATAGAGATGAAAGAAGGAAATAAGAACAAAGACAACCCTACTTTAGGGATTCATCAAGTGGAGAAGAAACAAAAACCGAACCAATATGTAGGGAGGAAGTCAAACAAGGAAAATATGGAGGAACAAGGAAGAAATTTGAGCTAGAATGGATAGGTAAAATCGATGGCTGATTTTTTCTCTCCCCATTCTCAATGATTTTAATTACTTGGAATGTGAGGGGTTTAGGCAGCCACCCCAGACAAAAGGTAGTCAAAAATATTATCATGGATATGAGTCCAGATATAATTTTTTTACAGGAAACCAAAATGCAAGGAGAAGACTTACAAAAAATAAATAGGAGGATATGGCAAAAAGGAGAGATCCTTACTCAATCGACATAGGGGAAATCAGGTGGATTGGCCACTATGTGGAATCCCCAACTATTCCTAGCAATAGGGGGCCTCCATGAGAGGGGTGTTGATGGTTCAATTACAAAATAGGGAAAATGGGAAAAACTAGACTATAGTTAATTTCTATGGAGCACAGATAGTCAGATTATAGAGGGATCAATGGGCAACCATCCAAACTTTTAGAGACAACTACCCAAAGGACCAATGGATTGTGGGAGGAGACTTCAATGCAAATCTTAGAATAGAGGAACAACAAGGAGGTAGAGCCATGTTGGAGGAAAAGGATAGGTTATTTTCAGCAATAACATGTCAAATGAATCTAATAGATATCCCAACTATGGACAACTCCATGACTTGGAAAAATAGAAGAAAGGAAGGGGAGACAGTCAAATCTTGCTTGGATCATTTCTTCATGGGGGAGGAATTATTCCTGCATACCAAGCATCAAGCGAGGGTCATGGATAGGCTTTCTTCAGATCATTTTCTAGTAAGCCTTACCATAGAAGAAGATAATCATAAAGTTGTAGGAACTTTTAAATTTGAGCTATGGTGGCTGAAATATGAGGAGTTGGAGGACCACATAAAGGAATGGTGGGAATTAGGGAGACCAAGATTTGGGACAACCCAATTCAAACTCCACAAACAACTAAAATATGTGAGGACCCAACTAAAGGAGTGGAGTAAACACAAGAAGGAACTCACTAGAATCCAAAAGAATGAAATCAAGGATCAGAAGGAGAAGATTGCTCAAGAGATAAGACAAGGAACTATTACGGAAGATCTGTTGCAATGTGAGGCAGAAATTATTAGGAGAGAGGAAGCTTTGGAGGAACAAGAAGAGATCTATTGGAGGTAAAGAGCCAGAGTTACATGGTTAAAGGAGGGGGATCAAAACACAACTTTCTTTCATAAGACAACAACAACTAGAAGACAACATAATAGAATTATAGGTCTTACAGATATGATGGGTCAGGTAAAAACTAGTGGAAGTGAAATGAAAACTATAGCAAATCAATACTTCCATACTCTTTTCAGTAGCAAAAAAAATTTGAATGCAACATGGTAGGAGAAGATACTAGAGGTAATTCCATAATTAGTCAAACCTGAACACAATAAATTATTAATGGAGGAAATTTCTTTGGAAGAAACATCACAGATCATACAAAAAATGCAAACAAGAAAGACCCCAGGACCAGATGGATTCCCCATTGAATTTTATCAAAATTTTTAGGAAATTGTGGGCCAAGCAGTGGTGGAGGCACTAGAGGAAATCAGATAGAGTAAGCAAATGTTAAAAGCCTTGAATCATACTTTTATCACTTTAATTCCTAAGGGCCCACCTAGTGAGATAATTGAGAACTATAGGCCTATTTCACTATGTAATGTAGTATACAAGATATTAACAAAGCTTATGGCAGAGAGGTTAAAACCTTTTTTACCAAATCTGATTTCAAGTGAGCAAGGTGGTTTTGTTGAAGGTAGACAAATTCTAGATGGAATAGTAGTGGCCCAGGAGGTGATACACACAATGTCCAAGCAAAAGGACCCAGGTATGTTTATTAAATTAGATCTTTCTAAAGCTTATGATAGAGTAGACTAGTCCTTTATGCAAAGGATTTTAGAAAAAATGGGCTTTGCAGAGGAGTGGAGAGACTGGGTAAAATCCTGTACATAGACTACATCTTTCTCAGTTCTGGTAAATGGTAGTCCATCTCCCATGTTCATAGTAGGAAGGGGGTTGAGGCAAGGGGACCCTCTTTCCCCTTACCTTTTTATCCTTTATGCAGAGGGTCTAGGGAGACTATTAAAAAAAGGAGACAAGAGGGGAGGCTAAGGGGTCTAAAAATAAGTTCTCAGATTGAGATAAATCACCTCCAGTTTGTGGATGATACTGCTCTTATTAGTCAAGCCAATATCCTAGTAGCAAGAAACATAAAAGAATTTTTAGATGGGTATACTCAAGCTACTAGGCAAACTTTTAATGAAAAAAGTCTCAAATAGTTTTTTTCAATACAACGAAGAGGGTGAGAGATAAAATTATACAATTGTTGAACTTCATGGAAACTCCTTTACCCATACAATATTTAGGAGTACCTTTATCTACAAAGAAAACAAAAAGCAAGGAGTGGAAAGGGTTGATTGATAGACTTCAAGCTAAGTTGAGCAACTGGACACACAAATGGCTAAGCTTGGGAGGAAGGCTTACAATGATTAAAGTTGTGCTACAAGCTCTCCTAGTTTATAAATTTTCCATACTTTAGGCTCCAAAGAAAATTCTAAAAGATATTGATAAATACACAAGAAAGTTTTTGTGGTCAGGTGCAAGGGAAGAACAAAAATTAGCACTAGTTGGGTGGGAGAAGATATGTCAACCAAAAAAACAAGGAGGATTGGGGATAAGATCAACATCCCAAAGTAGCAAGGTACTAGTAGGGAAGCTATATTGGAGATGGATTACAACTACTGGAGGCTTATGGAGCAGACTATTACAAGCCAAATATTACCCAAGAGAGGCTGAGAAATACATCCCAAGACTCAGAGTGGAAGGAGAGGGATCTACAGTATGGAGAACAATGGAAGCAGGCCAGGAGTTAATAAAGCCATACCTTTATTGGCAATTAGGGGATGGAAAGGATGTTCTTTTTTGGGAGGATTCATGGAATCAATCTCAACCAATTATTCAAACATTCCTAGAGATGGAGAGTTGGAAAGTAGAGCTCCAAAAGGTAGGGTGGTGGAAAGCCTCTTACTATATGAAATCATGGAATCAACATGTGCCAGACTTACTACAATGGAAACATCCCCGAGAATGGCCAGTGAGGGGGACAGAGGAACTAACCAAAAACTATGGAGACATCTCCAAAGACATCCAATTCAGGATGGTTCTAAGAGGGATATACTTGGATGGGGAGGAAGTAAGTTGGGAATCTATAAGGCAAAGGAGGGATACAAGGTAGTCTGTGGATATGAGATTACCCCAACACCACTTCCATGGACATTTGTTTGGCAAAAGGAAGGATGGCCAAAAATTAACATTTTCTCATGGCTAATTAACCATAGAAAGTGCTTGACATTTGATAATTTGAGAAAAAGAGGTTTCTACGGGCCTTCCAAATGTGTTATGTGTGGAAAGGCAGAGGAGACCTTGAATCACCTCTTTTTTGGGTGTTCTTTTGCCAAAGACATATGGATCAGTTGGTGGAGGCAGATGAGACAACATTGGGAAATTTTTGAGAGCCAGGAAAGCTTTTATGAGAAATGGAAACAATGCAGATTTAAGACTAGAACAATGAAAATGGCATGGAAGCTGGGACCTAGCTTCATATGGTGGTAGTTATGGCTAGAACGAAATGCACGCATATTTAGATCAGAGCACAGAACAAGGGAGCAAGTTTGGGAGAGGATTATGAGTAAGTTAATGGAAACACTATCCATTAGATTACAGGAGGAAACAAACATAGAAATGGAGGAAGTGACTATTCTAAGGAGCTTTGGAATAACTATAAAAGAAAAACAACTAAGGGTTGGTTGCGCAGGTGAGATCTCCTCGAATAACATAGAGTGGAGACCACCTCCCAGAGAGTGGGTGAAGGCAAACACAGATGGGGCTTCTACTAAAAATCTTGGAAAAGTTGGTTTTGGCATTATCATACGAAATTGGAAAGGAGAACAGGTGTACTGGAGAGCAGAAGGTATGGGGGAGACAACAAATAATGAAGCAGAAGGACAGGTGATCTTGTCAGCATCAATGATAGCTGCAAATCTACATTTACATAAGCTATGGATAGAGACAGACTCTCAGGTATGGGCTGGATTCTTGGATCCGATAAGACCCTTTCAGGTGTTGGGAATTGGAGAGAGAAGGAAGGTGGAAGCAGTTCAAAATATTTGGAAGGTTTTTCAAGATGTTTTTATTACTCATATCAAGCGAGAGGGAAATAGGGTGGCAGATTATTTAGCAAAATGGGGAAAAGAACTGGAGGAAGGGCAATATGTGGACTCTCAGATGGAAAATCAGATAAGTTGGTGCCAAAGAATCCAAGGGATGCGAGAGGTGGTACAAGCAGATAGCAGACATGTTCAAGATGCCAATAATGACTTCAAAACATCATGAAGATAGATGGATGGTCTACGAAATTCAGATGACTGAGAAAAATTGGAATTCAACTATGGTAATGTTGATGTGTATGGATAACTGTATTATGGTGGCCTCAGGTGATGTTTTCAACAAACACACCTATATATTGTTTTTATGGCTAATTTTTGAGCCAAGAGGGATTGGAGGAGGATTTTCTTCTTCCCTTGTTTCCTATCCAACTCATTTTACTTTGTAATACAACTTCTATAAATATAATATATTTTTCATTTTTTCAAAAAAACTATCCTACATCTTTGATCTTTAACTATGTTTGAGTAATGAAATCCTCTAATCTAAATCATTCATTAATAGATTGTGGGTGGAAAATTATAAAACTAGTTTTACACATTGTATTAAAGTACATGTATGAAGAATTGCATAGAAATATATCCTTGCTATACATTTTAGAGTTCTATATAATGAGTGAGCATAGTAATAATTTCATTATCCTTAAAATTTGAAAGGATTTTTTGGCATCTCTTCGTAACTAATGTAGTGGTCTCCCTACAAATTGTATGGCAAATGAGATTTAAATCTAGGCAAGGGGTTGGAATTGATATTGGAAACCATAGATCACAAAGGGTAACTTATGAAATATAAATAAAGGCTACCAATTAGGTGTCTAAATGTGGGAGATTTTTTTAAAATAAAGTTTTATTTCCCAATTTTGAAGATAAAGTTTTGTTTTTGATGTGTATGTTTCTGAAACATCCAATAGATCTCAAATTGGATGATAGTAAATCTATTGTCTCAAGTTTGATAAAATATCGTCTTGGTGTAGAAAGGATTTAATTCCTAACTAAGTGTGTTGTGACAAAGCCATTTGAACTACGCCTTTATTTTAACACCAAAAAATATTATAGCTATGAACATGCCTACACAATCATAGGATAGTCCCCTTCTAGCATAAGATTGGTGTTGGTTACTAAAATAATAAAATGTAAAATTATTATACTAATTTAAATAAACAAACTTTTAAAATTTTGAATTTGAAAATGAATTAGTAAAATTCATCAGTTAATAATACAAGTTATTATCAAGACTATCATAGAGTAAAAACAAAATTAGAATTTATTTAATGTTTTTTTACGGGGTTATATAGGATTGAAACGGGCACCACCCATATTACATCATCACCACATAGTGGTATTACAACAAAGCTTGGATATTATCCATGTATCGTTTGGCAAGATTCGAATCTGTGTCTCCTTCTTGAAATGTTGAGGAATTTAACAAGTTGAGCTAATGCCACTTGATAGAATTTTTTTAAAGTTAAAAAATTAAAATTAAAATATTAATACAAAACACAAACAAAAAATTTAATCAAATATACAAATTATTCATAGGATGAAATTATTTAAAGTGTATGAATAAGATATGAGACTAATTGAGTTTATGATATGAATTATTTTCCATCAAAGTATCATTAAAACATTTAAAAACAAAACTATGACCAAATAGAGATTAGCTTAGAGCATATACAACTAACTTGATATTCAAAATAAAGAGCAAATCAAATTACAATATTCTAAACGTACACCAAAATAAACTTATATAACAATTTTAAGATGTAGTAAATAAGAATGCATTGGTGAAATTTGAGGAAGATGTAATAAAATAAGTTTTTCAAAAGTAAAAGATGTAATAATAATATATAATTTTGAAGTTTCCTCCTATTTTTCCAACCACCTTGAGAGTATACATTGTTTTCTCTTACATAATACTACAAAATTAGCATGCCATAGTTCTATTAATTGTATATCATGAGGAAAACCAAAATATTAGTTTTGTCAACTTCTATTAATGTTTATAACTCATTCTCCTAACACTTCATAATTATATATATATTTTTCTATTTATTATACTATTGCTATTGCATCCATGAGAACCTAAAATGAGTGAGCTATCCATTAGAATATCAAAACATATAAAAATATAAATTATTTTTTAGGTTGAGGGATCTAGTAAATGCTAAGTAAAGCAATCCTATTGTGTATAACAAGCCTTTTGGCAAAGTGGGTAAAGCACATGGTTTGAGTCTAGGAGGTCATAAGATTGAACCCTACCTAACACTATGAAAATTTATAATGTCCTAATAAAATTAAATATCAACAATTAGTAGTTAGATATAATAAAAGATGATATTATCCTAAAGCTTAGATTTATCTAAATGACTATCATTGCACTAGATTGAGTGCTAAATAATACATAAAATATAATTTATTGTGATCTAATATTTCATTCATTCACAAGCTTAGATTAAATGAGTAGCATAGAAGATTCCTCTAATAAAACTAGAGGAGCTACAAACTTATTATGATTAATCCAAGGATCACATCTAAGGAAGCTTCTTAATATTAAGGTACATTATATATGTCAAAGTGATATTTGATACAATGTAAAGAATTTTCTTCACTAACTAAAGTGTGCAATGAGCTAGTAAGGTCTATAATTAGCTTACCTCAAAGGTTTCATAGTTTTAAGGTGATAGCAAGTATGTCTATAGCTTTAATATGCTTGTATGGAAGATATAAGGATAATCGATACATTACATAGCTAGAATAACATGTTTCTAATAACGCTATATTATGATAAAGTTAAATAAGTTGGTAAAGTCTTTGGTGTTGACTTAACGAGAGATTGAGATTGACACCTTTCTTAATAAAATAATTAATAAGAAGCTAAGGGTGCAACTCCTTTTAAAATTAAATTTTAATTTAAATGGAAACAAACTAAAACAACTTAAATAAATATTAATTCATACAACAATGTAATTATAAGTAAACCCTATCTCTAAACTAAAAATATTTAAGAAAATTATTAATATGAAAAGACAAATCCTACTATGATTGGGTATGTCATTAGAATCAAGCCCTTAGATTCACCTAAGATGACATCATCTATACCAAGAATAAACCCATATAAAACTACCTATGATTATGATTATGATTATGATCCTCTGGTATATTTCCAAAAAGGACACTTCGTATATCTATATAAGAAATTACACATTTTCAAGAAAGTAGCAAAGATCCTTTACTAATATTAGAAGGGACAAGATTGAGTTCAAGGATCAAACCTTTGCTATTTGTATTAGGGTTAAAAATATAAGTTCATATTGACATCAAACTTAGGGTCCTATTCAAAATATTTTTTCATCTATAATTATATGTAATATGATATAGTATGGCTAAATTGTGGCTCATCACATGAATACTCATATAATTGACTCAATATATTTATGACCATCCATTATACAAACATCAAAGCAACTAACCCAATGTTTAATAAATAAAAATATCTTATGTAAGGTGACTAGAAGGTCAAACCCTTGATCAAAGCATACCCTAAAAAATAATCATACTCCAAACAAAATAAATAGGAATACTTACTTCATACCTTAACATACCCTCTCCATTCTCTAACCTTTATTATCTCTCTTTTTTTAATTTGTTAACTAAGTTTAACCACATTTTACTTAATATCTCTCTTACTAAGAGATAATTTAACAATTAGATTTTCACTTAATAATGCTAGACAATAATACTATGATACTATGATGATGCTAAGATGGAACAAGCTTGACATTATAGAACACCATCATTACATTATCAGGAAAATCAGCTCTTAAGGATTAGGTGGATTGGTAGTTGCTTGTATTGCTAGGAACTTATCAAGAAGACATTCAATATCAAACCTTGGGGGAAACCTGATTACAAAGGTAGTAGTTTGATCTGAATCATTTGAATGTGTGCTAGATTGATGATGATGGTATGAGTCCTAAGCAACTGGTGGTTCCCCTCACATCGGGTCAACAACAAGGTGGAATAGGTTTGGTGGGATCAACCCCTATGGTTTAAACCCTATGCTTATTAGTTACTAAATTAGTGTGGTTGTAACCAACTCTCCTATGTAAGAGAAAAAAAATTGTTATGAAACCCTCGATCATAATTAAAATATAAAGGGAACCACACACCTCATATTTATTATCTATATTTAATAGTATATTTTTTTCATCTAATAAAGATCACTTAGCAGAGATGAAAGAGCTTAGACAGATAAATACATTAAAGGCCCACTTGTAGGGATCGATGTATTTGTTAATAAAGGAAAAATATGGCTTACAAGGTAAAAATAAATCATAGGTAGAATAGAAATGGGAAGAGAACAACGAAATAAGAAAGTAGGAGAAATTAGAGAAAAGACCTTTAAAAACAAGGTAAGCTTTCAATTTTGTAATTTTTTATAAAATATAAAAATTATATAAATCTTTTTAATTTGTATGTATAATATGAAAAAATTAAGCAAATTTAACTTAATATCCTAAGATTTATGATGATTTTATGAAAATTAAAAAATATATATTTCAAGTAAAATTTATAGGGTTTTATAAATCCAACTCAAAATCTTATAATTTAAGTTAATATCCACATACAACCTTATAAAGCTAAAATCCCAATCACAATCATAAAATCGTGTTTTACAAATCTAAATCAAAACATCAGTGTTTATCTTAATATTTACATAAATTCAATATTCTAATTTTAGTTCATATGAAAAATAAAGAGAAATTGCAATCATTTTTAACAAGAATTTCCCATCTTGTAAAAATGTTGCATGAAAGATTTTTGGGTGGCAACCATGCAAGAATTTTCTTCAATGATTATGAGGATCCAATAGAACTAAACCCTAATTTTGATCTCCATTGTCAACCCTTTTCTTGCCTTACACATAGGTGTCCTTCACTCATCTTCAATAACAACCTATAGGTCAAATTCATGACCCCATTTGCAATACAAGAAGCCAAGCTATTTTTCTTAAAAATTTTGGCTAAGAGTTGCAATGACTTAGGGAATTTCAGAAAGCCAAGATGAATGAAACCAAAACCTTCTTGACGGTGATGTTAGCGCTATATCATGAAACTTGAAATTTACATAAAGCTAGGTTGAATAAAGTCATGATGAAAAATATCAAGATGCATAAAGCCACGATTCACAAAGCCAAGGCTATTTTGAAGGTGACATCGGTTGAGGTAAAGAAAATCTTAGAATCATGTAAGAAAAAGCACTCAATGTAGGAATGCATAAAGTCAAGGCTATTTTGGAGGTGATGTCAGCTGAGGTAAAGAAAAGCTTGACATCGTACAAAAGGAGTGGATGCACAAAGCAGTGATGAATAAAGTCAAGGTATTTGAAGGTAAAGTGCACAAGTTTGGGCACATTTGGGTAGTGGCGTTAGCGCCTCCCAACCAATGATCGAAATCATGCAAAAGAGAGAAAATACATAAAGTTGGGGTGAATGAGATCAAAATGTACAAAGTCAGGGTATATTTGGTAGTAGCATCTCTTAAGTTCATATTTATTCTGAAGAGCACTTAAAGTAAAGCAAAAGCTCATCTCTGACACAAACCCCTCTAAAAGGTCACAACCACCTCAGTACTTTCTAGCTAGATAATATAACTGCCATTGAAGCATGAAAATGATAGTTCTAACAAATCATTTGCAACGGTTCAACCACTTACAAAAGGCAATTACAGATCAATGGAGCAGATTACACAAAAATTCAAATTTAAATGAAGAATAGAATCTGAAACTGCCACCTTAGCATTGTGAACTTTCTTTGCCAAACTATTTTCATAATAGAGCTATAACTACCATTGTAAATATTCCACGATAAGATTTAAAATACAACTTATAAATAAGATGTAACATCTCTAGTTGAGTGGTCAGTTCTATAGTATTTTTCTGGATCCATGTTATGTAATATTGTTTCCAATTAATGAGAAGTGATAGTTATTTGACCTCCATTGTTGTGTAATTACAATTTTTTATGAATGTACCTTTGCTTTAAGTTATTTTTGTTACACTTTCATGATTAGTTTATTTTGTTAAAGCAAATTTTGCTATTTGGATCATTGTTGGATTGCTATTCATTTAAGTCTTTGGAATGATTAAAGCATGTAATTGAAGTTGAATAAATTTGTAATTGCATCTAACAATGGTTGGTATATTAAGTATCATTTAAATTGATTGTGCGAGCTTGTTATATAGTAATTTCCAATATTGTTACACTATATCTCATCCATTTTTCAATCATTTCTTTAAACCCTTACTTCCTCTTAACCCTTTAATCTATTTTCCCTTAGCTTAAATCCTTATTTTTACTTCACAAACATTACAAGGAGTCGACCTTCTCTAGAGGCTGAATTGAGAGAAATCTCATTCATCCAAAAATTGTTTGTTGAAGTCTAGAGTGCATTTATAATCCATAGACTAGGAATATTTTATGCCAAAAATTTATTTCTAGCATGCATGATGAGATGGATTATGGATTTTTGTTTTAATTTATCAGAGAGCTCAATATGTGGTGAATAATCTTGACCTCACAAGTGGAGAATGTATGTTCACCTGGTGACTCCACTGAAGATTGAATCTAGGATTACTTGAAGAAGCATGTTGGAACTTATTGTCATAAGAAATTTTTTATGGCTGAACAATCCTATCCAGCCTAGTATGACACTGGTCCCCTCAATATCCCAAACCTACATGAAATACCAAAGGCAACTCTAAAATCCCTCCCCAGTTTCAATGGTAATGAAAATATGACTTATGAAAATTGTCAAGATGTAGTTTCTTTAGCTACTATATACAACATTGTTTTTGAAGATGTAATGATTAGACTACTCATTCAATATTTTAGAGGTAAAGTATTGTTATGGTATTAATATTTAGAAGGGAATAGTATTAGCACTTGGGCCAAAATAGCCAAATATCTCATCATAGAGTTTGATGACCCTAGAGATCCATTCCTGTTACTCACTCATTTTTACTATATTCAAAGCATTTTTGACTTCAATACTTGATTCAAAAGGACTTGGAAGATAATTCCCCAAGATATTTATCCTTATCATTCCTAAGCATACCTTTATTATATACATTACTTCAACCCCAAATTGAACCTTTTAATTTAGTAGTCTAAAGAGAAAAGGTTCCCACAGGTTTTTCAAGAAGTCATATTAGTAGAAAATATGCTTATCATAGTTGGCAAAATTCCTTCTATAAATACCATATGACCAAGTTTCCAAAATTATTCACCCTCTCAATTTCTAAACATGCCTTATGTACCATATTTTAAGGTGTTATAATCATATCCATCCTACCCACCCATAGCAGAGTGCACCTCCATTGTTCAAATGGATCAAACCTAGACAAAACAAGAATTGAAAGCATTGATTCAAAAATTAACTAAAGATCTCAAAAATATGGAAGGGTGACTCTCTCATACATATATAAAATCTTAATATAGGTGTACTACAGAAGACCAAATATTTTGTTGTTATGATGATAGCATACAAGGATGACCTAGAGTCTCGACTACATATGACTCTTCAGTATCCAACAAAGCTCATGCGAGCGAAAGTTGTCAACATCATTTGTATCCAAAGAAATTCCTAGTAATGGAAGACATGGTAGCTTTTACAATGGATTCGGGATAATTATTCTCAAAAATGGTAACTCATATTAGAAATAACCAAAAAATAGGAAATAGTCTTTGTCATGCTCAAAATTTGGGCACCTAAAATGAAAAAGTAAATCCAAGGTCATATGTTAAAATACTAGATCCCGAGGTACAACCATAAAATCTATGAAATATTGAAATGTATAAAGGGTTATATTTCCTAGGTATGACTCAAAAACAAAGAGAAGAGATAACTTAACAATTATAGAGCTTATTAAAAGTGATAGTTACAGAATATGAACTAGTCCCAAGGCCTGAATTATTAATAGAAGCAAAGGTTGATCTTGCAATAAATATCAAGGATCTAAGAAGAGATTTGCTAGTATATGAAAGAGTGGATTTGGTCATATTGGCTCTTAAAGAATCAATAAAATATGATAGCCTCTAGAACCCAGTGATAAAACAATCATTTTTGAGTATAGAAAGTTGTTAGCCTATCTCTTTCTATTTATATCTTTGCCTAGAAAGTCACCTACTACATAATTTCATGGTAGATACAAAGGTTGAGATTACAATTATACCCCAAGAAGTTTGCAAGAGCATGGGCCTAATCCTTAGCTAAATAGAGTCCAAGTGGATTCAATTCAAGAGGATACCAGTAAAGTCTGTCTTATGAAGGAAATTTCGATGATGATACATGAATACCTAGATCTTCTAGTGTTGCAAGACATAGTAGTTGTTTATGCACCTCCTCTGTTTGGCATGTATTTTTCCAAATATTTTATGAAGCAAATAGGAGGACACGTAGTCCCAAACTAGGGTCACATGATTATTCCTTGCACTAATAAATTAGTTCAAATATCCAATTAGGGTTTGCAACCTTTCTATATTAAAGAATATGAGGAATTAAGGGTAGATTCTAGAAAGAGGTGTTAAAAATACATGTTTGAAAATAATTGATTGGATGGAGGAACCAAACTTGGCGTGGCTAAAATTTTAGCAGGGCAGTTATAGCCTCGAGGAAAAATGTTCAAAAAAACAGTTTGACCTAGTAATTAGTTGTGAACCTTTCCAAGGCCTGAAAAGTCACGAGTTACAACAATTTTGGTCTACAAATATAAAATATTCCATTGAAAGCCAATATGAAACAAGAGGAGGAAATCAAGTAAATCTTGAGTTGATAAAAATATTCCTCGAGACTCCATAGATAACATTTTGGAGTCTAATGCTAGAAAAAACAAGGCCTAGTAATCTTCCTTAATCAAATAAATAATTTATTATTTATGTTCAAAGCTAGAAGATCATTGGAAACATATTAGAGTCAAATCAGTATCCAAGTGTTCAAAAGCAATTGTAAGTTCCATAGAAAAAATTAGGAGAAACTCAAATTTAGCATTTATTGTTAGGATATTACAGATTCCTAGGATAAAGTAAGAAAATTACTTTCGTTAGGCATGGGTAAACACGCCATATTTTTGTGTAAATAGCCAATAAGTAAATAAAAGGTTGGATACAACATTGATAGATAATGCAATTAGCCAATAAAATAGTCGAATGTCATCCATAATAAGGCATTAACAAATAGACTCCATGGCTACAACAATAGATTAAGCAAAAAAAGCAATAATTATGTAAAAAATTCATCTTCTTAGAAATGGGTAGAAGGTGGGCATAGGAAAAAGAGATCTGACTTAGCAGATAGAGAAATGTCTTCATTGGGCTAACAAGTCTATTTAAGAAATCCTTCGATTGCCATTTCTCCACTCAAGGCAAGTAAATTTTTGCAACACTCCTGAGCTGAGCACATTGTAAAGAGTGATGGAAATGGATAGATGTGATAATCTCAGATTGAAATTATCAATGGGATTGAAGAAATCAACACCTAAGGAATTTGCTAAGGCCCTCGAGGAGAAGAAGGGTTGACTTTAGCCTTTTAGGTGTTAGCTAACATGGATGTCTCAATCAATGGAAACCCATCAACAATATTGGTGTTAGCTAATAAAGCTCTGGGATTCATTGGTTGAATTCTTCTATAAAGGGCATCTACAATAATCTTGGCCTATCATGAAGTTACACAGAAAATATCACCATATTTTGGTAATTGTATTTCGTTATTTCATAAAAATTCCAAAATATCACCAGAAGAGAAAAATCCAAGGACAAAAGACTTACAGAGAGAGATACAAATATGGCAGAAGGCTTGATAGAATTACAAATACCAAATCCTTGATAAGCTTATCAAGAAATAACGGCTATCTACAAGGCTAACTCTCAATTGTGTAACCTATCGAGGCAAAGCAAGGACAAGAACAAAGAAAAAAAAAATGGTCACAAATTTGCCTGACCAAATTTAAGGGTTGTTCATAGTTACACACTCCAAAGTGAATATTCAAATTTGATCAGACTGGGACTACTCCAAGGCTTCAATATGAAATAAGTTGCATTGCTCATTTAGGGGAAAAATTTGCATTATTTGATTAGAGGTGAAGCATGAAACAAAGTCAGAAAAGGAAGGTTTATCATCCTCAGGTATCATATCTCCAATGATTCTTTCCTTGTAGCATATATCCTCTAAATATCATATCTTCCCCTCACACACCTTATTGCATTCCATTAATTAGTTCTCACACATTACTCATATGCTATTCCTTTCATCATCCTTCTCATGACCCGGTAGCCTAATGGATAAGATAGGAAGAACCTATAGATGATAGGAAAGTACTTAGACATCATGACATGGCATAAGCTAAGTCAAGAAGTGATGCATAAAATGGACCACATGACATTCAATCCCCTGTATGATAAAGAAAAATGCAAGGTGATTGATCCAAATAAGCTTAGCTAGCATAAGAATATTAAATAAGGTAGGTGAACAAAATTTCTACACATGTTTCAAATTTTTATAACAAGGAGCCAAGTCAAAAGAAAAAGTCATGCAATCATTGGAGAACTTGGCTGGAACATCTCAAGTTCTATATAAGGCGATGAAATGCCAAACAATATAAAATGCAATGCTCACCAAAATAACCATGAACATTGTTGAAAGCTTGGGATATTGCACTACTGCTGGTGATAAAGAGAAAGAATTCTTGTGTAATTTTATGAATAAAAAGAATGTACAATGTTGAAAGGCTTTGGCTTACAAGCACTTGGAATATTTACCTAAATAATATTGCCTAGACTTGAAATAATTCTCAGTTGTGGTAGAATATGCTTATGAAGGTACTTTTTTATTGGGAACACCAAATATTGAGTGTTCTCATTCGCTATCCATTTTTCTTTCCTTCCTATATTCCCCTTTGTTCTACTTCCCCATACCCTATCTAATCTTATATTGCTCCATCAAATCTGGTTACCCCACCTTTTATTATCCCTACCTTTCTCTCTTCTTGTAGTAATTACTATTTAAAGTACCATCTTCCTCTTTTCAAATTTTGTTATCTTATCTTCAAGCTTCTTCTCTTCACAAAGTTATAACTAAATAATAAGGCTATCTAGGTTCTTTTTTGCAAAGAAAAAAACCCAAGGAGGTGCCAAGAATGTAGGTCAAATTCATGACCCCATTCACAATACAAGAATCCAAACTCTTTTTATTGAAAATTTTGACTAAGTGTTACAATGGCTTAGGGGATTGCACAAAGTCGAGATGAATGAAACTAAAACTTTCTTGGTGGTGATGTCAACGCATTAATGTGAAACTCTGAAAAATGTGTGAAGCTAGGTTGAACAAACCTATGATACATAATGTCATGATGCATAAATCCATGATGCACAAAGTTAGGGCTATTTTGGAGGTGACATCAACTAAGGTAAAGAAAATCCTAGAATCATGCAAGAAAAAAAATCAATTTTGGGATGCATAAAGCCATATTGCACAAAGTCAAGGCTATTTGGAGGTGACACCAGCAAAGGTAAATAAAATCCTAACATCGTGCAAATGGACTAGATGCACAAAGTAGTAATAAATAAAGTCGGGGGTTTGAAGCCAAAGTGCACAAGGATGGGAACCTTTGGACAGTGATGTTAGTGCCTCTCAACCAAAACCCAACATCGTGCAAAAGGGAGCAAATACACAAAGTTGGGGTAAATGAGATCAAAATTTACAAAGCCAGGGCATATATCATAGTATCATCTCTTAAGTTTAGATTTGTCTCAAAGAGCACTTAGAGCAAAGGAAAATACCGACTCTAACACAAACCCTTATAAAATTTCATAACCACCTCAATGCTTCATAGCTGGATAATCTAAGCATCATCAAAGCATGAAAATGACAATTCTAACAAATCAATTGCAACAATTTATCCACTTATAGAAGGCAATTGTAGATCGATGGAGTAAATTACATAGAAATTCAAATTCAAATGAATAATAGAATATGAAACTTCCATGTCAACATCATGAACTTTATTTTCCAGTTTGTTTTCATAACAGACCTATAACTACCATTATAAATATTTTGTTGTAAGATTCAAAATACAACTTATAAATAAGTTGTAGCACCTCTAGTTGAGGGATTGACTCTGTAGTATTTATTTGTATGCTTACTATGTAATCTTGCTTCCAATTAATGAGAAGTGATAGTTGTTTGACCTTCATTTATGTGTACTTATAGGTTTTTATGAATGTACCTTTGCTTTAAGTAATTTTTGTTACACTTTCATGATTAGTTTATTCTGTTAAATTGAGTTCTATTATTTGGATCAATGTTAAAATGCTATTCATTTAAGTCTTTGGAATGATTAAAGTATATAATTTAAGTTGAATAAATTTATAATTATATTTTATAATGGTTGGTATGTTAAGTATCATTTAAATTGATTATGCTAGCTTGTTATATAGTAATATCCAATGTTGTCACTATTCACTTTTCTATTATTTTTGTAAACCCTTACTTCCTCTTAACCCTTTCATCTCTTTTACCTTAGCTTAAACCCTTTTTTTTAATTCTCAAACATTACAAGGAGTCAGCCTTCTCCGAATATTAATTTAAGAGAAATCTCATTCATCGAAAAACCATTGGTTGAAGTCTAGGGTGCATTCATAATCTATAGACTAGGGATATTTTATGCCAATACAACCATGTCCATATTTTAGATCTACATCATTCATTACTCTATGCAATGATCCTCTTCTTCCCATGTATATAGGTCTCATTCATTCATTTGCAAGTACAACCACAATGATGATATAGATCCACATCATCCCCTACTCAATTTTTATAAATATCTACTTCCTTTAATATGTTTAGATATGAATATTATCAATCTACAAAATTACGTAGGTCTTGGAGTAAATCTTGGTCGTCATATGAAGATTCATGATGTTCAACTTGTTAGAACTCAATGCTTTGATTGATTGTATTAAGAAAGTGAGGAGTATATAGATACATAAGATGCCTATTTTACATATAACAAACTCTTAACCAAACTTACAACTACCTTGTCCTATACTATATGCATATGCCTTGTGAGGGGTGGTTATACCACTTACTTTCTCACATGGACTATGATGTAATAATTCTTAACATCTCCCCCCTTATTACATTATAATAAAAAGCTCTATTTTTTCTTATGAATAAAAATAATATCTAGGGTGATGTTGGAATTTAAGAGAGAAAAATTCCCCCCTTAATATAGACTTTCTACTTTGATACTTAAGAGTGTCGGGTTCTATTGATCATGCACTCAAAATACATTTATTACACAATAATCATTCAATACTCAATGCATGAATTATATGTTTTCTTCAATGTGGAGGATCTTCATTAAATATATTAGTTGTTATTGAGATTAAATATTCTCCTACCATGTAGATTTATTCCCAAATCTTACCTTGATCAATGTCTTTTATTGTGGTGAGGTCAATCGCCTCTTTTATTTTCTTCTTTTTCATGGCTTCATTGATTTGATTAAGCCTTTGCTCATGATATATGATGCATTACTACTTCATTTTATGTTTTGATGAATGTGCTACCATGCATCCTGTGTCAATCATTGAATTGATAGGTTTCAAATATATTTTGTGTTGTTATATCTTCTATGTGAACTAGTTTCCATTTCATGTTTTGATTTTCTCTTGATGTAGTGAGATCAATCATCTTCTACTTATTATTGGAATTATTCATCTAAAGAATATGTTTGTGGAAAACAATGTATTCATGCTTTATTTGGTGTGCTATTCATAGTTGAATCTTAAATACTTGTTGCATAAATTCCTCATTTTCTTTACTCTCTTCTTTTCCAAATTCTTCTATGGATGGTGATGAATCTATTGGAGAATATTATATTATTTGGTACATGCTAATGTACCCCCTTAGTACAAATATAAATATATAATAGATTAGGTTTGAGTCTATAGTTTAGATGAGTGATTTATATTTCGCTTTTATGTAAGTATCTATGTGCAGGATATTCACAAGTTTCATGTAAGTATAAGCGCAAGTGTGTATTGAGAGAATGTGCACAAGTTCCTTATATGTAAGTGTGCATATATGGAAATTGAGGATGTGCACAAGTGTCTTATATTAGGAGTGCATGTAGGAGAGTAAGAGTAATGTAGAAGTGTGCAAGTGCCATAGAGTCAAGTATGCATGTAAGAAGAGAGTGAAGAGTCTAGTATACAAGTGGAAAGATGATAAGCCAAAGATCATGGGAGTTGTCATATGGAGAGCAATAGTCAAGTACATGAAGATTCATATTCTATGTCTATATTATGGAGATAAAGCTCCATACAATGTAAGGGAAAATGGTATGTAATGATCACCACATAACAAGCATTGATAATAAAGCTTGTATACAAATTTTGAGCAATTTATATTGTAAGTATTCTTCATGCATATACATGAATTATTTTGGCCATTTTACATTCATATTGAAATTATAAGTGAATTTTATTTCATTATTATACTAGCCTAGATATATATTTGATTTCTTACATATATAATTCTACTCTTGATTATTGATATTTCTATCTATAATATTGTTGGCTTATTTACATTGGGACCTGTGATATTTTGAGATATTTAGGCTTAAAATCCAATAGTGGTATCAGAGCTACTACTTAACTCTATTCATTTTTTATAGAGTTATAATATTGGAGTCTATCCACTTTGAAAGCAATGAAGACTTGGACTCTATTTTAAAGGTCTGATTGAGTAGATATTGAGGGGATAGATAATAGTCACCATGATTTGGATGCTAGGGTATTTCCACTTGGTTCAAGAAAAACTAGTGAAGACTAGGACTCAACTTGAAGTGATTGAGAGAGCCAACTTATAAGATAGTTGGATGTGACTCATCTGGAAGAGATTAAGAGAGATAAATTAGAAGATAGTTGAACATGAGGGAATATTCATAGTCACCCTAATATTGATTTTTGATTCTCTAGAAATGAGGAGAATTATTATTGTTCTTAGGTACAACCTAAGACATAAAATATAGATTTTAGAAGATAAAGAAGCATCAAAATTTCCATAATATTGAGAAGCATCAAAGCTTTCAAGAGATTGAGAAGCATCAAAACTTCCAAGATATTGAGAAGCATCAAAGCTTCTTGAAATAGAGAAGCATCTAAGCTTCTTGAGTACAAAGAATGAGAAGTAGTATAAGCTTATAGAGAATAGATAAAAAATTTACTAAGAAGTACAAATAATAATCCTCCAGAGATAAAGTATATAGAGGCATAGAGAAGAGTTTTGGTTAATCAGAAAACCAAAAAGATAAGGCTGACTAGAAATTATACATGTATTTCAGTCTTAGCCTTTGATTCAGTAAAGTATAGAAAGGCATTCAAAAAAACCATTAAGGTAAGTAAGAAATCTATCAAGGTCTAAGAATCTAAGAGCCATAATTGCATAATATTATTCTAAATCTAAAGAACATTATTCTAAGAGACTCCAGAGAAAGATCGAACATGAATTCATGCGCTATTCTAAGTGCCACCTATAGAAGATTGGATAAATATTCAAGTGCTATCCTAAGCATCATCAAAGGAATATTAAAAAAGTATTCTAGTGCTATCCTAAGTACCATTAGATGAATATTGGATAGGTATACAAGCACTATCCTAAGCATCAATGCATAAAGATTGGATAGGGAGTTGAGCATAATCTAAAGCATCGCTAGTAGAGAAAATTAGATAGGATTTGAGCGTCATCTAAAGCACCACTAGTATAGAAAATAATACAGGATTTAAGTTCCATATAAAGCATCGCTAGTAGACAAAATTGGATAGAAGTTGAATGCTATCTAAAGCACCATTCACAGTAAATACTAGAGAAGGAATAGATCACCCTCTACAAAACTACACATAGCAAAAATCTGAGTGCTATTTGAAATGATATTTGGACGATGACTTGAGTGATATCTAAAGAATTCACTCAGAAGAACTCCACTAAGAAAGCACTAGAATTCTAGTAGTTAAAAGAAGCAACCATGCATAGAGATCACAGACTTGAGAAAGCTATCAATTTCTATCTAGAAACTCATTTATTATCTTAAGCAAAGTCTTCTTCATAGAGAAGAACATGAAGAGAGAGACAAAGAAAGCAATGTTCATTATCCTAAGAAATATCTTCTTCATAGAGAAGAATGTGAAGAGATACGAGACCAACAGAAGCAACATATCTAAAAAATCGGATACTCAATGGTTAGGAAAGTAGAAGAGAGGTCTTCAAGACCAGGAGAAGCAACATATCCAGAAAAATAGATACTCAAGAGTCATGAAATCAAAAGAGAAGCCAACGTTATCAAAAATATTCATTGCACTCTCATGTAACGACATTTGAAATGTTCATTGCTAACGTTTGATTTTATGAATACCATGCAGATTAACAAGTGGAAAACCTTTGGTTGAGTTAGGTACATTTTAAAAGGCTATTTAAAGTGTTAGGTTGAATATTAAGCTCACAATTTTCAGAGACATTTTTTTTTTAAAGCGAAAAACCCCTTGCAGAGTCGCCTTGGTCTGAGAGACCACGAACAGGGGGTTCTACACCGTCAAAGTCACCCGGGGTCGCACCCGACCCTACCCGCACCAACATTATCAATTGGATTTTAGATACCCAATTCAGCTTTTTGGGAGGGTGGAGATTTGAACCTAAGACCTCCTTTGGAGGATTGCCCTCTCCTCTCCAACTCACCTACAACACCTGGGTCAATTTTCAGAGACATTAAAGCAAGCAAACAAGGTTAAAAAAGCAAGCAAGGTTGAAAAGGCAAGTCAACAAGGTGGTAAATAAGGTAAGTTATATTACCTTAATGCAAAATTAAAGACCTAAGTTTAGGTACTTTAATTAATTGGAGTTATAAGTTAATTATTAGGAGTGATTTAATTATTAGGAGTTATAAGGTTTCTATGATTTAATTATTAGGAGATATAAGGTTTTCTACTATAGTTTGAAATTAATATTTCAAATTTTTAATTTTTGAGTTTTTAATATTAAAGCATGGAGTGATAAGGTTTTCTACTTCAAATAGGATTTAAGGTTTATTTGATTTGATTTTCTAAAGTTTTTAGATTTGAAGTTATTTGAAGAATTTAAATTTGAAGATTTTTTTTTCAAATTTGAAGTTATTAAAGATTTTTTGAAGTTCTTTAAATTTTGAGAAATTTTGAAATTAGAAGAATTTTTTAAATTTTACAAATTTAATAGGGAGTTAAAAGGATTACTACATCAAAGGTTTAGGAAATTTAAAATTTGCAAATTTCTTATTTGAGTGATTTTAAAGAAGTTTTTGAAATTGCAATTTATTAATTTTGGAGATATAAGGATTTCAACTTCAAAAGAAACAAGATGGATAAATGGCAAAGAGGAACATCACAATATAGGAGAAATTATCAAAGTACAAGACCATACTATATGAGAGGAAGATTTCAAAATAAAAAATTGTATCAAAAACAATATTTTGAGTTCAAAGGACAAAATCATAAAAGAGTAAATTTAATTCTTATCAAAGATGTGAAATAATATTACCTGAATCTCATCAAAAAATGCAAAGAGAAAAATATGTTTGGTATATAGATTCAAGAACTAGTCATCATATGACTAGAAACTTACATTGGTTTGAATCCTTAGAAGTTAGGGATAATATCTCACTAAAAATTATAGATGATAAGATGTATCAAGTTCAAGGAATTGGTAGAGTAATACCTAGCATGCCATTTTCAAATTTATGTTGGAAAATGTTTTATATGTTCCTAGACTATCAACTAATATTATCTCAGTTGCTCAATTAGTTGAAAAAGGAAGAACAATGGAATTCAAATATACAAATGAACATAGCAAATGCATTATCATGAATCAAACCAAAATTGAAGCTACAAGATAAATAAAGAATGAAATATTTACCTTAGATACAATAGGATTCTCTTAAGAAATTATTGAATATTTACCTCAAGATCAAATTAATGATAAGCTGCTTGATTTTTCAGAAAGACAAGAAAAAATAAATTGGATCAAACATGGTCCAAGATCATCTTACAAACATGAACAATGGATGAATCCAAGATTCAAGGTGATGAAGAATACTCCAGAGAATCATATGTTCATGAACAATGTAAGGTCACATGAAGATTGAAGATCAATATTGAAGACTAAAGTCTTTAATAACCAAATAATGTAATACAAGGGGTGTTGGAGAATATTACATTATTTGGTACATGCTAATATACCCCCATGGTACAAATGTAAATGTGTGATATATTAGGTTTGAGTCTATAGTTTATATGAGTGATTTATATTTTACTTTTATGTAAGTGTCTATGTATAGGATATGCACAAGTATCATGTAAGTAAGAGTGCAAGTGTGTATTGATAGAATGTGCACAAGTGTCTTATATGTAAGTGTGCAAATATGTAAAGTGAGGATGTGCACAAGTGTCTTATATTAGGAGTGCATGTAGGAGAGTGAGAGTCATGTACAAGTGTGTAAGTGTCAGAGAGTCAAGTATGCATGTAGGAAGAGAGTGAAGAATATAGTATACAAGTGTCAAGATGATAAGCTAGAGGTCATGAGAGTTATCATATGGAGATAAATAGTCAATTACATGAGAATTCATCTTCTATAAGTCCATATTATGGAGATAAATATCTATACAATGCAAGGGAAACAAATTTGTAACATTCACCACATAGAAAGCATTGATAATAAATATTGTATACAGTTTTTTGAGTAATTTATATTGTAAATATTCTTCATGCATGTACATGAATGATTTTGGTCATTTTACATTCATATTTGATATTATAAGTGAATGTTATTTCATTATTATATTGGCCTAGATATATATTTGATTGCTCACATATATAATTCTACTCTTGATTATTGATATTTTACCTATAACATTGTTGGTTTATTTGCATTGGGACCTATGATATTTTGAGGTGTTTAGGCTTATAATCCAATAGATTCACATTATGAGTGTACATCTTTACTCTTAGGTTCTTGGTTCTTGATGTCCCTAGTTGCATTTGAATGGACCCAATTCTATTGAATTGTCATTTGTTTGGAGTCATACCAAGCATCATTGTGCTATCTCAGTTATGCTTGAACAAAATATACATCTTCTTCTTCTTCTTTCTTAACTTGATTTTCCTCGACTACATTATTTTGATGTACCTTTCTCCAATTTTAAATTTTCTTTTCTAAATATGGATTATCTTGTTGTTGGTTCATCTCTCATGAGGTGGATCCATTTTTAGTGGATTTTGTCAACATTACTTCATTGTGTGTTTGTTTCTACCACAATATTCACACATCCTTTGCATGTGGAAAGTATTTATTTGAGAATCATTCCTCTGATTTTTATATCTTTGAAAACTATTTCTTTGTTGAAAGCATTGTGGAGACCTCATGCATTTATAAATGGTTGCTTTTCGTTTGTAAGTAGTAATTATTCTTCATTTGTTGTAAGTGAGGCCTCTAAGGTTCACCAACTTTTCAAAGCTTGGTGTTTGCTTAGTAATATTTCATGTTGTTACAAAAACATTGTACTTTGATGGGAGAGATCTCAAAATAATTGGAGCTATAGTTTTATCATATGTATTTTCTCCTAGTGCTTGTAATGATGCTCGCAACTCAACTATTTTCCTCATGAACCATTCTAGCTTATCTCCACATTTCATATTCAAACAATGAAATTGACTTTGGAGGAATAGAATTTAATTTTAATTCTTTGTTTCAAAGATTATTCCTAGATTCTCCCATGCATATTTGGCCATGGTTGAATCTCGAATATGCATGGACACCATTTGCTACTCTAAACATGATGATTAATATTTCCTTTCTGTCTACTTTATTATACTTTATTTGGTCTTCATTTGCTTCTTCAGGATAATTATTGGTCTTGTCTACTACTTGCCATACTTCATTAAACTCAAGTTGCATTCTAAGTTTAGTTTTCTAGGCAACATAGTTATTTTCCTTAAACAATTGAGAATCTGGTAATAAAACCTCTGGTGCTCCATTAGCCATGGTAAACTTGCATAAAATTTAAATATTCTTCTTATATTGAGTCTATATCAAAAAACTCTTTTCGACAAGTATATATAAGTCTATACTCGAATTTTAGTTGATGCTTTCAAATTTGCAAGAAAGACTTGTCTCGCTAGGCAAAAATAAAGTTAGAGGGAATAATTCTTCCTCTACAAAAATTTCTTGGAATATTTCTTTTAAAATATTATGTCTACTCTTCTTTTTCACCTACAATAATATGTAAGAAGAAAAAATAATATATTTGTTTTAATTATTTTCCCACTCTTTAATGTGGGACTTAAAATTACCTTTGAAAAATATTTTAGGTTACCTTTCTCCTTTCTTTTATCAATGTGTTCTATTTTATTTTTGTCCACGTGTAGCTGTCCAAATGGATCCATGGTCTTTTAGCATTTGAGAAATAACTTTGAAAGAATTTTTTGATACTGTCTATACAAGAGTTTTTCCAGGTGTCAAATATTTTTGACGTTGTTGTTATCCTCTTCAGCTACTTGGGACATGCCTCGGGTTGACTTCTAATGTTTGTAAATATACCTAAAATTTTCTTGAGATCTTCTTTTGCTCAAATAAATTTTGCATACCTAGGTTATTTGTATGTCCACCTATTTTGTTGATTCTCGTTTGCTACATCAAAATGTTGCATCAATCTATTGCGATGATTTATTACATCAATATTCTAAATAATATTTTTTCCTAGTCCTTCCTATGTCTTGTGAAAAGTTATTTTCTTTATTTTTGGACCCAGCCTTAGTGGTCTATCAAGATATAATGGAGAGTGCCTTAAATTTTATTTTCAAATTTCTCTTCTTGGACGTCTTAACACTAATTGCTTTTATAGTTGCATGCATCTTCTTCTTATGCTTCACAAATTTTATGTGATTGCTATGATCGTTTAAGAATAGGTTCCTTCCTTGGTGAAGATCTAGCTTCATGATATTATAACATGTTTATATTTCTAAATATAGACTTGCTTGTTGGTTATAATTGTAGTTCATGGGGCTTAACTTCTTGGATGTATCTTTTTTAATTTTGAGAGGCTTGAGTTAATTAAGCCTCTTCACAAGCTATACTTTTTTTTCTATTTCTCAATATTCTAGCTATGAACCAAATTTTGATTATTAATCATTTAACAATTTATGTACCTTGTGTACTTATCTTGTTTGTTCTTATCTTCCACATACTTATGTGGCTAGCTTGGCTCTATAAATGCACCTTTCCTATTGTCTCTTGATATTATTGAATGATATCTCCTTGAGAGCTATAATTTTATTCTTAGAATGGAGATGATAATACTTATCACATTTAAATGATAACTCTTTTTTTTTTTTCTTTTTTAATTTACATGGTGTAATCGGTAGCCGCCATGAATTCGGGCAGGCTGTCCGAATTTTATGGTTGCCATAGTATTTTGAGTTGTCCACCTTGGAAGTTGCCACACATATATTCGCACATTTCACCCCTATAACCACCATGCCACAATCATTTTAAACCTTTTAGATCATTGAAAGCACCAGGAAAGGGACAAGCGTTCAGTCCGATGAGGCTCAAGATTTGAACCTTGGACCTTTGCCCCCCTTACAGGGTTTGGTCGAACCAATTGGTCTACACCTCGGACCTAATAACTCTCTTTGTTGATAGTGCCTTTATTTATAATTCTTAAGGAGCTTGAATGGATTCCTTAGTTATATTCTTTCTAAGAAGTTTCAATGGTTTATTTATATTCTTTTTAAGGAGCTTCTTATGACTTCCTTTCTTGCCTTTTGAAATGACAATTCTTTAGGGAAATTTATGACCCTTTTTTTTCTTGCTAAAATTGGCCTAGTTGTTTCTTGTAGGCTTATGACCTTATTGGTCTTAGAAGGGATTGAAACCCTTTTTGATGCTTGAAGGCTTTTACCTTTGGTAGGGTTTTTTCACCTTGAAACTTTTAAATCTACCATGGAATTTTGCTTCATGGTGATGTTCTTCCTCTCTTTTGAGGTTTATTTTGAATAATTTTATATAGGGCAATATTACCCTTGAAACTTCTTTTCTCAAACTTGAAAATTTATTTTCTCAAATAGAGTGCACTTTTTGCTTCTTTATGTTGAAGCTAGAGGAGGATTAGAAGGAGAATTTTTTCTTCCTTCTTCCTACTTTGATACCACATGTTAGAACTCAATGTTTTGATTTATTATATTATGATAGTGAGGAGTATTTAAATGCATAGGATGCCTATTTTGGGTATAATAGACTCTTAAATAAACTTGAAACTACCTTGTCTCAAACTACATGCATATGACTTGTGAGGGGTGGATATATCACTTGTCTTCTCACATGGGCTATGATGTAATAATTCCTAACACAAATATGAATGATTCTAATTATTTTATTGTACTTATTTGATGATAAAAATGACTTTTTATCCCTTCTCCTCCCCTTCACCAGATGAAGATGATGAGACATTGCCTTTATGATTGAGCATTGTGTAGTATAATTGCACCTCCAATGTCACCATGAATTGCTTACTTAGAATAAATATTGAAGATATTTTAATTGATAAATATAGATTATAAGTTTTTAAAGTTTACTTGAAGATTTTCTAAATGTTTTTTATTGTTATATCTTGTAAAAAGTAATTATTTTGACAAAAAAAAATTATTTTGATAGGCTTTGGAGGTTAAGGATTAACCTTAAAACAAAAAACATGTAAAAACTATTGTGATGTTCCTTCAATAAGATTCCTAGTAAAAACAAAGTTTGGATAAATAAAGAGATTCAAGAGGGATATGGAGTTAGCAATGATATTATAAAAGGTGATGCATTTACTTTAGATACATTTTGACAGACTAAATTCAATCTTCAAGCAAGAATTAAATTAATTTTAGTAATTTGTATTTTTTTTTTTAAGTTATATTTCACATTTATTTATTCTTATTTAATTTTTATATTTAAACTATAAGTTGGGTATCAAAAAATACTTAGTGATTGGTGTCAAGATAAACCTAATAGTTACAACTCTGCAATTACAATTAACTTTCTGATTAATGGAAAGAAATCAATAGAAAAGGAACAAGTAATGTAGAGATTAGCCAAAAATTCGGTTATCTTATAAAGGTTCGAAATGGGTTGGAAGAGTCTCATCATTTGGAAAGTATCACTACTAATTTTTCATGTTTTGGCATTAAAATTTACATCAATCTAGGCCACTAGCCTAATTTTAATCATGCTTTTTACATGAGAAAAATTAGCATCACCATACAATTACTTTGGCGTCCAATTTTTTTAATTTTATGATGGTAGGACACTACTAATATAGTGATACTTATGGTTAATACTAAAAATAGTGCTACAATTATGCCAAGTAGTGTCACTCTAACATCACTGGTGCCATATTGAAAAATTCTGAAGAAGGGTAATATCTTGCAATGTTCATTGAAATTTAGGGGTCACCATAAGAAAATGGTGAAGCACATGGCTTACTCATGGCGCAAAAGGGTGGTTATAATTGGGACTCTCAAATTCGAGATAAACATTTCATAGATTACTGAAGCAATAAGGTTGGTTGCATATGGCTTTGTCCATAACAAAGAGAAGCACTCACTTGCAAAGGAGGCCCAAATTTTTCTTGGCTAAGAAGAGGAGTTGGTTAAATTTTAGAACAGATACAAGTGCACATCATTGAAATCCCCTTGGGATAGGGTGGCACTAGTCATAATGCAATATTTCATATTGGATGAAAGCCAAGAAATTTTGAGGAGTTTCCATTTCATGTTCCTTAATCATCTCTGCTATAGAAGGCTGATCAATATTTCATCTTTTCTATTCCAATATTTGGGAAGTTCGATAAGCTAGGTAAAGAAAGGGACAATCCCCAACCCAATTCACCAAGGAATTATCAAAATATTGTTCGATTTTGTGGTGAAATCAAGAGGCCTATATGGGGAGAAAATTTTAAACTCCCTTAACAAGGTGTCGAGTCCTATAGTGGATTATCTCAAATCTTATAAATTTGATGGTACCGACTGTTTCAACCGTTATATGGTCAACACCACCCTTGTTATGAGGTTGGCAGCTAGGGTGATGGATTCACCCCCGAAAGTGGTGGGAGTCTGTGATGAGAAAACCAGGCAATCCAAATGCCTAGTTTCAAAATTGGTAAACTCTGGTAAGATGACTCTATGTGTAGAAGATTCAAACTTGAAATAATTTACCCCCAAAAAGGTAAAGCTTATCTTGGTAACAAGCACTGCAAAGAAAAAGCAAGGTCCTTGGATCCAGGTATCACAGGTGGAACCCAAATCACTTAAACACACTCTCATGAAGTTGTAAAGATACCTTATCGATTCCATGCATACTACTATTGCCTATGTGAAAGAAATCTTGATCCTGATGGGCTGGAAAAAGTGAGAATTGAAGGATGAAGACATGGATAATGGTGTTGGTCCAAGTGGAACTAAGAACTAATTCTTGGCTTCCTTCCATTTGGAGGCTCTGGTTTTTTATTTTTTTACTCACATTTTCCTTCCTTTTGGGTATGGTTTGTTTGGTTTTTCATGGCTTGGGAATTTGATCTCCCCTGTGCAATTTGACCTACTCTCTACCATTTTTGTGTAGTAGTGTTTTATCTTGATCCTTTATATTTGTTGTTATATTGGAGCTTGTTCATTTTTTGGATCCTTGTTTCTCTCTCGGGGCCTGCGAGCCCCTGTCTATTCTCGTAAGGATGTCCGAATCCATTTTATAAAAGTTTTGGGATTTATTTTAAAACCCCTTCACCCGAATAATAAAAAAAAACATCACTAGTTCTATTGTTCAAATTTAGCATCACTATAGCATCAATAGTGACATTGGGTCATATGGAAGTCAAGAAAAAAGGATTAATATTAATAAATTTGGGAGGAAAGAATGGAGTAATTCAAATTAAAGGGATTGTTCATATCTAAGCTAGTGCATAGGTTAGGAAGATATAGCTTAATGTAGTTACTATAAGATATGTAAATTATAATTCTAATTAATTTTAAATAACTAAAATTATTTTATTAAGTTATTGTTAAGTAGTAATCAAGTGGCATTAGCTCAACTAGTTAGATTCCTCAACATTTAAAGAGAAGACCAAGGTTCAAATATTTTCAAGTGATACATGGATAATATCTAAGCTTTCTTGTAATACCACTATGTGATGATGATGTAATACAGGTGGGCCCATTTCAATCCCATATAACCAATTGAAAAAAGTTATCGTTAAGTAGTAGATTAGGATAAAATTATTATTTATTTCTAGTAATTTAGATGAGGTTGAAATAGGTCCCACATGTATCTTATTTATTTTAATGAAGAACATCAGCACAAACTACATTATCCTATCATAATGTAGGGATTTAAACTTGTGTTTCCCTTTTATAACTACATCATACTTACCATTGCTTTATAATGGATTTGTATAAATTCACTCTAATTTTAATATGCTGATAATTTTAATTGATTAATAATAATAATAATGTATGTGTAGTTTTTATTTGGGACACTCTCATCAATATAACAAAACATTACATTTACTATCACATCAATTAAACCATATCTAGCTTTATTTTATCAAAGATATTATTCATTTCCCTTTTTATCAAATATATTACTCATATTCCTCAAATTGCCATGTCTTCGTAATCAGCTCTTTAACATCAATTTTATTAACTTGTAAAAGATCACTTCGTCAATTGCCTTCTAAAATTTAAATTTTTCCAAGATGAAGATCAACACCATGATTGGCTAAATTTTTTGCTAGCTAGTTTCCTTCTTTAAAAATATTATCATATTTTCAAGAGACTACCTCCAACAATAGTTAATTAACATTACTAATAATGCTATTTTTAATCCAGTAAAAACAACCATTTTTTTTTATAATATTAATCATAATTTATGAATCCCCCTCACTTGAAATATATTTTCATCATTTTTCAATATCAATTTTGATTGCTATAAGTTCCCTCTCCTCTACATATTTCTAATCAAATTTCCATATGATTATAGTAAGTGAGAATAATTTTCCCTTCATTATTTTAATACTCACCACCTCCACCTGTTGTTCTTGGATTTTATTTAGAAGAACCATCAAAATTAATTTTGATAAACCCAAATTTTGGATATTTCTATTTTACCGTATATTAAAGCGGATCCTTTTTGTTAACTCTATTATCGTATATGACCCTTCCATGTATATTCAAATAATATATTCAAGAGGATAACATCCTTTTTCTACACTTGAGACTTCCCATGAAGAATGCCATATTTTTAAAGGTTCTACAAAAAAGGTAACAATATGGTTCCAAACTTGGGCATGATTTTGTGTTTTATTTTTAAAATATATATTTTTTCCTTTCAATAGGACCAATCCTTTATAGAATTCATAATGCTATAGTTTTTAAATAATTAATCCAATATCTCATCAACTCTTTCAATGTTGATGGAGCTACACAATATATTCTCATAGCTTTGAAAATGAAATTCCAAATGGTGTAAGCAAAGGGACAATAAAGAACTAGTGATCTGGTGTTTATAGATCCTTCTCATATAAGGCACACTTAAAAAGTCCATGATATCATATTATTTGTAGATTCTAGTATAAGAATAAAAATTTGAACCACTATCCAAAGGAATATTGAGGCCTTAGGAAGGGCCTTCAATGATCAAAAGTTCTTCCAAACAAAATCATTAGGAGTAGGAAATTTTGATTAGTCTAAATTTTAATATCTCAATTTGGCTAAGGATCCATCATCTTTTGATATGTTTAAAACCAACTCATCTCTCTACATAAAAATGACATATTGAACTCTTAACTCATCTTATAGAGCTCATCCACTATTTGCTTGAATTCCTCTCCTTCGACTAAGTTACTAATAAAAATACTTTATATGGAGTTGTTAGGCTTTGAAAAATTCTAAGCACCTAAGAAAAATACCATCAAGTATATGATAGTATAAAATATCATCAATAATGATATAACTACAAGCTCATTATTTGAGGTTATTGCACTCTTTGTGGTTCAAACCATCAGGTAAAGTGTCATCCTTAAGGCAAGCAAAGATATCCTTATACCAAGGACCAAGGGATGAGATTGCTTCTATGGAAACAAAATCTATAGAAACTTGACTATATTCTAGGGTTGAACACTCCCTAATTTTCTAAATGATAATTGTAGCTTGTTCGTCATCTAGATCTAAGGGAATAATGGATGTATTCAACACCATAGCATCGACATGGTGGTTGCTAGACCTAGGAATAGCATCAACAATGATTCTATCAAAATCCATCATTAGTTTGTTATCAATGTCTTTGTAGGGCTTGAACTTATCGTCTTTAGTTTGATAAACACCATTGAATTGGTTGACTACTAGTTATAAGTCCCTGAAGATAGAAAATACTTTGACTTAGAGAGCTAATATCACACATAACCCTAATATTAGAGATTCATTTTCAATAATGTTGTTAGTACAAGGAAACTTGAATTTAAAGGATAAAGGGATTATTTGTTGATTATGAGTGGCCAAGATGCCTCATATCCTTGCTTCTTTGACACATATAGTGTCATCAAAGTATAGGGTCTAAGAGTTAGGATGGCTTACTTTGAGGTTGAATACTGACTCATCAAGAAAATATACCACTAATAGTTGGCCAACTTTTAAAGGTGTAGCTGCTAATTGGTCAATAATGACTTGGACTTTCATAGAATTTTGTTTTGTGAATTCAAGGTCAAATTTTCTAAGTGCAATGACCCACTTAGCAACTCTTTCTGATAGGTGAGGTTTAGACATATCATAAGGGGTAAATCCTTGCAATGAGAAAGATCTTATGGCTAAGCATATAGATTTTAAGCTTTTGGAAAGTAAACATACAATTAGGTAAAGAGTCTATAAGGGCATATATCAAACTTCATAATTGACCAAACTCTAGCTAATGTAATAGATAGTTATTTCTCTATGTTGGTCATCATAGTACACCAACATATCATCTAAGGCATAGTCAATGGCTACTATGTATAACAATAACGGTCTAAGAGGATTAGGTGGGACAATAATAGAAGGGGATAAAAGGTAGGATTTGAGGGCACTGAAGATAGCTTGGCATTCAACATCCAATTTAAAAATCATATCCTTCCTCAAAATCTTGGTAAGTAGCTGACACTTAGCTAGCTAAGAGATGAACCTATGAATGACATGGATTTTGCCTTGAAGGCTCCTAAGTTGGGTTAGAGTTTGAGAGGATGGCATATTAACAATAGTAAATATCTTATCAAGATCAACTTTGATGCCTCATTGGGACACAATGAATCCCAATAGTTTTTATGACAACCCCAAAGATGTATTTTAAGACTTTAGGCATACCTTGTACTCCCTTAACCACTCGAAGATGTGTCTTAAGTATTGAACATGATATTTTTGGTTTAAAGATCGACCAAAAAGATAATTGATATAGTCTTCCAAATGTCATGCATCATATCATGAAAGATGTATGTCATGGCTCTTTGATATGTAGCCCCTACATTTTTTAATATAAAGAGCATGAGTTGATAGTAGAAGGTTCCTCATGGGGTAGAAAAAGTTGTGTTGGACTAGTTCTCAAGGGTAACATTGATTTAGTTGTACTCCAAGAATCCATCCATTAAAGATAATATTCCACATCTTGTAGTGAAATTGATGATCATGTCAATCTTGCATAGAAGGAAGTAATCTTTGGGACATTCCTTGTTGATGTCTTGAAATTCAATACATATTTTTTTAGCAATAGCCATAATGTTAGAAATCTAATTAAAATAGTCAATGGATTTGATGAAGCTAACATCAAGGAGCTTTTATATCTTCTCTTTGACTAGAAGTGTGACTTTTTATTGTACTTTTTATAATTTTTGCTTTATGGGTTTTACACTAGGGGTGGCAACTAGGTGGTGGACAACTAGAGAGAGATGAAGATCTTGCATATCAATGTAGGACCAAACAAAAGTGTATTTTAACTCCTTTAAGGGATTTGAATATTCTTCATGCTCAATTGGGTCAAGAATTTGCCTAGTTTAAGGATCTCAGGATCTATCATGACCCTCCCAAAACATGGTTTATGATGTTACTATTTCTATATATATATATATATATATATATATATATATATATATATATTGTTAATTTCTCATGAATTATTATTTTCTTACATTTTAATATTTTTTGACATGGTACTATTGATGAATTCTATGTTTCAGGTGTAGTTACTCAAAAGATAGAATAGGAAATGATGGCAGGGAATATTTTCACCAACGATGAAATCTAGCACCAATGGCTCAAGGGTACATGGAAGCCCTTCATATAGATGCATTCATATAGGTGCATTGTGAATGTATGTTTGCATATGATTGAAGTAAATATTATTTGTGTATGTTTGAATTTAAAAATCCTTCAACAAGGAAAGTGTCACACCACATGGGATTTATTCTTAATAGGAGGATGATAACATTTTGTTGTCATCAAATTGCCTATATAAGAAGAGATGTTGGAGGAATATATATGATTGATTAAAATTGTATTCTAATTTAGATTTGTATTCTTTCATATTTGCTTGATTAACATAGGATATAAGAAAAGGAAAAATAAATAAAATTATTTTATTTATTTATTTATATTAAAAAATATATATATACATATATATAATAATAAAAGTTAATAATAGAAATGCATTTTTATTTTAAACATCTTTTTTTTAATAAAATATAGACAAATATTCTTGGAGTAGCCTTTCTTTAATAAAACTTAAAAGTCCACTTGGCGGAAGTAATAGCATGGTGAGGTGGTTGGTTGCATGCACCACCATCTATGTGTAGTTCTTTTCCTTATTAATTAGCTGATTATAAGGGATGGGGACTACATGGTGAAAAAGGGGGCAAGGAAATTAGGAGAGCATTTTCAATAGAGTAAGAGATTGAATAAAAACAAAGGATATGATTGCTTGGAGGAAAGCTGAGAGGACATTATGACTAAGAGTAATATTCAACTAAATCAGGTTGGATTACCCCCTTATGTGTGTATCTGCGAGAATTTTTAGTTGTTTTCAGACTTGTTTAAATTGAAAAATGCAAAACATATTATAGTCGCTTCTAAAAGAGTTTATAAGTATTGAAATGATTGTAAGAATACCCCCATTATCACATTTTCTTTTGTACCATATTTTTCTTCTGTTTGAGTTCTTTTGTTAATTAAATAATTAGGTAAACCTCAAAATCCATATTAGTTTTCTTATTTATTTTGTTTTCCTCCATTCATTTCTTGTCTAGACGTATCCACTTTAATATTGATTGGTATTATTGTATACCCCTTATTATCTATTCATTGCTCGTATGGACATTTCCAGTTTAATATTTGGATTGATGTTGTTGTATATTCCGTATCACCCGATCATTGCCAGCCTGGATGTCTTTGATTATAGGTATCAATAATTTAAACCGAAGTTGTTATGAAATATTTTCCATTCATTTACTAAAACTACATATATGTATGTTGTACATTTTTTGTTATTATCAGACTCATTGCAAGAATGCATCCTTTATATGTTGATTTGACCTAGTAATTTGGTTTGTCAATTGCTCAAACGTCTTTCCATATTAATTAAATCGAGACGGTTTAATATATATTTCAATGTCAGATTTCCTTCACTATGCTTGCTCTGAATACAAAATAATATAAAAATAATAATGTTATGGACACCACTGTTGTGACGTTTTACTTATTACATATAATTTCACTTGTAGTTAGGTAAGGACAACTGGTTTCAAAGTAATCATGGATGATTATTATATTATTATTTTGTGAGATTTTTAGTAAATGAAACAAGGATTTTTATTATTTTACTTCATTGGAAAACTGTGCTATTTGACTTTGCTGATGTTTTCTTTATTCACCTGAATGTGATTGCTTTGTATTTTAAAATCATTAATAAAGCATTTGGAAGTACATTGGTTGAATGTTTTAGCTTACTGAGCAAAATTTAAATAGATGCATCCAATTTAGCATTGCATTTCTGATCCATTATGAGTTGTTTCTGATCCTAAGAGCCATTATGCTTGAAGTGTGGTGGTCAAGAAGGGAGAAAGGTTATGGTTCACCGAAGAGACTTCCCTCTATACATCCATATCCCAAGCATATATTGATGCTTCAACTAAGATGTCATAAGAGGAATTAAACTTGGAGATATATTATTAATTTAATCATTCTCTTCTCTAGAGAATAAGTCTAATTAGATATGAATAAGACCATCTTAAAGTGGGAGATTGTTGTCTAATTAAATGTATTATTTAGGGTTACAGTAAGTTTTAGAAATATGAATTCTTGAAATGAGTGTATAATTGATCAATGGCTTCCATTAAATTAAAACATCTTTTCATTACATTAATGACTTTGTGCTTGGGATTTTAATACCTGACTAAATACATTTTATTGTCTCTATGATGAGAAGAAAAAAATTCATTTAGTTGGCTGGGAGCAAGTTTGCAGACCTAAAAAGGATGGTGGATTAGGTATTCGTAACACAAGTAGATGAATAAGACTCTAGTTGCAAAAAAAGGATGGAACTTGGTAAATTAAATTGAAACTAGTTGGGTCAACATTGTGTTGGCCAAATATTTGAGACAGGAGAATTTTTTGCTTGTTGATCCTTTGTCAACTTCTGGTTTAGCCTTTTGGTTGAGTTTGCAAAACTCGAGGGTGCTAGTCTCCAAAGGTTGCAGGTGGAGGTTGGGTGATGGACTCAAGATTAATTTCTAGAAAGATATTTGGTTGATGAACCAAATATTTTTCTAGAAATTAAGAGGATGGGATCTTCTTAATTTGGTTGATATTTGGTTGATGAACCAACCCCTTGCAAAAATTCCATGTCTGGCATGTTTGAAGCCTAGGACTAGATTGGTCTTTGGGTCTAAGGTGGTTGACTTTATTGAGGTGGTCAATGGTTTGAAGGTTTAGAAATTGTTGGACCAGTCTATTCTCAACAATGCTGAACTTGAAGCTTGGATTCTAATTGCTAATAAGTTAAAGTTTTAGGTCATTAAATAGAGAAATGAAGAGGATGGGATCTTCTAGGTAGGGTAAAATAACGGATCCTTTTCAGTTAAGTCCACCTACAAACTGTTGGCTATAAAGACTCCTCCGTGGGTCCCACATTTCAAAGTATGGCTTAAGGGTCTAACACCAAAGGTGAATATCTTTTTCTAGTTGGTAACTCAGAATAATATTTTGACCATTGAAAATATTTTAAAAAGAGGTTGGTTGATGTCGAACAGATGTTTCTTCTGTGGTGCTAATGAGGAATGGATAAGTCATCTATTCTTTCAATGTTTGTTCTTTGTGGAAGTTATTAACTCTGTTTTTAATTTTTTGGGACTGATTTGGATGGTGTCGAGTTTGCTTGTTGATTTTTATGCTCAATGGTGTTGAGTGGTAATTTTGCCCAAGTGCAAAACCACACTCACAATTAAGATTTTTATTATAAAACCCTCTCTTGCAAAGAAATAAACATTTCTCCAAGGTTCCTTTTTAATTTAATATGTGCATGTATGCTTTTCAAATGAGTGCATGGAATATCTTAGGGCTCTAAAAAATAATTTTTAACAAGGGGCCTGTGTTGGGGTTACTTTATTATGCTATGCCATTGTTGTTCATGAAACTTGAAAAGAGAATAGATGTGATTAGCCCTCATATGACCACGATGTAGAAGTGAAATTTCTTTTATCTTGAAATTTTTTAGATAGATTTTATCTTTCTTTATTAAGCAAGTTTAACATATTTTATCTTTTATTAAACCCTACTTATAAGCATGAAATAAGAGATTAAAATCTATCTTTACAATGTGAATTTGAAAGTGATAAGTGGATTTATTTTATGTAGCTTTGAACATGAAAGAGAGTAAATGTGCATGAGTAATTCCTAAAATGTGATGGCCTTCAGAATGCCATATAAATTACTCCTTTTTGTATGAAATTGTGATTTTCATGAAAAGAGGTTAATTTATTGCCGTAAGGAACATAGCCTTTTAAAATGCCTTCTAAATCATTCCCTTTTAATGAAATTGAGATTTTCATAAAGGAGAAACAATTTATTGCCTGAAAATAAAACGTAAATCTTGAAATCAACTCTCATTTGGAAATGTGAAAATGCGTAAAGCTGGAAATTACGAAATTCCTCTTAAAAAAACAACAATATTTATAAATTTCTAGACTTTCAAATTTCGGTTAAAACAAAAACATCTTTGCTTTAAATGGAATATTAAAGCTTATTCTAAAGATCTATGCAACTATTTTTGGGTTTTTATGTTTTCATATTTTTTTTTGACAATATTAAAAAAATAAAAAAGACAAAGTTAGAAAAATAAAAATAAAAGTAAAATGAAAATGAAATAAAATACAACTCATAATCTTCCATGGACCCTGTAAACGTTAGTATCCTGCACGAAAACTAGTATTAAGGTGATACAATATGCATGCAATCTAGCTTCTAATGCAGTGTGATCTCCTAAGGAAAAGATGCAATACAGTAAAACAGACATACAAGTAACCATAAATATGCATAAACTTGTTGTGTTTCCAATGTATTACAGAAAAATAATATTTTCAATCAGCTTACAAAAATGTAGAATACAAACTTTAATTAATGGCATCCCATGAAAAATAATACAGTCTAGTTTGTGGAAGAAAAGCTCCAGAAAACAGACCTAGTGCCAACATAGTTTTCCACTGTAGTCCTGCTCCAAAAAGTTTCCAACCCCTGACTTTGTCTTGCCCATGGATATTTAAATTTTTTTTCTTAAAACGCTTTATTTTTTTCTTTCAATTTTTTTCTTAAACTCTATGCCTTTCTCTAAAATACCTCCCCACTTTCCTTTCTTTTATTTAGGTTTTATTTCCCCTTGCGTTTTTGCTCCTAATGCTTACTCTAGTGAAACTTCTCTTTCCTGGATGCATAACCATCGTATCCCCATGTGTCGCCTTCACTTAGATAACGCCTTCTGAAACCCTTAGATAATACTTCATCAACCTGGATTTTTTTCGTTTCACTACTTTTCATTATTTGAGCGGTAACACCTTTATCCACACGTAAATACTCATTCATATAATCCATGAATCCCTTTGACTTCATTTATCATAGCAAGTATGTGGTGCATCTAAATCCTAGAAATTTATATTTTCCACCATAATAGTTTGTGCATAACCCTTTATTAATATAACATCTAACAATACGGTCTTATTATGGGTGTTCATTGTCCTCCATTTGGTGTGCTATCCTCCACTATATCCCATTTGGATGTCCTCCTGTGTTCACCACCAGTTGTGCTCTGTGTGTATACCTTTAGAACAAATTCTCTATTGTGCGCTATGTTCTCCCCTTGGTGAAGAGAATGTCTAATCGGAACACCCTTGGCTGCTTTTGGCTATTGATTGCCACCTACGTCGACATCGTGTAGACTTATGCCTCCCTCGTGATACTTGTCGTAACATTATTATGTCGATGAGGAAGCTACTCACTTTGACATAAAATCCTATTTCACCTTCAATTAACATTCACTATGCTTTGAATCCAGTGGTTACCTCGGATGCTTGCTCATCGCCTGCCTTCGTCGGGTCCACTCCTATATGCATTTTATAAATTGCTCATTCGCTAAGGTGACCAGAATTGATGGTAGATATAATATATTTTTTGGAAGCATGCACCTCCAACGTTGGCCACATAGTCTATGTATTCTGTCAAGACCTCCACAATGCACTGCTATAACCGTTGATTCATCCACTGCCTGTTGTTTTTCTCGTGCAATCCACCCTACATCGCTATTGACTGGACAACCGCATCATCCATCAAGCATTTGCTGCATCTTATCCTTCATATCATCGCGAGTTTTGTTTTAGTCGATATCTTCACAGTGATAACAAGACAATATCTTCCAAAGTTAGCAACTGCACTAGACGTCACCGCAAATATTTACACGTCGTGAGGTATCAAGCCATTTTCTCATTCGCCTTATGTAGTGCATGAATTTTTTTGCTCATAACATTCATGTTGGAAATATTGAAAGAAAATGCATCCATCTTCTGATTTTCTTTGACCCGTTGCACTGTCTATCGTGACACCACTTATCCCATCCCAGTGTTTTGTAAACTAGAGCCTACCATCCCACTGTGTATGTGTCATACTAACTTTGAATCTTCACCATGTCCACCTACACATCTAGTTGGAGGGGTCCGAGAAGTCCACTTGATCATTTTCGTTGCCTTGAATAATCCCTAGTCGTTGGTCATCATCTACCACACTGCCATGCACATTCATAGCTAAATCTACCTATAAGTAGTTTACTGCTCACTCTGCGTGGATTGCTAAATTAGATGCCATAATACCTGTATCGTAGTTGTTGTCGGAGGGGATGGGTCTCTCCATATCCATAAGTATTCCTATTTGAGATGAGCAGAGGTGGCCTATGATGTGTACACCTTCCTTCACAGGTTTCCAAAAACTGCTATGTTATCCATTGTCTGCTCTTCACTGTCACACCAACTGTACCCCTTATTCTATTTCATCCCGTGGATGACCACTTTCACACTGTTGCGTCTAATGTGTCACCCGAGTCAGGTATTATTCCCCACGAGTATCTACTTCTGACGTTGTTGAAGCCATGAGTGAATACATCCATACTTAAATGTGTGGTTTGTGCCCAAACAATTTGTCCTTCACTCTCGTCCACAACTCCAGTCGATCCATGCCTGAGACTGTGTATTCAAGCACATCATCTACCGCGTAGCTTGTCATCGATCACATCTAAATCCACCTCAGCATTGTATATTCATCACCGTCTGACAAATGCGTTGGCCCATGTCTACGTTTGGAAGTCTTGCTTAGTTGGCTCTTTGGTGTATACATCATCAAATCCTCATGCTCACATCGATAATGTATGCCACGTAACCTGCTTCCTCCAGGTGGGTTCCATCATGTGGAAGACATCATATTATGCCGATTCAGATCTTAGTATCATGTGCTCGACTCCATCATAAACTGCCACATAATCGGTGCTTGATGTGTTTATTTTCCTGCTTATCGCCACCCATTGGAGAGCCATGTCTTCTACGTCTTCGATGAACCACTTGCATGAAGTACAAACCACACATCGTTAGCCTTTATGAATATTAAGCCTTCCCACAACAAGACAGCACTAAACAAAACAAAAGGAATGTGAGAATATCAAGACCGACATGATAGTGCTTTAGTTTTATTTTATTTTTATTTTTTATTTTATAATTATTTATTATTATTTTTGAAACTTATATATACTTACATGCATAAGTATATATAAATCATTTAAATCATTTTATACTTTTTATTTATTTTTATAAATTTATATATATAAATTCATTTTATTTCTTATAACTAAACATACTTATATATATATATATATATATATATATATATATATATAACATACATATAGGTACTTTAATATTTTATTTTAATCAACTCAATCAACTTCTCATGCTGGAACTATCCCAACCCAAAAATGACGACAACGAGACCAAATTAAAATGAACACACAAGACTCAAGCAAAGGCACTAATCGAGACATAAAAGCACCACGGAGAAAGACAAAAAGGACACTATCTAATATGAACTTCGAAACCTACATTGCAAGACCATGGTTAGGGACCTATGAAAAATATCACTCGAATATAATCAAAATCTCCAATATTCAAAATTTAAAGGTGGGTCCGCAAGGTTTTGGGGTTAGTTTTGGAATGGCCACAACAAATGGCGACTCTACTGGGAAATTCTCATGAGCATTTCGGGTGAAGAACCCATAATATTTGGTTCTAAAAACAAACAAATCAAGGATTAGAAAGACAAACATCTATCAACCTCGAAGAATATGGGTAGATAACTTCAAATGAAACTTTATGAACCATTGCTTTAGCTAAGTGTGTGAAAGTGGCTTCATTTTAGCATTCCTAAAATCATTCAAATTTTGTCACTTGTTTTGCATTAGGCTATAAAAATATTACTCATGAAAGAATATGCCTTTGCATTGCTCCACAGTTAGTCAAGCGTTTATAGCCCCGGTGGAGATGCCCTCACTCACCCAGATATCAAGTTAAATTTATGTTTACCTCTTTTGTAAACATTGCTCCACTGCCAACCAAGCGTCTATAGCCCCGGTGGAGATGTCCTAAGCCATTTGATTGGTTTAGATTTTTTTTGTCTCTCTCTTTTTTTATTGCTTTGAAAATTTCACCTGCCACCTAGGTTAGAGATCAAATAAGGTTAAAGATTGAGCATATAAAATATTTTCGCCTTTATTTTCAAACCAAATAACTTCATCTTTCAAGATTCTAATAATGCCCCTTAATATGATGTGTTCATGTGTAGCTTTAGCAAAAGGATTCATTGTTTCCATAATTTGCTATCTTAATCCCAAAATCCAAGAATAATCACTAAACAAGTTCATCCCCTTTTCCTTGATCCACATGATAGGCAATTCACCCTTCAAGAGGCCATAAGTCAATAGCTACCACAAAACACTACCACCAATCGAGGGAATGAACCAAAACACAAAACTCACAAACCAAAACTTGGAAACAAACCCAAAACCTAATCTAACACAAACTTGACAAGAAAACAAACACAAAACTCACCAAACCAAAAATTAGAAACAAAACCCAAAATAGAAAACCAAAACAAAAACATGAAAACCAAAACTTATATACAATAATATACAATATGATGCAAAAATTTGGACCATCATTTCCTTGGGTCCCAAATACGATTAGCACACTTTGAAAGACATCTAACATGATATACATGCCAAGCTTTACAAAAATCCAACCAAAACAATATTAGGCCAAAAAATACAAAAATTCTCATATTGCCTCTCTCACCCCACCAATTTGATTCAAGGTTTTTAGAAATTCCATGTTTAGTATTTGATTCATTAAACTTGCAAGTGAATACATGATTTTCAACTACCTTTTTCTTATTTAATGAGATGTAAATTTCAAAATTAGATTCATTTTCACAAGCATGTAGGATTTCTTTCAAACAAAAGGCTATCTCTAAAAATTTTGAAGCAACGTCATCATCTATATCTTTAGGTCAATCATACTCATGCAAAAATTTGCAAGTATCTAGGATATTTACTAAATGAGAATCATTATAATATTGTATCCTAGATTCAATTGTTAGTTGTTGGTGAACCTAATTTAACAATTCAAGCATATTCCCTTCACCTTAATTTAACAAAACAATCTCAGTAGTGGGGTGACCAAAAATTCACTCTAATTCTTCATTCACTTCTAATGGCATTTTATCATATATAGAATTTTAATCCAATAAATGATTATACAAATTTTCACCTGAAGCTTGGGTGCTTGGACAGAAAAGGTTAGATTCTACCTCTTGTCTATTTTAATTTACTAGCACTTAGTGAGCCATTATGATATTTTCTTCTTCTTCAAGGGCTTCATCATCATCTTGTAACACTTCATGTGATATAGTTATTTTAGCATCTTGCATATCAAATGAAATAGAAATTTCATCGATAGGAACGTGAGAAACAAATAAGTCCTCATATCTTTCCCAACCATTATAATAGTCATATTCTAAACCCAGATGAAATTCTTCCTTTTTTCAAAGGAATATCTCTTTTTTAAATTAAAAAATTCAAATCAAAGGATCAAATTCTATCAAGTCTTCTGTATAATCTTTAGATTCCTCTATTGATTTACCCTCCTCAAATTCAAATAATTCCTCTCCTTCAGATTCATCCTTTTCAATTTCAAAAAATTCATCTTCCTCAAATTCATCTATTGGTGGATCAAGGGTTTCTTCAGTGGGATCGATTCTTATATTTTGCTTCCTATGATTCTTCCAATCCTCCTTTGTGAATAAAAATGAACCAATCTCTATATCTTGATGGGTTTGTTTACTATAATCCTCATTGGTGGACATTGACCTTGATACTTGCACCTCCTCTTGGATGATATCTAAGGTGGTTCTAATATATGGACATTCAACCCTATCCCCTTGATTTCTCACATTAGACCTCATTAAATTCAAGGGTATTATATTAGATGGTTGGTATTGGTTGGAATCTATAGCTCCTGAAAAACAATCCATCATGGGAGAAGGTGGTACCTCAACCTGACTCATGGGTTCATTAGGTTCTTTACAAATGGAGATAAATTGATTTGATATCATATTCGGGTCAACCAGATTTCCAAAATGTTCAAGAAATGCTGATTCTAATTGATCCCAAGAAGTGATAGAACCTGTAGGTAAACCAAGATACCAATCATAAGCAAATTCATCTAATGTGAATGGAAACATGTTACAAATGACATCTTCATGCATCTTTGGCCATTGAATTAAAGTGTTCTTGTATGCATGAATATGTTCCTCAGCCCACACTATTCCATCATATCTAAACTGAGGTAGATGATCCAAAAAATCTATAGGTATAGGATGTGAAGGCCTAGGTATGTTTAAAGGACAACCTACCCTTAAAGAAGTAAGGAATACCATTAGATAACCTCAAAGAATATGACTTTAAAACCAATTTTGTTAGTCAAAGAAATGTTTTGCAAAGAAGCATGAAATGACTAACAAATATCAAGAGATATGCATCAATTAAACCATGATATTAAAGAACATTATCCAATTTGCAAAGGTTAGTATCCATGCATCATCAATTCAAAAATTTCAAATTAATGAATACGATCAACAAAACCTCATTAGTCAAGATAAATGCCTTCAAATCACTCTTTCAAATAACATGAACAAGTTAGCATCTATAACAAAAACAACCAAATCATGCCCTCCTTCTAGCACCAAAATGTTGAGTGGTAATTTTACCCAAGTGCAAAACCACACTCACAGTTAGGATTTTGATTAGAAAACCCTCTCTTTCAAAGAAATAAAAAATTATCCAAGGTTCCTTTTTACTTTAATGTGTGTAATGTATGCTTATCAAATGAGTGCATAGGATACCTTAGTGCTCTATAAAATAACTGTTAACAAGGGGCCTATGTTAGGGTTACTTTATTATGCTATGCTATTGTTGTTCATGAAACTTGAAAATAGAATAGATGTGATTGGCCCTCATATGACCATGATGTAGAAGTGAAATTCCTTTTATCTTAAAATTTTTTAGATAGATTTTATCTTTCTTTATTAAGCAAGTTTAACAGATTTTGTCTTTTATTAAACCCTGCTTATAAGCATGAAATAAGAGATTAAAATCTATTTTTACAATGTGAATCTGAAAGTGATAAATGGATTCATTTTATGTAGCTTTGAGCATGAAAGAGAGTAAATGTGCATGAGTAATTCCTAAAATGTGATGGCCTTTGAAATGTCATATAGATTACTCCTTTTTGTATGAAATTGTGATTTTCATAAAAAGAGGCTAATTTATTGCTTTAAGGAACATAGCCTTTTAAAATGCCTTATAAATCATTCCCCTTTAATGAAATTGAGATTTTCATAAAGGAGAAACAATTTATTGCCTGAAAATAAAACGTAAATCTTGAAATCCAAATCTCATTTGGAAATGTGAAAACATGTAAAGCTGGAAATTACGAAATTCCTCTTAAAAAAACAACAATCTTTATAAATTTCTAGACTTTCAAATTTTGGTTAAAACAAAAACCTCTTTACTTTAAATGGAATATTAAAGCTTATTCTAAAGATCTGTGCAACTATTTTTGGGTTTTTATGTTTTTTTATTTTTTTTGAAAATATTAAAAAAATGAAAAAGACAAAGTTAGAAAAATAAAAATAAAAGTAAAACGGAAATGAAATAAAATACTGCAACTTAGAATCTTCCATGGACCTTGCAAACGTTAGTATCCTGCACAAAAACCAGCATTAAGACGATCCAATATGCATGCAATCTAGCCTATAATGCGATGCGATCTCCTAAGGAAAATATGCAATACAGTTAAACAAACATGCAAGTAACCATAAATATGCATAAACTTGTTGTGTTTCCAATGTATTACAGAAAAATAAAATTTTAATGCAAACTTTAATTAATGACATCCCATGAAAAACAATACAGTCCAGTTTGTGGAAGAAAAGCTCCAGAAAACAGACCCAGTGCCAACACAGTTTCCCATTGCAGTCCTACTCCAAAAAGTTTTCAATCCCTGACTTTGTCCTGCCCATGGATATTTAAATTTTTTTTTTAAAAAGCTTTCTTTTTTCTTTCGAAACGTTTTCTTGAACTTTGTGCCTTTCTCTAAAATGTCTCCTCAATTTCCTTTCTTTTGTTTCGGTTTCATCTCCCCTGCGTTTTGGCTCCTAATGCTTACTCTGGTGAAACTGCTCTTTCTTGGATGCATAACTGCCGTATCCCCATGTGTCGCCTTCACTTAGATAACACCTTCCGAAACCCTTAAATAATACTTCATCAACCTAGATTTTTTCTGTTTCACTGCTTTTCATTATTTGAGCGGTAATGCCTTTATCCACATGTAAATACTCATTCATATAATCCACGAACCCCTTTGACTTCATTTATCATAGCATGCATGTGGCGCATCTAAATCCTAGAAATTTATATTTTCCACCATAATACTTTGTGCATAATCCTTTATTAATATAACATCTAACAATGTTGTCTTATTATGGGTGTTCATTATCCTCCATTAGGTGCATTGTCCTTCACTATATCCCATTCAAATGTTTGCCAGAGTTCACCACCAGCTGTGCTCTGGGCGTATACCTTTTGAACAAATTATCTATTATGCGTTGTGTACTTCCCTTGGTCAAGAGAATGTCTAATCGGATCACCCTTGGCTGCTTTTGGTTGTTGATTGCCATCTACGTCGACGTCGTGTAGACTTATGCCTCGCTCGTGGTACTTGCCATAACATTATTGTGTCGATGAGGAAGCTACTCACTCTAACATAAAAGCCTGTTTCACCTTCAATTAACATTCACTGTACTTTGAATCCAGTGGTCATCTCGGATGCTTGCTCACCGTCTGCCTTCGTCGGGTCCACTCCTGTATGCATTTTATAAATTGCTCATTCGCTAAGGTGACCAAAATTGATGGCAGAGGTGGCCTATGATGTGTAGACCTTCCTTAATAGGTTTCTAAAAACTGCTATGTTATCCACTATCTTCTCTTAACTGTCACGCCAACTGTACCCCTCATTCTATTTCATCCTGCGAATGACTGCTTTCACACTACTGCATCTAATACGTCGTCCGAGTCAGGTAATGTTCCCCGCGATCATCCGCTTTCGATATCGTCGAAGCCGCGAGTGAACACGTCAATGCTTGCATGTGTGGTCTGCATCCAAACAATTTGCTCTTCACTCTCGTCCACAACTCTAGTCAATCCATGCCTACGACTGTGTATCTGAGCGCGTCATCTACCGGGTAGCTTGTCGTCGATCACGTCTGAATCCACCTCGGCTTTGTATATTTGTCACCGTCCAGAAAATGCATTGGCCCATGTCTGTGTCTGGGAGTCTTGCTTTGTTGGCTCTTTGGTGTATACGTCATCAGATCCTCGCGCCCACGTTGATAATGTTTGCCACAAAACATGCTTCCTCCGGGTGGGGTCCGTTGTGTGGAAGACGTCGTCTTCTGCCGACTCAGATCGTCGTGCCACGTGCTCGACTCCATCACAAACCGCCACATAATCGGCGCTCGATGTGTTTATTTTTTTGCTTATCGCCGCCGATTGGAGAGCCATGTCACTCGCGTCTTCGACGAACCACCTGCATGAAGTACAAACCACACATCGTTAGCCTTTATGAATATTAAGCCTTCCCACAACAAGACATAACACTAAACAAAACAAATGCAAATCAAATAAAAGAGTAAAGAAAACACTCCAAAACATTGAAACAAGAGAAAATGAGCTACGAAATGAATTAGCAAAGACAAAGACATGGTCTCAAGTAGTAAAAGAACCAAGTCAATCAACAAAAAGAGTTGATAGAGAAGCAAGTAAAAATTCAAATAACAGAAGAGAAAGAAAGACATGAGAAGTTAACAAATATAATCATCAAAGGGTTGAAAGATTATGGGGACAGGGAAGACACAAATCGTTTAACCAGGAACTTCTTGTCAGATCGGTTACAATGGAAGCGTCAGATAAAAAAAGTAAGCGAGAGTGGCGAGGTGCTGAGAGAAGGAGGCGAGAGATAGACATATTCGGGTCACATTGATGAGCTACGAGGATAAAATAAGGTTACTTAGAAACAGAGGCATGCTGAGAGGGTCACAATTTTATTTAGATGATGACCTAACATTTTTACAGCAGGAAGAAAGAAATAAGGAATGGGAAAAAGTGAGGGCAGCAAGGAATGAAGGGAAACAGGCATATTTAAGAAATGGAAAGGCATACATCACATCTAAACAAATCCAAAATAAATAGGGAGTATGGCCCGCTCGGGAACATCTTACAATGGTAAGTTGGAACTGTAGAGGTTTCCCTTGGAGAAGAGGACCCGGGTTAGGGCCCATTGTTAGAGACAAAGATATAATCATATTGACGAAACACATGAACACGATGGATGTAGGACTCCGAAATTTGTGGGATACAAAAAAATAGCAGTATGGAATAAAGCAGCAGAAAATGGCAAAGGGCATGGGGGTATTATGGTTTTAATAAAAAAGGAATGGGATAGGGTCATTAAAATTGAAAAACAAGATGAAAACAAATAGTACATTTGGATAAAGATCCTTGAAAATAAGTCAGTTATTAGCATAGCAGCATGTTATTTTGCTCCCAAGAATTCTAAATTCTATAAGAAACATGACCTTAACAGAGAAGACCCATACTCCTCCCTAAAAAGAGACATTTCAATATACGAGTAAGTTGGGAGATATTATATTAATTGGAGATTTCAATGCAAGGACAAGCAAATAAGCAAGCTAACATTCTAGAAGGTAACGAATATATTGAGATTAATCCTCTTTGGATGCCGAAGAGGAAAATCAACGATGGACCGAGGACTTCGAAGATGAGCATGGGGCTATCACGCAATATGGAGAAGAGTTGTTAGGTCTTTGCAACATATACAATTTGATTATTTGCAATGGGATGAACAAATGGAAAAATTCAGGAAAGTATACATGCAAAACATATAAGGGACAAAGTGTAATAGACTATGTAATATGCTCACATAATTACATACCAAAAATAGAGGAGCTAGAAGTGGAAGATTCTCCGGTGGAACTTAAGTCAGATCACAACCCAATTGTTATGAAACTTCGAATGCATGGAGACAAACCAAGGGAAAAAAACTTGCAAGGCAATCAAAATAAATATCCTCACAAGGGAAACATTCTCTTAACAGATCGGCAAAAATTTAGAGCAGTATTAAATAATAAGTTACAGGAAAGGGAAGAACTACATCACAGTAGTAGAGATTACGGTAAGAGTGAATGGTTAATGCAAGTTATTCAAGAAGCTCTAAACAAATGCAAGAGAGCTAAACCTAAAAAGAAAGGAATAGCTTCCCAACCAACCCATGGTTCGATGAAGATTGCAAAAAAATGCGAAGATTACTAAAGGAACCAACGGATAAAACAAGAGCAAACAAAAAAGCATATGAGAAACTGGTAAGGGCAAAAAAATAAGAATACACTAAAACAAGGAGGGAAGAATTGATTTATTTAGGGAAGCATGAACCAAAGAAATTTTGGAAGGAACTAAGCGTGAAAAGGATGCAAACTGAAAATAACATAACAGTTAATCGGTGGTTGGAGTATTCAAAACAAGCTGTATCGGCGTAGTAACCAGCAGGAGACACCACCTACTATCATTGTCAAGAAAGAACTTTTCACAATTGAAGACATTATTCAAGGGATAAAAAAGTTAGCAAGCTGGAAAATCCCGTGACATAAACAATATTCAAGCGAGCATATAAAATGGGGGGTAGATATCTTGGCACCGCAAATCAAAGAAATTTTCAATGAGGTCATACAAAATGGCTTCCCTACTGAGTGGACAACTAGCTTGACCATTCCTTTGTTTAAAAGTGGAGATGTAAATAATCCCTCAAACTATCGAACTATCATGATCAACCCTCTCTTTGCAAAGTTGTTTGGGAGTATGATAGAGCGGAGGATCAACATATGGGCAGAAGAAAAGGGAAAGAGAGCAAAGGGGCAAGCAGGTTTTAGGCCCAAACACTCAACTATTGATCACTGTATCACGCTCAGACATAGTGGAAAAAATATGGGAGAAAAGAGAGGAGGCTTTTTGCTGTTTTGTAGACTTCAAAAAGGCATTTGACATAGTGCCTAGGAAAAAATTATGGAGCAGAATGGAAGAACTAGAGGTTCCAATTCACTACGAGGCAGCGAGTTCACGGACTATATGAGCATGTAAAGGCTAGAATCAGAACACAGGAAGGGTTATCCGAATGTTTTGGTAGTGACATAGGTGTCAAAAAAGGTTGCCCTCTATCTCCGACCTTATTTGGGTTGTACATTGACAAGTTAGAAGAATGGATAAACAAATTTGGGGGAGAGGGTGTGCATTTAGCCAAATATGTGGTAAAACTCCTCATGTATGCAGATGATGTAATTCTTGTGGCCAAAACAACCAAAGATCTAGAAGATCACCTTCAAGCTCTAGAACTCTTTTGTAAAGAAGTTGGGATGCGAGGTGAACACGAGCAAAACAAAAATTATGATTTTTTCAACAAAAAGAAGAAGCAACAACTCAAATTTCAGTTTGCGGGAGAACCGCTTGATGTAGTAGTAGAATACAAATACCTGGGCATAGACTTTCATGACAAACTTAATTGGAATACATGTAGGATGAAAAGAACTCAAAGTGGCTGGAGAGCACTATATGCACTTCAAAACAGGTGTAGGAATGTCGAGTTGTGGGACTGGAAGACCACCAAGGTCTTATTTGGCCTACTTGTTACACCGGTTCTGTTGTATGGTTGCGAGGTGTGGGCTAGTGGCACAACAAATGCAAAATGGAGGCAAATAGAAAGGATTCAAAAATATCTAATCACAAACTTTCTCAAAATTAAGGCCACAACCCCTTATGAAATTATTCTAGCTGAAACTGGAATGTTCCCTTTAGAAGCAATTGCTATGACCAAGTTGTTATGTTACTTGAAAAAAACATAAAACATGACAAATGATAGATGGCCTAGAGCGAGTTAGAGACGAAGAGTTACATAGGCGAAAGAATACGTGGATGAAACAAAATCAGAAATGGATGAAACGTTGGGAAATCAACATAAATGAATGCCCAAATGTCAACAAAGACATTAAAAATTATGTGAATGAAAAGTTCGGAAGTGGAATGTGGAAAAATGCAAGCGAGGAAAAGACAATATTATATTGCAAATTTTAACCCAACGTATGACCACAAGGAAAAAGCGTATATAGGCGCTGAAATCAAGTGGAAGGAAAAAATACTCATTGCTCGAGATAAGGACTAGCTCTCATAGGCTTAGATGTGAAACGGGGAGATGGACAACGCCCAAAGAAAAATGGAAAGAAAGGATATGTACTCTATGTAGCACAGGCGGTAGAGATAGAGGAACACTTCATCTATAAATGTCCGAGTTTTTCAGATATCCGTGACAAATACAAAGAAACACTTGGGAACGAGTTTATTACAAATTTATTTGAAGACAGGAAAATAAAAAAAGTTGGAGAATTGCTAACACAAATCAGCAGGAGAAGGAACAACCTTCTCAAAGATATTAAAGATCATATGATATGATTTGAGTAATTGTACTTCCATATTTGAGGTCCCATAGACCATATTTGGGTCTCGCGGACATAATTAAAATCTTTCATTCATTCATTCAAAAGGAATGTGAGAATATCAAGATCGACATGACAATGCTTTAGTTTTATTATTATAATTTATTATTATTATTTATTTTTTATTTTTTGAAACTTATATATACTTACATGCATAAGTATATATAAATCATTTTATACTATTTATTTTTTTTACAAAAAAAAAAAAAAATATATATATATATATATATATATATATATATATATATATATATATATATATATATATTCATTTTATTTCTTATAACTAAACATAATTTTATATATATATATATATATATATATATATATATATATATATATATATATATATATATATATATATGTATAGAACATACATAAAGGTACTTTAATATTTTATTTTAATCAACTCAATCAACTTCTCATGCTGGAACTATCCCAACCCAAAAATGACGACAACGAGACCAAGTTAAAATGAACACACAAGACTCAATAAAAGGCACTAATCGAGACGTCAAAGCACCATGAAGAAATACAAAAGTACACTAGCCAATACGAACTTCGGAATCTACATTGCAAGACCATGGTTAGGGACCTATGAAAAATATCACTCGAAGACAATCAAAATCCCCAATATTCAAAATTTAAAGGTGGGTCCCCAAGGTTTTGGGGCTAGTTGTGGAATGGCCACAACAAATGGTTATCTCCTTTTTACTCTGCAAGGTTGAAATGTTTTTGGAACTTCTGTTTGCCATATCTTTTTTGGCGAGTGTGGAAGAAGAGGAATAGTAGAATTTTTAAAAACTTCAAAAGAGATCTTACCTCTATTTGCACTAGATCCTTGGCTTCCACATTGGAGAATGTATCCTCTCTATATTTGGAGGAAGGAAGCTTTGAGGAGGTTGAGCTCGAAAGAAAATTTGGCTTTCAATAGCGAAATAGGGTTGTTGGTCTTCCTGGTCCTAATCCCCAGGCCCTTGTGAGGTGGGAACCTCCTTCTTTAGGCTAGGTTAAATTGAACTTCAATGGAGCTTCAAATGGTAATCCCGGTAATCCTGGCATTGGTGGGGTACTTAGAGATGACAGAGGTGGGCTTCTGTTGGCATATGCCAAATTCTTAGATATCCAGACTTGCCATGTTGCGGAGGCTAGAGCCATTTACTAGGTCTCCTACTTGTGGAGAATATGGGGTACCAAAAATTTTGCATTGAAGGAGACTCACTTAACATTATAAACTTGGTCAAAGTGATTCAGTTCCCGATTGGAATATTGAGGTTGTAATAATGGAATCTAGACAGATTATTCAAGATGGAGAGAATAGGGAGATAAAGCATATCTTCAGAGAAGGAAACTGCCACTCCGAATTTATGGTAAACTTGGGTATAAGTCTCAATGGTATGTCTATTTGGAGAGACAATTTTCCCAAAGGTCTTCTTCAATTGGATTTAGCGATGCATGCTTCTTGATGCTCTGTAAGCTTTTACTATTTATGAAGAAATGTTTTGTGGCACAACCATGTGGAAGTGTTGGTTGGTTGGGGGGCTCACCAGTGTTGTTCTAATTTTATTTCTTGTATCAAGTTGTAGCTAGTTCACTTGGTGATGGGTGGCCAATTGTAGTGCTTTATAGTTGTTCTTGTCCCTGTATTGTTGGTCTTAGGCCAAGTTTTGCAAGGCTTATCCTATTGTAAAAGGTTTGGGGACCCTTTCAAAACCCCTTTTATTTATATTTATATATATATATATATATATATATATATATATATATATATATATATATATATAATCAATTGTTTCCTCAAAATTAATTTTTGCTGCTAGCATTTCCTTTTCAAGGTTTCTTTAATTAATGCAATGATAAATAAGTACTAGAATTATAAAACTTATATTTACTCTTATGAGCTAAAATTTTAACTTATTATTAATAAGATTTTACTTCGTAAAAACATTATGACAAACTAATTAGTGCTATTTTTTATTTATTGGAAAGTCATTTACGAACTTAGCTTCCAATAATAATATATTTCTTACCACTTACTTTTAGAAAAAGATGTTACTTGCCTATAGTCGAATGTTTAAAGTTAAGAATAAATAAAGGGTCAAATGATGTGTTGATTAAGCTCTTAGATACATAAAGATACATAATTTAGTTTATTAGTCTTTATTTTGTCTTTCATTTACTGAAAATTGGTATTGTGTTGACTTTGGAAATTAAAGCTTTTTTAATCTTTTATATTTGAAACATTTTTCCTGGAACCATTGTTTCCTTAGATGATTTAAGCTATCTTAGGTTTTATTTGAGTAGTTTATTTATTCTTTGGTAAGTACAATAATAAATGTGTTAATTTATAATTTTTAACTCTTAGACTAAGCAAGGACCCTTAGAATATAATATTAGTAAGTTCAACGTTACTTAGTTTTATAGGTTAGACTTTTACTTTACTTTTATGGATAAGTTTTTATTTCTTTAGATAAGCTTATATCTTTGAAGAAGTAAATTAAGTCATATCTTTTATCAGTTAAGCTTTGTCTTAAAGCAAATAAAGTCCTGCATAAGAATAAATTAACCATGATGGAAGATAGAACATCTTTTCCTTATACATTGGACCTTAGTATTAAATTTAAATATTTAAAGATCTATATTGGTAAAAAGGATAATTATCTTATGAGATTAGATAGGTTTAAAAGCCATTTTTTGGAGATACTTTATTGAACATTAAGTCCAAACTTTCCTAATTATGATTGGATTATTACGAGGATGAACAACTAAAAAAAAGAAGTCACCTAGTATCATTGAATTACGTGAAGGAATTCAATGATGTTTCGAGGATGGCCGCTCTTGGCAAAGTAGGTCAAGATGGGTGGTATGGGACATCCATGTATGTCATTGAACGAGCAGTACAGTGATGGCTCTTTGAGAAAATTTATGAATAGGAAGAACTCTAGCAGGTAAAAGGGCTAGATGAATTCACAATGGTTGGAATGGGATAATTCATTACATTATTCATAACTTGACAAGGGATACCGTGTCTAGTGCCAGGTGATTGGCATGGTCTTAATTGTTTCCATAATGCTAGATATTAATCTAGGGATGTGGTCATCAATTAAGAACTAAAGCATTTACGCTATATAATCTTACTTGTTATCTTGGCAACATATGAGATTAATTAAACTCAAGGTTCCACATAAAAGATAACATGTTAAGGATGGGGAAGAAAGCATCCCCCTCTAAGTGTTATGGTCCTTAGAGGATAATCCTAAACTGTGATTCTAGGATCTCATACCAGGTTAGAGGGTGAGAAAGGAGGAACCACTAAAGGCACCTCTTATGGGATTTGGCCAATCTCATCCACTTAGGGGCCGACTACAGTGGCCATAACCCAAAAGTGGCTATCAATGCTTTGTACTGATTACATAATGGGTATAAGTCAAAAAACTAAAATGAAAAAAAAATACACTGGTCAAAATTTTCCCCTTGTCAATAGGTTTAGCTTGTTTAACCTGTGAGTCAGATTAGGTTGTTGCAATCAATGTGTTAGACTGGGTTGTTACAATCAGTGCGTTAGACTGGGTTGTTACAAGATCATATGTAGTCCTAATATTATTGTCCATAGTTTTCTCAAGTAGGACTTGATATTTGTATTCCAATTGAGAGGGATCTAGGAGCATTGCTAGACTTTTTAGATCTATAGGATCCAAGGTTTGCTGACTATTGTTGATTTGTTATGAGACAACCATGTTTATGATTTTGGGAAAGGATCCTCCAAAATAAAATTTGTTTTAATCTAGATAATCTAAGGGACCATCTTGAGGAATATAATTCATGATGTTATGCTTATAGTTGTCCTTGTTAGTGATGAGCTCAAGATAGGCTAATTTTAAAATCTTACACCAACAAAATCGGGTAAATTTAGAAAAGCTTGTATCTGTGAGGAGTGGTGATCCATCATCACTATCTTCTTCCCATTCTAGTCCATTTAATAAGACATCATTATCATGTAATGTCCTGTTATATTGATCAATATGATTTACCTCCCCTTTGTTATCGAAAGAAAAGGGAGAAATAAAAAGTTCATTATGGTTGGGGATATAACCTATCTTTTAGTGATCTAACTAAGCTTTGGCCTACATGGACTCTTTAATGGCCTACTCATATAGGCTATTCCTTTACCTTGATATCGCATGTAGGAAAGCATCTATTTTGGGATGGGATATGAGTTTGAAAGAAAACATGAAGTGTATTGTTGCTCAATTTGGTAAGAGTTACTACCATGGATTTTCTCCTTGTTGGTGGTACTAGTGTGAATGGAGGAATATATTCCTATACACAATATTTTACCCTTGTTGCTAGATAGAAAGCCTAAGCGTTTGGAGATATGGAGAAAGCTTTCCTAGGTCCACGATAAATTGATCTTTATCTAGTTTGTTACTACAAATAATGATTGGATTAATATTTTAGATCTTATATTCATTGTTAGATGAATTATTTAGAGTGAGATTGCTCAATGTATCAATGATAGAATACTGAGAAGAATAAGAAGAATATCATTCCATAGATGGACTTAGAGAAGGGAAAAGATGAATTTTAGGATTTTTGGCCTCGATTGCCTAAAAATAGCCAAATGGTTTGAGGTTGGCTAGAATATAATAAGTCTTTTCCTTATACCCATATTTGAGGCATTGATGGAGAGTCAAAGGGATGGCTCATATTTCATGGATCCATGGCCTCCTAAGAATAATGTTATAGGTTAAGTCATAGGGTATGATGTAGAAAAGAGTGTTAAGAGTGTGAGGCCCAACTTTGAGGGGTAAGACTATAGGTCCACTAGCCTCACATTCCCTATTGTTGAAAGCTCTAATAATAATATCAGACTTCTCTAGATCTTGTTTAATTAACCTAAAATGATTGATGAATTCAAGCTACAAACATTAAGACTAGAACCATTTTTGTCCAAAATTCATTTGATGAACTTGTCACCAATATGGCCTATAATGTATAACAATGGATATTCATCCAAAGAGGATCGATGAATATCATCTTAATGGAATAATATTGTGGTGTGGTTAACCCCAATAGTCCCTCCTATGGAAGCAAGGTCATTAGGTTGAGGTCTTAAGGAATGATCCGTTTGCTCAAAATTTCGAGTAAGATGTCTCTATCAGTTAGAGAGGACTAGAGGAGTTTGAGGAGAGAGATTTTTCTCAAGGTGTCTTCCAACTACTAGAGCAAATAAAACACCCATAGCCTGATTAGAGGATATTCTTTAGGTGGAGTAGTTATTTTTGCATGAAGTACCAGAGGAGGCCTTGAAGGATTATTGGATGATTGATTTTTGTGTTGTCTGGTCACAACAAAAATATGAGAAATTTATTTGGATAAATAGAGCATACCTACCATCCCTTGGCTTGGAGGTGGTACATTCATGTAGTGAATGTTGTTTGTTGCATTTTGATTATGATTGTGATTAGGCAATATATTTAAAAAAAATTCCAAATCTTGATTAGAATAAAATTAGGATTCAAAGCCATTGAGAATAATTTTGTCAATTTTGATGAGGTCTTGGACCACATCTTGATGCCCATGCATTGGTTGGTCATATGACCATTGATGCAATGGAACACAGATTGCCTGTTGGCATGAAATGATGAAGCCTTTTCCCTTTTTATTTCAATAGGTTTAATGGGTGGGAGCTCTATCATTCAAACTTTTAGGAGCTACTCTAGGATAGTGAAATATGTTTATCCAATTGGAAGTATCTCCTTTTGGATTTTGTTTTTGAGGCTCCCCTAAGATAAGCTTTTGAAGGGTGTTTGTTCTTGTACTAGACCTTTGGATTAGAGCCTCTTTGTTGGACTGTCTTTAATTTCCCCCATTTGATGTGGGTATTCGCTACTCTCTTAGCTATGTCAATTGTATCTAACAATGAAGACACATTAACTATTTCTAAGTAGAAGGCTAATTGCTTATTGAGATTTCCTATAAAGATGTACAACATGCCCCTTGGTGGAGGAACATATTGTAGTCTCCTCTTTAGGGCTTGTCATCTTGCTAAGAAGTTCATGAAATTCTCGTCTTTGGATTATTTGAGTTGGTATAGGTCCTTAGTGGTGGCCTTTTCCTCAATGTACATAGAGAATTTCTTAATGAACATCTCAATGAGGCTCATAAAGCTTTTTAGAAACTGCCTTGGTATTTGGTAGTACTTCAATGTAGGGAAATTTTAAGTAGCAACGTTTCATCATAATTAATGTCACTACAAGCAGTCCTAAACAACCTAAGGTGGTTCACAAGATCCTCTTTTCCCTTAAACATTTGAAACTTAAGAATTTCAAAGTTAGGAGGAAAAGGGCAACTAGCTACAAAGGGATCTCGAGGCTAGTTCTACAAGTCATCATACAAGTACTTGTGATTGGATGATGACCCTTAGATAATGGTCATTTGCTATTTTAATTGCTCTAAATGAGTGATTAAGGCTTGAAGGTTAAGAGAAATGGGTTTTGACAATACAAAAGGTACATGTTGAGAGATAGAAGGGATTTGTTGATGATTGATAAGGGGAATATTGGTATACCTAGGCATATGATGTCAAAGCTAGCATCATATGGTCCATTCCCGAGGTATTGAAGATAAAAAAGGATGAAAGATGGATGATCATAGGTTACAAGGTTAGAGATTTATCCTAACCCTATCCTTCTAGTTGTGTAGTTAGTGTGAAGACCGTGAGATAAATTGAGATGAGGATTAGAATTTGAGACACTTCTAATTGAGAGTATAACTGGTGCCTAAATATAAATATGTGGGGCAACTAACATTTTCCTGTAATAGTTCCTCAATGGTAGGCATAGATGAATGATGTACCAACATAGGCAGGAGGACTTATTTCCTAGAATCCATCGATGCGGTGATAGCAACTAGAGTTAAATCAATGAAATGAGATGTTGATGCATTGGGGCTTGTGTTCATGGACTCAAAGGATGGGACCTATTCACTTATTGACAAGGGGTTGGAGTTAGGTTGTTGGGAGTGATATAACAACTAATTGTCCCGTATAGATATGCCTTGGTTGAATCCTTCTCTAAGGATTATATGACTTCCCTATACTTGTACAAGAAATAGGCCATATGGTTTATATATTTGAAGACCATTTGCCCATCTTATTTATGGGTAGGGCTTAAAGAACCATGAGGTATCAAAACCTTTTTTTCTTGGTCAAAGGTGGGGTCTTTGAGGTCAAGGTGTTTGTCATGACCCCCTAGAGGGGGATCATAGATGGTACCTAATTGATGAGCAACATAGTGTTAAGTAGTGTGTCTCAACCATTGGTTTAGGATAGGCAAGAAAAGGGAATTGTTTAATATGTTATTTGTTTAGAGTCTTGATTAGAAAATAAATAAATTAGATTTTATAACCTTATATCTCATTTCCTTAATATACCTAATCTGACCTATATACCTCAGGGGCCTCCATATATACTTAAACCCTCTCTATATACCCATTGGTATGTGAGAGACAACCAATACATGGGATAACAATGATATGTGGAAGGGACCCCCTAGATACGTGGTCCAATATTGTACATGAAGGGTAATAATGTACCTCATCATGACTCTTTAATACCCACTATAATATACTCCTTACTAGGCATAAGCATGAGACTCTATGTGGGCAATTGGCAGCCTGATATTGCTATATACCCAATACAACCTAGTAACTTGTACAATAGTTACTCAGAGGACCTTAAATTATCCCTAGTAGGACTAGCCTTTGGTCAGGTTCTCTTTATTTGTATTTAATATATTCTAACTATGCAAACATATTTAATGATCTTGCTTAAGGTTTAACAAATTTTAGTCTTTGATTTAAAGTTTGGCTTGGTCAAGAAAAAACTTGGGACCCATAGCTGTATTCATGTAGGGTTCACCAAAATGTGAGATGGAAAGTTGTAGGGACCTCCAATTTATCCTATGGGGCTAGGCATGCTAGCTTCTTGGTTCCCATAGGGTATTGGATCCACAACGTCTTACCTTGAGGATATGGGCAATCATGAGCCTAAGCCTATGTTTGATTGATTCAATTATAAAACACCTATATTTCTCCCTAAGATCTTTCCTTGACTTTCTAGCCTTAATATATCTTATCTTAACTACAAATGCATCAACTAAGTGCAACAAATAAGACCTAGGAACTATATTATTTTAGATTTTCAATGAAGGTAAAGGACAATTTACTTTCAAAGCAAGGATTCAGGAAGATAATGCAATCAAACAAATATTAATGACTACATGCACATTAGATTTCATGTTATGAAAGACTATGGATAGCCCCTTAATGTTGTTAAAAAAAATGATTAGTTCCTTTTTCTCTTTTGATATTTTAATGAATAAAATAGAAACACAAAATAGTTAATGCAAACATAAAGCAAACGTAAGATAGTTTTCCTTAATCTAGAATAATAGGAATGAAATTTGAATAGTTTACCTATTCCTACCTTAATAGGAGAAGCATTGGTAGGAGGTAAAAGTTTTGAAAACACTATCGCTATATGGTGGCATTTTTGTTAATGATTCCTACTTTTCAAAAACTTGTAAAATCAATATAAAAAGATTAAGTCAGTAGTACAAGGTTCTACCTATATTAGTGGAGAATATGTAGCTCCCTTGATTATCATCAGACATCTATCCAAAAAATAGAGATAAAATAAATGTTAAAATTACAATTATGACTATAAGATTAGTGGCAAAAGCACCAGTAGGGAGGGATATCATCGCTAGTGCTTCTTCCAACTGGTGGTGCTTTCAATCTTAGCGACAGATTGAGATTACAGAGTCTCAATTCCTACTATAGCAAAAATATGATGTAGTAGTGTCATTGAAACTACAATCTCACAATGTTTTTGCCTATAGGTCTAGCAATGAGTTTTTCAAGGAAAGACTCTTTGAATTTGCAAGTGATTCAATGAGAATCCCTAATTAGGAAGGTGTAGATATTATGATGAAGATAATAAAATGAGCTAATTAAGAACAATTAGTGCAACTATGATAAACTTGGTAATCAAATAACAACTGAACTTTTACTAGATAGGAACAAGATTAGTATACCATGGCAAGATGCCTACCAGAAAAATAGTAAGATATGGATAATGACATTCAGATAGAGACAACTAAGTAAAATTGACTGATGCCAAAACTTGTAGCTATGATGATAGTAAAGTGATTAAAAAACAAGTCAGATGTCAGACAAGGGAAAATTTAGTAGGCAAGGATGGAATTATTATAAAACAACAAGATATAAATGACAAGTTAAGGGAAGGAAGGACACAACCAAACAACTATGAGCAAGCTTGTAACCTCAAGAACCTTAATAGATGCTCCACATCATGATGATGAGGTGAGGTCTTATTGCTATTTGGGAGAGCACCACCAGTAAGTTTCATAGAGCACAAACAATTACCTTTTAAATCCTATAAAACTCGGTTGCCATAGAATGGAGTGTGAGTGTAGATTGCAGTAGGGTCATGTTGAAAAAAATTGTAGATGAGAGATGATGTCAACACATTTTCACTATCATAGAAGACAAATGTGAGAGACAATTTCAACAAAGCTTTGTTCCTTAAGACATTGCATATAAGAAATAATATCTATAGAGCTTAGCTATCAAGAACATTATATTTTGGCTTCCCCAAGGGATAAATTTATAGGAATTTGAGGCTCCCTTGGGGGATCCTATAGGGAATCCACCAAGATCGATAGTTGGATAGATGGTATCACCTGCATGGCTTGGCAAGTTTCAAGACCAAGATACATTTAGGGTAGTGGATGCAACTAGCATTATCCAATCCATGTTTTACAAACTATAGGTGGCTTGCTTACCATGATTTTATTTATTCTATTATTGACAGAGCACTAGTGATGCTAAGGATCTAACGTTAGTATCAAATGACCATTGCCAAAATTGATTGGGTGGAAAATGATAAAATTTAGAAGTTTGGCAAAAGTGCTTCAAGGAAGTAGAAGTATCGTCAACACTACTACTTCAGTCTTGGCATATTTTCTTTTAGATCAATAAGTACTCTTTATTGAGTTTTAATATGATTGAGTTGATTTGGATGCTTGATTGGTTAGTTTATGGAGATGATGATAAGTTTTGATGTCTCAAGGGTGAACTCGGGCTCAAGTGGATGATTTCCTCTAGCAACATTAGACTATCCTCTAGCTCCTCATGGATAGTCTTCACCAGGCCTAGAATTGCAAGCAAAAAAAGGTTTGCATTGCTTTAAATGACATTTTGGGTTAGGTGATATTGTCTTTTTATGGGTTTATTCGTATAAGTAGCTTTCTCTAAAGACAAAATCCATTAAAAATCTTGCACCTAATTCTATATCCATACAAGATGTTTTTTTAGATAGGGGATGTGGCATATCAATTAGATCTTCCTCCTACCTCTTAAACATACCTTGATTTTTGTGTTTCTTATATTAAATAGGTACTTGGTCAGAAGTTCTAGTCCTAAATGAAACTTCCAAAATTGGATGAAGAAGGATGTGTTGAACCAAAGTCAAAAGCAACGTTACAATTGTGGATCCATAATATATGGTCTTCCCAAGTGCATGAATTACTCATCAAGTGGCATAATCTTCCTAAAGAGGATGCAATTTTGGAACCAGTGACTATTCTCCAAAAATTCCTAGCTTTAATGACAAAATTATTTTAGGGAGATCCATATAATTGACCTCGTGTAGCAATGCCAACTCTCTTTATTTTGTTTTAATTTGGTCCTTAGGTTAAGATAGTTGACCAGTGAGCATTAGGGTTAAATTTATTACTTTATAGACTCTAAATAGGAGAGATATGAGGTAGTTGGATCATAATTCATCTGTCTAACTTCTATCACCTTTCATGCACATAAGAGATTTTTCCCCCTTTGAGAGGCTTGGATTATTTCTAAGACTTGGAATTTTATCATTTGGATTACTAGTTTGGAATCTAATCATGTTACAAATATTCTCATGTATGGTATTTCCATTGCTATTATTTTAAAATTTATTATTGAAATTATTTTTTTCTATAAGTTGTTTCATTGTGGGATGATAAGGTACATGTCAACTTCCTAGAATGCGAAATACCTCAAAATTATTCATGGAACAAATACATATTGATATTTTTAGATAATCATACTTGCCTTTATGGTATAAATCCCCATTAAAGAGATGGTCTTCCTCATACAAAATTTAAGTGTGTGGTTGTAGAAGGTGTATTATATTATAAAAATAATGAAGGTGTCATCCTTATATGTCTAACTTAGTCCAAGGTGCCTTAAGTCGTACATGATATTCATTTAAGAGATTATAAGGGTAATTTCAGTGCTCACACCACTAACCATAAATTCTTATGGATGATTTATTATCTAATGATTTTGGATACTGATGCCAATGCTTTTGTCTCTAATTGTGACAAGTGTCGATTTCATAAATTTATTATCTATGATTCTACATAGCTATTTCATCCCATAGATTCCCCTTATCCCTTTTCCATCTTGGTCTTGTTGGTTCTATATTATCTATTCTATTTAACAACCATAAGTACATCATCATTACTCTTGAATATTTTATAAAATGAAATTGAAGTTATACATCTCATTCAATGTAACTACCAAAAGTATCTCTAAGTTTGTGATGAATTACATTGTCTATCATTTTGGTATACCATCCAACATTTAAATTTGATTATGGTAGGTTTTTTAAGAATAAGAAAATGAAATAAATTGTTAATAAAAATAATATTCATCGCTTTTCTATACGGAATTATCTCAAACGCAATAAACAAACAAAATCGTCTAATAAAATATTAATAATGTAATGATAATCACAAGGTCACCAAATTCACAACCATTAATTTCTTATTTTTTAAACATTAAGGTGTTGATCTAGTTGGCATCTAAGTTAAATTTCATAAATCTTTTGTTTTGTAATAACCACCTTATTGGTAATCAAAATCCTCATGTTTATTTGGTAGAATAATTTGTGACCATGATGCCATTTGGCTTGTTCTAGTTATAGGTCCATTTTTTCTTTATGAAAAAACATGTTTTTAAAAGACTACCCTTATCCACTCACCCCTCTTAGCTTTGCAACCATCTACCCATTCAAAATCCTTTCTTGATTTTTGTGAGGTCACCAATTTTTCACAATGTTGTTAAATGTTGGATGATGTAGCCACAACTTTTAAATTCTAATGGCGGTACCCGACAAGGTTTGGTCCTCCCTAATTAGTAGACAAATTGACAGATGGTCTAATCCTAAATGGCACGAAGCATTTACCTTGACCAAAAACTTTGATTGAAGCCAACTTGATGATCCTAGAAACTGATCAAAACTTTCAATGATTAGATTATTCACAAGTCTCTTGTTAGACCATGCAAACCAATATGAAGATGATTAGACATCCCACATGTCTAGGTATTATATAAAATCATTGAAATTCATAGTCATTGAAAGATAATTCCTTTCCACCCTTATTTTTTAGGGACTACATATCTCAATTAAGTCTTCATCGACAAACTATTTCTAACTTTCTTTCCCCATTAACTTCAAGAAATTTTAAAAGCAATCTTACTTGAAAGATTTCATACTAAGGCCATAGAAATTATTCAAATCAAAATCCAATCTTGACTAATAGGTGAAGCTCTTACAATCAACTAGTTACTATATACATTTGATATCTTAGACCCCAAAACCCTACTATCCCAAGCTCAACTAATCCTTTTAATGGTGGTTCAATTTTTGTTCCTAATGATTGGTAGAATTGGCCCATCCTTCCAAATATCCTATTTAACGATTATAAACCAACATTTATCTCTTGCAACATTATGATATTTGGCCTCTCTTTCTCCAAAACCATCTTCAACATTTGGTAGATCAAGGTATTTTAGGTATCCCTAATACCTACTATTTGGGTTTGAAAACCTTATGCTATTTTTACCAACATCTCCTAGATTCTATCATGGGTTGAAACCTTGCTCCTTTTATGAGGGTTGACATTTGGCAAATTCTTTGATTTGGTAAGCTAAACAATCTCGACTATATTGCCTCTATCATATTTATGAAATTATTGGCCTATGTTTCTTTGAAAATAATATCTCGCTTCATTCATCTCCTTATTTAGCTGCTCATCATCCTTATTTACCTCCATCCAATTCTAGAGTTCTTGTTCCTTGCTTTCTTCGATGGCATTTCTAGAAGGTTGCTTAGATCCATTTAAAGGCCTATTTCTCATCCACTTATGTTTCCACTTCACTATCTCTATTATCTTTAGTTCATATGGTAGGGACAATTTAAACCTCTTTCTTTTCAATCATCCACTTCCATGCTTCCTTCCTTTTATATGCCTTGAAGGCTTTTCTTTTAAATTCCAAGATGGATCCTTTGCCTTTGCTACATTCCTAGGTTTTGTTCCTAAAACTTGCATCATCTCAATTGGATTTTTCCACCACCTCTTCTTGAGATTTTTCAACATGCATCATGCATTTCCGATCTAAATGACTATATTGACTAAAAATTTGACATCTAAAAAACACATATATAATAAATTTGTTGTTCTCATTCGAATACATCAATTCCCAACATGATTCTTTTTTAGAGTGATTTCTCTAGATCTAGCATTATACATATTTTCGTATATGTAGACAAGTCATATTCCAATGTAAATCTTGTCATCTTAATATGTTCATGTATGAAGTTCCCTATCTCCTCAAAGATGTGCATTTATAAATTCATATGATAAGGCATATGGCCAAATTTACACTAGTGCTTAAGTCGATAGCTTCTTTGTAGGTTTTAAGCCTAGGTGCTAATGTTCAATGAATAATATTGAATTTCAAAAGAATCCCTAATAAAAAATGTTCCCACTTTCTTCTTCCTTGGTACAAACCATACTAAAATATTCTATAGGCATAGTCAAATCTCAATTTAGGTTTCCCAATCCTTCTTGGCCTAATCATATAGACACATTAGGGTTACTTGCATGCCTAAAAATTATATATCACGGCCCATATAGCCAACATTCCAACATTTTCATTCAACTTGCTTCTATCCAATTGAAAATGGTGTGTTTTTTACATGGCCTCTTTGCATCTACCAAAGGTATGAGAGTTGTCCTCATATTTCCTACAACCTATAAACCTTCCTTCCATAATTTTTGGTGAGGTTATCTAATTTGGCTCATCCCTTATCAATACCTATATGAAAGAAATGTTGGGATTCCTAGATGGCCTCCCTTCCCCTAAACATTTAGTAAAACTCTAAATCAAAAGACTTATATTAAAAACTCCATTCTTGAGGAAACAAAAGTAAAAGAGTAAAGTTGCCACCATGGAATTCTTCTTCAAGATATGATTAGAGATATTTTGGAGCCTCTCCACACTTAGTCCCTTGATTCTCACCTTAGATTAATCTCGATAACTAAAGAAAGACTTATCTACTTTTATATTAGATTCTTTTAGTGTCTCTTTAATGACTAGAGAAGGATTTGAATTACTAGGCTTAGAGCTAATGTGGATTCAAGAATTTCAAGTATTAGTAATATTGCAAAATGAATTTTTAGAAAGTCATCATAGTTATATAACTCCATGATTCTAACAAGTGGATGGGGAGAGTCATCATATTGTGAATGGGCAACTAAGGATACATGAAAAATAGAAGTCGCATGATAACCTGCAATTTCCATCAATGGAACTTCCTACTACTCCTTTTCAAAGGATTGTACTACTTTTTGGCTCAGTTTCAGTTTGGTTGTTATGAAGTTGGTCACTAGTCACTAATGAAGCCCTTGAAACTTGCATCAGATATATTGTTTCATGTCGTAAAGTACTGATGTAAAACAATAACAAAGTATGTGCAATCTATAAAGAGTCTAATGCAATTTCATAAAATCTAAGAGATACTAAAGAAACAATTTATTATTGTACCAAACGATTTTTCATTACTAGATCAAACTAGCTAGTTTTCAAGCATTGAAAGTATATAAAATTGCAAAAATCCCATAAAATCAAGACAATGCAACTAAAGACACTAAAATGCTTAGAAATGAACACACACACCAATAAAAAACATAGTGATTTAACATAGAAAACACTTTCAAGAAGACTACCCATATTTGGATCATTTAAGCTTCTTATTCCATGCAAAATATAAACATTAGAAGAGTTGTTGGCATCAAGTTAGCCATCACTGATATTTATAGTCAACATGTCCTTGTTTGCAGCTTCGCATAGTTCCTTTAAATGGCATCTATGCTCTATCATTACTAGGAATTTTTTTCCCTCTTGTTATATCTTCAAATCCACATTCTTCTTGTTGATCTTGGTCTAAACAAGTCTCATCTAGCCTCCTCTTCCTACTATGGAAGTGCAAACTAATGTTTCTTGATTATTGAGATTCTTTCAAGCGTAAAACATTATGAAGATGATGTGCTATGATTCTTGCTACACGTATACCTCTTGACACTTGCCCATATAAGTTTTAGGCTACCTTGCACATAACAAATCGATTGATTCCCTATAGACATGTTGGATAAATTTTATTATTTTACCTTTTAAAGATAAAACATATGATTTTTGAGTTGAAAGTTAGTAGGCAGTTGTGCAATGATATCAAGAACCTTTAATAACAATCTTGTCTTATTTGGAGCTTCCAGCAGAGAGAAAATAGGACTATAACAATCTGATTTTTATCATTTTAACTTGTCAAATAGATGTATTTTGGCATGAGATTTATTACGCATAGTTCATTGAGTCCTCTTTCACTTGGAAAATGAATCACTCATTTTGGACTTCAATTTGATTGACTTATGTCCAAAATACTACTCATTGGTCTTGATTATTATTTCCTATTTGTTTGGAATTAGATGATGTATTTTGAGCTCAAATTACTTATGAGCATTCTTCTTGGCCTCTTAAACCTCCCTCTGAAGTTCCATTTAAATTTGATTTCATTTGAAGGAGTTATAGCCAATGTAAGACATTGTCCTATTTTGGATGCTTGTTGGGTCACCATCATTTGATCATTCTTCCTTGATGTCAACTTGACATAATCCCAAATGATCTGTTATAAATCCATATGGATCATGTGGGCAAAATTAGGTGGTGCCAAAACCCAAAAGGAGACTCTAAAACATTGATGAAAGGCTATGAAGTTAGCATTGACCAAAGCATACATGACAAATATTTGGCCAATCATTTTGGCTAGGGGTAGATGTAATGTCATAAGGGAAGAGGGTTGTTAAAGGTGCCTACCTTAACTACATTTTAAAGATATCCTCAAGACTCATGGGAATAAAAACAAACACTTGTAGGCATAAAGGAAAATATTTATTGGAGATAGGGAAGCTCAGGGGCATTGGAGTTGCTCGTATGGCAGTAGTAATAAAGGAAGGCTGACACTTAGTAATTTGAGAAAAGTGGCATATTAAGAGTAAGCACTTTGATAAGAATGGTCTCAAAGCTCATTATGAAGGGTAATATTTGTAGACGATAGTGCTTATAAGGGGCAATTTGGGACATTCAATCAGGGTTAATAAGGTTCCATCGAGGTGAGGTGATAGCCACCCAAGTAAAGTAGGTGATTTTGATTTGGAAATGCTCCCAATGGATTAGTGCCTAATCATTTTAAGACAACCTCATCTACCATCCTATTTGGCCTTTAATATCAATTGATATAGGGAGAGGCCTTTGAGATTTCATGGTTGGATGGTGTCATCAAACGTGTGTATCCTTTCATGCTTGAGTGACGAAGTTGTCACCATGTAATTTGGTAGGAAGTTACTCTCTTAGAATCCCATGAAATGTGATTTTTTCTTCATTCTTGGCTTGCTTCCTTTGGGGGAACAATAGCTCTTGATTCTAAGATAAGTGTTTGATAAATGAGTTGCTTTAAGTAGTCCTATTTACTAAAGTATAAGGTGGTGGATTGATTGTTCAAATATAGTAGTACAAGTTCTCCACAACAATTGTGGTGAGGGGAGCATTCTTTCTTACTGGGAACTCATAGTCAAAGATGCTCCATCGTAGTGTGGTGTCATTGTATCCATCTAAAGGGGTGGAAGCCACCTCTTTAAAAGAAATCATCTATGAACCAAAGTAAATTAAGGTTACGAAAAATATGATGGCAAGCAATAGCTCTTTTGACTTGGTTAGTGACACTCCAATGGAGATTTCTATGGGGTACTCGACTTCCATGGGAAAGTAAATATGGTATCGAGGAAAGTCTCTCAAGGCATGAGAGTAAGAATTCCTTGGCTTTGCAAAGTCATGCCACCATTTGAAATGATAAGTGCTTTTACCTAAAACATCCAACCTAGGCTCCTCCCATGGAAGGAATGCACAAGAGAAAGGAAGTGTGGTTCAAGCAACCAATTTAGCCTAGGACATTGTTGTTTTGTTGATTGAGGAGTTTCAGTTAGGACTGGCATAGGCAGAAGCTATAGACTAAGAATGAGGGCAATTTGAGGCCATGCATATAGATATGAGGGAAATGATAACAACTAAAGTTTGCATCAATCCATGTGGAATGGAGGCTCATGAAATTCAAAGTAGTATCTTTAATATTATTGTGAACAAACTCCACGCCAATTTGCATAGTGCATTCTCTCACGCAGCCTTAACAATCATAAGTTGAGTTGTTTTGAGAGCTATTCAAGGCAATGTGTTACCATTGACCAAATCCACAAGATGATTGGATGCATCCATGATAGCATTCATGCGATTCCCTTTAACAATCAGTAATGCTTCAAACTGATGGGATATTTTATTTTCTTTGATTGATAGTAATTATAGCAAGTTCTTTATTATAGAAAAAATTGGAGACCTGGCTAAATTAAATTTTTAATTTTTAATTTTGAGACCCGAGAAGGCTAGATAATTAGGTTGTATACTTTTTAGTTGGTTCATTTCACTTTAATGTTTCAACATTAGGAGTCTTATAAGTAAAACCTTCGGCTAATATTTACTTCAAGTTTTGAAGATTGTAAGCATCATTACATTACACTAGTATAGAAGTATTATGTAAATACTTCTTATTAATCCAAGAAAAAAGGAAAACACAAAATGGTTCTTGATAAACTTTTTGAAACTAAACGTTCATAAAAATTTAAAAGAACATAATTAATTGAAAGGACAATATCTTATATTTTTTAGTTAAGATGATGAATCCACGACTAAGTTGTATGAAAGGTTGCTTATCTAATATTCATTCCATTATTTTTTTTGAGAATAGAATACCATGCATCCAAGCTAATGAGGAAAATTATCTTATTTAAAGGTCAGCGCAAAGGGGAAATGATAAAACAATTTTCATTTAATAAATAAATTATGAGTCTTCAAACTCTGGAGAAATGAAATCCTAAAGGCTAAGGCTTATATGTTTAAACAAGCGTTTGGCATCAGTACCTTCTTTGTAGTTTGCTTCTTAAGAATAAAGGTATTTATGTAATGGTGCTTATGACTAATGGAATATATCATTATTTTAAATGTGGATGATATTTTTTTTAATTCTTGAAAGATTTTATGGGATTGAATAAGGTTCCTCCTAATTTATAACCGTGTGTTATTATAGTACTTCATTTTCAAAACATTGTGATCTTAAGCAAAATAAGTTTTATTATTTTTTCATTGATACAAATTGAAAGTCTAGCTTGTGCTTATACCTAAGCAATTGAATACATTGACAAAAATATCTGGAACATATATGATGTGTCAAATCAAAGAAAACTTAAATGGTGCATTTAAAATCTTCTGATTTTCTCCTAAAAGTTAATAGTTGATATCTGTTGGCCATTCATATTTTTATGCTTATATTCATATCACCCAAAGTTCTTGCAATCATATAGTGCAGGTCCCCAACAAGGATTTTAAATTTCAAAATAAATAGAAATCATAAATAATATAGATAGAAGGAATCTATTCAAGACAAATTAATCTCCTTGAGTAAAGAGTATAACCAAAAGTTACAAGGCATAAAATACCATGTACCTAAAACATTTCCACTCATGAGAACTGCAAAATATAAGATGAGACTCTTAGGCAACTAGTGATATCTAATCCCAATGCCTAATCACAAAGGCTCATTCCCTTTTGTCTGCATCACTTTCAACAGGGATAGTGAGCTGGATGGATTCACATTGGAACCAGCATCAACATTTTAGGGAAGTTAAGTAGCACGTGTTAGTTTGTGAGAATTCCCCATGGCCTGATTTAGAATTAAAATAACATTTATATTGGATTATAAATTTGTAGTCAATTTTATTTGGACAAGCTAAAATTTTGCAATGTAGCTAAAATATTGACTCCATCTTATTGATCTATGAAGATTTTTGTTATTTAACAGATTATACTTTTGTACCAACGGGTCCTTGGTTCAACGGTTAGGACAAATAGTTGATGTAGCCCACACCAAGGTTCAAATCTCAGCGGCACCAAATAGCTCAATGTGACTAAGTCGATGTAAAAGGGAAAGGGCAACCCTTTCAAAACCCTACTTTAAAAAAAAAGAAACAGTTAATACTTTTTTTTGTTAAGAAACATAAATTTTATTTTCCAGTTGGTTACTAAATATCCACTTTTACTTTCCACATGAATTATCACAATGCAATGCCTAGCTTTCCATATTATGTTAAAAAAGGCTTTATTCTCAACAATAACATATGTAAGTAGCATGCAACTTTCTTAATTTAGAAAGGCAAACGAGATTCAAGTCACTAAGTTGTTTAAGGGATGTACAAAACAAAAAAGACAAGGACACTAGCAACAAGGAAGACAAACTGGAAAATCAAAATTCGTTGCTAAACGACATGAGACAGCTGCTAAAGGAACCAAAAAATAGAGTGAAAATAACAAGTAGCAAGACTAACAAGGCCTTAAATTGGAATGCAATGAAAAAATATACCATAATGCCCAAACGGGTGTTCCAAGCACCAAACATAACTTAAAATTGTAACAGGATTCAGTGCTAAGAGGGAGAAATCTCATGCATCGTAGTTGTCTACAAGTAAACATTTGCTAATTGGCATGCTTTTATGGGAGAAGGAACTAGAATTTAGAGAGAAAACCTCATGCGTGCTCTATTTGATTTTACCAATTATTTTACCAGAAGAATCAGATATTCAATTCCATGCAAAATATGGCAATTCTAGAAATGGAAAGAAACCTTAATTGGAAAGATAAATGGTCAGCACATAAATATGGACCCAAAATAGGAATTTGTTAGAAGGAATGCATAAAGCATATGAACTGATTGTATGCACTGCAACAGATGCTCAAGAACACTAAATAAACAAGGCTCCTCCTATAATGCTTTTAGAGAAACATCATGGAAGAATGAATAATGGGCTTTAGCCCCTCTTCAAACTCTATATCTCAAGAAAAAAAACATTTCGTTTATTGACATGATATCTACCAGTTAAAAAAAGAAGGGCCGGCCCTTCCAAGAAGCTCTTTCCCTGCATCTACTCCAATAGCAATCATGTCCTCATACGCATACGATCCCTTCCTTGAAGTCTCAAGCACTACAGATAAAAGATTACGATATTAGAAAGAACCTTTGAAATGAACTTGTTTACTCATTAGCTTAAAAATGTATATGTGTGAGAGAGAGAGTGTTTATATAAAAGTGTCCTCTAAGATTGAACTAAAGATGGCAACAAGAGAATTAATAATTGCCATGTAATGGCATCCAAGATACTTGATCAATATTTCACAAAATGTCTCATCATAACATGCAATCAGCCTTGCACCTAGTGCAAAATTGAAAAACAACATAGTTTAAAAGCATGAGTGAGTAAAGGGTCAACAACTTTGGTTCATAAATCATCTTATTGGCATGCAATCAGTCTTGCACCTAGTACAAAACACAAAATCTGCATAGTTTGAAAGCATGAATGAATAAAAAGTCAAACAACTTGTGACAATCACAATATACAGTACAAGATAACCAAATACAATAGGGCTTTGTAATGCTGCTAATAACCTTAGTAAGGTTTATAAATAATTATTAAACACGTACTAATTGAGATAAACCTATAATTAGTAAAAGCTCACTTTAGTCGACATCGCTGAAGTTTCCAAAATAAGTCGCCATAACATGTGTTATAAATGCTTTTCTATGTTCATCAAATGAGAGAAAAGATAGTTACAGCTGCACCCACATAGTTTCTCCTTTTCCTTATTTCCTTTCTCCATGTTTTGTGCATTCATCCATTTGCTTCCTTATCAGTTGGTTCCAAAGTTTTTCTTCCATTTACTTGGTCCTCCCAAATTCCTCAAAAACAGCTTAGACATTACAGATCAAAGAATAATGCAGCAGCAGAATGTAGCCATGTACCTCAATTATTGCATCCCTAAATTTTGAGCACACCATCCCAGTTCAAGATCTCTGAAATGCAGTGTATATAATTTCACTTCCAATTCTGTATCAAAGTGGTTGACGTCTCAACTCACTTCGCAAAATTTTCAGCTTCTTTATTTTATGAAGCTGTGATAAATGACAAAAGAAGCAACTGTGAGTTGATTGACATGTAGCAAGTATACAGTTCATTAAATCACTTCTGCAAGCAATGTCAGTCTATTCTTCATGCCACAGTAAGAAATTTCAATATGCGAAGCTCAATTGTTTATTACAGCTTGTGTTGCCCTTTAGCTGGCAGGGGACATTGTTTGAAGGCAACCCTAAATCCAAAACAACTAGTAATTTGTTGTGTGTTCTTTTATCCCATTTAAAATCAACAGCACATCTCTCCTTTGACATAAAAAATTGTGAAGTTTCCAATCATGCAGAGATTGCATTGCTATCTTCACACTGTATTGCAGCATATCACATTACTCCTATGATCATAGCTTGTCCTTCTCTAACATGGCAGATGCCTAGGGCCCATTACTGCAATCTCAAATTTGATTGTTTCCATTATGATAATCTTAGGCAGGTATTAGTTGTTTGAAGCTCACCAGGCTAAGTCATCATATCTTACACAAGTAACATGAGTATACATGAAATCACAGATAACACGGTAGAGGGCATGACCTTGTCATGTTATTCAACTAGCTATAACATGCAGTATCACCCAGGTTTGCAAGGCAACTCAAGTGATTCTTGAATCTCAACTACCTCATTCATGAGAGCTACCCAACACAACCCTACCAGTAATTGAAACAACACTATATCTCACAAATAGAATTAGGTAGTCCATTGGAAATATAATCTTTGCTAACACAGCGTGCAATGAAAATACATTAGCTTACTCATTAGCTAGAGTAGAATAACAACCTACTTGGGAAAAATGAAACACAACATCAGTCTTTAGGCATCTCACATTGGTTTGGCTTTGGCAACAAGTGTACCTTGCTTCATTTTATTTCTTGCTGAAGGTGAAAGACAATAGCACCTGACTCCAATCTACTAATCTGCTTTCTTCATCATTTTAAAATCTACCAGAAACAGTCACACCAAAAAAGCCTTGGTGTACTGAATAAAAGCTATCGAAAGAGATTCACAGAAGAGCTAGCAGCATAACAAGTTGCTGATAAACTCAAAGCATTAGCATCTTTACCAACCCAAATGAAATATTTGTAAAAGATACTGGCATGTATGGATGAGGAAACATTGGCTTTGCCTACAGAGTTACTTAAACATTGTCACCCATCTTCAGTTTTGCAAGAACCATCCATTGTCCTCATCACGAGCAGCCTAGAATCAAAGTTCTCTGCCCTCTGCATCTGGGCTTCCATTCATCCTTCCAGGGTTTGAAATCCTGCTGTTGCATACACAGCTTTTGCCCACCCTTTTGCTAGATCATAATGTTTTTAAAGCATAAAGAACATTTATCAGCATGATGCCAAGTTCGTGTTGTGTCATAGAGAACACATGGAATGGCAAATTCATAACGATCCAAATGAAGAAGGTGCAAGATACAATATTACGAAATTTCCACAACTGTTTGTTGTCATGTGTCTATGTGCAATATAAAGCTGATTTAATTCACTTGAAGCCAGCATTCAGAGAAGTACAAGCCTCAACTGCAATCTGTGTAAATGGCAATAGAGATGCCAAAGGCTCAGCCATGGCCTTCCTCTAATGTTGGTGGGCTCAAGTTTTAACTTAGGACAATCATGCTCCTTGTACTCATAGTTCTATTTCTAAAATAAGCCACCAAATATTTAAAGAAATCAAGCGGCATTCAACTGTCCTACAAATTCTACAACAATCCAAACTAAAAGTATGTACATTGTAATTGTCTGTTTTCACTTGAAATGTTCTTACTTAGGTGACAGAATTCCACCTTTTGTAACATTGGTCCTCAATGATGTATGAGATCTCCTACAAAGGTTATTCAGATACCAAATGTTCTATATCTGGATGTACAAGACTATGAGTAAATGGCAGTTTTGGATTATCGTTTAGAGAGGCATTAGTAGGCTTTTCTGGTCTGCATTTTATGTTGTCTAATTTTACTTTAATGTAATTTTATGTTGGCCCAAAACTAAAATAATTGCCACAGCTCCTCTTATTCTGCTATAATAAAAGGATCAAGCAATTCAAAAAGAAGGATTAATATTAGAAAAAAAAATACAAACTTGTTAGACCACAGCACATTTGACAAATTTGAAATAAGTAATAACTCTGAAGGCCTAAGCAACAAGGTTGGCCTAAAGGAATGGACATAAAGGTTCAAGATGGATTCCTGTCTTCCCTTGTGATGACTAAGCATTGGCAAAATTAGCCACAAGGGTCAGCGATATAAGACAGCATAGAAGCCCTGAATCCTAGTAACTCGGCATATCGATGATGACAAACAGGTTTGTGATGAATTCAATATCTTGAGATGACAAAATCTCCTGATGACAACTACCTTACTGATGAAGAAGAATTTTGGAAACCCCCCCAAAACCAAAATAAATTAATAAATAAAAGAGAGAAATTTGTTTGTAGTCTTTTCAGACAAGCATACCATGATGCCAAGATTATTACCTTATTGTGGCCTAAATAAAGTGCCCAACATGTTTGCCTGTATGATGAAACCTAGCACATTCACACACAACAGCCATGCTTCATACCTTCCTTCATGCAACTGTTCTAATCAGGTTCTCTTATGCCCCTCAATTCTTTAATGGAACTCTGTGGTTCTCCCTGTTCACACTCCTAAGGGGTTGCAAAAATAGATGCACTTATTCTGTGACTTTAGACAGCTAAAGATCAACCTTAGTAAAACTAAGGTTATGTTCAACAGCTCTAAGAATGTCCTCTCCAAGCTTCAATATTTCTACAAGGGTGAACCTGTCAAGTTGGGACATCTAACATTTATTGGGGGTGCAATACTGTGGTCCATCCCTTAACCTCAAACACACTTCCCAGTCACGGTTTTGCAAGGGTTATGCAACACTTTCTATCCTTGAAGGACAATGCTTTTACATACATTTTCAGGACATCCCATCGAAATTGCAGCTTTTTTTATTGTCTCATCAAACCCATGGCTCTCAATGGGTCTAATATTTGGAGACTGAGTGTGGGAGCAGCTGATTGGACATGCATCAAGAGAGTTTAGCCTATTTTGCTTGACTGTATGATCTACTACAAGCATACAGTTCCACAATACATCATACAGGTTGATTTCACATCCCATCCCCTTTGCCTTGAGAGCATCTTCAAAATCACTTTTCATCTCCATTGATTACTGTGCATTGGGGATCACGCTTCTAGTTGGGAGAGAGACCCATTCCTAGCCCTTGCTTTGTAGACAGTGATGCCTCTCTGAATCTTGTTGGTCGGAAGAAGGCTGGTATTTGGAGACTAGCTCATTGCTCCAACCTATTGCCATTTCCATAGATTACCTCCCCCATCCTCCCTTTCAAATACTTTTTAAAAACATCTCCTCCTAAAGAAAGGCATGATTGACAAGTCTATCAGGGAGGATATTTATCAGCAATGCACTGAAACTATGTGGATCTCACCTCCTCAACCCCATGTCCTCAGGATGGACTTCTATGCTAAGCACTTCATTACCAATGGCTTGCACTATGTCATGTGCCATTGCTTCCATGGCCTCAAGATCACCCTTGATCAGATGAGCATCCTCCTACCAGCTTAGGATCAAGACAGACCAACACATTCCAATGGGATAGGATTTGTCGTCTTTGATCCATATGGGGGGTGGAGATAGAGAAGCACTTTATCTTTAGATGGCCCATGTACTCTAAGTTTTGGGGGAGATATTATTGCTTATGCAAAGATGCAAGGAGGTTGCTCTCTCCTTTCTTTTGCTACCCTAACAAAAGGTGCTTGGCTCTTGATCTCAAAGAGACAATTACCCTCAAACCATAGGTTCTGAAGGGGCTCGCACATCCCAGCAGACTACCAAGCTGATTACTCCTCCTTTCACCCTCTTCCAATGGTAAGCAGCACCAAGCACCCTTCGAACAATATAGATGCACCTACCTCCAGTAGGATCAGATAAATGAGATAATGTCTCTCTCATAGAGCAAGGGGCCTTCATCACACATAGGACAAGGCAGGCGGCATCACCCATGCCCACAGCCCAAGAGACCTTGACAGGCAGGTGTCTCTAGATTCCTTTCTTCTAGAGGACTTTTGGGGAGGTCTCCCAGGATCCAACCTGGTCTGTTGTCTCCTAACCACTATCCCTCAATCGTCTTCAGACCCTATCCACAAACAATTGATGCTGATTCAGAAACAATGGAGATAGACCATTAATAGCTTCCCTCCCATGGCAGCTTGAGGTCCCATTGTACCTTATTTGGTTGATACTTGAGATGTATATGTTCTGCACAATGTCATCTTAGATAGAGATATGCTTTGCCAATTCCAGGTTGGAATTTGTAATTTTGTACTTTTCATTTTTGTGTCCTTTGGAGCACTGTTTGAGCTCTCTCCAGGCTATTATAATCAAGTGTACAACTCAAGTCCCATTGAACAACATTGGTCATCCATGGACATTGATAAAAATTCCTTATTTAGGTTTTCTTAGGAACTTTAGGGCAATTGAGAGCACAAACCATGTTAGACAAGGTGAGAGGTCAACATATGCAATCTCTAAGTGCCAATATATTTCAAACTAAGAAACAGATTTCAACCCACTCAAGCACAAAAGTACGCTTTAGGCACTATTTCACTATAATTTTAGACAGGGTGAGAGGTCAGCCTAAAAACATTTTCAATATCTTAGTGCCAATCTATTTCAAACTAAGAACCAGATTTCAACCCACTCAAGCATAAAAGTACACTTCAGGAACTATACGAGTGTAATTTTCCAATCCTTCATTACAATATGCAACAGAACAATAAACATTTTAATGTAATTATGAATATAACGTGACAAAGTTGTGAAGTAAACACAAATCGAGAGAGAAATATGATGAAATTGGCAGCTATATATAATTCATATTCATTTTGAGGAATCAAAAGGTTGACTGTGTGCTACATTTTTGTATGTAGTACATGGGTTTGAATATAAGCGCTCATTAAAGTACGTTAGTATAAATTTGCTTTTCTTACTTGTGTCCTTGTTCATCGTTTGACATTTCTTAATATTTGTGTATGACCTTTTGCACATTCAACATGGTATCAGGGCCTATGGGGCCTCAAAATGTGGAAAATTTTAATGAGTCAACCCTTTTTTAAGCTTTTAGGAACAGCTCATAAATATTTAAGCCTCTGAGTGAACATGATGCTTTGAGGATATGGAAACCATCAAATTTTTGCCAGTGTCCTCCGCAGTACAATCTGGACTGCCTTTCTGACAAAGCAACTTTGGATATGCTCCCTGTATCCTCCTTCCTGCATTTTGCACAGCTTGTTTCATGTTTGATTTTCAGAGTGATTGAGTTCAGAGGTGAGTTGGAAGTATCATAATTTAAGCTGTCAACAGTAGTGATTGCCTGGAGGTATGATAGAATCTGAAGAATTTATTAAAGATGTGCAACTGAAGCTAATTTACTGGTCATAGGATGGCAGGCCTTACAATTCTGGATTTATCAATTTGCAGTTTTCAGCTGTAATGCTGGTACTGGCTTTAAATATAGGAAACGAATCTTGATGCAGTTATGGAGGTATATAGCGATAGGATGCAGAACCTGTTTCATTCTTAGATTTTTTATTCCTTCCGTATCATGGAGGCTCCTTAATCAGATCTGTAACAATTATATCCCTTATAATGTTGATGTGGTGAAAAACATTGCAATAATAGGTAGTTCCAAATGTGAACAGCTAAAAAAAAAACTCATCGCGCTTTTAAATGTCAGTCTTTGTATTGAAAGAGTCTAAGTTAAATGAAATGCATTTGCATACTTTTGAAGAACTAGATGGTGTCAATGTTCCCACAAAAAGAAAGCACTGAAAGCATATTTGTCGTCTCGCAGGTCACAATTTGAGTGCTGTAGAGCAAATGCACATAAGTGGCTGATCCCTAGTTATAAAAATTTTCCAGTCCACCTTCAGCCATATGCAATTGATGTTCCACTTATGGCTAATAGTGGCATTTGCATGGAGGACATGGGTTGTTTTCCACACCTGGAAATAGGCCAACAGAAGCAAGCAGAGTGGTGACAAATTGGGGCAGTATTTCTTAATTTCATGCACTCATTTTGTTGTGGAGTTGAGTAAGTTATGGTGCTGATACATATTTGATATAATAAAAGAAGTTGTGATTTGTAGTAGCAAGGTGGCCTGTCACAGTGTGTCAAAGACAGCAAGCACATAATGACAATATTGCATTAGCCTTGAAGCATGGTGACACAGCACCTAGGCTTTTATAATGCAGCGTGTCCACACAACCAAGGCATACAAAGCATTGATGTTGTGGCACTAAAAGCCTGCTGATTGCATTCAAATCTATGGTACAGATTATGCATAGTATTAGACAACTTGAAGGTGTAAATTAGGGGAACTAATATTGAGAAATGGCACACAGAAATATCAAGCCATGGCGACAGCACCAAGACACAGAGTCCTGATGGTGCAAAGCCATAATTTCATGGTTATCATAGAGGTAATAGGCAGGCCTTTCTTCATATTCAACACCTGTTACTATTTTATTTCATCCACATACATTGCATCTGAAGCATTGAAGATTATATTCCCATCTCCCTCAAGTTTGAAATATATATTATTGAACGTGACAAATATCATATTTGAAAAGAACTTGTGGATCTTGCTTCATGGCTAGGATAATCCTATACTAGAAGACAACGACAGAAACAATTGCAACTAAACCAAAGTATCTTTGTGTAAGAAGTTTTCTTTTTGTTACCTTTTTAACTTCAAATCTTTTCAAGAGAACATATAAAGAGATTTAGAAAAATAACTTGTTACTTTAAATCGAAAAATTAAGAAGTAGCTGCCATGCATAAGAATTTTGGAGAGACCTTTTCAAGAGAACATATAAAGAGATTTAGAAAAATAACTTGTGACTTTTAATTGAAAAATTAAGAAGTAGCTGACATGCATAAGAATTTTGAAGAGACCTGTGGGGATACGGCAGAGTTTTTATCTGCTTTTTCATAGGAACTTTCTGAACAGGATGACAGTCCTTGTTAAGGACTACATTTTTTATAAATATGCCAGCAAAGTTTATCTATTTGAATGGTGCCATTTCTAGGAATTTGGCAATAAATATAAATGCAATGTCTACTCCAGAAAAAATGTTAGAGATTGATTTTCTTTTAGCAATTCCACCTGGTTGAGTGAAGTGGGGCCATATGTGAAATTCTACAATTCCAGAAGTAAAAATGTTAACAGAGCCCTTGTTGGTTGGAAGCAGAATGCAGTTACTCTGTCCAATAGCAACACTTCCTGAGGTTCAAAATCTGTTTAATCAGTTTCTTAAACTCATGATACTCTTGTTTTCTAGTTTTAAACTGGATAATCCATGTTGATGTTGATGGGCAAACATTTAATTTATTGCATAATAATATTCCACAATGTTTCTGAAACGGGATGGTGGGAGATGTCGGGACACACCATCAGGATGTGTTTTTGGGACGTCAGGATGCATTTCCAAGACAGCCCCTAAATCCCAAGATGTGTCCCCATGGAACATAGTTGCATAACGGGTGATTCATAGTAAATTTGAAGGAATCCAAGTTTTTTAGATACAGGTAGCCTTTTTTTGTGCATGAAGTCAAATTGCATTGCATGCAATAATTCTTAGTCAAGTCCCATGCTGGTATTTTATTCAGAAGGGAAGTGAATTGGTCAGTTGATGTATTGAATATGGTACATTTGCTCAGGGCAAAAGGAACTCCTTGTCATTTAGTAAGTCATCAATTTATCATTTAGGCCATCAATTTATCATTTAGGCACTTCTGTTTGCTGGTATTCTATTTAAAAGAAAGGTGAGTCAGTCAGTTGATATACTGAAAATAGTACATTTATTTAGACAACAATAATGGCATTGTCATTTTGTATGTCGTTAGTTGATTGTTTGAGCACATCTATTGATTTGGTATTGTGTATCCTGGTTTTGTTTGCTTCGACATATCTTGCTTAAAGTTTTGGTTTTTTACAACTTTTATGTAAACAGACATTGTCTTTTGAGTTTTTAAGGGGGGTAAGCATTTTCTCCATTTCACGTCATGGTAGCACATATGTCGTACCTGTGATTGAAGTTGAACTTTCTCTATTTTCTCTCCAACAAAATGTATTCATTTTTTAGCATTTGCATGTGTATCACTGGTGCTAAATCTTGTCTTCCTTGCCAACTTATATTTTAAGAATCTATTAGCAACATTTCTGGTTTTGCATTGTGTACAATCATCCAATCTTCTCTCAACTGGACAAGATTCCAAGTGAATTGACATTGACTTCTGAATAAAGTATTTATAAGTTCAGTCACCAAAAAGTGGAAATTGTATCAAAGCTTATAGGAGACCCAATGGAATCTTGTGAACAAGTAATTAGTGCTTATGCGACTATTAGAAACAAAGGTAAGATATGATCCCAGTCAATATGCTGACGACTAGAAAGACTGAAGCAACAACAAAGCAACTCAAATTAGTTTAAAAAAGGCATCACTGGTGAGTTGTCACAAATTGTAAAGAAAGGTCGTCTCAATTAGAGAGAAAAAAAAAACCTTTGGAGGGCATTTGAGAGTTTAATTAGATTATTGGAAATCTAACTCAAACATAAGAGCATAGTGTCAAAAATGATATGTGGCTCAGATTGTGATTTGTATATTCCATTCTATTCAATGCAGTAAAAAATTAACCTAATCTATGTTCTATTGTTCTATTCTTTGTGCCAACCACATTTGTGAATAGAACTAGATATTAAAGTGGAATGAAATTCCATTATAGGAATATGCCACTGGAAATGACAACTTGTAGAAAGAAGAGCATCACAATGACCAGTTAGAAATCAAGAGGGCCAACAATCAAGTTACCCCTTAGCTTACATAAGGGGGGAGGATGATTTGACCACTCAATGGACTTGGTTTCCCTTTACAAATTGATACCCAAAACATGACATTCCTCATAAAATAGAAAGCTAGATCAAGCGATATCCTGAGTCAGGATCTCTATCATCCCCATAGAACCAGACAAACACATTATGAAATTTATCTAGTATAAAATGGACCTCCGGTTTTGCTTTTAAGCAATACAAACCACACCCAGGACAAAGGTAAAGTGCGAAGTTTAAATAACAAGAAAGTAGCCTATAAAATTAGACTTATCCAGGACTAATAAGAGGAACATTATACTTAGTTGCAGAAATTGTAAAATTCACAAGTTTAATCTGAACAAGCAATATGATAAGAAGTAGAACCATTGAGTCCACTTTAAAATTTCATATATTTTTTTAATTTGTTAGAAACAAAGGTAGGTTTTACAAAAAATGCTCCCAATCCAGCTAATACATACCTCTAGTTCCATCTGGTGTTGCAATTAAACCCCTAAATGAACAGCAACCATCCTTATCACGAAATGCATATCCAGCAATTGGAGTTCTGCAGGAACCATCCAGTGTCTCAAGAAATGCCCTTTCACATGCCACTGCTAACCTTGTTTCCTCATCATTTAGGGAAGCAAGATAGTTAGCCTGGATGCAAAGGAGACAACGGTTCATTCAAAAATCCTTCATTAATAATGTTTTATAATAGAACTAAATATAAGATATAAAGCAGAAAAGCAAGGTTTAGTTGAATCAAGAACGCAAAGATTCATGAAAGTAAGTATTGTTGGTCTATTCTCATTTATCACTTTCTTATTGGTACATCACATCTTTACATGCACTAGAACACAAAATCTGAATTTGAGTTTTAACAGTGTACTCAGCAAAAACTTATGATGCACACAACAATACATTTTTAGCAATAATGGCCATATCCTTATTAAGTTGGCACTTTTTTCTTCTGATGGAATGGAAGACGTTAAAAAAATTTCAACGAAATTGAAAATCACGGAAATTAATTTTTTTTCCAGAAATGCGATTCTCATGTCATACCAATATGTTTAGAGATCACAAAGCTATCCCTGAAACATATGGATTCAAAAGTTTCCAAAAAGAAATGAAAGAACTAAGCATGTGCAATAAAAAACGGCCTGGCATCTGAAGACTATCATAGCCATAGTTTATTACCTATTATATATAAGATAATTCTATTAATGTCAACAGACTAGCAAAATAGGCCAATGGAATTCGCCAAAAATAATCTATTACAATGTATAGCAGCCAAATAAAATACTAACAAGATAAACCAAACTAAAGAAAACTACACTAAAGTAAGATTACCTGTGCATCAGATCTCAACACCATGCAGTGGACTTACAAGAAAGAAAACCCTAATAAAGGTTATAAGTAGTGAAAAAAGGGGGGAACCAACAACCAAGGGAGAAGATCCCAATAGAATTCATGTGCCAACTCTAACTAGTAATGGAGTGCAAAGTAAAAGCAGAGTCATCATCTTCACCAACCATCCTGAAAGATTCAAAATAGGATCTAATGAAGTTCCCATGAGAATGGCTAGGACTGAGGGGGCCTAGTTGGATAATCCTAGAAAAGCATAAAGTCCGAACCATCAAACTCTCTTAATAACCAAGTTCAAGGAACCAAAAGAACAAGACAAATAATTAGTAAGCCACGTCTATCTGCACCTCTTTGGCATTTGAGTGGCTGATACTCAATGCTGGAAAGCCACAATCCCACCCAGTCACATGACAGAAGAAGGTCCCAAAGCCCGAGTAGCAACTATAGTATGTCAACAAGGATGCACTAAATTAAGATTATCATCATAGGAAGTTGTAGCCTCAAATGAAAACTTATTGCTCTCAACGGTAGAGATAGGGTGAAAAAATGAGGTGATTCACCAAGTGGTAGTTAGTCTCTCCTGTAATATCTGATGGCAAAGAGTGACAGCCTCTCAAAGGTACAAAGCCATGCATCTCTAGTCATGATAATGGAAAAAGTCGCAAGCGATCCACCTGCATCTCTACACAGCAAGCATACCTCCCCCAAATCTCATAATAGACTGAAGACCTGAAGATGAAGTTCTCTTCATTCTTCACCTCCCAAAGAGAGCAAAGGCGACAAACCCTATCCTCTCAAGGAAAACGGTGGTCTATCTCCACTCGCAACTAATTTGATCTGACCCTAAGCTAACCAAAAGGGATCCTGAGGCCATGTGTCATATTTTGTTGGGTACCTATAATCAGGGCAAGTGATTACACCATCTTCAATCCTCATGAAATGCTCCATGTAGAAAATTTACTTGGGACTAAGAGGGTAGGCTTGCGTGATCCAAGTGATCTGAATAGACTGACAACATATGTCATCCTTGAATACTTGGCCAATCACCTTCTTCCCAAGAAAAATGCATGTAGGAGCATTCAAAGAGTATTTGAATGGAGGTATCGATCTATAGCTATGCCGATTGACTGAAAAAGTGAACTAGCCTTTGAGTACCAGCTTCAATGACGACTAGAGGTGTTCCTGGAAGCAATTCATTCTAAGGAATAAAATGCTAAATACAGGCACCTCTCTTGGCCTGATACACAATCACCCATGGATCTAAGGTTATGGAGGTAAAAATTTATTCTGAAAATGCTCTCACTGTGAAGGAGATGGGCACCAAACTTAGGCTAGACAATATATGGTGGAACTATTCTCTTACATCAGATAAATTGTTGGAGCAAAATAGTTTAGAACTTTCCAATACAAGCCCAATCATTACATATTAGACTCAGCCCCAAATCTTGAATCCGTAACCAATGGCAAAAACATTAGTTTCTAGTGTTGGCGCCAGAACCAATTCTTGGTGGCAGCATCACTTCTAGCATTGGTGACAGTACCATCAGTCTGGGTGTCACGTTCAAGCTTGGGGGCAACCTCAGCAGCCTTGGCACCCAAACCTGTGATCTTGGCACTAGCCTTGACTGCTTGGCTCTAACCTATCACTAGAATACTATGGGACCAATCCATATAACACCAACGCCAGTCTTGGTGCCAACCTACAAAGCGCCATCCCAAAGCTTGCCCAAGTTCATAGCTTGGAAGGGTAATGGTTTTGGCATCCAAGATCCGGATATGGAAGGGAGTCCAAACATTATCTACGACAATTTCACTCTTAAGCAGTTATGATGGGAATAGTTCTGGATTCACATAAGGCAAATGTTTGCCAAAAGATATATGAATGATCATGTGAGGACTTTCTAAAGCATCTGAGGTGCAGTTTGACAAAGAAGTTCTTAGTTGAAGTGTGCCTCAGGAAAGGTTGTCTAATTTGGCCCAGTATAAGTTTGTATTCCCTAATTAAGGGCTTCTACTGTGTTCCAGTTATAATCAACTTAATTAAAAAATAGAGCTTTAAACCCTTTCCATCTAAGTCCAGCATCCAAATTCTAACTTTGTTATATGCAGGTGTGAGTAAGGTTAACATGGACCTAAATATGGTTGGGGCCACCCACTTTTGTTGATGCCTTGGGAAAGTGCATCCATTCGGGTTGGAGCCATAGCTTATAGTAGCACCAAAGTTGTTGAAGTTGGTGCCACTATCTGCAATTTGTGCTAGAGTGAATGACCATTTCCAGGAAGGCATATTGGTCCGGTATGTACAAAGTGACTGCTAACCCATGTATGCATTCAAAGAAATTACCAGACAGCATTTTCATCATCACTATACAGAAATGTACAGATTAAGTAACACGAATTGTTCCATTCATTATTCCTTATAATGCTTAAATGAATTCAAGTCTATATCATAATACTCGTTGACAAATTGAGCTTCCAAAAAACTCTATTATAGAAATATCCAACATGAATGTACAGACAAATGATTCCCAATAAAACAGGACTTATAATCACATGTACCCAAACAATTTTGGTATAGTCTTAGAACTTTCAATCATGCTCTATGCACTGGACAACACAAACCCTTTTTGCTTTATCATAACAAGGACATTCTCGATTTATGGCTGTGAGGTTGAATGACTCCTCCAGCAGTTGCAGCCATCTTGGCCATCCACAATTAAGGGCAAGGCTTTACCATCTTCCCTCCCTCCAAGCCCCATAAGCATTCCAAAAACAAAACAGTACAAGGCTTCTATTTAGCATCTTACCATATCAAAGACACAGACACATGAAAGCCAAAGAGCAGCAACATAGACACATGAAGACCATAGAGCAGCAACATAAGCACATGAAAACCACAGAGCAACAACATAGGCACATGTAAACACAGGAACCTACATTTAAGTTTCTGTCATCCTCATAGTTAGATTGGAATATATGGATTGCATCCATCTTCGAAGAAGCCCAACTTACGACAATTTTCAGATCTAGGGATCGCATCGCTCTTTGGAGAAGTCCCACTTGCTCCGGCATAACTCACAATAACAGAGATGCATACAAAATACTCCTACAACTGCATTTGAGCTCCTAACATCCTCCCTAAGTCAAGTTGGCATATATGGAATACACCCATGTTCGGAGAAATTGCTCTGGTATCATTGCCTCATCTGACCTCAAAGAAGTCACATTGGCTCTAGCATTCATTTATAGAAGACCCCCTCCACTCCTCCCCTACAATATTTGATATGGAGAAGCTACCGCTTTGCTCCATGTCAACACCTAGTAACCCTAAGCTACCCTTCAATCGAACCCCATATTTTAAACTCAAATGCATAAATTATACCACGGTAACTGTAAAGAACACTTCTGACTGCCATAGAGTAATACATTCTCTACACAGGGGACCTTTCCAAGTTTCCACACAGCATACATTATTGGTTTTGTTGACATACATATGCCATCTGACTCAACACAAGCACACAATACAAAGGGTTCTGGACAAGGAGAGAATTATTGTTCAAAATTTTAATACCATTGAAATTATTATGGGCTTGTCTAATTTAGTCCATGAATGCTTACCTCTTTCCTTAGTTTTGCAGTTTCAGGTTTTCTATCCACCCTCCAAAACAACTCTTTGTCCTCTGTCTCTCCCGTTTTTCCCCTTTTTTGTAAGTCCATTAAAAAACAACTGACCACATCTTATAAAGTATCCCGATAGCAATGAGAAAGAGCTCTTAGATGTCAATGCCTTGTAGTTTCTGAAACAAGAGACACCTGGGAATAGAGTCAAAGGCCTTTCTAAAGCCTACAAAACAGCAAAAGAGTTTAGAAAACCTTTGGCAAGCCTCCTCAATACTGATTTGGAGAGTAAGAATATGGTAAATGGTCTAATGACCTTTTGAAACCAGCCTGCCCTCTTGCCACAACTGTTCTAAGAGATTTACGTTCAAAATTGTGGCATAAAGCTTCGTAAATGTGTACCCAAGAGTTATATAGTCATTAGAATCTGAATAGTCCCCAGACCTATGGACAGGGTACATAATATGCTGTGACCAAGGAGGGAAACCGGAACAAACAATCTCATTGAAAATTTCTGAAATGGGCCAGCCAATTGATTTGGCATCATACTTCAGATATTCAGCCCAGAATCCGTCATCATCAGTAGCTCTACTTGTGCATAATTTTTGTATGGCTCTTGGATGTCACTTGAAGAAAAAAAGGTGACATGAATATCACATAAGAAATTAGCATGTGGTTTGAAGATCGATGCAGGAGGGAGCGGGTTACCAAGGAAGGAGGTTACACCAAAAGGCTTGTCAAGAATGATGAAGAGCATGTAGAAACTCAAAATGTCTAGCAGCAAGAAACTCTCGTTTCTTTCACCGAATAAGGCATTTGTATGCCTTCCACGTGGATGATACAGAAGCAAGCTCATGGATAAGATCAAAGTGAAGCTTCCAATGCATAGATTTACATTCTTCATCATACCAGTGATTCATGGGGCGTCAACCAATGTGACAGGCTCAATTTGGCTGGGGAAATGTATGAGGAAAAGAGTCAATGGCTGCATTCCATAAGATGTGGGACAAAAAATCATATTTGGTTGTGGCTGTGGTGGAATTAAGAGAACACTATCCAAATATAAATTGGGAAAGGAGGGCAGCATAATTATCAGCATACCAAGAATGAGAATGGATCATGGGATGGTGGATAGGATTAGGGGAGGTAGGAAGAGAAGATGGGGAGGAAAAAGAGGAAGAATCCAAGCAGAAAGTCAACATTGCAGAATCAGACAAGGAAAGCTAACTAGAAACCTGAAAGTTATAGGGAAAATAAGGACCAAACAATGAACTCCAGCTGAAATTCTTAATTATGATCCCATTAATTACATCATGAGATTAGGCATGAAAAGAATGAATATTTCAAGTTTCATCTGCCTGTGGTATTCCTACAAATGATGAGAAAAATCAACCCATCTTTCACGTCAAAATTCTAAGCATGGCATAGATATCTGGCAAAGACACAGCCTATACATAAGGCACCATCCTATTTAAATTTAATTCCACAACAACTCCGTTCAAATCTAGATCATTAATTTAGTACCTCAGACTCTCATGCTATGATTTTTGGTATTTGATGACAGGCAGCTTCAGACAAAATACAGTATGAAATATCATGTGATTTACTTAGAACTTTAGTTCCAACCTACATTACCATACTTATTACAAATGCTGCTTGTTTATAAACTTGTTAGATTAGTCCAAATTCATACCATCTTTTCATCATTGCTTCTGCAAGCTATTCCTATTGCCCCTTGAGCAATTGCAGGAAGCATTTCATCTATTGATAGGACAGATGTAACATGCTGTGTCATGCTTAGACGTTTGAGCCCCGCTACGGCCAGCAGTGTAGCATGAACCACCCCTTCACTGAGTTTTCTCAACCTTGTTTGAACATTGCCTCTGAAATTAGTAACCTGCAATTCAAAATATGCAAATAAACTGAATTCATTATACAGTCACGGTTTCAAAGTCTCAGTTGTCAAACAAAAGTCCAAATCAATATTAGTAATACACAAATATATTATATTTTAGAACACAACAAAACAAACCAATCAAGGACTAGCATTTAGAGCATAATTATATAACATTTACATCACATCAAAGACACAAACTCACTGATACTAATAACACAGCTGCTCCTTATAAAATTATGTATCATAGGAAATATTCTTAAGTATCCATGAATCTTTTAAAAACTTTTACATAAATAAGAAAAGTCTTACAAGGTGGCAGAAGTTACCTCATAATGTTACTTAGAAAAAAATAACAATCAACAATAAAATATAACTTTATTGCCACAGGGTGGTTCCCTGTAGCAACCAACTTAGAGCCTTCTTCCATTGCAAGAAATACACTAAGGCCTTTGTAAAATAGGCATTCTCTAGAATACCGTCTTAAAAGATCCTATAAGTTGTAACAGCAAGCCAGCTGTGGGATTTGATTATCTATTTGTTAAAATAGATCTTCCATATGTTTTGACTTTCTAGTGGTCCTTCCTTTTGCCAGTCAGTGATGCTTGCTTGAGACAAACTTTGTGCATACAAAATATGCATTGGTCTCATCCTTGGACACTAAAACTTCTAGCTAATTTATGTCCTTTAGTCAAGTATGTTAATGAAAATAGAGGCTTTCATTTACATTGCTGTAAGGAGTAGCTCTTGAAAGAACTATTTAGGCGAACACAGATTCCACATTTCCATATGAACTTTTGAACCAAAGCATTATGTCCTGCATTGAATAAGTCCATGCACATCGCTTTTGACATCAAATATTATCCCATAAGCGCTTGCATTGAAGTACAGCATTGTACCACACAATTTTCATGATACAAATCTAATTCAACAAGTTAAGAATATAAGACTGAATTAATAATAGGTACCTGTGGAAGATGTTTTACAACGTTTTTATGTCCTCTGTATGTCAATTCCAGTCATAGCTGTGCTGAATCAAGACCATATAGAAAATGCTGAGCATGTCTGCTACAGCCCAGGTTCTTATCCACAGAATGACAGAAAGCTAGTGATGACTGCCACTATAGCTTCATTGGTGATTGAAATATTCACAGATAAATTAAAAAAGAATCATTGACCAAATTAGTTAAAAGAATCCCCCACTTAAAAAATAAAAACCAAAGGAGCCGCCCTTAAAATATATTGATCCAAGAAAGTTGGTCCATTCTGGCCTTCAACCAGAGCCCTCATATCAAAATCTGAGAGCTGAGATGATAGATGGGGTTGGTTAGAATGTCCATCCAGGACTTCAAGCAAAGCCCTCAAATCAAAATTTTACAACTGAGATGACAAGTAAAACTTTGTTAGAACTAGAAACTAGGCTACAAATACCCCTCAATAAAATAAGCCACAACAGAAAATTTGTGTCAATTGTACACTTGCGATGTAGAAATTTGAAAATACTGAATCTTTGGTTGATTTTGAAGATTCAGCGAGAACCAAATAGTAGAAAGCCCAGAATCATTAGAGTGCAGTCAGTTGCATTATGAGTCCTAAGGAGCATTAACATCAATATCAAACTTGGAATGAAAATAGTAAAGGACCAACCTCTTTTGTAACTCTATGGCTGTATTTATAAAGTTTCACAGCAGCATCTAGAGGGGGCCAAGCAGCACAAGAGAGACACCATGTGCATGTTTGAGAAACCATAGACCCCAGAGACAAAATTTAAACTTAGTACATCTGCAGATAAATCTTGATGTGCCAGTTTTTCTTAAGTATGTTGTAACAGTCCAGAAATCCTAATGGACTTCAATCCATTAGTCTAAACACAATTAGAAAAAAATAGGCAGAAATGTAGATTATAAAATTTGAAGTATATTGCATAAACTGTCTAGTTACAACACACTTATATTCAATTTTATACACAACGTAAACATGGTTATAAATACAGAAGCATATAGAGGAAGCAAGCCATAGTACAGGGCATAGAGCCACAAGGAATAATAAAAGTGAATAAACAAGAAATAAGCAGAGAATGAGGAAAAAGACTGGTTTGCACTGACCACATCCAACACAAATACGCATGCACACAGATTTAGACATTTATCAAATCAACAGTTGCAAAATAATGACATTCCAAGTGATTCTCTATGTTAGACATGAAGAGCTATAACTCCCTTGACTGTGGTCCAAAGTATGGACCACGACCACTCAAAAAAACAGCACATTAATTAATTTCACATGGGATAATCTGGGCTCAACTTTAAGCCATAGATCAAAAGCTATGCACTTTTGAATGATTGAACCTCCAAAATTGTTGTCTTTCATATTAGAATAATAGAACTTTTGTGGATGAAGTAGGAAGTGAGAGGCATTGAAGAAGAAGTAACTTGCTTCCTTACACTCTAGGGTTTTGGTAAGATATTTTACTGCACCTTGTACACATTAGAGAATTAATCAAGCATAGACAATAGAGAACAAATATTTGGATTTTGCTATAACACTATCAGGCTTGAAGAGTTCATTGAGTAAGTCTCCAATTTTAGCTTTAGAATGTTTCAAAGTAATGAGGTAACAATTAATACTTGGATTTGAATCACATTTTAACAGATTGCTCATGTCATGCCCATCAGGTTGAAGTCCAACTGAGGAGAATGTTGGGCTCACAAAAGAGCCCGCCATGGTCCAACTCCCATGGCTTATATATGGTTTGTTTAAATACCACGATAAAGTGGTTCATTGAAATACCACGGTAAGATGGCCTTGATGTAATATGGCTGGGCCTGTCTCAATCCCATATGACCAATTTATTCAAAAAAAGAAAAAAAGGCAGATTAGTTATGCCAAATGTTAGCAAAAAAGTGGTATTTCGCTTGTGGCATTACAAAAAAATAAAACTCTCTTTGGAAGAGGATTCATGCAGGATATACCAGGCTTCTTGTCAGTCCCATTGCAAAGGAAGTCTAATTGGAATACTCAGATGGTAAGAGATCACAATAAAGAAACATGGGAAACTGGGTAACTTATTGCAATTTCCTTATCTGGATGCTATATGTTAGAGAGATCACTCTCATCTAGAACTAGAAGACTTAACTCTTTCGAGTTTGGACTACTTGTCCAACTATTTTATGTCCAAAAGGGGAGTTTTTAGAAAGGATGTTGACCATTTGCAAATTGGTGAAAATGCCTAGATGCTTTTCATCCTGGCATTGTGGAGAAAGGATCACCTGCTTAGCCGACTTTTTTGCCATTTAGAACAGCAAAGCATAATATAATTGTTGGAACTTAATTCTTTTGGACTAATTTGTCTAAATATATTATGTCCAAAACTAAGGTTTTTAGAAAGGATGTTGACCACTTATGAATTGCTGAATATGCCTAAATGCTTTTTATTCTATAGTTTGTGCAGAAGAATCACCTGCATATTGTTGCCATTTAAAACAGCAAAGCATAAAATCATTGTTGGCGTTTATGCCAATCCACATGCATTTCTCAACCTGTAGAGGGCCTAAAGTTCAGGGGTAAAACACTTGGAGCACTTGCTAAGAGGTCATAGATTAGAGTCCTAGCTGGTCAATGCTGCTTTAACAATATTGATGCTTGACAAAATCCAGAATATAGATATTTCTATAGAGGCAAACATAGACCACTTCCACAATCATATTTACCTAGAAAATACAACATATGGCAAGTAAATAATCTTCTAGTTATATCACAGAAAACCTATGCAAAATACTTAGGAAATATTGGCTTAGAATTATAAACCCAAAGAATATGCTGTGTGACACCTTAAACAAGATTTAAAACACAACTTTCAAAGAAATCCAGTAGTTGAACTTCTAACATTAATAAAACAAAATAATGATGATGATAATAATGATAATTATCAATAAGTAATCTAAGAGAAACTTCAAAAAACTATATGCTTCTTACTTTCAAGGATGGATATCTGTAAAGCAACTGAGATTGCCGTCGAAGAGAAGCACTACCAACAATGCTTCCAGCAGGAAGCTCTGCCAAGGAAGCTGCAGTAGCGGATATAAATGCATCTCTAACATCTTCACGAGGAAGATTGCAAGGTAGAATAGTCCCATCTGGCAAGTATGTCGGCACATCCTTCATCGAGTGTACAGCAATATCAATCTTACCCTCTAAAAGTGCCTCATCTATTTCTTTAGTGAATAACCCCTTTCCTCCTATATCTGCAAGTGGTTGGTTCAATATTTTGTCCCCTGTTGTCTTTATAATTATGATCTCCACAGCACCCTCTTCTGCAAGTTCACAATGCGCTGTTTTTAGCTTGTCCCGTGTCTCATAGGCCTGTGCAAGTGCCAAAGGACTGTCCTACATATACACCAACAAAGACCATCATACAGTATAACATGGGAAAACTATAATAGCTTGATTTTCCCAAACTGATCAGCCATGGTAGCAAAAGACATGAGATGTTTATGCACAGATAATTGGTAAGTCTTCTCCACCACTCTTAAAAATTAAATTAGAAGCCATATCAATTAGAAAAATTTTGACTTCTTACAGAAGCTTTCATTTTTAGATTTTGGTGCCATCGTATTGAGCCTAAACTTATGACAGAATCAAATAAACTAGTTAAAGAATAATCTCATTCATTGAAACTAGAAAAACATTAAACTTTGGTAATATATGATTAAAATAACTAAATATGTACAGAAACAAAGTAACCATGCAAGGCTGAGTTTCCCAACCTTCCAAATACCCTAGAGGACCAAATTCTTTAGCACAGACAGCATCATCCAGCAGCATTAGAAGCTACCCTATGTTCTAAATGACATTATATTGCCAATTTGTGATATCCCACGTAGTACCAATTGATCAGCAGAACTTGCTATTTCAAAAAATTCATTTTGCTATGCAAAATTGGAGGCCGTATCAATTCTGCTAATGTTTATTACACTACAACACTTGAATTCCATAAAGAACAGGAACAAGAACAAGGATTTCTGTGTAGCAATTATTATGTAAACAGATGCAATACAGAAGAATATCTACAACAAATTGTCTAATTAAGATGAATAGCAAGTTATGACACATAAAACTATCAAAAATTAAGTTCCTCTCAAACAAGGAAACGTAAGAATAGTAATCATTTTTGCTCCCCAGAGATCCTAACCTTATAACTAATGAGAAGTTGGAATATTGTCAATGAGGAAAATAAAAAATAATGCAAGAATGCCAACATTAATGAAAACAGGACATCTATAGAGGTGGCTTAGTGATAAAAAGTTCTGGCCAAAGGTAATTTGAAGGTTTTTTGTACAAACGCTGGCCATCCATAACTGATATTTGATGCCTCTCCCAGAATATTTTCTTTTATTTTTGTTAAGAAGTCAAGCTTCTGCACATAAACTTCAGAAAGAATGATTAAAATAAGTTGGTGCAAAGAGTTATAATCTAAATGTGCTTATGTATGTCAAATTTTGGGGCTCCAATGTCACTGACCAGAAAGAAAGCTGCTAAGTTTTTCCTGAACCCAAACCACTTCACTGAAGCATGTTGATACAAGAAGCTGTCATTTGAATTCCGTTGATATTTAATCCATGACAGAGTGATTGGTTGCTATGCCACAGCTACTTCCAAAACCAATGGAAAGCAAAGCAAGATAAATAAGAATACCAAAGTATACAAGTGATATTGCTTTTGTGGTATACAAAAAATAACTTGTCCTTAAATTTTTTGGTACACAGGGGAATCAGTAACTACCCATCATTATCTACCATCAGTCAAGGATTTGATTCTGGCTGCTTCCATTATAAACCCTACTCACTCTTGGTAAATACGCAGAGACTACCCACTTTTAAATGGTGTGAGGTGGACCACTGGCCCCTAAGGGGATAGAACCTAGGTTGTTTGTTGGCAAGAACTTGTCCACAACCAATTGGCCTATCCCTGGGGGACAAGAACCTATCCTTTAATTGACCCAAAACAATTAACATGCTTATACATGAACCTCATGATTAAACTATGGCCATCACTTGAAAGTTTCTTAAAGCAGCAAAGCTAGTAGTTAGAAGAGTGACCCTCAAGTTCATAATCACCTTAAATACAAACCGTATAAGAAAAAGTGAAACAGCATATCCAGGCTGGCCTTCTCAGCTGCCAACTTGTATCATTTGAAGACCAAGCGGAGAAACATCCTCATTAGTGGCCCCCACACAGGGCATCAGGTGATTTCCTAACCGGAAGCAAGGGTTCTTCAGCCTCAAATGTTGATAATGCTTCACCAACAACTTCCTTATTTGCTTTGGTAGCGACATCTTGATGCCACCAAGGATTACACCTCAAGGCCTCATCACTCTAGTCTCCACACCATGTTCTGGCATGCACTTTGTACTGACATCATAGCCTTTCTTCTCAGGATAAGGATAGCAAGTTCTTTCTACATTCATTGGATTACAGCAACAGCTCCTTATTATTTTGGTTGGATATAGATTGTAAACCATTTTTATCCAATTTTGTTGTTTATATCTTTTAAATAGTTTGTAGCACATAACTTTTTATTTCTTTTTCTCTTTCTCTTCATGTGGAGGTACCTACTTTTGGGTGCTACATAGTCATACAAGCACTTACAAGTGAGCATACTATCAAAAGAAGTTTAGAGGAAATGCAAGTATATGCACCCTACAAATGAAGAGGTCTGTTACAATGCCTGAAGGTAATCTGCTTTGACATTAGCTATTAGGACATTATGTCTACAATTAGGTATATTTATAGTCACTTATATTGTTTTGTTGGTTGAGAGATTTTATGTTTATGTCAATTGCTTGTACATTTTGTTGGTTGACATAGTTTTTGTAAGTAAATCTAACTATCCCACATTCAAAAGATAGAAGAGCAAATTTCAATAAAAAAAAAAGAAAGAAAGAAGAGCAAAAGTCAATATTAGATATAGAGAGGCTTCTAAATGTTACAGTGGCATATAGAGAGAGGCTTTTAGATGTAACAGTGGCATATGTATCAAAAGGTTGTTCTTCATTCACATGTTTATGGAGATTTTATCTTGAATAAGAGCAAAATTTATATTATAGCTGGCAACTTCCTTCGTCTGAGTTGGAACTCATACCTCCTCATTTGCTCTTTTCTTTATATGTTTGTAACTATATTTTGATTATGCTATAACTTTGTTTCTTTTTCCGTTTCACATCAATTAGATTGTTCACAAAATATCCTTTCCCCAGTCTCTAAAACATAAAAGTAAAACATGATTATTTATCAAGCATTCACAATTCAGGTTTCTGGTTCTTCATTTCAAATTTAATGTTTAAACCAAGAGTTTTAGCTCTATGATTTACATCAGTTAAAGCAAGTTCCAGTTTGTGTCATAACAGCGGTGTCAAAACCACTTTCCTGTTTTCATGGGAGAAGCCCTAACAATTGGAAACTTTTTCAAAGCATGAAAGAGTCTATTTGCCCTCAGTGGACATAATCTGGGCTTCTGGGAAACTTATTAAAGAATTTTCTTAAGAATTCTACTCTTAAGAATATATCATGATTTATGAGGAAAGTTAAAAGAGGTGGATTTGAAATTTGAAAGTTCTTAAAAGGAGGCCACAAGCAAGGAGGCAATTGGTTTGATATTAAGATGCTAAATATCCTTTACTTTATTAGAGTATATGTAAACATAAATCTCACATTGATGATGTGGTTAAAACCCTGCTCAATCATCATGGAAAATCATTCTTTTAAACTTTAAAGTAGTGGGAAATTTTCTTAAAGGAAAGACTTCAGCAAAGAAATAGAAAAAAGATACAAGCAACTTATGCCCCTATGCCTTTGTTCCAATACCATATCCAAATGAAAACTAGAAAAAAATTGCAGCTATTGTGTTTAGCCTAAAATCATGAATCCATCATTTGGAAACATTTTCACCAACATTTACACCACTTCTTTGTTTGAACCTATACCTAACTTTTGCCTCAAAGCTTAATGGAAAGCAATCCGTCTAGATGGGAAAAAGTTCTTTGCTAATCAGTAACCACAACAGAGGCACTAAAAGCACTTGTGTTGTGTGGTAAAGTAAAAAAAATTGGAGCTGTCAATTGTTTCCCATGAATAGAAGTTGAATCACCTCGCAGTTTGGGGCTATTGATTATAACTTTATCAATCAGCCCTCCTGATATTGAAGTTCTTTATAGATTGTGCATACTTTAGCATGCATTTCTTTGTGGTACAATTGAGAAAACATTAAAATCCATTAATGTAGCATGTTAGACAATAGTGCACTCCTTGGGAGGCTAAAATTGCAGAAATTGCTCATGTATAGGGAAAAGGAGCATGGACAAAGAATATTGAGAGATCTGCACAAGATATGTTCCTATTAGTGTGTTCCTGAACAATCTACAGGAGATTGAAGTTCTTTATAGATTCTGCATACTTTAGCATGCATTTCTTTGTGGTACAATTGAGAAAACATTAAAATCCATTAATGTAGCATGTAACACAATAGTGCACTCCTTGGGAGGCTAAACTTACAGAAATTGCTCATGTATGGGAAAAAGGAGCATGGACAGAGAATATTGACAGATCTGCACAAGATATGTTACTATTAGTGCATTCCCTGAACAATCTACTGGATAATTGTCCCTCACCATTTGACACAAAATACAATGTCATCATGATTTGGAGAGGCTTCAAGGAGGCATTCAAAGAGACCATAATACTTCAATATCCAACACTTCAAATATAATCCTTTTTGTTCTATCATCTTCTTCTAATTGTTTATGTGGGATTGAAATGGGTCCCACCCATATTACATCATTACCATTTTACCATGATATTTCAACGAACCACACAGTGGTATTACAACATATCGCCTAGTGAGTTTTCAAGCTGGGTCTCCCCAATGAAAGCCTATAGTTTTAAACACTTGCTCACGCCATTTGATTTTTGTTATCATGTTAAATTGAAGATGATGTTGCTATTTCCGGCATAGGTAGTGCCCCTAAGTCAACAGTTTGAGACAATAAGGGTCCTACAGCTGAACTGATACCAGAACTATTGGGCTAACAAACTGCTGAAAGAAATTCCAGCTTAGATGTGCTAGTGTTTGCACCAAGTGATGAAGAGGCCTGTTGTGATAGTTGAAGATGTCTCTTTGTTTGCATTAAAAATTAAGTTTTTTGTTTCTTCATTTCAGATGATTTCCACACCTGGGATTCCACTTTGAGTTTTACAGAAGTTATGGCAAGCCTTTAATTAAGCTTATAGCAATATAATTTTGACCTGTTTTGATCTTCTGTGGAAAATGAAAAGTTCTTTCTTTCAATTTTGATTAAAATTTGGGTTGTATGGAATCTTGGTTTTTCTCCTGATGATTATTGGTTGTGGAAATTAAAGTTAGATGTTTAAATTCCTTTGAAGATTATATGCATGTTGACTCATACAGATCACTTACTCTGCCTGAGTTTGCTAGGAATCTGTGGCATATGGAAAACATAGATGATACTAGCTTTTTATGACTTAAGTATTATCACATGCTCAGTCTACATTACCTATCCCTCTCCAAAATGGCATACACATGGACTCTATTTGAATGACATCAACGGGTGGAAATACTGGCTTCTTTATGTACAGTATAAACAGTTATGTTAAGCCAATATTCCAGCAGTGTTTGACTTTGTGAAGACATAGAGGACAGACTTTCAGCTTGCACCAGATGAGCTTTTGTGACTTCAGTGACTTACTTTTATATACCGGAATCATATCCTTAAGTATTATCAGGGATCTCTATAAATCCGCCCGTCTGTTTTCTAGGCAAATGCACCCACTTCTATATTTTGAAGTTGATTTTCACAATGAATGGGTGGTTGGATGATATCGAATTTTTCCATGTCAAAGAAGCAGAGATCCTCCGATAGTGATTGCTGCAAATAATGTCAAGGCAATGATCACTTTGACTGTTTTAGATATCACTCGCACACACAGGATATTTCTGCTTTCTAGGATATATCAGGGTGTGTCTTCTCTTGAGTGCCTTTTCTACTAGTTTGAAGTGCCTGGATTAGACATGATAGAGACTGGACTGTTGATGATATAAATTAGAATTCTAATGTCATTTCCTGGTCATCAGAGTCCATGGTGTGCTCTGCATCTGCTGCTGTGGATATGGATTCCTTTGATTCTTCACATCTGATTACTTCTATTTTTCTGTTCTTTTCTATTACACTGCACCATGCCTTGTGAGCAATTGGGGCTTCCTAAAAATAACATCAATTTCAGAAAGGATATTCTACTTGGCCAAATGGATTATCTAATCAGAAAAGGCATCATTCTTTTTCAGCACTATTTTGCACACACCCAGAACTATGAAGACTTGTTCATCTCCAACACACGTACAATGTATCAGATTCTGTTGGAGGTATGGCAAGAAGTTGGGTTTTGGTGTACTTTGATTTTGAATTTACTCTAATGACTATATTGAAAAACAAGTGATATAAAGATTATTTGATCCGTTGTGTGATACTCTAGAGTCTGAATAGCATTTTAAGCATTCTTGGTTAAATGAATAACCACAATAAACAGTGTTTTTATTAAATGCATTGCATGGTAATCAATCCTGTATTTGGTGGAGTTGAAATTTGCTTTTAGGTTAGAAGAATGCTCAGAAACCATAGGGTAATATTGAATGGGAAGTATAAGGCCTGGCTATGCCTCCATGTGGAACAACTTTTGTCATTTTAGCAATCCTGTATGCATCAATCACAGGGAGGGGCATATGGAGTTTAAGGGGAATATCTGTCTTTCACTTTTCACTACGCCTAGGGATTCTGTAACCACTGCAGTGTCTCCACCACAAAGACGGCCACACCTATCATGTATGAATTATCTCACTAGGTGTTATTTCCAGTTAAAAAGCTTCAATTTGGTATGAGATTCAGGTGGTACGCAACAGGTGCACATGGAACCAGATGGTTTCATGATGGTTCATGAGTGGAAATGCACACTCCAGAAATACTCTGAAATGATAAGAGGCCATTGAGAAGATGAGTGAAGATAGACAGGACATTCTTTTGCCGATATAAATTATTATATCCAGCTTGCAGGAATTTTGCTGATATATAGTCTCACTAACAGATCAATATTATTTTGAAATCTGGAATCTTCTGATGGCCTTTGCCACAGTCTGATTTGGTTTTATGTCAAACTCGTTTACAACCCACGTCCTCCAGAAAACAAAGAGAGAAACGAACAAATCATAGTAAAAATTAAAACGATTAAAAAAAAAAAGTCAAATAAAATTGAAAGGAATGAATATATTTCAGTCCTCTCTTTAAATAGCTCGTGAGGTGTTGTACGAGCATTATCTCTAATTGCATCTATCTTTTTCAAACTTCCTCCTTTAACTTTACTATGATTTGTCCTGATTCTTGAAATATGAGTCTGCTCATGACGCCCTTGGTTTCAAAAAAAGATCTCTAGATATTATTTGCTCACTGCAATACATCCAGTTACTTACAAAGCCTGAGTGAGCAGTGAAATCCACCGAGAAGATTATCAACAACAACAACAATATTTCCACTGGTTTCAAAGATCAGTAAAGGGCTGAGTGCTCGTGTCATTAACCAGCATACGCATACAGATTTCAAATTCAAATCAAGAAAGCTGTGTTAAACCTTAGGTTTTCGCAGTCTGTTGGCGGACATTCAACTTCAAAATTCCAACAGAGGTCTCGGATTCAATTCTTCTTACGAACGAAAAAAAGGAAAGAAAAGAAAATGAACAGAATTTGGGACATACCTTCCACGGGTGCCAATACGCACCAGACACACATTTGTTTGACTTGCATTTTCAAGAGCAACGGCTGCCCTGGCGCCACTGCTTCTTATCTTCCTTCTACTGGTCTTTTCATTAATTAAATGTAAAAATGTTCTTCTTTTATCTTGAAATCGTGAGCCTAGACCTGTAAAATTTAGTCTTCTATCCACACCATTGCATTTAAACGGTGACAGGAGATGACTGCTGGCTGCCATCTCCATAGCTCAAAATCCTTCCCCTTGGAATCAACTTCAAATTTCTTACCACTTATCCATTCATGTACGCATACATATACACTGCAGATAATGACAAGCTCTTAAATTGATAAGGTGATTCCGTTAACCAATGACATTTTTTATGGAATGAGATTACTCTTACCAGTAAAGATTGGGCCCTGGTTTTACCAACAACGAGGCACGTATATTACAATTCTGGTTATGATCATAATTGAGAGCCTCGTTTGCTAATAGTGCTATATATTTTTTAGATGCAAAATACAATTAAGGTCAATAGCACGAATTGAATTTATGATCAAAACTCTATTAGTACTACTCAATTTTTTTTTTCAAATAATTTTTATTAAAAATATTTATACTAAGTCACATTACATTAAAAAAATTTACACAAAATTAATTTTTTTAGAGTAATATTTCTTATACACATCCAGGAGATTGAACTTGGATCACATCATCAATAATGTAAAATTATTTACTTAATTAATAAAAAGTACTTCTACTAGTCACATTATTATTAAAAAGTTTACACAAGATTTAATTTTTTTATTTTTTAAAGTAATACTTCTTATACACGTCCACCATGAACCTGGGTCACATCACCAACAATGTAAAATTATTTACTTAATTAATAAAAAGTATTTACTCAAAAAAAATTGTGCTAGCCCTCATAAACAAACAATAAAAAAAAAAATTAATTTACATTAAAAATTTAATAATTTTTTCAAGTTTATTATTTTTTAAAATCTTTTGCATGAAATTAAAATAAGTTTTAAAGGGTGCAGCACAAAGGTTTGGACTTTGGCTCTTTTTCGGGAGGTCCAAGGTTCAAACCGTGGCATGGGTGAGTGTGTGAGGGGGTGGGTGTGTGTCTCCCTGGTTGGGGGATTCCTCATCAAAACCTTATATCATTAGTGGTATATTTTTTATTTTTGGTTAAGTAGAGAACTTTTATAATCTTTAGCTGGTTAGTTAAAGATAAAATTAAGGGATTATTTTTGGTTAAGTAGAGAACTTTTATAATCTTTAGTCAGTTGGTTAAAGATAAAATTAAGGGAGTCTCATGAGTCGTCAAATTGAGGCACTCAGCCTATGTTTTTTTTAATACCTATCTATCTATATACATAATAAGCTACCTATGATTTTTATTGTTAAGGTTTGTTCATAAAATAGTAAAACTTTTTATTTTAAATTAATTATTCTATTTCTTATTTGTTTTTTAAGTATTTTTTTATATAAAATTGAAATGAAATCCATCTATATTACTTCATCGTCCCATTTTGGTATTGTAATAACTTAATTTCTTTTAATATAAATAATAAGTTATCTATGGTTTTTATTGTTTTTATTTATTTACTTGGTATCATTAGTGGTATATTTTTTATTTTTGGTTAAGTAGAGAACTTTTATAATCTTTAGCCGGTTGGTTAAAGATAAAATTAAGGGATTATTTTTGGTTAAGTAGAAAACTTTTATAATCTTTAGTCGGTTGGTTAAAGATAAAATTAAGGGATTCTCATTAAGGGATTCTCACATTCTAAGGAATCAAATTGAGGCACTCAGCCGATTTTTTTTTAATATCTATCTATATACATAATAAGTTACCTATGATTTTTATTGTTAAGGTTTGCTCATTAAATAGTAAAACTTTTTATTTTAAATTAATTATTCTATTTCTTATTTGTTTTTTTAAGTATTTTTTATATAAAATTGAAATGAAATCCATCTATATTACTTCATCATCCCATTTTGGTATTGTAACAACTAAATTTTTTTAATATAAATAATAAGTTATATATGGTTTTTATTGTTTTTATTTATTTACTTGGTTAGTGTGACAAACCTCTACGATCTATGCTCTAGACATCCCCATCCCCATCCCACCATGACCTCTCATAAGGGGGAGAGTTGAGCTTATCAATAGGAAATTTAACACACAACCACATACACGCGGTAGTTTGAACTTTCGACCTCTTGAATAAGAGCCTGAATTGTAACGTTGTCTCCCATTTTTTATTGTTAAGGTTTGTTCACTAGATTGTTTTTAACACACTCACACACCATGGTTGATTCCCTATTGACCACTGCATAACACACACCATGTTGTGAATCTGTTCATTAGATTTGATTTTTAATGTAAATGTAAAATTATTTATGAACTCCACTCATATTAGATCATCACCACATAATGGTGTCATAATAATTTGATTGTTATCTATGTATTGTTGATTCAAACCAACCCTAAGGTCATTTGATATATTATTTTCTATTTATTGTAAAAAAAAAAATTGCTAGAGATAAAGGGGTTGAATTGGGTCCCCACCCTGAAGAAAATCACAACTATTACTTTAAAGCTTGAGAGTTTGCAAATATATTCAATTCTCGTATTTTCATCTTTTTCATACAAATTTAAATTTTTTATTTTCAATCTTCTTCAATTCTCTTTATAAATACCAATATTGTATAATTAGCATCCTTCTTCTTAACATTTGGTTTAAGTAAAATTAATATCCAAGCAACATCGTAATAGATTAATATTTCAAACCTTTACTTCTCTTTATTAAATTAATTTCTTCTTCTAATTTATTAATAAATAAAATTTATTTAGAATTATATTAATGTTGAAATAAATATTATTAAAGTTTACAAATTTAGTTTTAATAAAATATAATATTAAATATAAATTTAAAATATTGAAAATGATTTAGACAATTAAATTAAATCTTTTAAATGTTAAAATTAATCACTTTTATTAAAAAATATGGATAAATTTGAATAATGGAATATATATTTTATTCAAAAATAATTTAATTAAATTATTTGGATTTTTAAATTATTTTATTAAATATTTTTATCATATTTAAATAGTTTTTAACATAATATTATTTTATAAACTAGATAAGATAATTGATATATATTTTTTTATATTTAAAAGAAAATTTTAAATCTATTATTAAATTTATATTTTGATTTAAATGTAAAAAATATCTTCCATGATACTATAGTGGTAAGGGCTTTGGCCTCTCTTTGAGAGGTCCAACTTTCAAACCCCACTTATTATGAGGGGACCAAGACCCTCATAAAAACCTGTGTAAACTCATTGAAAAACTACATCTTCTATGTAAATATTAAATGTAACTTATTATATAAAAGTATGGTTTGTTAATCTTTTATTTATATTTATATATATATATATATATATATATATATATATATATATATATATATATATATAAACTAACATCAAATTTATTAAAATTATATTTGCTTTAATAACTAATAAAATTTTAAATATATATATATATATAAAAACTAACATCAAATTTATTAAAATTATATTTGCTTTAATAACTAATAAAATTTTAAATATATATATATATATATATACTAACATCAAATTTATTACAATTGTACTTGTTTTAATAACTAATAAAATTTTAAATATATATTTAGAAAAAAATTGTAATTTTACAATGTTGTAGATATGAAGTACCTTTAAAAATTTCAATTACATCTTAATGTATATATTTTTTGTTACATAGGAGAGTTGGTCACAACCACACTATATTTAGTAACTAACAAGTGTAGGGTTCAAACCATAGGGGCTGCTTCGTTATTGTTGACTCGACGTGAAGGAGACCATCGATCGCTCATGATTTGCATCGTTATTGTCGACCTGGCGCACACTTAGAAGATTCGAATCAGAGTACTACCTTTGCAAACAAGCTACCTCGAGGTTTGAACCTAGGTGTCTTCTTAGTAAGTGTTTGACCAAACAAGCACTTAGCAATCCACCTAACCCTCGGGGGCTTACATCCTATCTAGTAGGTGATACTGCTTAGAAGGGTTCAGTCTCATTGGATTATTTACAATGGATTCTTAATCTACTATGAACACAATTTGAAAAACTGGTCACAAGGACAAATCCTTGGGAAAGTTATCACCCATCACAAGTTAAGTCCTTGGTAAATCCTTGGTGATTAACTAAAATATAACTCATGCATGCATGAGATAATAGTTAATCTATTTTAAGTGTATTTATAATAATTAATATTTTCAAATAATTATTTTAGTTAATGTGACATTTTTAAGTATACACAACTTGTTTGAAATGATCATTTCTTAATGAAAAAGTATCTACAGTACACTTGTACATGATGAACTTACAAAATATAAATATAAGACAACCTTAAAAATAAAAATAAGAACCATTCAATTATTAAGTCCATTGCTTCATATACAAGGTAATGATTTTTAAATTATATATCACTGGCTTGTTATAATTTATTTTAATTGATAATGATTATACTTTTAACTGGTTTTTTCTAATCATTTGAATTTATATATTTATTTATTTTGAAAGTAATGAAGATTAAAAAAATTATATAATAATTTTCATTTAAAACTATACTTTTTTTCAATGACTTAAAGAAATGGGTAATCTTGTCCTTTTTTAATTAAATTGGAAAAACATTTTACATCAAATAATTATTGGCATGACATTTTGAAATATAATTATTTTAGATGATAAATATTATACAATTGACTATAATTTTTTTAAGTATTTATAAATAAATTTAAATAATATATTTATAATAATGGATTTTTCAAATAATACAATTTTCACTTTTTCAAAAAAAACAAAAAATATATATATATATATATAAACAGCTTGTTCATTTTGAAAAAGTATTTGCAGTGCATTGCACTTAACTTGTACATGATGTGCTTTCAAGATATAAATAAGGGGAGACAACCTTGAAAATAAAAATAAGAATCATTCAATTATTAAGTACATTGCTTCATAAATAAATAATGTTATTTAAAATATATTATTGGCTTGTTATAATTTATTTTAAATGATAAATGATTATATCTTTAATTATATCAAATGGCATTAGTTGAATCAGCTAGATATCCTTAGCATTCAAGTAGGAGACCTAGGTTAGAATCTTGCCAAACATATATGAATAACCGAAGCTATTGTAATGCCACTACGTGGTGATGACGTAATACAAGTGGGACCAATTTCAATCCCATATGTGGGACCAATTTCAATCCCATATTTCCAATTTTTAATCAAATATCAGTAATCAATAATCCACCAATTTCAATCCCATATTTCCCATATTTCCAATTATTGACCTTGTGACCAGTTTTTCAAATTGCATCATAGTAGGACAATAATTCCTCAACATTCAAGAAAGAGAGCTTGGTCCAAATCCTACCAAACAATTATACCTTTAATTAGTTTTTGCTAATAATTTGAATTTTTTTTTTTTTTTTTTGAAAATCATGAAGATCAGATTTTTATATAATGATTTTCACTCAAGTAAAATAAACAAAAAAAAAAATTAAACAAAGTTGTTAAAATTATATTTGCCTTAATGTTATATATGACTTAAAGTCATAGTTATTCTTGTACATTTTTTAATATTAAATTGAAAGAACATTTTACATAAATAATTATTGGCATCACATTATTAATTATAATTATTTTAGATTATAAATATTATAAAATTGATTATAATTTTTTTTAAGTATTTATAAGTGAATTTCAATAATCTATTATATAATATTTTTTAAATAAATAATTAATATTGTAATATTTAAAATAAATATATTTATGAATATTATATAATAGTAGATTTTTTTAAAAATTTTAAGTATAGTTTATTTTTAAAATGTATTAACATAGTAATATATATATTAAATTTTATGAAGAAGTTCTAGAATTAATGCTCTCCCTGCTCCCCCTTCCCTGGTTCTTGCCCAGTTTCTGACTCATCCCGGGTCATCCCGCTCTGGGAATGCTTTGTAGTAGATGATCTCCTTGGAGGGAGATCCTTCTCCACTTTCTACTCCTTTCCCAGCAGTTTTAGGGTTTCCCTGCCCGAGCCCGGGGTCTGGTGCATCCTAGGGGTCTCCTAGGGTTCCCTACATGCTTCAGGGATCCCTTCACCGATCTCCTTCAGGATTCCCCCTGGGGTTTTTTTGCAGGTTTTTGCTTGGATCTAGTTCCTAGGGCTTCCTCGGTCGGTGATAGTGGCAGGTTAGGTTTTCGACTACTTCTTGGTGCACCCCGTGAGGTCCTCTCTACTTCGGGGTTGGTCTGGGGGGGCAATTTCCTCTTTCACTAGTGACTTCTCTTTGGGATGCCCGTGGTTGTTGTTGGTCCTGTCCCTTTGGGTAGGGCCCTTTTTGGTTTCCTTTTTGGAGGCTTCTTCTTTTTGGATATGCTTTTTGGTGGACATCGAGGGCATTGGTTGGTCGTCGAGGTGGGCCTCTTCCTCTGCCTAGGTTGTTGCCAGCCCCAGTATCAGTTCCCTAAAGCTTCCATGAGCAAGGATGGGGGACTCTTGGTCCCTTCTTCTAGGGTTTATAGGGTTTATGTTGCATGTATAGATCTTGGAAGGGGGGGTCATGATCAGTGCATGCAGACCCTGGTTCCCCCAGGTTAGGCTTTCGAGGATCTCATCTTTGTGTCTGTTGCTGCTCCCCGCTTGGGATCCTCAGGTTGTTTGTTTCAGTTCCTGCTCAGGGGCTTCTGGTCCTAGTTCCCTAGATCTGTTCGTGAGCAAGGATGGTGGTTCCTGGGCCTTTCTGCTAGAGTGGTGGGGGTTTCCTTCTGTATTCTCTGGTCTAGGGGGAGATCAGTGAGTTTGCAGCTATGGTCCCTCCTTCCTCCTTCAATTTTGGCTTTCGAGATCCTATCTTTGCACCTGTTGTTATTTTCCCTGGATCCTTCCGGCTTCCTCATATTTCTCCTTGTTGTGCACAGGGATATCTTGGCCTGTAGATATCCCTAGTAGTGTTGTTCCTCTTTTCAGGCTCAAGTGAAGGCATCCCATTTTTTTCTTTGAGGACCCTGATGTCATTTCCTAGGCTGTCTCGCTGCTAATCCCTGGCCTGTATCCTGGTGCTGCTTGTTGCTTTGCTTGTGTGGCTGCTTGCTGCCTCGCTGCACCACGGATTGCATCCCGTGGCATCCCTGGGCGAGGATCCTCTCTAATTTTCTAAATTTCTCTGCTTCAAGTTTTTGGGCAGGATTTCTAGTTGGCAGCTATCCTTGGCCTTCCCACTCTCCCTGCGTAGGTCTAGGTAGATGTTCAGTTTCCACCCCTGTGAGGATCTCGAAATGTTGTATCCACCCCCGGGTGGATCCTAGACTGTTGTATCCATCCTTGGGAGGATCTCAGTCTGCCAACAATGGGAGGATGATACCTTGGCGAAGCGGGTCTCACTAATGGTTTCTAGAATCTGGTCTTTCTGCTGGATCAAGGGTTGTTTCTAGCCCTTTCCCTTTCAGTTTGTGTTTATTTTCATGTACTTAGGAATTGCTTTAAATCTTGGTGCTACGGCCCTTTTTGTTATAAGGTTTTGGGATCCTCTTAAAAAACTCATTTTGTATATAAAATTCTAGTTACTTATCAAAAAAAAGAGTTCAATAATAAAAAAAAAATGGAAAGTATATTTTAATATCGACACGGCCATATGGGATTATCCTCATAGAATATATGTTTATCCAACCATGCTCCACTCAACTTAGATACCATCAATGAAGCATAGTGTAGAACCTTATGCCCTTTAGGATTCAAAACTTGGACTTCCTATTTGGACCTTCAATCCTAGGACAAATTTGTAATACTAGGGGAAATTTTATTTTTCTAGATAAATCAACAACAATAAAGTTCAACATTATGTGTTCTCATGTACGTGTGGAGGTTGACTTGAGTAAAATATTTCCAAAAAAATTTTGTCTTAGCATGGAGACTTTGACTAGAACCCAAAAAGTGAACTATAAAAAAAAATTAGATGTAAATATTTTGAATATAATCATCTAGCTAATGTTTGTCGAACAATAAAGAATCAAATCCAATAAAGGTTAGAAAATAATGTTGTTTCTATAGATAAAAACTTTTGCATGGAACAAAAAAAACAAAAATCTACTTGGTGGAAATGTACTTTAAACAACATTATCTACTTGGTGAAAATGTACTTTAAGCAACATTATTTTGTTGCATCGCATGAAAAAAGTGTCTCCTAATGAAAAGAAATCATGTGAAAAATTGATAGTTTCAAATAGTATCAAAGAAAATATACAAGAATCACATTCAAAGAGGATCACACGAATAGAATAAAAAGAAAAAAAGATTGTAGGAGTCGTCATGAATAGTTGCATTAAATGATTTTAAGTTTTAAGGCTAAAAAAAACCTTGACCAAAAATTTGTTAGATCATTTTTTTGTTTAGTGCAATTATTAATATTAGATATATAATTCATACATGCATGTATTGTAGCAAACAAAAATAAAAATAACATACATTGATGGTAATAGGCAAGCATGTATGCAAACTAGGAAAACAAAAATGTAGACAATAAAAACATGCATGTACCTAAAAAAGACTCATGAATTGTAAAAATATGCATGCAAGTATGCAAATTAGAAATTTTTTATAAAATTATCTTAGATAAGAAAGAAATAAAAAAGAAGGATGTGATTGTTTTTAGGAGAGAAGATTATAAGAAAGTTTTTTGTCATTGAAATAAAGTTAGTTATGGTATTGAGACCTAAATTTCCATTAAGGATAATATTTTTAGTTTATATGTATGGTTGTTTTCATTACTAATAGAAAACTTGGTGTTGTAAAGGGAATCCTAGTGAAGTAGCAAGGGGTAATTAAAGTTCACATGAAAAACATGTTAATCTATGTATATTGTTATTGTATCTCTTAAAATTACTTAGTTGAAATGAAAGCCCTTATTTCTAGATTGTAACTCATAGTATAAAATAGTTAATCTTATGTATATATGAAAGAAGATTAAATTTTGGTCTTAATAGGAATCAATTATTGATTGTATAATAAGTTCCATTATAAATAATACAACACTGGAGACTTAAGGGTTTTCCCTTATTTATAATGCAGGTAATATATTAATAAATAGTCTTTAAAACATAAATGTAATGTTGGATTAAATTATTGTAATAAAAAACAATTGAGGAAATACTTTTGAATCTAATTAATAAATCTTCAATCAAAATGATAAACTTAATTAGAACCAAAACAATATTTAAATTAATAGAAATTCATATAATAAACTTCAAAATTGACAAGGATAATCATGTCTCAAGTAACTTTGGTTATGTATAGTTTGCTTGCTCTTAATGAATGTCAATAAATCCCATGGATTCAATCTTCCTTAGTATCCATTAGATGGAAATCATTCAAGGTGGTGGAAATTGATGACTTTTTGGATGCGCAAAAATCAAGTGATGATGACTATAATTGTGTCATATATCAAAGAAGAAGCATTCACTTAATATACTCTACATATAATAACCTATAGATATATACAAAATAAAATATAAAAAGAATGTTGGGGTTAAGAAATAAAATATTTGGAAAAAAAAATAAAGGAAAAAACCAAGATAGAGAATGATGAGGAGAACCTTATAAAAGTGAAAATACAAACATATACATAGAGAAAAAGAGAGAGATGATGATAAATATAATTGTGCCATATATCAAAGATTTGGACCTAGGTCTCTTCCTTGAATGTTGAGGAATCTAACCAATCAAGCTAATGAAATTTGATTAAAAATTAGAAATATAGGATTAAAATTGGTCCCACTCGTATTACGTCATCACCACATAGTGGCATTACAATAGTTTGTGGTATCCATGTATGTTTGGCAAGATTTGAACCTAGGTCTCCTCCTTGAATGCTAAGGAATCTAACTAGCTGAACTAATGTCATTTGACATAATTAGAAATATAATCATTTATCATTTAAAATAAATTATAACAAGCCAATAATATATATTTTAAATAACATTATCGTATATATGAAGCAATGTACTTAATAATTGAATAATTCTTATTTTTATTTTCAAGGTTGTCTCCCCTTATTTATATCTTGAAAGCACATCATGTACAAGTTAAGTGCAATGCACTGCAAATGCTTTTTCAAATAAAGTGCTAAAAGAAATAATTATTTCAAACAAGTTGCATACAAAATAAACAAGTTGTTTATATATATATATATATATATATATATATATATATATATATATATATATATATATATATATATATATATATATATATTTGAAAAAAAGTAAAAATTGTATTAAAAAAACAGATTCAAAGTTACAATAATTGGTCTACCACTTTTGGCCAATCATAGGATCCTAATAAAATTGAAAATCCAAGATAGAGAATGATGAGGAGAACCTTATAAAAGTGAAAACACAAACATATACATAGAGAGAAAGAGAGAGATGATGATAACTATGATTGTGCCATATATCAAAGAAGCATTCACTTAATATACTCTAGATATACTAACCTATAGGTGTATGCAAATATAAAATAAAAAGAATGTTGGAATTAAAAAATAGAATATTAAAAAAAAGCAAAAAAGCCAATATAGAGAATGATGGGGAGAACCTTATAAGAGTGAAAAATCCAAACATATGGTTTGTGGGAGGTGGGTGGTACTTGCATTGAATCCAACTCAAGTATATTAATTTTGTTTTGAGATAGTGTGAGTTGAATAGGGAATAAATCTAAGAAAACCATTGAGGCAATTACAAAGATATTTATCGACAAGTCATATCATAAAATAAAGCATATTATGAAGAATTTAATGAGCTGGTTGTTTGTAATCTTATCCACTAAAATTAAAGGCTATACTGCAATATACTTATACGATATCATTTTCAAGATTATACCAAGCATAGCATTCAAATTTGACAAAATAGAAAGAGCTTTTCTTTAGAAAGAATGTGAGAAGAAATTTAGGTTTACTCTTTGCAAATGGGATAAGGTATATAGAGGAAAGAATTTTGGAATGGAAGACTTGTAAAATTATAGGTTTGTGAGTTTGAAATTAGGGGTAAAATTTGGATGAATATTATTCAAAAATCAAGCAAATATTTAGGCAAAAATATTACTTCAAAATATATAGGTTCTATGGATGTAATAAAACTATTATGGGAGAGAACCTTGCCTAGGGATTTGATAATATGAAACTTCATATCAAAGAGTTTACAATTCATCAAAATGTATATTAGTTGGCTATATAATGATGGGAATTCTACATATTTTTGTTCTAATACTTGGTTTAATCATTATCCTCCTATTTCTAATCCAAATATCAACCATTGGATTGGATCTATTTGTCATGTAGAGGTTCAAAGTAAAAAATTACATAGATGTGAGTCATATTTCTATATCTTGGAAATTTTTTTACCATTTGGTTGAGAGAGACCACCTCAAATAAGCAACAATTGAACTTCAAAAGATGCTTCAAGAGTTTTATTTACCCAATTTTTCATAAAAGGGTGAGTTGGTTTGGAATCTATCAAAAGATGTTGGATAGTTTATTAGGTGGGATATTAGGCCTTAGAGTAATCAAAATTTACTATTCCCAAGGACTTCCCTTGGAAGAGTATTTGGTCACTTGAATCTCGGGGAGGGGTGGAATGCAACGGTTCAAGCCTTAGTCCAAGGTTCAAAATATGGCATGTGTGTGTGTGGTTGTGTGTTAAATTCCCTATTGATAAGCTCAACTCTCTCCCTTATGAGAGGTCATGGTGGGATGGGGATGCCTAGCCTTAAGTATTGGTCATAGGGGTTTCTCACACTAACCAAATATAATACAGGTTTAGTTCTAGGAGGGACAACACAACGGTTTGGGCTTTGGGTCTTCTTTGGGAATTCTAAGGTTCAAACCGTGACATGTGTGTGTGTTTGTGTGTTAAATTCCCTATTGACAAGCTCAGATCTCCCCCTTATGAGAGTTCATGGTGGGATGGAGATGCCCAAACTTAAGCGTCAGTCGTAGGGGTTTCTCACACTAACCAAATCTAAAAAAAAAAAGTATTTAGTCACTTGATACCTTCCCTAAGTCCTCTACAATTTTTTGGATAACAATACAAAAAATCTTATAGGTGACCATTTACAGAGAAGAGAATATTATGGATATTTTAGGTGTGTCTTATACAAGGAGGTAGAAACTTGATCTACTTCTTCACTATTTCTTTGCTTCTAGCATGTAGGAGTGTTTTTTCAAAAAATAAGAATTTATTGGGTTGCTTCATTAATATTAGAAGAATTAATAAAATGTTGGACAAATTATTTTAAAGATAATGCATTGAGTATTATATGGAGAATTGGTCTTTGTCAGTATTAACTATAATTTATTATAAATAATGTATTAAAAGAGGGAGAGTCATTTTCATTCCAAAAATCTAGGAAGAAATGGTTCAATGAAGGAGATAAAAGTACCATTTTTCATGTTGTAGCAAATTTTTTTTTTTTCATTGCATCAAAAGTATTATACATCTAGATGGAAGAAATATTTAGGAAAAATAAGAGTCTATGAAGTATATATATATATATATATATATATATATATATATATATTGTCACATATTGGGTAAGATAAGGAGGCACAAGCTTTTACAAAATTCCATCAATTATTACATAAGGACAAAATAAAAACATGATAAAAATGATATCTATGGAGAAGCTACGTGAGGTGGTTTTATCTTTTGTTTTTAATAAGCAACCTAGCCCTAATGGATTTCCTACAATTTTCTTCAAAATATTTTGGGATTGTTGTTTGTGGTTGAAGAGGACCAAAAAAGGAAGGCTAAAAGAAGTGAGATCAATATCACCTTTATTATATTAGTTCCCAAGATAAAAGCAAGACATACTATTCTAATAATTTTCATCTGTTAAGCCTATGTAATATGATTTGTAAAAAAAATAGTTTGATGTCTTGGAATCCAGGTCGAGTGAGATGGATGTGGATGTTATGGGGGGAGGGATTACCCTTCTCATGAGTAGGTTATTTAGGATGATTTGGTGCCATTCCCTTGTAGCAAGGGTGAGGCACCGATAGAGATGTGCACTCATGAAGACATCGAAACTTAGAAGGAGGTTGGGTCCTTGGATGAGTTTATTCTAGTGAGGGCTAAGGATGCATTTGAGGATGATACGAAGAGGGAGGAAAGAGCTATCAATATTGAGGGGGATGGGAGGAGAGGAACGAGAAGTAATCCCTTAGGGATTACATCAAGTGCCCTAAGGAAGCATCGAGGAGGAAAACAACATGCGACTAGAAGAAAATAAAAAAAAGACAAGCGAGATAAGGAAGGGGAGCATTTGGTGGAAGTGGGGGTTATGTGAACTATTGATTTATATTTTAATTCTTTCTCCAAATGAAGATTATTTCTTGGAATGTGATGGGCTTGGTGGTAAAACCTAAGTACTATGTTGTGAAGCGTTTGATTAGACAATATCATCCTTATTTGTTGTTGATTCAGGAATCCAAACTAAGTTTAGAAGGAAGCTTAATAGTTTGCAAGAGAATTTGGAAGAAAGCTTTGAGTTTAGTAGTTGCAGCCAATGGTAATTCTAGAGATTGCTTTGTATGTGGGATTCTAGGAAGATAGAGGTTGTGGATGTAGTTGCAAATGTAGAAATTTTAGAGATAAGAAGGTATCTGATTTCAAATGTAGCTCCCTTTCAAGTAGTTAACTTTTATGCTTTGACTAATATAAAATAAAAGGCAGAGCAATGGAGGGCAATGGAGGTAATTTTAGAAAAATGGAAGGAGATGTGTCAAATAGTTGGAGGGAATTTTAATGCTATTGTTCATTGGAGGAAAAGCAAGAAAGCTCCAGAGTCTTGGACGTGGGGAGTCATTTGTTCATTGACCAAATGGGTAGGTTAGGTCTTAGATATGTGGTTCCAAAAGTCTACTTGTTCACATGGAGTAAGAAGAGACTAAACTTGGACTATATCCTAGAAAAGATTGAATCATTTTTTAGTTGGCGTTTGGAGGAATAATATTGTGCTAAGATATTCTCTCTTTTACGAGATTTTATCATTGAATATTTCTTGATGTCTTAAGTTGGATTAAACTAGGGAACAACCCCTTTTAGTTTCAACTTATCTGGCTTGACCATGAGGGTTTCAAGGATTTTATCCTTAGATGGTGGATGGAGGGATGCCCGAGATTTGGAACTGCAATGTTTATATTTTTTAAAATACTGCAGTATGTGAAAGAGAGGCTAAAAGAATGAAATCATCTAGTTTTTGGAAATATTGAGCGAGAGTCCCAAGAGGTGGTGCAGGCTCTTAGGCAGATGACTAAGAGGATTCATTTGAAAGGTCTTTCTTGGGAGCTCTTGACCCATGAGATGGAGGTAATGATGAAGGTGTAGGAATGGGAGTGAAATAAGGAGGTAATATGGAAATAAAAGTCTAGAATCACTTGGCTGAGGGAGGGGGATAGAAATACAAAAAAATTCCATCAGTCAACCATGGCTAGAATGGAGTTTAATTATATTACGTCTCTTACTTGTGGAAGGAGGTAGATCATAAGGACATGGTGTGAAGTGCATGGGTAAGTAAGGAGACACTTCTTTAATCTCTTTTTGAAGGTTCCTCTAGATGATTAGGCACAATAGAAGATCTTGGAGTCGATCCCTCCCTATATCTCAACCAAACAAAATTTATTCTTAGATAGAGAGGTATCTTTTGTGGAAGTGCAAAGGGTAGTATTTGAGATAAAAAAGGTAAAATTCTAGGACCATATGGTCTTCCAATTAAATTCTTTCAATTTATATGGGAGGGGTTGGGGGAGGAAATCCTACAAGTAGTTAAAGAGGTCAGAAGGTCTAAATCTATATTAAGAGCTATGAATTGTACATTTATTGCTCTTATTCTAAAAAAGGATGGGGTATCCTCGTTGAAAGAGTTTAAACCTATTTTCCTCTATAATTGTATATATAAGATTATTTCTAAGGTGTTGGTAGAGTATTTGAAGGTGGTTTTATCGACCATTATATCTGAAAAATAGGGTGGATTTGTGCAAGGGAGACAAATCATGGAATTGATTATGTTGGCATAGGAAGTTACTCACTCCATGAGACTGAGTAAGGAAGGTAACATATTTATTAAAATAGATATATCCAAATCCTATGACCGAGTTGATTGGAGTTTTTTGATTAAGGCTCTGCAAAAGTTTGGGTTCGAGGATAGGTGGATTGATTGGGTGGCAGCTTGCTTTTCCAATATTTCTTACTCAATCTTGATAATGGTATCCCGTCAGAGTAGTTTGGGGTAAGTACAGGCCTAATATAGCGAGACCTTTTATCTCCTTACTTGTTTATTATTTTGGTAGAAGCTCTAGGTAGGGCTATTCACAAAGCTAGGGAATCACAAGAAATAAAGGTTTTGCATTATTTAGGGAGTTGTGATTCTAACTCATCTACAGTTTGTGGATGATTTCACTTGTATGGAGATAGCAAAGATCAAGGAGGCCAAGGGGTTTAGAAGATGTTTAGATCTATATGGGAGAGCTTCGGGTCAAGTTATCAATGAAGATAAGTCTAAGGTTTTCTTTTTTAATGTTGATAATAGGGTGCAAACCCGTATCCTTAATATTTTAAATTTCAAGAAAGGCTTGGTCTCGTTTAAATACCTTAGGCTTTTAGTGGCAGGAAGACATCTTGGAGGACTCTTATAGACAAAATTTGATTTAATTTAAATTATTGGACCCATTGATGGCTCTCACTGGAGGGAAGTTTGAATTTGATAAAATCAATGTTGCAGGCTATTCTGGTCTTTCAATTTATAGCTATGATTGGTCCCAGGCATTGTGTTAAGGAGATTGATATATTTTTGAGGGACTTTCTCTGAGGAGGCTCAGAATTGAAAAATAAATAGAGTTTGGTAAAGTGGTATTTGGTCTACCTCTTGCTAAATAAATGGGGTTGGTTATCTGTAGATTGGCTAATTAGAACTTGGCTTTATCAGCTACATTGTTGTGGAATTGGATTTAAAATCAGTCCAACCTTAAGTCGAAGGTTCTATCTACAAAGTATGGGGATGAGGTGGAAACATTTTATAACCTCCCATTTAATATGGGGGTCCATCATTTGGACTGCAATTTAAAAGGTTAGTAATGTTATTATTGTAGGGCTATTTTGGAAATAAAAAATGGGAGAAAGACAAAATTTTGGGATGATGTGTGGGATCAATACCAGCCAATTACTTCCTAATTCCTAAACTTGGGTAATGCTACAAATATTTTTAAGAATGCAAATTGGATCTATGTTAAGGACTTCTAGGAGGAAGATGAAGGGAAAGTGGGTTTGAGGAGCTAGAAAGACCTCTCGATTTGAATATAGGTAGCTAAAGAAGATAGGGATAGTTTGAGGGCTATTTTGGGTCAAAGACAATGGTTGTTGTCAAAAGAGGACTCTTTGGGATGGGAAGACAAAGAAAATTGATGATATTCCATAAAGAAGGGATATGACTGGTTCATAGAGGGATTGGGTAGGAAGAGGAGGATTTGGAAGAAGGTATGGAATTCAAGTATCTAGCCGAAAGTCAATATTTTTATTTGGTTAACCATTTAAAATAGGATTTTGACTTAGGATAATCTTTGTAAGAAGGTTTGGTGTGCCTAGAATGGTGTGTGATTTGTTATGGGGGGAGAATCTATTGACCACCTTGTAGTTTGATGTCCCTTTACTAGTTGCATATGGGAGTAAGATAAAAGGATGTTTAATTTACCCTAGCTTGGTGATGTCTCATTGGAACAGTTCCTTGATCTATGGGGCTCTAGGGGGTGGGTGGAAAATCTACCCTTCTAGTCCATTATTTCAAGGCCTTCACTTTATGGCAGGTGTGGCTAGAGTACACTAGGTATATTTTTTATGATGAGTGCTCATTCAGGGAGTCAATTATGTTATGAATTTTGCTCAATATTAGAGAGGTTGTAAGAGGAATCAAAGGTCATTAGCTTATACCTAGAGATAAGGAGTTATTAGATCTTCTTGGTAATGTGATCCTTGTGTGGGTCTAGTACCAATATTTATGGAGCTCAGGAATAAGGATGATTCCTCCTTCTAAAAATATAAACAAGGGAAGGAGGTGGAAGCCATCACTGATGGATTAGACTAAGATTAACATAAATGGTACTGCTCTTAGCAATCTGGGGGAGGCAGGTATTGGAGGGGTGGGTCATACACACAAAGGAACAATTGTTTTTGGCTTCCATAGAGGCATTGGGAGGAACAACAACATGGTGGTAGAGGCCATGTCCATTTGTGAAGGCTTAGCCATGGCTCTTAAGCAAGGATACTCAATAATTTAGGTAGAGTCTAGCTCTCAGGTCTTAATCAATAGGTTAAACAAGTAGGAGGAGGGGGAAATGTAATGGAGGGTACATAAAGTCTTGGATAATATTATGAATTTAAAAAATAGAGCATTGATAAAATTTATCCACATGGTGATCGAAAAGAATAGAGTTGTAGATAGATTGGTTAATTGAGAAATAAAGAGAGGTCATAATTGGTGGGATTATGGTAAGGGGAAAAACCTAGGCTAATATTACATGGACTTGCACATTTTGCTTTGACAGGATTACCCCAATGATAGAGAAGAAATAAGTACCAACATGTCAACTCCTAGGAGAATGAAGGATTTGTGCACTAGGATAATAAAGGCCTTAGTGTTTCAAGATTAGGAATTGTTTGAATCACTGTGTATATGGGAAGGTGGAGATAAGACAAACATATAATAATGGAGATTAGAGGATGAGTTGGAGGAGCTACATGAATTTGTAATCACCACTAGAAATGAATACCTCTCAAATGTGGTTTCGATAGGATATACAACATACAAGGAAAATGAACTGATGGTTTTATCTTATTGCAGTTATGAGGAGTCCTCCTCCTCTAATATGTTGTTCAGTGATTAGTTGTAGTAATGTTTTTTTGTTCAATTTTTGTCTATTCTATAATTGGGCATTTAACCTTCATGGGATTATAGGCATGTATATCTGGAGGTACTTCCAAGTTGTAGCCCGTGTATGAAAGACCTCACAACTATGTAATCTATTTTTTTTTTAATAAAATTTAGTTTTTTTTGCTAATAAAAAAAATTATTTGTAATATCATTTAAAAATTTGATAGATAAGTTGAAAAACTTTCTAGATTGTGTTATCTTAGAGGAAAAAGGTGGTTTTGTTCATGGTAAATAAATTCTTGCTAGTGTAATAATTATACAAGAGGCGATGCATTCTCTTCATTCCATGAAAATGCCAGTTATTTTAATGAAATTAGAAATGAACAAAGAATATGTTAGAGTTTGTTAGAGTTTTCTACATGATAATCTCAAGAAGTTTGGTTTTGATAAAGGTTGGTATGAAAGGATAAAATGTTGTTATAGCACCCCAAAAAAATTATTTTGATAAATAGATCCCCTATTGGATACTTTAAGTCAACCTATGAAATTGGCCAAGGTGATCCACTATCTCCTTATCTGTTTATTATTCTTGTGGAGGAACTATGGAGATATATATTAAAGGCAAAAAGGAAAGGAAAATTGAAGGTATTCAATTTGCAACAAGTGGTGCCTTCAAATATCATGTCCAATTTATTGATGATACTTTTACTTTGGGTCATCCCTTAGTCAATGAAGCCATGGAGTTTAAATTAATATTATCATGCTATGAGAAGGCTATTCGACAAGTGGTTAATACTACAAAATCTTAGGAGTTTTCATTATCACCACCTTAGATTTACAATGGATTATTGTGGATATTGTAGGGTTTAAAATCTAAAAAAATTTATAAACCTACTTGGGTATATATTTATCTCATAAAGGAAAGAAAAATATTGGGACTCATATTTGGAAAGAATGAAATTTTCTTTGGTAGGCTAGAAAGATAAGTTATTAACCATGTATGGAAGTCTACAACTCGTAAAGACTATGTTATAATCCATACCTACTTATATGATGTCACTTTAATATTTTTAGCCAATATAACATAAGAAATTGATAAAATTCAAAGATATTTTCTTTGTAAATGATATGAGAAAAAATTTAGGTTTCCTCTTTGTAAGTGGGATAGGGTTTACAGAGGAAATAATATTAGAGGGCTAGGATTGCAAAATTGTAGACTTACGAGTTTGGCCTTAGGGGAAAACTTGGTTGGAGATTATTCAAAGATAAAGGAAAGAGTTGGGTGAAAATGTTACTTCAAAAATATATAGGTTCTCTTGATGCAATGAAATTATTCAAGAAATGAACTCTACCCAAAAGATTGCCAACATGGAACTTCACATAAAATAATATGTAAGTGAATAAGAAACATATTAGATGGTTAGTCAATGAGGGAGATTATGCAAAAATTTGGTATGATGTTTGGTTGAAAAATTATGCTCTTATATCTAATTCAAAATGACAACCATTGGCTCGATCATGTCAAGCTTGTAAAGGTCCTAGGTCAACGATTATATTAATATGAGCAAAAGCTCCATATCATAGATTTCTATTAGTAACCTAGTCGAAGGAGAGGAACTCAAATAAATAGTAGATGAGATTCAAAATATGCTTCAAGAGTTTTGTTATGTATTTTCGCATGAAGGATAAGTTGATTTGGAATTTGTCAAAAGAAGGTGAACGCTTTGTCAAGTTGGGATATGAAGATTTAGAGCAATAATAATTTTCTAGTCCAAAATATTTCCATTGGAAGAATTTTTGGTCATTAGAGGCTCTATATCATAGACCTCTAAGATGTGCCTTGTGTGAGAAGGATTTATAAACATCAAACCATTAAATTCTTCATTGTCCCTTTGCTCACACCATTTGTGGATACTTTTTAAAAATTATGAGAATATATCGAGTAGCTCCATCAACATTGAAAGAATTAATGATATATTGGATTAATTATTTCAAAGTTAAATCATCATGTATTATGTGAAGGATTGGTCTTGTCATTATTATTTTGTGGAATTTATGGCTTGAAAGAAATAATAGAATATAAAATTTAAAAGTAAATCTTAAAATCATGTCCAAGTTTAAAACTATATTATTGCCTCTCTTGCATAATGTTTACATATATGGCACTCATAATGGGAAGTATCAAGTGTAGAAAAAGAGGTGCTAGCCACTTGATTATAGGATTTTAATATACATGGAAGTATCTCTACAACAATGACATTAAAACAAAGGATTTGCTTTAATCCATGGTAAAAATAAAAATGTCCAAAAATTGGGGGCTGTCAAAATTAATTTTGATGGTATTCTCAAAGGAAATATAGGAAAGGTTGGTGGAGGTGGTGTTTTTCAAAATAATGATGGAAAAGTTCTCCTTATTTATTCATACAGAACTTCAACTAACAACTACATAGAGGCTAGGAAACTTCTTACAAGAATTAAAATTACAATTTAAAAGGATGGTAATATATTTCAATTGAAGGAGATTCATAAATTATCATTAATAATATCAAAAAACATGGGTGTGGGGACTGGATAAAAAATAACATCTTGTTGATATTCATCAACTATTATTGAAGGTAATCTTTGGGTAGCCATATTTATAGAGAAGAAAATCAAATAATCGATAATCTAGCTAATTATGATGTTGATATTCATATTGATGAAATTCAAATTTTAGAAGAAAACTAGATGAGTGGGATTTTATCCCTTCATGAAAATGATTTCAAGGAGTTGATTGTAAAAATATAACACTTTAAGCATGAGCGAGAAGGAAGATGACAATATTTTTGAACCAAGCAAAGAAGCGGGAAACAAGCAAGCTAATTGTCGATAGGGCCTAGATCATAGGAATGGTAGGTCATCTTCCATACTGTTTGACCCAGGAGCCTCTTAGTTTCAAGTGGTAAAAAGGTCCATTGGGAAGTCCCAAGCTGGAAATTTTTTTTTAGTCTCGAAGGGTGATAAGGTCATTGTTTTGAATGATGTCATAAGAATGATTGCAACCTAGGGAGACCTCTGTTTGGTTGGTAAGTTTTTGGGTGCCCACCTAGACCTAAATGCTATCTGATGTTGGGCTCAACCCAAATGAAGAGTTCTGGGAGATTTGGAAATTATGGTCATGCCAAAAAAATTCTTTCTAATTTGCCTAAGCTCATAGGAGGATGTGGAGCATAATCTTCAACAAGGCCCCTAGTTCCTTGGTTGTCAGGGTTTATTTCTTAAGAATTGGTTGAAGAACACATGCTTATATTGAGAGGGGGGTGAACAGTATAAGATCACCTTTTACTTTTCTTTCCCAAACAATATTATCTAATATTATAAATGATAATATAAATAGCAATAATAAAAGCAATGCACAAATCATCACACACATGAGAGACACAAATTTTAACGTGGTTCACCCAAAGTGGGTTACATCCACGAAAAAAATATTTCTTCTAAATTTTCTCAATAAATCTCTTGGGAATAAATTATCTATTACAAATTTTATGGACCTCTGTCCAAAGGAGACACAAATCCCCTATACATTGATTTGTGGATCTCTCTCCACAGGAGAACTCTATCCCCTTGCTCTGGTTTGTGGATCTCTCCACAAGAGAACTCTTTCCCCTTTGCTCTAGTTCATGGATCTCTCTCCACATGAGAACTCTTTTCTCTTTGCTCTGGTTCATGGATCTCTCTCCACAAGTGAACTCTTTCCTCTTTGCTCTAGTTTGTGGATCTCTCTCCACAAGAGAACTCTATCCGCTCTGCTATGGTTTGTGGATCTCTCTCCACCGAAGAAATCTTTCCCCTTTGATCTAGTTCGTGGATCTCTCACCATATGAGAACTCTTTTCTCTCTGCTTTAGTTTATGGATCTCTCTCCATAGGAGAACTCTTTCCCCTATGATCTAGCTAGTGAAATTCTATCCACAGGAGACCTCTATCCCCACTACTTTAGCTAGTGGACCTCTATCCACAAGGTACCTTTATCCCCACTTCATTGGCTGATGGACCTCTATCCACTGGAGACCTATGTCCTCTCTGATCTAGTCACCTCCAATGTTTTATCTCAACTCTATCTCAATTATGTACCAAACCTCGTCATAAGACTAACACAAATTTTCTCTAACTTTGCTCAAATTTACCTTCAAAACTATCCCAAGTCTTCTCTTAAGGATTGCTCAAATCTATCTTAATCCTACTCCAAGTATTCTCACAAAACTTGCTCCAATCTACCTTCAAGCCTTCTTAAAAGACTTGCTCAAATCTACCTCAAAGTTGCTTCAAGTCTTCTCACAAGACTTGCTCAAATCTGTCTTCAAGCCTTCTCAAAAGACTTGCTCAAATCTGCCTCAAAGCTGCTTTTGTTGCACATTTTGAGTCAAAGTTGTCATTGATGTCAAGGAATAAGCTACCGTTGATGCCAAAATATCAAAAGGAGCAATGTAAAAGGTTGATGGCAAAAGAGATTCATAATATTTATTTTTAATATTATGTGAAGCATAAGTAGAAGGGTTTTTATTAAAACCATGGATTGGCAAAATAAAAGGTTTATATTAAAACCATGGATGAGCAAAAATAAAAGGTTTTTATAAAAACCCAAGGAGGATTTTAATTTCAAATTAGAAAGCCCAAGGAAGTTTTAATATTTAATTTATAAATATTTAAATTCAAATTGAATTTAAATTTTATTAATAAATATTATTTATTCGAAGTGGTAAACCTAAGGAGGCTTTAATCTTTAATAAAGCCAAAATATTTAAATATTAATTTATAATATTTAAATTCTAGTGAATTTAAATAATTATAAATTCAATATTTTAAAGTTAAAACATAAGCACCGACCTCCAACGAATTCATCTCCGTCGATGTGCATGGGAACAAGGGCATAAGGTATTTATACCTTAGCCAAATCTTAGTTTGGCAATTTCGATTAATGCATCCCTGATATTCATTGAAGAAAGCTTGTGCACTACGCAAAACCCAAAATTCATGTGTTCAAAATGTTGAGGTGCTTGGTTTCTAGCACCATTCGATGGCTAGCTCAAGTGGCATTTGGTTTGGTGTTTGTGGCAGAGTGGTTACGGGTTCGAAACCCGATGGCAGTAAGTTTGGAAAGTCCTTTTGTGTTTTCTATTTTGGCAGCGATAGAGAAGATGTTAGAGTGCGTGGGCACTCTAGCTCCCACATGAGTGCCTAGCTCACATGGCAGCCAAGGCTGCGGCCAGGGTGCTTGGGGAGGCAGCATCATGGGTTCAAAACCCACTAAGGGCAAAGGTACATTTTTAATTTAATTTTTATTACCCTAAGGTTTGACGTGAGGTAGTTGGGAGGCATAAGGATTAATTAAAGTTTAATTTCTTGTGGTGATTTTTCATGGTAAAATAGTGAATGGAGTTATAAGGAGTTTGATTTTAATTTTAAAATAAAGTCCTAATTGTTATATTTGCATATTGGAGGAGTAAGCCTTTTAAGGTATTGATTTTATTTTAAAGGACTTTTTGCCAAAGGGATTATTGTGAAAGTAATTGTTCTAATATTTTTAAGGTGTTGGATGTTATTTTAAAGATGGAGTGATAAGGTGTATTTGTTTTGATATTATCTTGTATTGTGAGAGAGAGATTATTATCTTCTAACCTCCTTGAGTTTGGCAAAGAAGTGTTTATGATTGTGGCAGATTTGTGTGATATACTTCTACATCAAATAAAAGGTATGGGCACTTTCTTCCTTGGTTGAGTTGATTGGTTGGTTTTCTGGAAAACAACTTTGGAGTGAAAAGGACTTGATTAAGTTTCCTTATTGAGTTTTTGAGCTATTGTGAAGTGAATGTTATGCACCTTGTTTGATAAGCATTTTTGTTGAAGTGAATGGTTGAGTGAAGAACTTGAACTAGGGTTTGCAAAAGAACATGAGTATCATTGTTATGTGAGATTGGTTGATAAGCATTATTAGAAACATTTGAGTGAGTGTTCATATGCTTGGACTAGAGTTTGTAAAAAAAGATTATTTCATTGAGTGATTGGTTGAGTAGAGTTGGTTGAGCCTAGTCAAGTGGGTGTGTGAAGTGATAGTACAAGTTCTATGAAATAAATTGTTCTATATTCTAAATTTATTTGAGAAAGAGGTTGTGTTCATGAGTGTGAAATATATTCAATATCTAACAATTATCTATATGTTTCTGTGATAAAATAGAGATTAAAAGTGATTAAGAGTTTATGTATATGAAGCATATTGAGTCTATACAAATTCTCTATATGTTTCTAAAAGAGTGATTTATAATTAATTGAGCATTGTGATGAGTGTGAAGCATATTGAGTCTCTAAAAATTCTCTTTATGTTTCTATGAGATTGGACAAGTTCTAGTGTGGACTTGTTGAGCAGATTGAGACAAGTCTTAGTGAAGACTTGAGAGCATATTGGACAAGTTCTAGAGAGGACTTGTGGAAATATTAGTGTGAGCTTTTGTGAAAGCTTACAAGGAAGATTTGAGATAAGTCTTTGAGAAGAATTGAGAGCAGAGTTGATTTATTTATTTGTTCAAACCTTGAGTTAAGGTTTGGGATAGATCTAGAAGTGTTGATTTGTGATTAGATCAAGCTTTATGCTAAGGCTTGAGGACAAAGATTGAGAACATATTTGTGCTATAACGAAGGACTGTGTTTAGTGTAGAGGATATAAATTGAGGAAAAATTTGTGCTAGATCGAAGGACTGTGTTTAGTACAGATTCAAGGAAAGAGTTTGGTGCAGATTTGAGGATAGGTTTATGCCAGACCAGAGATAGAGATTGAGAAGATTTGTGCTAAACTGAAGGACTGTGTTTAATGCAGATTTGAGATAGAGCTTTGAAGATGACAGAGTATATAGGACGATAATCTCCAGTGGATAGAGATCCATTAGCCAGGGCAGTGAGGACATGTATCTTCAATGGATAGAGATCCATTAGCCAGAGTAGTGGGGGCAAAAATTCTTCTAGAAGATCATCATTCAGAGCAAAGGAGAAAGGAGTTCTCCTATGGATAGAGATCCATGAACTTGATTAGGGGATTGGTGTCTCCTTTTGATAGAGGTCCATAAACATTGTAATATGGAAAAGATTCCCAAGAGATTGATTGAGAAAATTTTAGTGAAATATTTTTTGTGGAGTAGCCCACATTGGGTGAACCATGTTAAATTTATGTCTCTATTGTGTGTGGTGATTTGTGCATTGCTTTGATTACTATTGTTGATATTGCTATCTTTACATTGCATAATATTTATTAGAAAAAAAAGTAAAAAGTGGTCTTATACTGTTCACCCCCCTCTTAGTATAAGATTGTGTTTTTCAATTAGTATCAGAGTAGGTTTCTTCAAAAGAGTTTAACAACTTGAAGAAAAAGCTTTCAAGAACATAATGCATTCTAAAAATGTGTCCTTAGATAATTCAACACCAATATTTGATGGAAGTGATTATATATTTTGGAGTATGAGAATGAAGATTCACCTGATGGCACTTGGTAATGAAATTTGGGAAGTAGTTGAAAACAGATACATACCACCAGCTGATACACCTACAGATAAGGAAGGTAAGCTTTTACAACATTACAATTCAAAAGAAATGAATGCAATTTTGAGAGGTTTGTATAGAATAGAATCAATAAAAGTTATGCATTGTAAATATGCAAAAGGAATATGGGATAATTTACAAAGCATTTATGAAGGAGATACAAGTGTCAAAAAGGCAAAGATATGAAATGTCAAAGGGCAATTTGAAGAATTAAGAATGAAAGATGAGGAAAACATTAGTACTTATCTACTTTGAGTAGATGAGGTTGTTAATGCCATGCAAGGACTTGGAATTAATGTTGAAGAATCAAATGTTTGTGATAAGGTCTTAAGATATCTTCCAAAAAGATTTAGTGAAAATATTTATGCTATAGAAGAATCAAAAGATGGTGATTCTTTGACAAAATATATGTTACTTGGTATTCTCATAGTCTTTGAGTTAAGAACAAAAGAGGAACCTAATGATTCAAAGTTGTCATTAATGTCAAGGAATGAAGTTGTCATTGATGTCAAGGAATAAGCTAACATTGATGCCAAAAGGTCAAAAGGAGCAATGCAAAAGGTTGATGGCAAAAGAGCTTCATAATATTTATTTTTAATATTATGTGAAGCATAAGTAGAAGGATTTTTATTAAAACCATGGATTGGCAAAATAAAAGGTTTATATTAAAACCATGGATGAGCAAAAATAAAAGGTTTTTATAAAAACCCAAGGAGGCTTTTAATTTCAAATTAGAAAGCCCAAGGAAGTTTTAATATTTAATTTATAAATATTTAAATTCAAATTGAATTTAAATTTTATAAATAAATATTATTTATTCAAAGTGGTAAAACCTAAGGAGGATTTAATCTTTAATAAAGCCAAAAGATTTAAATATTAATTTATAATATTTAAATTCTAGTGAATTTAAATAATTATAAATTCAATATTTCGAAGTTAAAACATAAGCATCGACCCCCAATGAATTTATCTCTGTCGACGTGCATGGGAACAAGGGCATAAGGTATTTATACCTTAGCCAAATCTTAGTTTGGTAATTTCGATTAATGCATCCCTGATATTCGTTGAAGAAAGCTCGTGCACTACACAAAACCTAAAATTCGTGTGTTCAAGACATTGAGGTGCTTGGTTTCTAGCACCATCTGGTGGCTAGCTTAAGTGGCATTTGTATTGGCGTTTGTGGCAAAGTGGTTATGGGTTTGAAACCCGATGCCAACAAGTTTAGAAAGTCCTTTTGCATTTTCTGTTTCGGTAGCGATAGAGAAGGTGTTAGAGTGCATGGGCACTCTAGCTCCCACGTGAGCACCTAGCTCATGCGCCATCCAAGACTCCGACTAAGGCGTTTCATGGGTTCAAAACCCACTAAGGGTAAAGGTACATTTTTAATTTAATTTTTATTGCCCTAAGGTTTGACGTGAGGTAGTTGGGAGGCATAAGGATTAATTAAAGTTTAATTTCTTGTGGTGATTTTTCATGGTAAAATAGTGAATGGAGTTATAAGGAGTTTGATTTTAATTTTAAAATAAAGTCCTAATTGTTATATTTGCATATTGGAGGAGTAAGCCTTTTAAGGTATTGATTTTATTTTAAAGGACTTTTTGCCAAAGGGATTATTGTGAAAGTAATTGTTCTAATATTTTTAAGGTGTTGGATGTTATTTATTTATTTTTTTAAGTGAAAAACCCCTTGTGGGTCCACCTTGGTCTGAGAGACCACAAACAGGGGGTTTTACACCATCAAAGTCACCCGGGAGTCGCACCCAACCCTGCTCGCACCAACATTATCAATTGGTTTTTGGGTGCTTAATTCAACTTTTTGGTAGGGTGGAGATTCGAACCTGGGACCTCCCTTGGAGGATGGCCCTCTTCTCTCCAATTCACCTACAAAACCTGGGTGTGTTGGATGTTATTTTAAATATGGAGTGATAAAGTGTATTTGTTTTGATATTATCTTGTATTGTGAGAGAGATATTATTATCTTCTAACCTCCTTGAGTTTGGCAAAGAAGTGTTTATGATTGTGGCAGATTTGTGTGATCTACTTCTACATCAAATAAAAGGTATGGGCACATTCTTCCTTGGTTGAGTTGATTGGTTGGTTTTCTGGAAAACAACTTTGGAGTGAAAAGGACTTGATTAAGTTTCCTTATTGAGTTGTTGAGCTATTGTGAAGTGAATGTTATGCACCTTTTTTAATAAGCATTTTTGTTGAAGTGAATGGTTGAGTGAAGAACTTGAACTAGGGTTTGCAAAAGAACATGAGTATCATTGTTATGTGAGATTGGTTGATAAGCATTATTGGAAATATTTGAGTGAGTGTTCATATGCTTGGACTAGAGTTTGTGAGAAAATATTATTTCATTGAGTGATTGGTTGAGTAGAGTTGGTTGAGCCTAGTCAAGTGGATGTGTGAAGTGATAATACAAGTTCTATGAAATAAATTGTTCTATATTCTAAATTGATTTGAGAAAGAGGTCAAGTGTTGATGAGTGTGAAACATATTGAGTCTCTAACAATTCTCTATATGTTTATGTGATAAAAGAGAGATTTAAAGTGATTAAGAGTTTGTGAATGTGAAGCATATTGAGTCTCTAACAATTCTTTGTATATTTCTAAAAGAGTGATTTAAAATAATTGAGCATTGTGATGAGTGTGAAGCATATTGAGTCTCTAACAATTCTCTTTATGTTTCTATGAGATTGGAAAAGTTCTAGTGTGGAATTGTTGAGCATATTGAGACAAGTCTTAGTGAAGACTTGAGAGCAAATTGGACAAGTTCTAGAGAGGACTTGTGGACAGATTAGTGTGAGATTTTGTGGAATATTACAAGGCAGATTTAAGACAAGTCTTTGAGAATACTTGAGAGTAGAGTTGATTGATTTATTTGTTCAAACCTTGAGTTAAGGTTTGGGGCAGATCTAGAAGTGTTGATTTGTGATTGGATCAAGCTTTATGCTAAGGCTTGAGGACAAATATTGAGGACAGATTTGTGCTAGACCGAAGGACTGTGTTTAGTACAAATTCGAGGACAAATTTTGATGTAGATTTGAGGACAGGTTTGTGCCAGACCAGAGATAGAGATTGAGTAGATTTGTGCTAAACTGAAGGACTATGTTTGATGAAGATTTGAGATAGATCTTTGAAGGTGATCGAGTATAGAGGATGACATTCTCCAATGGATAGAGACCTATTATCTAGGGCAATGAGGACAGGTGTCTTCAGTGGATAGAGATCATTAGCCAGAGTAGTGGGGGCAATAGTTCTTATATAAGATCACCAATCAGAGCTAATGAGAAAGGAGTTCTCTTGTGGATAGATATCCATGAACTTGATTAGGGGATTGGTGTCTACTTTGGAAAGAGATCCATAAACATTGTAATAGGGAAAGGATTCCCAAGAGATTGATTGAGAAAATTTTAGTGAAATATTTTCTCCGTGGAGTAGCCCACATTGGGTGAACCACGTTAAATTTGTGTCTCTATTGTGTGTGGTGATTTGTGCATTGCTTTGATTACTGTTGTTGATATTGCTATCTTTACATTGCATAATATTGATTGGAAAAGAAAAGTAAAAAGTGGTATTATACTGTTTACCCCCCCTCAGTATAAGCTTGTGTTCTTCAACTTCAAGTCTTCTCACAAGACTTGCTCAATTCTACCTTCAATACTGCTCACAGAACCTGCTCAAATATTTCCAAATCTTGCATACAAACAAAGCTTATATCTCTTTCAGAAATACTTTCTTCAACTAGGCAATTCAGACATATTCTACCTAGAATTCGTTTAACCTCTGGAACATATAGAGAATGATATGCTCTATCAAAAACCCAATATGTTCTTCACATTCACAAATCTTGCATTCAATTAACCCAATCTCTATCTCTTGCAAAATCCCTTTCAAATCAAATTAAAATAGTGTATAACTTGTTTTACAAAACTGGTCTATCTTTCTTGCAAATTTTCTCTCAAAGATCAATCACACTAATGCACAATTTTCCCTCACAAAATTGATCTCAAACACTTTCACAATTGCTTTCAATATCTCTCAAACCAATGTTCAAAAGGTTTCACAATGATGCACTAACTTGTCTTCAAACCTAGTACAAGTAGTTCACAATTTCTAGCACAAATGTCTCAATCTCTTTCAACAATGGAAGCACATGTAGGTCTCAAACCCTAATACAAATATTTCCAACAATGCATACCAATCAACCCTTTTAACTCCACCTCAAAACTACTTTCTCAAAACACAACCACTTAGCTTAAAAGGTTGAATCACCATACCTCAAAGTGCTTGGTGAAGATGTGCCCTCAAATACCTGTCTCAAAAATAATATCTTTTGCAACTACAAAAAGGATTAGCATAACACCTTTTCATATATTGGAAAAACCCTTCTCAAAATGTGTGCACAATTTTGTTCCAAACCAATGCTCTATAACTCTCTTGGTTTTTCAAAATAAAACATCAAATCATGAACCAAGTCCTTCAATATTAATGCAAATATTACAAACAATAAAAACACATTTTACACCTTTTATCTCCCACTTTCATAAAATAATTTCCAAACCACTTAATGACCCATAACACAAATTTACAATATTAAATCAACCATTTACACCTTATCACTCCTACTTTTGCATATATAGAAATAAAACTTAATGACAACAATATCTTCAAAAATATTTGGCAAAAATAAATTACCCTTATACCTCCTATATGCCAAAAACCTTTACACCATAGCACACCCCTCAAACTCCATGCAAAGAAAGTATTAAAAAACCTTAGCACATACCTTTTAATAAAAATATTATCGTTGGCACGGACGGGAATCGACCCTTCGACCTCAAACTCCTAACACAGCGTGTGACCACTTGCGCTAGCCAAGTGGTTGAGACCTAACATATAGGCCTCCACCTTTATTCCCTCTGGCACATTCACCAAAAAAGTTAAACCCTTCAAAACTGGTGCTAGGGAGAATCAAACCGTGAACCACTCCCTCACAAATGACTTAGCATGAATCTAGCCACCGTCTGGCCTACCCTGGCTGGATGACGTCAAGGAGTGAACAAAAATATTTATTTCATTCTCCTACTGTGCTCCTTAATCAATGATGTCCCCTCTTCCTCATTCGCTGTCACCACTTCGCACGAAAATAGAAAATCAAGCACCATTTCATTTCCAAAGTCTTAAGGGGTATTTATATGTTTCCATGCACATTTTTAGACGTCGGCCCTCTTTCAAATTTATTTTAATAATTTGAATTATCTTTGGCGCCATGTAACTTTATACTTAGGTATTATAATATTTTTAAAAATATATTATAATAAAACCTTTTGCCTTGGGTCTTTTTCCACCAATGAGAAGTCTTATCTTTTCTTTGCAATTTAAAATCTCCCTTTGTTTTTTATTTACCAAATGAAGCCCTTGTTACTTTCAAACTCTCTTAATAATATTTAAATTTAAAATTTAAATATTATAATCCTTTTCTTCAAAATTCTCTTTGCTTGCTTTCACAACCATGGAAAATTCCTTTGCATTTATTATTTCAACCTTGAAGACAAAACTCAACCTTTTCACCTTTGACATCAATGACAACCAATGACATCAAACCTTTGACATCAATGACAACACTATACTCAAAATTTCCAACAATCTCCCCCTTTGTCATTGATGGCAACCCTTTCTAAAAATTCCTTTTCCTACCACTAGATTCCAAATCTGCTCCCCTTGACTGAATGCTCTCCCCTTACTCAAATCTCTCCCCCTTTGACATCAATGGCAAAGGGACTCCTTTGGGGCTAAATATAAGACTCTTAGCTCAGCCCCCTCCCCACCTCCTCTCCTTGAGGTGATTAATTTTGGGGTGGGAGTATCTCTACTCCCAACATACAATGCTCTTTTTCTTTGTCAACCTTCTTTTTCAACATTTTTGTAGCCATACCCTTTTGATCCTTTTGAGTGTCCCTATTCTTGCTTGTCTCTGGAAGTTCTGGAAACTCTGTTCTACACCACTTGGCCTTATGCCCAAGATTATTGCACTTGTAACACTTAATGTTGTAGTTCTTGGAAGGTGCAAATATCTTGAAGTTCCTCTTGGTGAAGCCATACTCATTTCTATCATGAACCCTGCAATGGATTGCTTTATGACCAAAGTGATTACAAGAGTAGAAATACCCTTGGAAGAAATATCCATATTTGAAAGAGTTGACATTCCTTTTAGTGAGGCCATACTCCTTATTTCCATGAGTCCTGCAATGCATAGCCTTGTGACCAAACTGATTACATGAAAAACAACATCCTTTGAAGAAATCTTATCTTGAAACCTCTGGTCTCTTAGTCCTTTCTTTTCCTTCTCTATGATGATCCCTGTTTCTTGTTTGTGCATTGTTTCCTTTCTTAGTGAAGCTTCTATTCTTCAACTTATCTGCATAGGTCTCAATTTCTTCTTCACTCTCTTCCTCTAAAACTTCCTCTTCTTTTGAGCTTGAGCTTGACCCTTCTTCTTGTTTCCCTTGTCCTTCTTCAAAACCAAGTCTTATTTTGATAGATGAAGATCTTTGTGCATTGATAATTTTATCCAAAGTCTTTGAAATTTTCCCAAACCTGTGTAGCTTGTCCTTAGAATCTTTCACTTCCATCCTTAGTGAAACTACCTCATGTTCTAATCTCTCACATTCTAACTCTTTTACCTCTAACTTCTCAACCATGACCTCTTTAAATCTCCTTGCCTTAGCTTTTGAGTTTGTTAGGTCTTGTAGAAGCTTTTCTTTTTCTTCCTCATGTTCTTGAACTTGAGCCTTTAGTCTTGAATTCTGCTTTCTAACCTTTTTCAATTCTCTGAGAGCAACAATAAGTTCTACTTCTAGATCAACTATGCCTTCCTCTTCATTTTTTGAATATTTTTCTACTTCTTGGTCTCCAAGAGCATCTTCATACTTTTCAACTTTATCTTCAATAGGAGCATCTTCTTCCTCTTCTATTGCCAAAAATAGAATCTCTTCTTCTTCACTATCTGAGAGTCTTTCATCACTGTCACTTGAAGCCTTGCTTGCCTTGTTAACATAGAAACTCTTTTTGTGCCTTTGAAAGAACTTCTTTTCATGCTTGCTTTGACCATACCTATTTTTCTTTTCATGCCTGGATTTTCCTCCTTCCTTTTTCTTATGATCTTATTTCTCTTCACTACTACTACTTTCGACTTCTGGACAATTAGATGCATAGTGACCAAAATTACCACAATTAAAATATTTCACAATCTTCATACCTTTGTGCTTTCTTGAGTCCTTATTTCTTTTCACATAGTTAGCTTCTTCATCACTGCTTGACTCACCACTTGATTCTGGTTTCTTATATTTTGTCTTCTTTGAAGCTTTGAAAGTTACCTCTCTCTTGGAGTTGGGATCCTTTACTATTCTCATCTCATAAGCTATGAGAATTCCATGTAACTCATCCATAGTCAACTGATCAATATCTCTCATCTCTTCTATAGCTGAAACCTTTCCATCATACCTCATAGGGAGTGATCTTAATACTTTTTGAGCAACACTGGAGTCTTCAATTTCAAATCCAAGTCCATGCATGGTATTAACAACCTCATCCACATGAAGTAAGTATGTAGCAATATCTTCCTCATCTTCCATCTTCAAATCTTCAAACCTTTTCTTGTGGTTTTGTAGTTTTGCCATTTTGACCTTTTTATCTCCTTCATATGTTTGCTTCAATTTGTCCCATATATCTTTTGCTGATTTGCAGTGCATAACTTTCATAAATTTTGCTTCATGTAATCCACTTAAGATTCCATTCATAGCCTTGGCATTATTCACATGTAACAACTTACCATATTTATCTATGGGAGGAGTAGTTGTAGGTGTGAATCCATCCTCAACCGATTGCCATGTCTCATATCCTTGTGCCATCAAGTAAGTCTTCATTATTATACTCTAAAAAGCATAATTGTTCCCATCAAACAATGGTGCCTTATTTTATGAGGATCCATTATGAGATGCCATCTATGTTCCTATAATATCTTCCTTCAAGTTGTTAGACTTTTCGAAGGAACCCACTTTGATACCAATTGAAGAACATAGGCTTATACTAAGAGAGGGGGTGAACAGTATAAGATCAACTTTTACTTTTCTTTCCCAAACAATATTATCCAATATTATCAATGGCAATATCAATAGTAGTAATCAAAGCAATGCATAAATCATCACACACATGAGAGACACAAATTTAACGTGGTTCACCCAATGTGGGTTACATCCATGGAGAAAATATTTCTTCTAAATTTTCTCAATAAATCTCTTGGGAATCAATTCCCTATTACAATGTTTATGGACCTCTATCCAAAGGAGACACCAATCCCCTATACTCTGATTTGTGGATCTCTCTCCATAGGAGAACTCTATCCCCTTGCTCTGGTTCATGGATCTCTCTCCATAGGAGAACTCTTTTCCCTTTGCTCTAGTTCATGGATCTCTCTCCATAGGAGAACTCTTTCCCCTTTGCTCTGGTTTGTGGATCTCTCTCCATAGGAGAACTCTTTCCCTTTGCTCTAGTTTATGGATCTCTCTCCATAGGAGAACTCTTTCCCCTTTACTCTGGTTTATGGATCTCTCTCCATAGGATAACTCTTTCCCCTTTGCTCTAGTTCATGGATATCTCTCCATAGGAGAACTCTTTCCCCTCTACTCTAGTTTATGGATATCTCTCCATAAGAGAACTCTTTCCCCTCTACTCTAGCTGGTGAACTTCTATCCACAGAAGACCTCTATCCCCACTACTCTAGCTAGTGGACCTCTATCCACAAGAGACCTCTATCCCCACTACATTGGTTGATGGACCTCTATCCATTGGAGACCTCTATCCTCTCTACTCTAGTCACCTCCAAAGTTTGATCTCAACTCTATCTCAAATATACACCAAACCTCATCACAATTCTAGCACAAATATGCTCTAACTCTACTCAAATCTACCTTCAAAACTATCCCAAGTCTTCTCTCAAGACTTGCTCAAATCTATCTCAATGCTACTCCAAGTCTTCTCACAAGACTTGCTCAAATATACCTTCAAGCCTTCTCAAAATACTTGCTCAAATATACCTCAAAGCTACTTCAAGTCTTCTCACAAGACTTGCTCAAATCTACCTTCAATACTACTCATAGAACCTGCTCAAATATTTCCAAATCTTGCATACAAACAAAGCTTATATCTCTTTCAAAAATACTTTCTTCAACTAGGCAATTCAGACATATTCTACCTAGAATTCATTTAACCTCTAGAACATATAGAGAATGATATGCTCTATCAAAAACCCAATATGTTCTTCACATTCACAAATCTTGCATTCAATTAACCCAATCTCTATCTCTTGCAAAATCCCTTTCAAATCAAATTAAAACAATGTATAACTTGTTTTACAAAACTGGTCTATCTTTCTTGTAAATTTTCTCTCAAAGATCAATCACACTAATGCACAATTTTCCCTCACAAAATTGATCTCAAACACTTTCACAATTGCTTTCAATATCTCTCAAACCAATGTTCAAAAGGTTTCACAATGATGCACTAACTTGTCTTCAAACCTAGTACAAGTAGTTCACAATTTCTAGCACAAATGTCTCAATCTCTTTCAACAATGGAAGCACATGTAGGTCTCAAACCCTAATACAAATATTTCCAACAATGCATACCAATCAACCCTTTTAACTCCACCTCAAAACTACTTTCTCAAAACACAACCACTTAGCTTAAAAGGTTGAATCACCATACCTCAAAGTGCTTGGTGAAGATGTGCCCTCAAATACCTATCTCAAAAATAATATCTTTTGCAACTACAAAAAGGATTAGCATAACACCTTTTCATATATTGGAAAAACCCTTCTCAAAATGTGTGCACAATTTTATTCCAAACCAATGCTCTATAACTCTCTTGGTTTTTCAAAATAAAACATCAAATCATGAACCAAGTCCTTCAATATTAATGCAAATATTACAAACAATAAAAACACATTTTACACCTTTTATCTCCCACTTTCATAAAATAATTTCCAAACCACTTAATGACCCATAACACAAATTTACAATATTAAATCAACCATTTACACCTTATCACTCCTACTTTTGCATATATAGAAATAAAACTTAATGACAACAATATCTTCAAAAATATTTGGCAAAAATAAATTACCCTTATACCTCCTATATGCCAAAAACCTTTACACCATAGCACACCCCTCAAACTCCATGCAAAGCAAATATTAAACAACCTTAGCACATACCTTTTAATAAAAATATTATCGCTGGCACGGATGGGAATCGACCCTCCGACCTCAAACTCCTAACGCAGCATGTGACCGCTTGCGCTAGCCAAGTGGTTGAGACCTAACGTATAGGCCTTCACCTTTATTCCCTCTGGCATGTTCATCGAAAAAGTTAAACCCTTCAAAACTGGTGCTAGGGAGAATCAAACCGTGAACCACTCCCTCACAAATGACTTAGCACGAATCTAGCCACCGTCTGGCCTACCCTAGTCGGATGACGTCAAGGAGTGAATGAAAATATTTATTTCGTTCTCCTGCTACGCTCCTTAATCAATGTTGTCCCCTCTTCCTCATTCGCTGTCACCACTTCGCACGAAAATCAAAAATCAAGCACCCTTTTATTTCCAAAGTCTTAAGGGGTATTTATATGTTTCCATGCACATTTTTAGATGTCGGCCCTCTTTCAAATTTATTTTAATAATTTGAATTATCTTTGGCGCCATGTAACTTTATACTTAGGTATTATAATATTTTTAAAAAATATATATTATAATAAAACCTTTTGCCTTGGGTCTTTTTCCACCAATGAGAAGTCTTATATTTTCTTTGCAATTTAAAATCTCCCTTTGTTTTTTATTTACCAAATGAAGCCCTTGTTACTTTCAAACTCTCTTAATAATATTTAAATTTAAAATTTAAATATTATAATCCTTTTCTTCAAAATTCTCTTTGCTTGCTTTCACAACCATGGAAAATTCCTTTGCATTTATTATTTCAACCTTGAAGACAAAACTCAACCTTTTCACCTTTGACATCAATGACAACCAATGACATCAAACCTTTGACATCAATGACAACACTATACTCAAAATTTCCAACATTGATCGATTGATTTTAATCCAAACACCCAAAGCCCTGGTTTGAGTTAGGCTCCTAGATATTCCTCTGCATTTGTGGCATGAAGATATTTTCACAAGAATAGGGTGTCATATAGGACATATTTTGGCTATTTATTTGACAACTGTGGCTAGGACCAAGCTTATTCATGCAAGAATTTGTGTCAACTTGGATATGGAGCAATCCCCATTGAAATCCATTGAACTGGTTTCCATGTTTGAATCTTGGATTCAAACTCTGGAATATAAAACTTTATCGATGAAATGCATTTCTTGCTCAAAAATAGGGTATTTGAAGAGGGATTACCCTCATAAAAAAAATTACCCCTCCTCATTGGCAACAAAAGAAGATATTCAGTAATGTGCAAGAAACTTTTGGAAAATCAATGGAAGATAAGAATGGAATGGACCAAATGTTAGGGACCAAGCTATTCTTTAAAAATAGGGAAGGAGTGATTGAAGAATCCATCCTTTAGGTGAGTAATTTTAGTTATTCTCATCCTTATTATTCAATTGTTGTTATTACTCAGAACCACTTTGAATGTTTAGCAAATTCTCTAGAAATTAGAGATATGGATGACCCAAATGAAGATTTAACCTTTAGGAGCCATTTAGTGTTAGAAGAAATCCATTTGAACCCGAATCCCCCTCTAAACCAAATATTCCTTTGAAAATATGGGGGCCCATCCTAAATCGTAGATGGTAATTAAGGACCCAAGGAGCCCTAATAGACCCTCCAAGAGCTTGAGAAAGAATTAGGTATATGTGGGAAAGGACAAATCTAGAGGTAAACCTACTAATAATAAAATAAGGGAAAGAGAAATGACTAAAGAAGTGGCAAATAGAAATCAATTGACCCTAAGATTGGGTGGTAAAAATCCCCCATAAAAATACAAGAAATGAGAACCATATCTTGGAATATTAGAGGAATTAATGCTACCTCTAAACATCATCTAGTTCAGACTCAGGAAAGACCTAAATCCCCAAATTTTGTTATTACAAGAAACTAACCTGAATGATCATAATATAGATATTGTTAAAAGAAGTGTTTAGAAAGAAGCAAATTATATTGCTAGTGCAATGAAAGGAGCCTTGAGGGGCCTCCTTTGTATGTGGTATGGAAACCAAGTAGAAGGGAATGCAATTTTAATTATTGATAGGTTAATCAATGTTCTTTCTTATTATACAGTCACCAAGGTCAACTAGATCTTAACAAATATTTATGCTCCAAATACCATCTTAAGTAGAAGATAACTTTGGAATGACCTTATCTCTATGAGAAAAGCCTTCCATAATTTGGACTGGATCATTGTTAGTGACTTTAATACTCCCCTCTACCCTTATTACAAGTATAGTGGTATCCCCAACTAGTCAGATAACATGTATGATTTTAAAAAATTTGTTTTAGAGAATTGGCTAATGGATACTAGCCTTAGAGGTGGCAAATTCATGTGGAGTAACATAAGGTTAGGCAATCAACTCATTTAAATAAGATTGGATAGATTCCTAGTTTTCCAAGAGGGATTGATCAATTTTGGAAATGCCTCTTTATCATCTCTCCCTAAAACCACAACCCTTTGGCTTTTGATACTCATTCATATAGTAGAAGGTAGCAATGTTGGTTTGGAGCAATGTATGGGATATGTATTTTTTTTTCCCTCTTGCTTTCTTAGTAGCCAAAAATCTTAGATTTATCAAATTCAACTTGAAATGCTAGAATAAGCATGTTTTTGGAAATTTATTTTAGAAAATATTGATTTGAAACAACAACTTCTAGCTTTAGAGATGTAGATGCATGGAGGAGGGTATTTACACGAAATAAGAGATAAGGAAAGAGTTATCCTCTTTGACTACCACAACACCTTGGCCTCTAAAGAGACCTTTTGAAGGTAAAAATATCATGCTTAATGGCTCAAGGAGGGAGATATTAATACCAAATATTTTTTATGTCACAATTTTGAGATATAGAAGCCATAATAAAATTAAGGAAATCCTAAAAAAATATGGATCCATCACTAAAAAAATTGTGGAGATTCGTGAGGAGGTGACTAGTTTTTCAGAAACCTTATTGGCACCACTGAAAGGATGAATTAGGTTGATGCTTCCCTTTTTCTTCAAAATATTCTCAGTTGGTGTTTGCTGAACATAACTTATTCCTAACTAGACCCTTTATGGAAGATAAAATAAAATTGCTATTTTTGAGATGGAAGGGGATAAATCACCTGGATCGGATGGCTTCCTTGCCATATTCTACCAAACATTTTGGTATATCATGGGAAAATTGGTTTGTGTGGCTATTTCTAATATCCAAAAAACCTTCTTTATCCCTCAGGATGTTAATTCCACTTTCTTAGCACTCATTTTGAGAGTGGTTGGATCTAAGGACTTCAAGGATTTTTGCCTAATTAGTTTATGTAATACTCTTTATAAATTTCTCACGAAGGTTTTAGATAACAACCTTAAAGTCATTTTACCTTTTATTATTTGTGCTAATAAAGGGGGGTTTATCTTGGACACAAATTTTAGATGGAATTATTGCTATCCATGAAGTGATTCATTCTATTGACAAAAGTGGCTCTGCTAGTCTCCTTCTGAAGCTTGACATGAATAAAGCATATAACAAATTCAATTGGAATTTTTTGCTGCAAGTCCTCTCTAAGTTTGAATTCTATAAAGACTAAGACTAGATTAACAAAATAATGTATCTCTTTTCCAATATTCTCAGTTTTGATGAATGGGGAAACTACGAGTTACTTTTTCAATTAGAGGGGATTAAGGCAAGGGGATCCTCTACCCTCTTGCATTTTCAATATTATGGTAAAATATCTTAGTAGAGCTATCTTTGTATCCACTGAGGCTAGAAATATTATTGGTATTAGGCCTGTCACCTCTCTACAACCGATTTCCCATTAGCAGTTTGTGGATGACACAATTCTATCCACCATCGCTTGTGTTCCCCAAGTAAAAGAATTTTTTTTTTTTTAAGAATAGCTATGAATCAACAGTAGGGAAAAAGATAAATTTCTTGAAAAGCAAAGTCTACTTCTTTAATACTCCTACAAGAAGGTAAGGTAAAATAGCTAAAATCTTGGTTTATGAAATTGGGTGTCTACCTGCCACTTACTTAGGAATACCTCTCTTCAAAGGTTACATGAAGCCAAATCCTTGGGATCCTATTGTGAAAAGAATTAGAAGGAAAATTGTGGTTTGAAAAGGTATCTTCTTAGCCAATATGGAAAATCCCAGTTAGTAAAATACATGCTCCAAAGCATTCCAATTTACTTTTTATCCCTGTTCAAAATGCCCTCTAAAATTAGAACAATTATCGAGCAAATTAAAAAAAAAATTCCTATGGTATGGCATGGAGGAAAAGAGAATAATTTTAGTTGTGGCATGGGATTAGGTTTGTGCTCCTAAGAATATGGGAGGCCTGGGGTTCAAAAAATTGAATATGATGAATAAGGTGTTGATCACCAAAATTGGTTAGAAATTGCTTACAAATATCAAACCAAGGCGGATGAAAATCCTCAAAGCTAAATACCTTAAGAATGGAAAGAATATTGTGGAAGTGTTTAATCCCCCTCAAGGATCCTATCTTTGGGATCACCCACTTAAATCTAAAACCATTCACATGAGAGGAGCTAGATGGAAAAATGGAGATGGTAGAAAGGTTGATTTCTAAAAGGACTTTTGGTTAAAATAGTCCTCGATGATTGAGAACCAAAATATTACCTCCCCAGAACCCTATCTCACTCAAAGTTATGGTAAGTTGGTTTTAAAATTCATTCTAAAGGATGATAATGGGAAAATTTAGAAGCCCATTTATATTTTAAACTTGGACCAAAGTGATAGACAAGCTCTAGAAGAACTTAAAACTTTACTGAGAGTTAAAACTCTAAATTTACATAGGGAGGTTGATACCCTTTTTTGGAAAATGCATAAAAAAGGATATTTTATAGCAAAATTGGCATATTAGTTCTTGGAATGTAATGGAGGGGGTTGGTTTTAGCCACCAAAATTTGGCTCAAATTCCTTACTCCAAAAATCAATTTCTTCTACTGGCTTTGTGTTCAGAATAAAATCATCAAATTGATAACATCCAAAAGAGGGGGTTGGTTATCTCCAACAGGTGCTATTTATGTGAAAAGGATTTTGGAAGTGTTAAATACCTATTATTAGAATGTCCTTATTTGCTTGAAGTGCTCTTCAAGATCTTTAAGAAGTTCAATATTTTTTAGGTCTTACCAAATAATATGGTTGAACTATGCCTCCATTGGTCTTTCCCCTTTTGGATCTCAAGATTAAAACTCTCTGGTTGTTTAGTCTTCCTCATACCATGTGGAGCTTGTGGAAGGAAAAAAACAAAATATTATTTTATGACTAGAAAAGGGACTATAACTTTATTGGTGCTAGAATTAGTATTGCCCTGGTAAAAAATATTCAAAGCATAAATTTTAAATATTCCATAGAGGATAAGGAGGAATTAGTTGTTGCTAGCCATTGGGGGCTATCCAAAGCTATGGAATGCTCAAACTATTTTTTTCCCTCTATCCATTTTCAAACTGGGTGGAAAGTGTCGCCAGATGGCTGGGCTAACTTAAAATTTGATGGGGTAATGAAAGGCAATCCTAGTAGGGATGGTGTTGGGGAAGTGATCAAAGACCAAGAAGGAAATTTTATTTTAGCCTTTGCGAAAGGTCTAGGATTATAAACTAGTCATTTTATGGAAGCTCAAAATTTATTTCAAGGAATCCTTTTGTCGAAGAGATTGAATATTAATAGAATTGTCATAGAAGGTGATTTTGTTAATATCATTAATTGTGCTAAGGGTCTTTAGAATCCTAGTTGGAGCATAGAAGATATGTTGACAATGGCTAAGAATATTATGCAAGATTTTCCTAGATCCCAGGTGACCCATGTATTTAAAAAAAGGAATGCAACAACATATATTATGACCAGCATTGGGGTGAATCAAGAGGAGATTACAATCTAGGATCATGAATTTCCTCTAGAGCTCATAGATATTGTGATAAAGGAAACACCTTTGCTTGGTCTACTGAAGGTGTGGTTAGAGAGATCCTTCATGGTTTTCCCACTACCATTTCACCCCACGGTCAAGGTTATGCTTCTTTGGGAGAGTTGGAGGCCTTTTTTAGGGATGTGATTTTTGCTCGAAATAAAGAAATGGATTCCTATAAGAGTAGCAAAAACTCTTTTGGTAATTTAGAGTTGATCTCCCTAGTGAAGGCTGCTTGGATTTGGATGATTTTGTGGGAGTTGCTGAGGAAAGTTATTTGGCATAAAGTTTGGGTTCAAGTTTGTTTCTCTCAAGGTAGGGATTCCCAAAGTATTTTTATGGGATGGAAATTTTTTAGTGGATTGGTTGACTACTTGTTCAAATAAAACTTTATAATCTCCTCCCAATGTATCATGTTAAGATGGAATTGATGCACTACTATCGATTTTATTGTTAAAAGAAAAGCAATTAGAGGGTGATTGTCCATTTTGGCTTCAATAGCTATGAAAGAATATGCCTCACTAGATCTCCCACTTCTGGGAATAATGAGATAACAATAATTACCCAAAAACATAACAACCTTTAGAGCTTCAAATACAATAATTTTTGTTGATTATGGAAAATATTTCATATTTTAGATAAACTCTTGGCCAACGAAGCCTTGGTCTACTGGCCAACCGCATGGTTTATGGGTACCAATTGGTCAATGGTAGGTGATGGCTTAGGATTTCTCTCGTGTTTTGATATGGTTTTGGAAAGGGGTTTCCACCCTAATTTTAGGCTCTCTTCTTTGTTAATGTTATGTCCCTACTACATTTCTTTCTTGAAGCAAACATGGCAAGTGGAAGCAGCTTATGAGCAGGCCATTTTATTTGGTGATATTTATTGTGTGATGAATCAAGGGTTGGATTCATATTTGTATGGCTGAATGGATTTTCTTGCATGCTCAAAGAAGCATGTGAAGAGTTGCTGATTTAATCATTATAATTTTGGGCTTGTTTGATATTTGTTTATCATGAGGTAAGTAAAAAGTATTCTATAAGTGTGGTGCTAATCTTGAATACAACCATGGGGGTGATATGTGCAAATTGGAACCAACCAAGATGTCAATTGAGAAATATATTTGTGATATTCTAGAGAAAGGAGGCATTTTGTAGTGTATTAAGAAATTTGATGGCCATGATGAGGCTCTGTCATTATAGTTTACCCATTCTTGTATGGGAGGAAATGTAAAGGTGGAAGGAATTACATTCATGGTAAATACAATGCTAATTAATGAAGCTACTTCCTTAGCTAAAAAAGAGAGTGCATCAACTATGAAAAGCATTCCCTGTTGAGGGAATTGGAGAAATTTTGGAGAAGAAAGAAAGAACCAAAAATATTGAGAATGGGATCCTGAGAGAGTCCCTTCCCAAACCTTGGGATAGGGTGGTAATCCCAATCATGAGATACTTCCCTTTGGATAAAATATTCAACATCATACACACCTTCAATATGACATTCCTTAATCACCTACACCATAGAAAGAGGCTTAATATCCATGCGTTCTTGCTTTTTTTCATCGAAAAGTTTATAGGGGATTTCTAGTAGAGGAAAGCCTCCAAGCCTTTACATCAAGGGCTTTTTAATTTGATCTTTATCCTTGTGGTAGAGAAAAGAGGTCTATAGGGAAGAATTAGCCTGGGTTTATACTATGATTATCCTTCTATTTTGAAAGATTTTCTAACGCTTTTGGGGAGAAAGGTTTCGAGGAGAGTCCCTATTTTTTGAGGATAAGGAGGTGAAGATGAAGGATGACTCTTTGGATTATAATCTAGCTATGGACCAAAGTAAAATGGCAAAGAACAATAATAAGGAAGACAAGAAAAACCCAGTTTCATAGGAGGAAATCAAATCTATCATATAGACGACATTCTAAACATTTGAAGTGAACTTAAGAGTAGAGTAAGAATTTTGATCTCACCCTCCATGTAATATTTGACCATGATTTAGATAAATTTAGAGGGTTGTATCATAAAATCTATAAGAATAGGACAATCACTCACAAGGCCCCCCTTCCCTCCTAAGAAATAAGGTAATGAACTTAGATTGTGTGATGGGGATACTTCAGTAAAGATGAGGAGAAAGGATTACCTCTTGGATCCCATCATGTTTGTTGGCTTTCAAAACTATGAGATTATAAAAGACCTGAATGATTCCATGCTTAGGATTAATAGGATGGTGGGAATGATGACGAAGGAGGTGACTTTCCATTTGGAAGATATGAATAAAAAGATACTGGAGGGTGGCCCTAGTGAGAAGCAGGAGTTTATTAAGAATAAATCCAAAGGCATGGATTGAGTTTTGGTGTTGGTTTTCCCTACTGGGGCCTTCATCCCTCTCACCATATGGAAGGTTGTCCCAACTTTGTTTTTGCTTCTTTCCTTTTTGTTTTAGTTTTTTGCCATTGTATTTATGGGTTTTGGCTTATTCCATTCAAATTTTTCACTTTTGTTCCTTTTGATCCTTTTATAGGTCATTAAGGCTTGTTGTAAAATGTTTGGGGTCCCTTTCAAAAACCCTTATTAGAAATAAAATATATCTTTGATAAAAGGACAAGCTAGATATGGTTTAGTTGACCTGAAAACAAATATAATATTTTGATATTTTTATGTGAGTGGCCCCCAATAGAAGCCATATATATCTTATTAAAATAATAATGTCTAATCCATTCATATCAGCTTTTATAAAAGCCAAATTTCTAAAGCTCTAATAATATAGAAAGCTCTTATACAATCTAACATATACCTTGTTCATATTTGATTTTATAAGGATAACTCATTTCTTATGCACTAAAGAGAAAGTATGACCTCCTATGCAATGATTATATTAACATATATTTGCTTGACAAAAAGAAAACCACTTTGTTCCTCTTAGACAATAGACTCTAACATATCTCTCTATCTATTTACCATATTTTTTTAAATTATTATTTTCTTAATAAGTTATATGTGGCTTCTATTGAGGGCCACTCCCAAAAAAATATCAAAATATTACATTTGTTGTTAGGTCAATTAAACCTTATCCAACATGCATTTTTATCACAAATATTTTTTATTTCTTTTTTTATCAAATATATTATTCAACTTCCTTAAAGTGTTATGTTTCCACAATTAACTCCTTGACATCATTTTGATTAAGAGATAAAATATCACTTGGCCGATTGCCTTCTAAAATTTGAATTTCACCAAGATGAAGATCAACACTTGGCCAATTAAACCCTTCTATATATATATATATTTGTCAAAAATAGAAATAAAATATATCTTTGATAAAATCTCACTTGGCCAATTGCCTTCTAAAATTGGTTAGAAATTGCTTACAAATATCAAACCAAGGTGGATGAAAATCCTCAAAGCTAAATACCTTAAGAATGGAAAGAATATTGTTGAAGAGTTTAATCCCCCTCAAGGATCCTACCTTTGGTATCACCCGCTTAAATCCAAAACCCTTCACATGAGAGGAGCTAGATGGAAAAATGGAGATGGTAGAAATGTTGATTTCTGAAAGGACTTTTGGTTAAAATAGTCCTCGTTGATTGAGAGCCAAAATATTACCTCCCCAGAACCCTATCTCACTCAAATTTATGGTAATTTGATTTCAAAATTCATTCTAAAGGATGATAATGGGAAAATTTGGAAGCCCATTCATATTGCAAACTTGGACCAAAGTGATAGACAAGCTCTAGAAGAACTTAAAACTTTACTGAGAGTTAAAAATCTAAATTTACATAGGGAGGTTGATATCCTTTTTTGGAAATGCATAAAAAAGGATATTTTACAGTGAAATTGTCATATTAGTTATTGGAAGGTAATGAAGGGGGTTGGTTTTGGCCACCAGAATTTGGCTCAAATTCCTTACTCCAAAAATCAATTTCTTCTATTGGCTTTGTGTTCAAAATAAAATCCTCACAATTGATAACCTCCAAAAGAGGGGGTTGGTTATCTCTAGCAGGTGCTATTTATGTGAAAAGGATTTTGAAAGTGTTAAATACCTATTATTAGAATGTCCTTTTTTGCTTGAAGTGCTCTTCAAGATCTTTAAGAAGTTCAATATTTTTTAGGTCTTACCAAATAATATGGTTGAACTATGCCTCCATTGGTCTTTTCCCTTTTGGATCTCAAGATTAAAACTCTCTGGTTGTTTAGTCTTCCTCATACCATGTGGGGCCTATGGAAGGAAAGAAGCAAAAGATTATTTATGACTAGAAAAGGGACTGCAACTTTATTGGTGCTAGAATTAGTATTGCCCTGGTAAAAAATATTCAAAGCATAAATTTTAAAGATTCCATAGAGGATAAGGAGGAATTAGTTGTTGCTAGCCATTGAGGGTTATCCAAAGCTATGGAATGCTCAAACTATTTTTTTCCCTCTATCCATTTTCAAAATGGGTGGAAAGTGTCGCCAGATGGCTGGGCTAACTTAAACTTTGATGGGGCAATGAAAGGCAATCCTAGTAGGGCTAGTGTTGGGGAAGTGATCAAAGACCAAGAAGGAAATTTTATTTTAGCCTTTGCGAAAGGTCTAGGATTATAAACTAGTCATTTTATGGAAGCTCAAGCTTTATTTCAAGGAATCCTTTTGTCGAAGAGATTAAATATTAATAGAATTGTCATAGAAGGTGATTTTGTTAATGTCATTAATTGTGCTAAGGGTATTTAGAATCCTAGTTGGAGCATAGAAGATATGTTTATAGTGGCTAGGAATATTATGCAAGATTTTCCTAGATCCCAGGTGACTCATGTCTTCAAAAAAATGAATGCAACAACATATATTATGACCAGCATTGGGGTGAATCAAGAGGAGCTTACAATCTAGGATCATGACTTTCCTCTAGAGCTCATAGAGATTGTGAGAAAGGAAACACCTTTGCTTGTAAATGGTAATAGTATGGTCTACTGAAGGTGTGGTTAGAGAGCTCCTTCATGGTTTTCCCACTGCCATTTCACCCCACGGTCAAGGTTATGCTTCTTTGCAAGAGTTGGAGGCCTTTTTTAGGGATATGATTTTTGCTCAAAATAAAGAAATGGATTCCTAGAAGAGTAGAACTCTTTTGGTAATTTAGAGTTGGTCTCCCTAATGAAGGCTTCTTGGATTTGGATGATTTTGTGGGAGTTTCTGAGGAAAGTTATTTGGCATAAAGTTTGGGTTCAACTTTGTTTCTCTCAAGGTAGGGATTCCCAAAGTATTTTTATGGGATGGAAATTTTTTAGTGGATTGGTTGACTACTTATTCAAATAAAACTTTATAATATACTCCTAATGTATCATGTTAATATGGAATTGGTGCACTTCTATCGATTTTATTGTTAAAATAAAAGAAATTAGAGGGTGGTTGTCCATTTTGGCTTCAATAGCTATGAAAGAATGTGCCTCACTGGATATCCTACTTATGGGAATAATGAGATACCAATCATTAATAAAAAACATGACTATATAACAACCTTCAGAGCATCAAATACAATATTTTTTGTTGATTATGGAAAATATTTCATATTTTAGTTAAACTCTTGGCCAACGAGGCGTTGGTCTACTGGCCAACCACATGGTTTATGGGCACCAATTGGTCAATGGCAGGCGATGGATTAGGATTTCTCTCATGTTTTGATATGGTTTTGGAAAGGGGTTTCCACCCTAAATATTAAGCTCTCTTCTTTGTTAATGTTATGTCCCTACTACATTTCCTTCTTGAAGAAAACATGGCAAGTGGAAGAAGCTTATGAGCAGGCCATTTTATTTGGTGAGATTTCTTGTGTGATGAATCAAGGGTTGGATTCATATTTGGATGGCTGAATGGATTTTCTTGCATGCTCAAAGAAGCTAGCATGAGTTACATGTGAAGAGTTGTTGATTTAATCATTATAATTTTGGGCTTGGTTGATATTTGTTTATCTTGAGGTAAGTAAAAAGTATTCTATAAGTGTGGTGCTACTCTTGAATACAACCATGGGGGTGATATATGCAAATTGGAACCAACCAAGATGTCAATTGAGAAATATATTTGTGATATTCTAGAGAAAGGAGGCATTTTGTAGTGTATTAAGAAATTTGATGGCCATGACGAGGCTCTGTCATTACAGTTTACCCATTATTGTATGGGAGGAAATGTAAAGGTGGAAGGAATTAAATTCATGGTAAATACAATGCTAATTAATGAAGCTACTTCCTTAGATAAAAAGGAGAGTGCATCAACTATGAAAAGCATTCCCTGGTGAGGGAATTGGAGAAATTTTGGAGAAGAAAGAAAGAACCAAAAATATTGAGAATGGGATCCTGAGAGAGTCCCTTTCCAAACCTTGGTATAGGGTGGTAATCCCAATCATGATATACTTCCCTTTGGATAAAAGATTCAACATCATATGCACCTTCAATATGACATTCCTTAATCACCTACACCATAGAAAGAGGCTTAATATCCATGCGTTCTTGCTTTGATTCATAGAAAAGTTTATAGGGGATTTCTAGTAGAGGAAAGCCTCCAAGCCTTTACTTCAAGGGCTTTTTAATTTGATATTTACCCATGTGGTAGAGAAAAGAGGTCTATAGGTAAGAATTAGCCGGGGTTTATATTATGATTCTCCTTCTATTTTGAAATATTTTCTAACGCTTTTGGGGAGAAAGGTTTCGAGGAGAATCCCTATTTTTTGAGGATAAGGAGGTGAAGATGAAGGATGACTCTTTGGATTATAATCTAGCTATGGCCCAAAGTAAAATGGCAAAGAACAATAAGAAGGAAGACAAACAAAACCCAGTTTCATAGGAGGAAATCAAATCTATCATATAGATGACATTCTAAACATTTGAAGTGACCTTAAGAGCAGAGTAAGAATTTTGATCTCACCCTCCATGTAATATTTGACCATGATTTAGATAAATTTAGAGGGTTGTATCGTAAAATATAGAAGAATAGGACAATCACTTTCAAAAATAGAAATAAAATATATCTTTGATAAAAGGACAAGCTAGATATAGTTTAGTTGACCTGAAAACAAATATAATATTTTGATATTTTTATGTGAGTGGCCCCCAATCGAAGCCATATATATCTTATTAAAACAATAATGTCTAATCCATTCATATCAACTTTGATCAAAGCCAAATTTCTAAAGCTCTAATAATATAGAAAGCTCTAGTACAACCTAACATATACCTTGTTCATATTTGATTTTATAAGGATAACTCATTTCTTATGCACTAAAGAGAAAGTATGTCCTCCTATGCAATGATTATACTAACATATATTTGCTTGACAAAAAGAAAACCACTTTGTTCCTCATAGACAATAGACTCTAACATATCTTTCTATCTATTTACCATATTTTTTTAAATTATTATTTTCTTAATAAGTTATATGTGGCTTTTATTGAGGGCCACTCCCAAAAAAATATCAAAATATTACATTTGTTGTTAGGTCAATTAAACCTTATCCAACATGCCTTTTTATCACAAATATTATTTATTTATTTATTTATCAAATATATTATTCAACTTCCTTAAAGTGTTATGTTTCCACAATTAACTCCTTGACATTATTTTTATTAAGAGATAAAATCTCACTTGGCCAATTGCCTTCTAAAATTTGAATTTCACCAAGATGAATATCAACACTACGATTGGCTAAATTATCTGCTACTCGATGTTCTTCTCTATAAATTTGCTTATTTTTTCAAGATATTTCCTTTAATAATAGACGATACATCACCAATAATATTATTTTGTATTCAATCCCCACATGCATTTTTGTTGGTAGCATTATGATAATTTGTGAATCCTCCTCAATTGAAATATATTTCTAGAATTTTTCTATTACAATTTTAATCGATGTAAGAAGTGCCCTAGCCTTTGCATAATTGTTAGTTGAAGTTCCATGTGATTCTAACTAAGGAGAATGCTTACTTAATTATTTTGAAAAGTATCACCTCCATTGGTTTTTTTCATATTTTCTTTAGAAGCACCATAAAAATTAATTTTGATAAACCCAAATTCTAGACATCTCCATTTTGCCATAGATCAAAGTAGATCCTTTGTTTTAATTCCAATATTACAAATGACTCTTCCATATATGTTCAAATTCTATAACCAAGTGGTTACCACCTCTTTTTCTACATTTGAGACTTCCCCTTATGAGCACTATATTTGTAAACATTCTACAAGAAAGGCAATAATATGATTCTAAAATTGAGCATGATTTTGAGATTTATTTTAAAAAATTCTATCATTCCTTTCAAGCCATAAATTCCAACAGATAATGTAATGCCAATACCCCATATAATACACAATGATTCAGCTTTAAAATAATTGATCCAATAAATCTTCAACTCTTTCAATGTTGGTGGAGCTACCTAATATATTTTCATATTAAAAAAATTCCCTAAATAATGTGAGCAAAGGGACAATGAAGAAGTAAATGGTTTGATGTTTCTAAATTATTCTCATACAAGACACATCTAAAAGGTCCATGATATCCTCTTCTTTATAGAATCTCTTGTAAAAATATTGCTTTTAACTACAAACCAAAGGAATGTTGAGGCCTTAGGGAGAGTGTCTAGTGACCAAATATTCTTCCAAGGAAAATCTTTGGGAGTAGGAAATTTTTATTGCTCTAATCCTCATATCCCAACTTGATTGAGTACCCACCATATTATGATAGATTCTAAATCAATTCATCCTTTCAATAAAAATCAACAAATAAAAATTTTGAAGCATATTTTGAAGTTCATCTACAATGTTTTTGAGTTCCTCTCCTTCAAATAGGTTATTAATAGAAATACATGATATAGAGTTGTTGCTCATATTAATATAGTATTTGACCTTTGGACCTTTATAAACAAGGCATGCTTAAGCCAATGGTTACCATTTTGAGTTAGAGATAAGAGGATAAGGCTTCAACCAAGCATTAGACAAAAAAATTGCATAATTCCCCTCATTGACTAACCATATAAGATGATTCTTTATCAATTACAAAAAATCTGATATGAAGTTCCATATTTACAATCCTTTGGGTAGGATTATTTTTCTAAATAATTTCATTAAATCAAGAGAACCTATATATATTTTGAAGTAATATTTTTTTCCAATACTTTCCTTAATCTTTGAATAATCTGCAATTTCGCAAGCTTGCTCCTCCAATATTATTTCCTTTGCAAACCCTATCCCACTTACAAATAGGAAACCTAAGTTTTTCCTTGCATCCTTCCCAAAGAAAGTCTATTTGAATTTTATTAATTTCTTATGCTATACCCACTGGCAATTATGAAAGTGACATCATATAAATAGGGATGGATTACAATGTAGTCATTATGAGTTTTAGCCTTCATGTGATGGTGAAGAACTTACCTTTCCAACTTTCCAAATAAGATTTCATTCTATCCAAACAAGAGACCTAGAGCTCCTTTTTATTTTTGTTATGAGATAAAGGAATACCCAAGTAGGTTGATGGAAATATTTTCACTTTTAAATCCTAAAATATCCATAATAATTCATTGTAAATTTAGGGTAGTGTTAATACAAAAAATCCTAGATTTTGAAGCATTAACTAACTATCTAGCCTTCTCATAACATGATAATATTGATTTAAAATCCATGGCCTCACTAACTGAGGGGTGACCCAAAAAAGTATCATCAACAAATTGGATATGAGATTCTAAGGGACCATTTTTTACAACCTGAATATCTTTTAATTTTTCTTCCTTTTTTATCTTTGAGAAAGCTCTACCTAATGCTTATGCAAGAATAATGAATACATAAGGAGATAGTGAATAACCTTGGTAGGGTCCACAAGATGACTTAAAGTAACCAGCAGGAGAACCATTTCTCAAAATAAAATATTTTGTAGTGCTATAACAATATTTAATCCATTCACATCTAGGAAACCATATCATATGTTTTGTTCATATCTAATTTCATAAGCTTACCTATTTTTTTATGGAATAAAGAGAATGTATTTCTATGCAATTATCATACCAGCAAGATTTTATTTACCACAAACAAAACCAACTTATTTCTTTGAGATAACATAATCTAGAATGCCTTTCAACTTGTTTGCCATAATTTTTGAAATGATCTTATAAATCATATTACAAAGGCTTGTTGGATAAAAATTATCAAAATAATTTGTCTCACCTTTCTTGGGTACTAATGTAATAAAACTAAAATTGTTCTCTCATTATAACCTTTATTTTTTAGACCTCTTCAACCACAACTAACATATCACTCAATAAATTCTAAATTTTTTGAAAGATAATTACAAGAAATCCCTTGAGGCTTGATGTCTTGTTAGGATGGAAAGAGAAAATTACTTCATGTAGATCCTCCACAAATATATTCTTCATCAAGATTTTATTTTTTCCTTCAATGATAATTTGATGGAATATTTTACAAAAACTTATCTTGCCTAGTATTTTAATGATATTGGGTGAAAAAACAAGGCTTTGAAAGGGACCCTGACCCTTTTACTTGAGAGGCCTGACCATATTGGAAAATAAAAATGACAGGCCAATAAAAAATATTCTAGTGAAAAGCACACACCTTTTCTCTTAGGAAATATAATATTAAAGTAACACTTTTAGAAGAAAAGCATTACAAAGATAACACCAAAAATAGGCTGGTCTTAGTTTAAGCATTGTCCTTTAGCTCCATTAGGGTTCTAGTTGATTCCACCTCCTCTATCTTCAACTCAACTATGTTAAACAATGAATATTACACCCTCATCTATCTATCCTTCATGTTCTTCTTGAAATATTGAATGCTTTCCTTCTAAGCCTTTCAAAAAACCTTGCTTGAGCTTTTTCCATTGGCTAAGTTTTTCATTCAACACTTGTAGATTTTTATTAATTATATCCTCACTAGGTTCTGTAAAAGTCAGTGGAGTGGATAACTGCTACTTATTTTTTCTATTTTGGTCCCTTAAGAATCTATCCCACTCAAGTATTTTCTTGTGAACTGCCTATAATTGCAACATCACCCTCTGATTATTCCCTTGTTTGCACTTTCTATTTTATTAGAATGAGTGACCACTTTCCAAAATTCTTGAAGTTCTATTGGATCCTATATCCTTGAGTAAACTTGATACCAAGATTCAATAAAATACCTTTAACCTTGTCATTTATTATCCACATTTTCAACCACCCACTTGATTCTAGTAAGATAATACTAAAACAATACTGAGATCTTCCAGTGTTGAGATCCATGAGAAAGGATAATAAAAGTTTACTATGACTACTGTTCTTGCAATATTTTCTCTTATTAATAACAATAAATGTTTTGAAATAGAACTTGTCCATCCACTTCATTCAATTTCTACTATGAGTCATCCTAATAGGCTAACCTTCATCCTCCAATGCAACTATTCTTTGTAATGATAGTGGAAAGTTCTCTTCCCAAAATTTGTTCTGACTAGTATCCACCCCCAAATTGGCCATAACATCAACAACATGATTACCTTCTCTATAAATATGATCAACTACAACATCACTCATTTTTTTTAGGATCCTTGAAGTATCATTTATAATGTTAAGTATAAACCTATTATCTATTTCTCTTGATTTCAAATCTCTAATAATATTCAAAGAATCCTCTTGGACCATAACGTTTCTATAACCTCTATCATATAATTGTTGGACTCCTAAAAAAGAGCTTTGGATTTTATCATATGATTGGTCTGAGTTTCGTAATCCTCTGCATAAGCATATAAAACTTGTCCTTTATCATTTCTAATCACTCCACCCCACCCACTCTTCCTAAATTTCCTTTGACTGCCCCATCAAAGTTAAGGATTATACAACTTTGTCTTGGTTTCATCCATCTTATCTTCAGTCTTTTCTAGGTTGAGTCCATGATGCATGGTTTGGATTTTTTTACCTTTCGTTCTTCAACAATCATTCACTTATGGGTGGATAGATTATCTTCAATAGCTACTTTGATTCATTTGAAGATAAACTTCATCCTTCATCTCATTCCTATATATTTGTTTATTTCTTTCCTACTATATACCCCATATATAGTGAGGGAGGATTAGGCTTCATAATATTGTCATGCTTCAACTTACAAAGGGATATATCCATTGGTTAAGCAAACATTTAAAGGTTTGTGGCATGCACCATTTGAATGAAAGAGAATTCATTATAGCATAGAAAAATCTATGTGAGAAATTATAATGGTTAAATAAATGGTCAACTGACTCAACATCCTTATAACACAATGAACATATATTTGGCATTTGGAACCCTCTTTTATACAAATTATCTATTTTAAAAATCTTATTCTATAGGCATAACCAAAGAAAGAAAGCATTCTTAGGCACAAAATCAGGGGACCAAACCTTCTCGACTAGAAAATATCCACCTCTATAAAAAGTATGAGCTTCATAGGTTGATTTGAATGAGAAGAGTCCTTTCATATAATGGATCCACAACAAAGAATCCTCCTTGTTAGTTTGGGAGATGTGAAAGCTCCCAACCAACTGATTTAAATTTAGGAGACTCTACTGAATATGAAATTCACCTAATTCTAGAGAAAGTTATTTTTATTTCTTTCTATCGTTAAGACATTATACATAATCCTTAACATTTTACCAATATTTAGTTGCCAATGGAGCTCACAAATCTTGAAAATCATGTTCATTCATCAGAGGTTCCTAAAGGATCCAATAATCTTCCCAAAAAAGAACTTCCTTCTCTTCTCCTGTTAGAATATTATAATGTGCACTATACTTTCATATTGACACTTTTCATGTATTCATATAGGCCTCCTACCTATATATTGTAATCTTCTTTGTATTAATATATCTTATATCTTTTTAATCCCAAAATTTGGTATCAAAGACCAGGCGCTCTCTTGACCTTGTGAGTTTAAAGGGGGATTTCCCTCATGGAAATCCCCCCCTCATTTTCCTCCCTTATTTTTTTACCATTTTTTCTTCAACCTAGGGAGTATGCTCTCCATCATTGATGGATCAGAAACTAGAAGCTTGAGAAAAATAATGGTTGCAATGTTTTTTAGAGTAAGTTATTGGGAAGTTGAAATTGTGGTTTGGTTTATTTAGTTTTGTTTTGGGATATGTGATAATGATATGCTTAGTCATCTATTGGGAGCACCATCGATGTAGCTTCGCTGATGTCTTTGTGTTGGGTTATTAAGTTATGAAATTTTGATCAAATTTTTATTGAGTTTTATGAAATTTAAAATGTCTCATCCAAATTTACGATAAATATTGAGACTTTGCAGCTGGTGAGAACATACTTTTAGAAGAGCTCAATAAATGCTTGATAATGGAGCAGTAGAACTTATTTTCATAGATTCGGTATTGCACTCCTATACAATCTAAGAAAAGTTTAGCCATTATCTTGGATCTATTTGGTGACTACGTGGTCTGTGGTGGCACAACAAAAGATAGTAAGAGAAGTAAATGGAGGAGAATTTGAGCTTTGATCTGGTTGTAGTTATGGTATTTTTTGAGCACAGTGTATGCGCAACTATACCCATTTTTCTTGACATATAGATTTATCATATGCTTTTTCAGGTGGAAGTTTTATCTAACTATAAAAAGTTCAGTCGTGTTGATATTGACAAATTTCTCTTGTGGAGGAGCTTCAGATCTCGTTCAAGATCTACACTCCACCAAACACAAACTTAGTGTGAATATTTGCTACCCTCTAGCCATAAAGGTACATTCATGGCCCATGCATAATCTGGTTATTTTTGCAGCTATTATAGCCTATGAAACCACACTACAACATCTCTTGTCAACTTTTGCTCGCCAATGACATCTACTGCGAGATGAGAAAGGGTCCTACCATTTATGGTAATTATTTTCCAATGATTTAAATTTTCTGCTTAGGATTAGATGGTCATGAAAGGAGAAGGACACAACTTGAAGTTGCATGGCCACCTAAGATGCCACTTGGAGGTGATTAATCGCCCATTGGACATGTGAGTGCAATGAAAGAATCATGGGCCACTTGGACCACATGAGAGGATAATCCTATTTTTCATAGGCTTGCTGATGTTAGTGATCATGTTAGAGTATCTCCACAACTAAAATCTATGATAGGGTAAAAATGCCACCTCAGAACTGTGCGAATAGAAACTACAGGTTGCGAAGATGTGGATATATAGAAATATCCAATGGTTGGCTTCACTGAGAGCTATAATAACATCATAGCTATGTGATTCATGTCACTCATGGAGACTTCAGAATCGGTTGTGTTCCTTGCTTGTAATTTCTTAAACGTCGACGTAGCTGGACATGAAAGACTCCCAATGCCTAAGACAAAGAAATTTTTTAGATGCAAAACATATTTTTCAATAGGCCTGCAATGATCCGTCCCCCTGGTTTTTCTCTCTACCATCGTCTATGTTTGGGATGTATTTACAAATTTTTTTTTATTGTGCTTTAGTGTGTTTTTTAGGCACTAAATTTTCTATTTAAACAGAGACCTGCAGTCTCTATTTTCTCGTAAAGGAAATCTGTTACCTGGAGGAAGAATAGATCCAGAACCTGTCAAACCTATTGGTGATGAGTGCGTCGTGTGAAGTCCATGTAGGTAGTGGCAGCGATTGCTTCCACAATGATGGAGGAAGCGACTACATTTTTTTTTGTTGAAGAAGTTTGTAGTGTCACCACAGACAACCATATCTACAGTTCACATTACCAGATGTGATCATTAAGGTGGAAGTGCAGCTGCATGTTGCTCGTGGGCCGTATCAACAACTATTAGATGCCACATATAATTGGCATACCACATGTGGAGAGTAGACATTTTGCCATTTGCCTCCATAGTAATGCCCTCTACTTCATCAGGGTTTACCCCACATATCCATGTGAGAAGCCAACGTGGCATCGTCTGCACATTCAAAACATGACAATTGGAATCTACCACTCCATAAACAAACTACTTGCTACTTTAAAGATGGTAGAAGCTTAACTATTTTTTTTTTGGTGTGATTATCATGGAAGACCACACAAACACCAAAACTTCTTTGTGACTTCTGAGTTTAACATCGAAAATAGTGGATCCTATCTGTGTCCACCATGACATCTAGTTTCTACGTAACTAGGAAATTAAATCATGCACCAGTCTTAAAGAATACTGATATTGTGATTTGCGACATTGGATATTAGAAGATGATGTCATAATCAGATTCACACTGTTGCTCAATTATCAAGCAAGAACCATTTTGTTTAAATCATCTATTTTTCAGTCACAACAATGCATTTTGTTTAAAGATACATTTTATTTAGCCGATGTTGCTGGTGTTCGTGAAGCATGAAGATGTCCGATGGCTATGTGTGCTATGAGACAACACAACTTAATCCGACTTTCTCACCTTGTCCTCTCCATTGCATTCTTCGGTATCAAACTCGCGATATCATTTGAAGCTGAGCATTTGTTCCTAATGATCATGGCAATTCTCACAAAATCTCAGCCATCGTTGCTAAGGGATTTTCATCAATAACCACAATCACCTAAAAATCTAGGAGGCAATTTTAAAAGCAAATGGTGAAGACGTAGCATGGAAATGCCTAACGGGTGCATCATGTTTTTTTGTGCAATGGCCTGCCCAAATTCAGAATCCAACCACTAATTTTTCAATTGCGGCTTGTTGATTGGCCTGTCATTTTTTGTTGAAGAATGGAATGAATTTCAATTTCATGAAAATTGATAGGAATTGGGGACGTACGACACACAAAAGGATAATGCAGGACAAAGATGTTTATCGGGAGCCAATTTTGATCCGTTGACGATGAAGTTTCTGGGAAGCATCATGGGTGATGAATCTAATTCTACGTGGATGAGATTTTTGACAGGTGAAAAAAAGGTAGAGCTTATCAAATTCATGGAATGGATGGAAACGATGTCAAGGTGTTCGACAAACTAGTTATTTTATTTTTTTATATGCTGCATAGAAAAAACAACTTCCATTTTTACAATGATAGGGGGCATTTTTATTTAACAGTAAGGGAATATATGTCTCAAAAGGATATTTTAAATTAAAGTGGAGGGAGCCACTTGGCCACTTTACTATATGACAACCCGCTTGCCCATGAAAAATTGCAATCTATTTTTATTCCTCCAGAGATCGATGCTGCCATTGCACAATGTTTTTCTATTTGTTGCCTAGAAAGGCATGTTGTTTTTCCACATGATGAAAACCATTTGAGAGTGGAACATAGGAGTATTTATAGTCTTCGAAAAGGTTTTTCCAAGATGCACACATTGGTGGTGTCAAATTGTAATTTTGAGGCTCTTTTATTTGTCTTTTTAGCCTCAATTTTTGTTAACATGGAGTGCACTCTTAGTTGAACCCGACACTCTCAAAGAAAAATGTATGTGATCCTTGTACCTAGTCACCTTTTCTATAGAACCTAACAGATGCAACAGGTGGTTACCCATGCATTTTGGTAGGATGAGATGGTTACCATAAGGACACCTACTATAGGGACTATAGACATAGACACCCTAGACCCTATCTAAGGTCTTTTTTGGATCAAAATTTGAAGATTACATAGATACTTCAGAAGATTATATTCTCTTATTTCTTATTCTCCTCCATATTTGGATTCTATGGCTCATTTTATTGTATTGAGTGCATTTTCGGTAAATATCGACACTCTTCTAGGGCTCATATTTTCTTTGTATTAAGGTAAATTTTTGATAAAGACCGACACCTTCTAGATTATGTTTCACCATGAGGGGGATGATATTTATGGTAAATCTAGTCAATGACCTACAAGAGGCAACATACCTAGAGGATGATCTATAGAGGCAATAAACCCAGAAATAGCTGACCTTGAGGCACTTATACGGTTGACCCAAAGGTAATAGACCCATGGAAGTGGCTGACCCTGAGGCAAAAAATTAAGATGTATACATAGTTGATATAGCATTAGTCATAGTTGGAGAGCCAAGCGCAAAGAGCACGAGCCTAAACCAAATCATGTAATAAAGGAGGATATTTAGGTTCTTTTAGAGAAGTCAACATTAAGGGGGAATGTTATCTAATGTTGAATTATTTTTTCTCTATAGTTAGGATAGTGCACATTAAGGGGTAATGTTAGAATATTATAATGTGTACTATACCTTCATCTTGACACTTATCATGTTCTCTTGACACTTGTCATGTATTCATATAGGCATCTTGCCTATATATTGTAATCTTCTTTGTATCAATATATCTTATATCTTTTCAATCCCAACATCTCCTACTTGCCATCTCATACTGTTCCTTAAAAAAATTTTGGTTTTCAAAACTCCATTCCATATAGCTAAACCTCTAGGATAAATTACTCTTCTAAAAAAGGGAATGTGATTTTCTAAGTAATTTTCTTTCATGATTTTTTTCCATAGCATACTTTCTTCTGTGCAAAGTCTCCATGTAGTTTTTGATATTAAGGCTTTGTTAAAGAACTATAAATTTTTGAAACCTAACTCCCCAACTTTCTTTAGAGTGTAAACTATATCTCAGGCTACTAGAGAAAGTCTTTGCTTGTCTTCAACCTTAGTCCATAGGAATATTTTAAATATCATCTCAATCCTCCTTCTTACCTTGGAATAAATTTTAAATAGATACATTTAATAAATTTGAATGTTTTGTAAGGTTGCTTGAAGAAGTTGCATTTTTCCTGCTTGGTTAAGGAGGTTGTCTTTCCACCTGATCAAATTCCTTTGAATCCTGTCCAAAATAAGAGACTATATTTCCTCCTTTATATAACCTAAAAAAAGTAGCATTCCAAGGTATATGGATGGGAGATTTGCTATATTACAACCAGTTTGTTTTGTAATCTGTAATTGTAATTGTCTCTTTGTGTTCACAAAATAACATATTGATTTTATTAAAGTTTATCATCTAATTTGATGCCCTTTCATATTTTTGGAGAATCTCTTTGACTTATCTTGCCTCTCTACATGTAGCTTCTCTAATAATGACAATATCATCTAAAAATTACTGATATGAAACTGGTCTCGATCTCCTTGCTAGTTGGATATCCTTGATTCTACCTATTGTTGTGGTTGCTTGCATTGATCTTTCCAATGCTTCAACCATTAAAATAAAAATATAACGAGATAGAGGGTCATACTATATTATACCTCTTTCGCTCCCAAAGAAACCACAAGGTTTACCATTTATAATGACTAAAAATTTGGCTTACGAAATATAAATATTAACCCATTATGCATATCTAATTTAAGAAGAATACCTGGTTCTCCTCTTTTCTCCATTGAATGAATTGTCTCATGTATAGTGATGATCCCATATACTATTTGTCTTCTTTGCACAAATACTCCTTGAAGCAAAGATATCAAAATAGGAAGCAAACCCTTGATTCTATTAGCTAAAGTTTTTGTGAGCATTTTGTAAAGAGTGCTACATAAGCTTATGGGTTTGAAATATTTCAGAGATGATGCACCATATTTCTTTGGAATTAAAACTATAAAAGTTGTATTCCATTCTTGGATTAAAGGCCAGCAGATTAAAATTCCTTTAATGCTTCTGAAATATCTCTCCCTATTATATGCCAATATTTTTGAAAGAAACCAACTAGGAATCCATTAGGTCCTAGTGTTTTATCCTTCTCCATACCAAATATACTACTCTTAATCTCTTCATTTGAAAAAGGGGTCATTAGCCAAGAATTCATTTCTTCAAGAATTATCTTACCTAGATTTTGAAAAAAATATTTATGAAATAATTAATTGCTTCCTTCCTTATATCTTCTTCCTATTATCCAAATGTATCTTCACAAAGGATTGGGGCATTTGTTTTTTAAATATCTCATCTTTTATGAGCCATATCTTCATGAAGGGTTTTTTGATTTAGTTGATTATTGGACCAATTTGTGTGGAATTTGAATAAATTTAAAATGAGTGGTAATATAAAAGAATCTAAGCAATATTGAGGGAGATACGACCCTATGAATTCATCCATCTAGAAAAAGAGAAGTGCCAATTTTTCAAGTCACAAAAAACAAAATTGTAAACATTTGTCAGTTAGGGTTCGAATTATGGGAGGAGCAATGGAGGGCTAGGGCTTGAGTGAGGTAATACATTTTTTATAGCATAGCATTTTTCAGCTAATTTTCTTTTTCCTTTCTTTATCTTAGAAATTTATGCAAATTATTATAAATTTTTATCAAATATTATGTTTGCTATAGGATATTCTAATAAATTTTAGTAGATTTTGAGTTCAAGTTTCATTCCCATGGACTAATTTATAGCTAAATCCTTATAATCATCTCTAGTAGTAGAGGTTTGTGAGTGAACCACAAAGGATCAATCCTTGTTGCTCCAATAGAGGGTGATTTGTGGTAAATTTAATGTGTATTGGCCAAGGGCTTCAGCCTTGAGAAAATGGATTGATATACGAGTTGGAAGTCTCTAGGAGTGAGTTTATGCTTTCTTCCTAGCCATTTTTTATTCTAGGAAAGAAATAGATAGAATCCTAAAAGGGTGTCCTTGGTTTATGGGAAGAGAAAGACTCTTCCTTACCTACTGGTATGAAGGATTTTCACCTAAAAATATAAATCTATCCCTAGTACTAGTGTGGGTTAGGATGAATGGGTTTTCGATTGAATTTGAGGAAATTGATACCTTCAAGTCAATACACAACACTCTAGGATAATTCCTTGAGATTCATAAACTACAAAATATGGTTTCTTGGTTATTTATGCTTGTATATTGGTCATGTTTGATATAAGTAAAGCTTTACCATAATTAATCATTCTTAATTATGACAATAAGATGTGGATCCAAATCGTATATTATGAAAACATATATTCTAGATGTAGAATATTTCATGAGGTGGGGCATATTGAGATATCATGACCTTAGAAGAGTCCAACATAATCATATGTAGAAAACCACAAAAGAAACTTACAAATGGATATGGATGAGGGTGGTTTTTAATTTCCAAAAATAGATCTAGATAAATGAAAACAAATAAACAGTTTAGACCAATAATGAAGGATGTTAGAAGAAATACCAACTCTTCTAAGGCTTTAGCCTATGAAAAAAAAGTATATCAAATCTTAGACACAGTACAATAGGTTCAACATATTAATAAAGAACCATATATTCAATATGATCCTAATTTATGGATGGGCATTCTCAATGAACCTAAGGAATGTGTCTCATCAGATTTTGAAGAATCTCTTGAAGTACCATGCACCATTCAGGAGAAAAAAATTAGTAAAGAAAATGTAGTGTTAGATGTTAATACCTCTACCTTTAATAAGGAAACACTAGAAAATGAGCATGACAAGTCAAAATATTCTGTAATAGATCTAGGAGAGGATAGATATGATGAAAAAGAAATTGTGAAAGAATATTGAAGAATAGAATAATAAGACCTACTCCTGATATAGGCAAGGCAAAAAAGTGAAAAAACTCAAATTATCAAGCAAGATCCAGGGAAGCAAGAGCAAACATAGATTAAGGAACACAAACTAAGTTGGTTGAAATTCTCTTTACCAAACAATAAAATGATATTGATAATTTGAAAGTAGGGCTAGTAGCTCCTAATGAGACATGATTATCATCTCATGGAATATAAGGGGTGCTAATGCCTCCTTAAAGTAGAGATGTATAAGGGACCTATTTTTAAGTAATAAGCATGATATTCTTTGTATCCAATAAACTAAAATAATAAAAGATGTTTCCAAAACTATGAAAGTAGTATAGGTGAGATGTGAATGAGATGCTTTGAATTTTGAAGAAGCAATAAGGGGAGTTCTAACATAATGGAATCCTACTAGAACCTCTTGTGTAACCATTCATAAAAATAGGCATTGGATAGCCTCTTTCGTCACATGCTACTTTGCAGATATTCGTTTCATCCTTATCAGTGCTTATGGACCTACAAATTAATTAGACAAATTAGAAGTTTGGAGTGGTATTGAAGCCTTTATGATAAGTAAAGACCAAGAAACATGATTCATAATCAAAGGATATTTTAATGCCATAACCAAGTTGGATGAAAATTTTGGGGAACTATGAAATTAACCCAAAGTATGAGAGATTTCTCATGTTTTATTCAAAACAAAAATATATAGGAGGTTGAGTTTGAATAAGATAAATACACATGGACCAACTACAGGAGAGGCCAAAACTTAGTTGCAAAAAAATTAGATAGATGCATACTATCAGATCATTGGCTAGATGAAGGGACTTGTGCTAAAATTAATACTTTGAAAAGGATTGGTTTAGATCACTAGCTAATAAGAGTTAATATGGTGGTAAGTGAATTACTTTTTTTAAATATGTGTAGATATGGGAAGACCATGCTCAATTTATTGATATGATAGCACAAACATGGAATTCTTAAGGAAAAATGGGCTGTATATGCTTCCAAAACAAATTAAATCAATGACATCTAGATTAAATTAATGGAAAAAGAACACTTTTGAAAATGTTTTTGAGAAGAAAGAAGAACTAAAAGATAAACTTTCAAATTTCTAAAAAGGTGATCATAATAATCCAAGCTCGGAGGAAAGGAAGTTGCTTAGTGAATATCATAATATTTTGAGTAAGAAAGAGAAATTTTGGGATTAAAATTGAGATAAACTTGGTTAAAAGAAGGAGATAAAAATACAAAGTTTTTTCATAGGACGACTTTAGTACAAAGATCAACATTTCGAATTAGTAGAAGGGGTTTGGATTGAAGACTAGAGTGAAATAAAAAAAGATGCTAGGTCTTTAATTAGAATATTATAGGATTAGAGGAGTTTGAAGTTATTAATGATAAACTCCTACAAGAAGCACCTTTAGTTATAATAGATGAAGATAATAGGAAACTAATGGATCCTATTACTCTAGACGAAGTTCATTTAGCTATTTTCTCTTTTAATAAGGATAAATCCCTAGGTATGGATGGGCTCTCTACAACATTTTTCATTCTTTATTGGTGGTAGTGGACAGTCTAGGATAAAACAATACATACCTTACAAAATAAATGCAATATATCTTACCCCAGTTTCAAAAAAGAAGGATGCAAAATTGTTTAATTAATTTAGACCCATAAGCCTATGTAATATGGTATATAAAATATTCTCCAAAGTGATGGTGAATCGGTTAAGACCATTGTTAGACAAAATTATTTTAGAAGAGCAAGGAGGATTTGTGAAAGGGAGAATTTTTTTGGATCAAATCATAGTAGCTCATGAAGTTATGCATTCATGAAGTTCAAGAAAAGAGAAAGCAATGATCTTAAAAATTGATAAGAGTAAAGCCTATGATAGGGTTAAAGGGGATTTTCTATTTGTAGTATTATAACATTTTAGATTTTGGAAGAAATGAGTTAGATGGATTAAAGCTTGTGTCTCTATAGTTTCATCTTCATTGTTGGTCAATGGGTTAGTAACAAAATAATTTGAAGCCAAGATAGGTCTTAGACATGGAGATCCTCTATCTCCATATCTGTTGATTATTATGGTAGAGGTTTTAGATAGGAACTTGAAGAATGCTAACAAATATGGGCTTATAAGTGGACTTAAGGCTAGTAATAACATCAACAAAATCACCCATCAACAATTTGTAGATGATACAACCCTTTTTGAGAGGGTAAGGATAAATGGGGCTAGATCTTTGAATAAATTATTAAAGGAATATGAAAGAGCATCCGGGAAAAAATTCAATAGGGAAAAATCCAAAATTTACTTCCTAAACACTCTAGCTAAAATAAAATGATGGATATGTAGTACTTCAAATGGAGTAGGAAAATTTGTTAGCAACTTATCTAGGGATGCTCTTATTTGAGGGGGGAATGAGGGTAGAATTATCGAATTCAATAATAAGTAAAATTTAGAATAAACTACTAACATGGAAAGGTAGATGGTTATTGTTAGTAGGTGGAGTGCAACTAAGTTAACCAGTCTTACATGCCATTACAACATATTATATCCTTGTATACTATGTCGAAATTGATAGAAAATGTTTAATCTATATTATACGATCATTTTTATAGTCAATATTATATGATAAAAGAAAAATTGCTTTTGTGATGGAGCAAGGTGTGTGATGATAAAACTAGGGGAAGTCTTGGTTTAAGAGTTCTTATAGATGCAAACTTAGATTTTAGGGGAAATGTAATCTGGATATTAGACAAAGAGAGTCAAAGACAATGGGAAATAATTCTTTTAAGTAAATATGTTGATCCCAATGACCCAAGCTTAATATTTATTACATTATCTCTACCAAATTGTTTTGCACTTTGGAATGGTTTACAAAAACCAATTGATCTAGTGATTAAAATTTTAATATGAGTGGTGGGAACTAAAGAATAATTTCTATTTAGATGGATACTTGGTGTGATAAAAAACCACTCAATCTAGATCTAATTTTGAAACCTTGGATGAAATTACTTCAAGATAAATATGGTGATAGGGTTTCAAATAATTTGTGCAAGGACCAAGAAGGAAGATACAAATGGAAAGAATATTTTTTTACAAGTATACAAGACATTGATGCTAGGAGGCAGTTGAGTAGAAAGATAACAATAGTGATTATTTTGAGGGGAGCCAAGGATAAGTTGATTTGGGAGTTGAATAACTCAAGAGAATACACAATAAGAAGTGGATATAATGTAAAGCACCAAAAAAATAGGAATATTACAAGAATATGGAGAGATATTTGGGATAACCCAAGCATTCCTAAAGTTAAAATGTTTGTTTGGCTAGTAGGTTAGAAGAATTTTATCCTGGGATAACCTTATGAAAAGGGGTTTTCATGGCCCCTCACAATGTGTTCTTTGTAAAAAGGAGGGGAGTATAGACCATCTCTTGGGACATTGCTCAATAGTCTAGAAACTATGACAATGGATTCTTAATATGTTTGGTAAATGCATGGTGATGAATGTTAGAATTGAAGAATGGTTAAAGCAATGGCAAAACACTTTTAAAAGTGAGTCTTTACAGATAATCTAGGATATATCAAAAGATACAATACTTTGGATTGTATGGCTAGAAATAAATATAAGAATATTTAAAGGAAAGAAAAACAATTTAGAGACAATGAAAAGGAATATTTGTTTAGCCATAGGGGAGTCCAATCCAATCCTATCAACTCACCCAATACCTAATATAGAACTAGAGAGCCTTGATATATGGAGTCAAGTCATAAAATGAAATTATGATGTTGGGTAGAGGAGAATAAAAAATAAAGCAAATAATATAAAGTGGAAACCATCAAATGTGGAGTTGATCAATTTAAATTTTGATGGAGCATCTAAAGAAAATCTAGGATAAACAAGAGGAGGAGGAATAATTAGAAATAATAGAGGAGAGATTTTGTATCATTATGCTTTAGTAGTGGATTTAAGACAAATAATGAAGCTAAAGTTTGCGTAACTTTGAAAGGGTTAAATTTATGCAAACAAATGAAATAGAGTAGAGTATGGATGGAATGTGATTCACTCATAGTAATAAATACAATTTTAAGAAAACAAAGAATCCATGGAACATACAAGAGATAATTGTGGAAATCCAAGATCTTGCTATAGAGTTTGAATAAATCAAGTTTACACATACATTAAGGGAAGGAAACAAATGTGCAGATAGGCTAGCCAATAGAGGGGTTTTAATTGAGGATTGTGAAGTTAAATTCTCTTTCCATGGTTAGAGGAAGTAGTAAGTTTAGCTAAAGCTGACAAGAAAATGTTGACTTCCTGAATCAAATAATGATTAAAATTTACTTTAATGTTTTCCATTGGTAATATTTGCTTTATTTTATAACATTAATGTGTTTTCATATAAAATATTTATTATAATTTTTGTGGTTGCACTTATGCTTCAAGAAGGAAACTAGCAATCCAAATCTGGTAAAGTGGACTATGATAGTGCAATGTTTTAGAAATATTACTCTACTAAGATGTAATGCATATATAGTAGAGGTGAAGTTTTGGTATTGTGAAGGCTATTGTAGAAAAATATCAAGAAGGATGCTAAACTTTAGAATATTTGTATTCATATAGAAAATGAAACAAGATCCAAAAAATGAAAATCAAGAATTCATACATTTAATATAAAATTTAGGTTTCTAGCTATAGCAACTCAATTGAGATGAGAAATGAATATGTTTGTAAAATCTCAAGCTCCAAATAAGAGAGTTGTGATTTGTCAAGGGTGGGGTACTTGAGTACAACCCCTTGTATTTCTACCTCCTTCCTTGAGACATTTTTCCCTAGATTTTTGGAATCAATATGACTCCTTTTTCAATGCATTATGATAATCATAAAGTAAATACTTTAATTTTATATAAGAAAACTAATCCATTCCATTAGTTTCTACTATCTCTTGTACATTTTTGAGTTTGGATTCAATTTATATATTTTCTTTATAATTGTTACCAAAATATTTTGCATTCCAAATATTCATTTGCTCCTTTAAATGTTTCCTCTTTTGAACAAACTTGTACATGTATGATCCTTCAAAATTTGCTTCATCCCAACATAACATAACCATTTGGAAGAAATTAGGGTCTTGGAGCCACATAGACTAGAAGGAAAATGTATTTACATGACCATTATTGGGTAAATCATAAGTCAAAAGTACGGGTTCGTGGTTTGATCCTACTCATAATAAAATATTTGAAAAGATTGTATACTCTATTTGTAACTATGTGTTGGATAACAAGAATTTGTCCAATATTTTTGCTATATCCATTTTCCCAATGTGTCTATTATCCCATGTATATTGAAAACTCGAAGGAGTAACATTCCAAAGGCCATTTAAATTGAAAAATAAAGCAAAATATTGCATTGATTTAAACCATATTGGAATACCACCTTTCTTTGAGAAATAACCCCCAAGAGTTCATAGATCATAATTATAAATCATCATTGTGTTTGACAAAAATATGCTAAGGTCCTTCCTTCCAACATCTTTCACGAGGAGCAACTATGGTTGGAGCATATATATTTATAACCTCAACTTTGATGATTTTCTCCTTTTATGCAAAATAGTCTATCAACCCTTTTACTATTTTCTTCTAACAATTGCCCATCCCATTTTCATTTGCCCCATAATGTTGCAATACCATAGAAGAAATTGCTAGACAATCACCCATCTTCCAAATATTTTTAAAAGTATCCTTATATTCCTCACTACTTAATTTTATTTTTTGTATTAAAATAAACCTACGACTATAACAATCGATTATTCCTTAATATATATTTTTTAGGGTCTTATTCATACCCCTAATATTCCATGATATCATTTTCATCATCATTACTTTATTTTTTTATTAGTGAGCTTAGCCCCACTTCTTGTTAACACCTATAATATTTGGCTTTCCAAATCAATATTCCTTTGAGTTTATTTTTATCTTTGTTCATGCTTTGGCCTTCCTCTCCTTTTTCCACTCTCTGTAACATTATCATCTTCATCAATCTCTTCTATTTTCTATATTATTCATAATGAGACTTATCTTCTAGAGATTTAAGTTGCCCTAAATAATAAAAAATGCAAGGAATAGCCTTGTAAAAACTTTATTCTTTATGTTATCCCCAAAAGCCTAAAGTGCATGGATGATCCTCCATGGTCAATAGTTTATTATTATTTTTTGATCTGTTAAATAGATTAAAATTTATATATCGAAAGAGTTTTGACAAGGCCCCAAAACCTGAATACAAAAAGCTAACCACGACTAGAGGAATAAAGAAGATCAAAATGAATTAACCAAAGATGAACAAACCAAAAGGTTATCCTCAGCCAACACCAGGAACCAAAATTTTAGACAAAACTAATACATGAAACAAAAAACATCAAACTTTGAACAATAACCCTCCAAGCTAGAGTGGGTGCCCTTAACTATCAAGATCAGGATTGACCTCAACATCTTGGGTTCCAGCATTTAGAGTGTCCATCTCAACAGTGTTGTCCTTGGTAGGGATGTCCTCAGTTTTGACAGTCACCTTCCTTAGCTTTTTAGTAGGAGCTTCTTCCGCACTTTCAGTAAAAGACTTCTTAAAAAACCATAAGTTAAGAGCATTACGTAAATCAACCAAATGAATAATGTAATTTGTTACAGACTAAATTATGAATGTCTGCATGTAGCGATTAGGGCTGTACTTATCTTCATCATCATACTCAATGACCAGTGTCTCTTTCTGTTTAAATTTTTTCTTCAATCAAGCAAAGGAGCGTAAGGATTTTTGTTCAAGATCAGGCTCACTCTCAGGTTTAGGTGAAGCACTTATTAGTCTCTTTCTTAAATCTCAAACACTTTTAATAATTTTCTATTTTTTGATGGATAACCTTGTAGTACAAGAAGATTTAGGTGTGGTTTGGGATGAACTAGGTTTTAGAGGACTCTGTTTGGGTATGGGGGAAGGAGTAACAACAATACCCTCAGGACAATGAAGTAGCCAATGTTTGAATAGAACATTGAAAATGCCATGGTGGGTAGGAAGTTCTGACCCATTTTGTTCCCTATAATGTTCAATGGTGTAATTGATAGAATTATAAATAAATTAAGGTATATTGACTGCACTTACATCACAAAAATGGTTGTAAAAGGAGAAGTGAAAGCTGCACAATGGATTGTCAGGATCATCCACAGTCACATACTCCATGATCGGTTTGAGAACACTCCCCAAAGGAAAAGGTAACTCATCACACTGTATGCCAAGATGAGCCCTTCTACAGAGCTCCTTATCCCTAACGTCCTTCAATTCAACATCCCAATTGTGCTTCTCTCTTTTAATTGATCTTCCTTTTGGTTGCTTTCTAGTCAATTCAACAAGCATTTTGATATCTAGGACATAGGTCTTACCTCAGATGGTAACCTTACCACTGTCCCATGTCTTTATAAATGGCAATGTAACTTTGGGGTCTTCACCTTCAAACTTGTGGAAGAATGGAAGAAACCCTTTACTAGCAAGGATTCCCTCAGCAATTGAATCCAGACAAAGCTTAGAAGGTTTGATGAAATCCATGACGACCTCACAAAAATGGGAATGATTTTGGATAAACAACTAAATGACAAAAAAATAAAGTTTAAAATTTGGGCAATATAAAAGGAAACAACTGAGACAGATAGACCAACAATGGACCGACGATAATCTTGGCACGAGTGCCACCTAGGGAGTTGAAAAGAAAAACTACACACCTTAAAGCCCTCTCGGTATATGCTATAATTTTTATTGCTATAGGAGATCATGTGAGAATCATAAACAAAATCCCACAAATGGGTAATATCAAATAGGTACAACAAAAAATGAGGATAGACACATGAAAGGATGATGACGTGGAAGGACAAGGTGAGAGGATGGAAAGGGGTAACTAAAATGGATTGGTGAAATTTGAAATGGGTAAGGACATCAAGGGTAATGCTTTGGAGAAAGGATCGACATCCCTTTTCGAGACGAGGGAGGACACCAAAAACTTTTCTTTGAAAAATATAAAATTGACTTCCTAGGTTGACAAGACTAAAAATCACATGAAGACCATAGCCCAAAAGGGAAAGGAAATGATTGGTGAGAAAATTAGGACACGATGGCATGGGAATCATGAGGAGGATGGCCGAATTGCTCCATATCAACAGAAATGATGCTTGAAGTCAAATTTTCCTGATCAATGACTTGGGCCAAAAATTGAGGAATGTTAGTGGTCCAACACATCAAGTCAGTGATTCGGGTATCAAAATTTGCTAAAGCATCAACAACTTTGTTATTCTCTCTGAATGTGTGCTAGAAAATGATATCTTGAAAATTTATGCTGAGATTTTTGGCTTCTTCAATATAGTTCCTTATTTTCCATGAAGGAATTTTGGATTTTTTTAAATAATTAATGATAGTAAGGGAGTCACCCTTGATAAGAATCCTATCAAAAATATCTTTAGCCAACACCAGACCATGCCAAAGAGCCCTAGCTTTAGCATTTTGGTTTGACTGGATTCCTAAAAACTCAGCAAAAGCAAGGATTACCTTACCTTTATTGTCTTTGAGGATACCACCCGCTCCTGATCGACCAGGGTTGCCCTTTGCAGCACCATAAAAATTCAATTTAATCCATCTTGGTGGAGGAGGGATCCAAGAAGACTAAGCTCTGTTAAAAGTGGGATGTGGATCAGTATTGTTTACAATAGGGAACTTCAAAACCTTCCCTAAAGAGGATTCAAAATTGGAAGTAGGCTAAGAAGGTAATGGGCAAAGGGCAACATTCTCAATAGCAAATGAGAGGATCTTATTGAAGATAGATTCAGTATTTTGACTAATATTGGAAAACACTCTCCGGTTTCTCTCCAACCAAATCTACCATAAGAAGTGATGAAGACAAAACTGCCATAACATCTTGAGTTGAATATTCCTAAATGGGTTGGGCCATTGAGTGAAAAGATTAGATATAGAGCAAGGTACAACCTAAGAAATGTTGAAGCAAGTGAAAATGCTATTAAGGATAGAAGTAGCATAAGGACAACCAATGAAAATGTGACGACGTGATTTCCAATCAGAGCAACATAAAAAAAATCTATTGGGAATAGGTAATCCTCTTTTCAATAAGTTATCAATAGTAAGGATTTTCTCCTGAATAGCCACCCAAGCAAAGGAGGCAATTTTAGGAATTAGCAACTTGGTCCACACAAGATTGAAAGGGATTACGAATTCCTTAGGAGGTAAGAGAAGTTGGTAAGAATATTTAATAGTAAAATCTCTAGAATCAGTAAGCTCCCATAGTAGATGATATTTAGGATTCCTAGAGGGGATGATTGAGTTGTTTAGGAGAAACTACAATTCTCTGACTTCCTCAAGATGAGTAGGTATGAATAATTGCTTCCAAGATTTTTTGGCCTCCTAGGAATAGATGAAATCAGAGACTTTTGATCCACAAATATTATCAGTATAGTTTTTGAGAAAAACCAATCTAGGAATGTTTATGAGTGGCTCGTTGAGAAGCCATTTATCATGCCAAAAGTCAATTTGATGCCCATCGCCTAATCTCCACCGAAGGCCTTGTTTGAAAAGGGTTCTGACTTGCAAAATGGATTTCTAGAAACAAGACCCTCTTGGGGGCACACCAACACTAAAGAAATTAGTACCCTGTAAGTATTTTCGATGGATGATTGTGATACAATCAAAGCCATCATTTGAAATTAACCTCCAAGCCTTCTTAGCAAGAAGGGCTAAATTAAAGAGGTGAATCCTTCTTAGGCCTACCCTGTTAGATTTCTCCGGCTTGCAAAATTTATCCCAAGCAATAAGATGAAACCAAATTTTGTTTTCAGATCCTGATCAAATAATTTTTTTTTGAATTTGTTCTAGTTTATGATAAACCCCTGCAGGAACTTTAAAAATAGACATGAAGTAAATGGGAATACTTTGAAGCGAAGCCTGTGTCAGGGTAATTTATCGACTTGAGACAAGAGATTGCCTTTCCAACTTGTTAGTTTCTTTTGTAGCCTTTCAATCACACCACTCCACATTGAAGCATTAGGTTGTCCTAAGAACAAAGGAAGTCCTAGGTACGTAGCAGGTAAAGGAGCACTTTGGCATTCAAGAATGGCAAAAATTTTGTGTTGTCGTTGAATGGGCATGTTGAGGAAATATATTTTACTCTTGTGAAAATTGATTTTTTGCCCAACTGCTTCTTCATATAGCAATAGAATATGCTTGATGACTTTAGCTTCAAGGACAGACCCTTTATATGAAACGATGGTGTCATACACAAATTATTGATGAGAAATGAGCCTATTTTGAGAGGCATATTTTATACCTGAGATGAGCTTGATATTACATGCTACTTTTATTGTTCTTCCCAAAGCTTCAGTAGAAATTATAAATAGTAGGGGAGATATGGGATCACCTTTGTATTTGAACTTGTACATTGTACTTTCTCATACTTTATGTCATTTTTTCTTCTAATGGTTGATTCAAGTGAACTATAATAGCCTTTGTAATTTTATGATATAGATGGGTTTTTATTTTTGCTTTCTTAGAAGAGGAAAATCCTTGATTTGACCCATATTCTCCTATGATATGCTCTTATTGTATTATATTAATGCTTACCTCATGCCCAAAACTTTACATATTTTTCTCCATCATTTTTTTGTATTGAATATTTTCACCATCATTTTCAATTTGTAATATCCCGTCCTATGTCTAAGAATGAAATGCTTTCATAATCCACTTGTTGGTTCCATTATCTTGATCTAGATTTAATCCTTATAGATTAAAATAAATATTTTGAAATTGTTAGAATATATTACATCATTTGGTTATGTTAGATTACTTTAGGGGGAAGTTATCTAGTTGCTTCATACAATGTAGTAAATGCACAAGTGTCAATGTGCAAGTTGTAAATGTGCAAGGTGTCTCTTGTACATCTAGGTAGAGTGTTGGCCAAGGAACCTATATTCCTATATAAAGGGCCTCATATCTCTACTCGGATTGTATCACTCTCTATTCATGTAATGAGATGCTTTACTATTTTGGTCTCTGTCTTGTGATGTAATGGAATGTTGCTAGAGCTATCAATGGTATCAGAGCCACGGTCGTTCCTAGATAGGAATAGGGAAATCCACCATTACAAAAACTCTCAGAAGAGTCTAGGTGGTAGAGCAAGTCATAAAGTACTATTACCACAATTGGGCCAATCACCATTGCTACATTATTTGCAAACCAGATGCACCTTTGGACTCACTGCATGTAAACTTCATTGCTTTGAGATTGTTTGAAGAGTCATAGAGTAGGAAGAAGAGGACCAAAGAAGCTATAAAACTCTATCTAAGGTAGCTAGATCTACATCATCTATAGGAGCCATTAAAGGTAAGCAACTATTGGTGCAAGTAGATTCATTAATTGAATTACTTATCAGATTCATTAAAGCACCCTATTTGGATTAAAGTTGCAAGAAGGGAAAATTGGATTACAGTCTTCAAAAGGGAAAAAATAAAGGTTCCTTTTTAAGGTTCATTTGCACATTAGGAGTTGATTAGATTTTAGAATTACAACTATCTATCAACTACCTATCATCTACTTTGGAAAGCAAAAGAAGACTAGCTCCTACAACTTTGTTTGTAAGGAAATTGTAGAATAATTCTTGAAGGTTCATTTCAGATTATTCTTGATTAAGTTGCAGTAGATTGATTAAGTGCATTAATAATTTATTTTGAGATTTTATTGGAGTGATAAGGTGAGATTGTTAGTGCATTAAAAGTGAAATATTATTGGATTCATTTGCACTACTCTATTACTCTCAAAAGATTAGTTTTTGTGTTTCTTTAAAAGGGCACAAAATCAGAATTTATCAAAGTGTCTAAAGACACTATTAGTGCACAAAAATCTGCAACATCTAGTGGCCAAAGGAAGCCACCAAAATAGGTTAGAATCCTCCAAAATTTGGAGAAGAAGACAACTAACTGAAATCAGAAAAAGAAGCTTCAAAATAGAGACTTGGTGAGTCTCAAATTCAAAGCAATACAAGGGTTAGTTGCAAAGGAAAAGAGCAGAAAATTACAGCAAACAAGGAGCTTCTATCTACATCATTACAAGCTTGGATTTGTTATCAAAGCATCCAAGCAATAAGGGGAAGGTGTCTAATCAAAGATACATCCTCAAAACCCTTACATTGCATTCAAAAATATACCACAAAACCAGAAAATCAGACCTGCAAAAAGGAGTGCAAGAAAGGGTGCAATAAAGGCATCTTATTTACAAATATTGTTACATTATATTGCACTTCTCTAATTTATTCTATGCAGGAAAGAGGGAAGATTTGAAGGTGCCTCAAAGGCACAACATTTCCAAGGTAAACCAGCCAAACCCACCCCACACCCCCAAAAAAAAAAAAAAAAAAAAAAAAAAAAAAAAAACATCAAGAAGTCTCCACCAAAGCACTGCCATTCAAACTCTATCCAAGCACCACCAAGGCTCCACCAAAGTCTCCACCAAAGCTCCACCATTAGCATTGCTTGGTTGGAACCATCTCAGCACCATAGAAATACAACAAGGAAGAAGGTGGAAAAGTACATTGAAAAGCTTGCAAGAAGGCATTGATAAGACTAGGGCATGCAAGTGCCACTTGTCATTCTCCAAAAGAAACCCTAAACACCCTCAAAGGTACATTGGAATTTCACACATGTGAGGAAAAGCATTACAACATCTCTTTGGCACCCATAGTCCACGTGGAAGAGGAGTTACATTCAGCCATAGGCGTTACATAAGGAAGCCTTATGGATACAAGATCCACTTGGACAACACACCATGAAGGAATAAAAATGCTTCAGATATTACTTAAGCAAGGGTGACACTTGTAATATGTTTGAACAAATTTTGTAACATACTCACTCTATTCCAAGTGTCCAAGAGCATATTTGAAGCATTGAATGTAACCATTGTGACACTTGTCACCCTTCAAAATATTGACCTCCTATTAAAGGTGCCTTGGACCAGAGAGAACATAGCATTCAAAAGCATTTGGAGGCATTAAGAGGAGCATCAATATTGTGTTAGAAGAGCAATAAAAGCTCTTAGTCAAAATAGGTCAAAGGCATAGTTCAAGGGAGATTCCAAGCATTCCATTTGAGGGAATGACCAAAGCAAAAATGTTCATATTGTAGCCCTTGCATACCCAAAAAAAAACTGATTATTGCGATCTTTGAATATTGCATGGTGAGATTTATTCCCTACTTTAATGTGCTTTCATTTAAGGGAGTTATAAGGTTTAATAACCAAGGTTAAACTTAGAAGAAATTAACCATATTGAAAGCAAACTTCAAAGGGAATAATTTATCAAATCAATATAATATTTGCAATATTAACCATAGGAGAAATAAGGGTTTCTACTGGAAATTAATTTTTAAATATTTGCAAATATTATTGTGTTCTAATTTTCCAAACTTGGGAGCTATAAGGAATACAACACCAAATTAGGTTATTGAAAATTAGATACACTAAAATCAAATCCTAAGGGATATTAAAAGGGGTTTATTTAAGCTTTTCAAAGGTTGGAATTTAGCAATATTCTTGTCTCAAAATTTCACAAAAAGGGACAAAAGAAATCCAACATTAAAACCTCTTCAAAATTGAAAAAGTGCTTAGTTCAATAGGAGTAATAAGGTGTTAGAAAAGTTGATTTTGGTGTTTACAAAATTTTACAAAATCAACCCAAAATTGAACTACAAATTACAAAAGCACTATATTATCTTTCAAAACACACTTGAGAGTCAAGAGGCATCATGGATTATTGGTATATAGACTCAGGTGCAAGCAAACATATGACAGGTAACATACACTGGTTCAATTCTTTGAAGAAGGTAAATGAGAAGCCAATTGTTGTAGCAGATAGAAAAATATATGAGGTAAAAGGAATTGGAAATATTCTAGTAAATCTAAAGGATGGAAGAGGAATAATAAAAAATGTTTTGTATGTTCCAGGATTAACTACTAATCTTATTTCTGTTTCTCAACTTATGGATCAAGACTTAACTATTGAATTCAAAGTTCTCACTGGCAGGAAACAATGCTACATCTCCAAACAGGGAAAAAGGATAGCATCAAGATCTTATAGAAATGGTCTATTTGTTCTAGACACTACTACTCACTCAGCTCTTTCAACCAAAGCTTCAGATCTATGGCATAAGCGTCTAGGGCATACTAGTGAGACATCAATAAAGGAATTATTCAAGTATCAAATGGTTGAAGGGCTACCCAACTTATCTCTAGAGACTACTATATGTCCAGAATGCTTAGTAGGAAAACAACATAGAATTCCTTTCAAACTTCGTCAACATAGAGCCCAACAACCTCTTGAGATAATATATACAGATTTGTGTGGACCAATGAAAGTTGATAGTATTGGAGGACATAAATACTTTCAACTATTTGTGGATGATCACACTAGAAAAATGTGGGTATACTTCATGAAATACAAATCAAAAGCATTCAATCATTTCAAACAATTCAAACTTCAAGTGGAAAAGGAATCAGGGAAGACCATAAAAGCACTTCATTCAGATAGAGGAGGAGAATTTATTTCCAAATAATTTGACTCATTTCTTGAAGAAAATGGAATTAGAAGACAACTCACTACAACATATTCACCTCAAAAAAATGGAATTGCAGAAAGAAGAAATAGGTCAATAATGGAAATGGTGAGATGTATGCTAAAAGAAGCACAACTTGATCACCAATATTGGGCAGAGGTAGTACAAACAATAGTCTACATTCAAAATAGACTACCAACAAGAGTACTCAAACATATTACTCCAGAAGAAGCATGGTCAGGACAAAAGCCCAACATAGAAATATTAAAAATCTTTGGATGCAAAGCCTACATGCATATTCCAAAACAAAAGAGGACTAAACTAGATGACAAAACTATGGTAGGGATATTTGTTGGTTATGACAATGAGTCTACAGGATACAGGATACTAGATCCATCTACAAAGAAAGTCTACATTAGTAGAGATGTAATTTTTGATGAAAAAGTCAAAAACTATACTAAAGAATCCAGTGAAGACACAAAAGTCCTAGATCTATCTGAAGAAGACACAATAAGTGAAGAGTCAAAATCAGAATCTCAAGAACAAGACACGCAAGCTTTTGTAGTACCTCCTAGAAAAGAACCAATATGGCTCAGAGATACTCTTAGAGAATCAAATCTAGAAAGAATGCTAGATCTTACCACTACTAGACCACAAACCCGCAGTATAACCAGAATGAATAGAGGGATGCTAAGTAATATAGTAGAACCAACATCAACTTCTCAAGCACTAAGTAATTCACATTGGAAAGCAACCATGGAATCTGAGTATACATCACTTCAAAAAAATAAAACATGGAATCTCGTAAAATTACCTCTAGGAAAGAAAGTAGTAGGTTGTAAATGGGTTTACAAAATAAAATACAAAGCAGATGGAACACTAGACAAATACAAATCTCGACTAGTAGCCAAAGGATATACTCAGATAGAGGGAATTGACTATGAAGAAACATTCACACCAACAACTTGAATGACTACTATCCAAATAGTCTTGTGCACTAGCAGCACATCAAGGGTGGAAACTTCATCATATGGATGTAAAAAGTGCATTCCTTAATGGTGACTTAGAAGAGGAAGTCTATATGACACAACCTGAAGGCTTTATCATTCAAGGGTAGGAAAATAAGGTATGCAAATTGAATAAATATCTATATGGCTTGAAACAAGCTCCTAGAGCATGGAATATAAAGATCAATAATCATTTGTTACAACATGACTTCAAAAGGAGTTCATCAGATCCCAACTTATATACCAGGAAAATTGGAAATGATATCTTGATCCTCATAGTATATGTTGATGACATAGTGATTACTGGGAGTTCAGAAAAGATAATAAGTGACATAAAAAAGGATCTAGAAAAGGCATTTGAAATGATAGATCTAGGGCTAATGAACTACTGCCTTGGTCTAGAGATTTATCAAGGAAAGGATAAAATAGTTATCACTCAATCAAAATATGCAAGAGCCCTTCTTGAAAAGTATAGAATGACAGAGTGTAAGCCCAAAGATACACCAATGGAACAAGGGATTCAACTATCCAAAAATGATGAAACACCATTGGTTTCAGCAATGATGTATCACCAATTAATTGGAAGTCTTCTATACTTAACAAACAACCAACCAGACATAGCATTTGTAGTAAATTATCTTGCATGGTTCATGCAAGAACCAAGAGAAAGTCATTGGAAAGCTACAAAAAGAATATTACAATATATCAAGAAGACTACAAACTATGGATTAACTTATATGAAGGATGTCAAAGAATTTTTTTTGGAGGGATACTCAGATTCAGATTATGCTGGATCTATTGATGATAGGAAATCTACCTCAGGTTATGTCTTCTATCTCGGATCAAGACCCATATCTTGGCACAACAAGAAACAACATACAATAGCACAATCTTCAACTAAAGTAGAATATCGAGCAACAAGAGATACAACCTGTGAAGCTCTATGGCTACAATACATACTATCTAACATGGGAATCAAACGAACTCCCACCATGATATTCTATGATAATAAAGGAGTATTGAACCTGATCAAGAATCCTATAATACATGAAAGAACAAAGCATATTGAAGCTCAATGTCATTTCATCAGAGAATATTTTTAGAACAAGCATATCATCCTCAAGTATGTTCCTACAAAAGATCAGTTGGTAGACATATTTACAAAAGCACTTGGGAAAATCAAGTTTCAAACATTCAGAGATCATCTATGTGATTCAAGAGAACTTCATACCAAATAATGTAATACATGGGGGTGTTAGAATATATTACATCATTTGGTTATGTTAGATTACTTTAGGGGAAGTTATCTAGTTGCTTCATGCAATGTAGTAAATGCACAAGTGTCAATGTGCAAGTTGTAAATGTGCAAGGTGTCCCTTGTACAACTAGGTAGAGTGTTGGCCAAGGAACCTATCTTATTCCTATATAAAGGGCCTCATATCTCTACTCGATTGTATCACTCTCTATTCATGTAATGAGATGCTTTACTATTTTGGTCTTTGTCTTGCGATGTAATGGAATACTGCTAGAGCTATCAGAATTATCCATGTAAACACATATTCAAGTGTATACAACATGTCTTCTCTCCTTAGTAGTTGGTCCTTCCTAGATGAACTCACCTACAATATTGTCAATATTCTTCAAAACATCCTTATTGATGAGGTGTTAAGGAATCCCAAAAATTCTAAATCATACTAGAAGCCTTTTAATAGTCTCTATCTCATAGAAAATTATCACTCCATAGTCTTAAATATAATGCGTATTTACCCCTAAACCAAGGGCCTCCCATTAATTTATCCCTTATTTCTAAACTAGAGAAGATAATGAGGAAAAATTATTGTGGAAGAAAATTAATGGCATAATTTAAATTCAATCCCCACTCCCACTTGATCCAATTTTTAATCTTATAAAAACCTATCTAGTATCCATAAAAATTATTTATTAAGCCTTTGGTTTTAAGAACCATTATATCATGCTCAATAATCTTATCCTTGATAATCACATCAAGTATACTATCTACTGCCTAGATAGGGTTTTCCATAGTTTCAATATTCCTCTTATCACTAACTAGGACATCCATACTTCCAACTAGAGCATCCATACTTCTAGTAAGGACTTTCAAAAATAATTTTATTTCCATATGATGTAATGTCCCCTTCTCAATATTATACAGCTCAGTGGTAAGATAGCCTAATCCAAGGTCCCTTAGGCTATTCGGTGTTGGTTGGGACCCATTTCCTACATTTTGGGCACATTTATTGATCACTTACTATTTTTAGTAAGTCCAGTTCAGGGGGTTTCCATTTTTGGCAGTGGACAAGACAAGATTTCCAGCATAATTCTTTAGCGTTGAATATACATTCGGATCTCTAGGTGGAATAAATTATTATTATTATATTGGGCCATTTAATTATAATATAAGGTGTTTTTATAACTTAACGTTATAACTTAAAAATGCCCATGTATGATCATGAAGGGGGACGCCTAGGGAGTGAGGGTGAAATTAATAATAAAATAAAATTAAAACCAAGATATAGTGGAGAATTAAATTAAATCATAAAGGCAATTTGAATTTGGGCCCCAAAATCTAGAAGCTTCCAAATGAAAGCGTTGGAAATAAAAAGGGGAAGCTTGCTTCATTTTCAATCATCTTGGTTTATGAAATTGGCTGGAGAACATTGGGGTTTTAGCAGAGACTTCATTGCTGGAGCTTACTGGACTTGCAGTGGACAGAAACCCATGGCAGGCATATCAATTTCGAATGTGTGAGATCATTCCTAGCTGATGGTTGGAATTCCCACTTAGGGAATTCACTTGTGCTCAGATTGGTAGGGTTTTAATTGCATTTTCAGACCAAATCATTCAAAACCCAAAAGGCAAAAATTTTGTGAATGAAACTAAAATTATTTCAGACATAGCCCTACAGTTGTGGGTGACCAGAGGACCCACGTTTGATCATATATCGTAGATCATTGAGAATATCATTTTGGGTGCTGAATCATTGGATTTATTGGGGTTAGGTGACCTAATTTGATCCCTCATTTAATAAAATCGTTGAAGACCTGATTTTTTATAAAATCAGTCCATACACCTTTACAAGCATGTTGTACTGTTGCTAGGGCCACGTGACTGCATACAAGCCTTTGGAGTGCAATTTCCATTGGGACAGTGGTGTCTATTCCTAGGAGGGGCTTATCTGGTGTTATACAATAGAACTTGAAGATTTTAAATGTCAAAAATCATCAACTATATTGGCTAGCTGCGCCTAGAATACCCTGATCTAATTTTTAATCTTATAAAATCCTATCCAGTATACATAAAAATTAAGCCTCTAATTTTAAGAACCATTATATCATGCTCAATCATCTTATCCTTGATAATCACATAAAGTATACTATCTACTGCCTATATAGGGTTTTCCATAGTTTCACTCTTCCTCTTATCACTAACTAGGACATCCATACCTCCAACTAGAGAATCCTTACTTCTAGTAAGGACTTTAAAAAATGATTTTCTTTCCATATGACCTATATTTTCTTCACATGTATCCTTTAGTTTTTAAGCTATCTTAAGATATAGAACAAGAAGTGGTGCTCACTTTTTGAATGCACATTACTTCCTACTTGTTGCTCAAACTTCCTACCTCCTACTTATTATTCTTACTCTCTCTCTTAGATCACACTTTCTCTCAACTCAATTTCTAAATTTATCTTATCACTCATAATATAAAGGATTACTAGATAAAAGTATCAAAATATTTTGCTTCACCTTTCTTGGGAACCAACACAATAAATATGGATCAAATTTTAAGTCCACTTGAACAACTTTCAAATGAAAGAGATATCATATTCTTTATGATTTCTTTATCATATTTAAAAATTTTAGTTTTTTTTTAACCTAGCATACTCCTATTCTTTATATTAGTGTTTTTATCCTTTATTAGTATTTTCATAAGGAAAGTGATAACGATACCATTTTTTATAATATATATATCCATCCTTTTTATTAAGGAATTAGGCTTTTAATTTCATACACTTCAATTGTTTGAAGAATGATTTACATCCTTTGTCTAACTTGAACTTTGTACATGATTAAACTACATTGGTATCCTATGAAATCAATGGTTGGAGTCTTTCTTTCATACTTGGATGAAGAAGACATGTTTATTAAGTGTTGAATGTAGAACTCATATGCTTCCTCTTCTCCCTTCATGTTCTCCATTAACTAACCAAATTTATTTATAAATTTACTGTGGTATTTATTAATGGACGAAAAATATTTCAAGAAGGGACTTAATTTTTTTTATTTTTTTGAAAAACTTCATACTCATTCTATTTGCAACCATTACTTTTTCTAGATCTTCATAATTTATATTTTTACTAATGTTTCTCTTTAAAGCAATTTGAAATCATTACACTTTAGAATGATAAATACTTATTTTCACTTTCTATTTTTGTAAAGTTGCTTTTATCCTTTCTTGAGCTATTCCTTGTTGAAAAGGCCAAAATTATATGATGAAATCAATTGTAAGCCTATTGAAAATCATTATATAATGTATTTAATATTATTTTATGTAAGTAGTTGGTGGGACAATGGTTAAAATTGTCATTGTCAACCTTTATTATATTTCATACCTCATGTATTGTCAACAAGGGCAAAGTAACTAATAATTAATTATTGAGTATTTGGTATTTATATCCCTCAACCACTTGATCCATTATATCAGTGTGATATTTTCTTGATAATTTATGTGTGTGACTAAGGGCATAATTTATAAATGTTATTGCTCTTTATTTTCTTTCTCTAAATCTCTTGCATTATAATTTAAGTTGATATAATGTTTTTATTTGTCTTGATTAAGTGTTATAAAATCCAAAAACATATCATAATGGGTATGAAGCATCATCTTCTGGTCACCCAAAGATTCTTCTTAGAGTAGCTTATTCTTTATTTGATTGCAAAGGTAAATTATTTTTTGAAGATTCACAAGTTTTATCAACATAAGTAGTAAATGGAAGATCACATCCTCCATTTTTAGTTATCATTAATTCTTGTAGAACTTTTGGAGAAAATATTTTTAACTCTTATCCACATTTTTGTGTTCTTATCTTTGATATTTTGAGGATTTTGACTAAGTTCAAATCCCTCTATTCCCAACACTTGATATAGATAGGTTGACATCTTGATCATCATCTAAATACATCTATATTAATGTTAGATTTCATAGTAGTTTCCATAAATGAATGGAATTAAACATTATGTAATATTTCTTAAAAAAGAATACACAAAACAAAGTAAAAACACATACTACATTGGGGGATGTTTGTGGATACAAAATAATATCACTAAATGGAAATGACATTACCCTCCAAAATATGGCAAACTAGTTGGTATGAAGGGGTATTTATATCCAAATACAAGTTACCTTTAGGTCATAGTTGTGAGACTGACCTTTAGGAATAAAATATTACAAAAATTATAAAATTACCTTTTTCAAAGTTTACATCGGCCCAAAGGGAAAACATGATTAATGAAAATACAAAATTTTTTCATGGCTTCAAGAGAAGTTTAATTACCATATATTCTAACATCCCACCTTAAGTTGAAGGGGGGATATAATGAGAGACCCTTGCTTGACAAAACCCCTTAAGGGACATTCTCCAACTCTAAGAAGCTCTCGCATGTGCAAAACAGTGGTCTTGGATATGAAATTTACCAAAATGTCCATCACCTAGTCTAATGAAGGCACAAAAACTAGATTAGAAATCCCACATGCATGAAACCATCCCACAAAGTGTATCCATATCTCAATGTGCTTTGTTTGTTGATGAAACACTAGATTATAGATAAGTTGGATGGTTCTTTGATTGTCACATCAAAGAGTGACTATAAAACTATGAGGAATGCATATTTCATCCAAAATAATGAGCATACACCTAAGATGCTTAACGTCCTCATTGTAAACATAATATTTAACTTTTGTGAAGGACTAAAAAATAGTGGACTGGCATTAATAACACCAAGAAACTAAGCTAAATACCAAGTAGAACATAAAGCCTATGGTTAATCCTTTCTTATCCAAGTCACCAATCCAATAAACATCTAAAAATCCTATCAAAACTAGAGGGGAACCAATAGAGTAGTTAATACCCATTTAATAGGTCCCTCCGATGTATTTGAGAATCCTCTTGTTGTCTAGTGACTCTCCCAAGGTGTTTGCATGTATCTAGAACAATAATTGATAACAAAAGCTATATTAGGTCTAGTGTGAGTAGCATAGAAAGGTCCTCACACAAGGGACCAATACAATATAACATATACCAAAGGAATGGTACAATTAGCCCAAAGCTTTAAGCCTAAGGTAAAATCAACCTAAGCAAACTTGTAATCCTCCATTCTAAAATATTGAAGAAGATCCAAAGCATACATGGGTTAGAAAATGGTGATGCCAAAATTTGTCTAATCAATTTGAATCTCCAAAAAATAAAGAAGCCCCAAATATGTCATATCAAAAGTGGAATGAAGTCATGATATCATGCATTTGGATCAAAGTAGAAGAGCTACAAGTTATGAAAAGATCATCAATATACAACACAATCACCAATATTTTTCCATATTGATGTATGAAATAGACATCATGTTCATACTCACATTGCTGAAAATCACCACTAAGGAAAAATGAATGGATATTCTCCTACAATGCATGAAGAGCTTGCTTAACTTTGTACAAGGACCTATTTAGATGATAAACTGATGGAGTGGGTCCTTCAAGCTCAAAACTAGGTTACTATTGCATGCAAATTTCCTCTGAAAACTCCCTATGTAGAAAAGAACTCTTTATATCTAGTCAATGGACCTTCTATCCATATGTGGTAGTAATGGAAAAATTCATATTGACTGAGTCCATCCTAGCCACAAATGTGAATGTCTTAGAATATTCCACTCTCTCTTCTTGAGAGAATCCCTTAACAATAAGGTAGACCTTGTGCTTCTCTACTTGACCATCCAAGGTACGTTTGGTTTTGTAGACCTATTTGTAGCAAACAACGTTCTTCTCTTAAATAAGAAGAGCTGAATCCTAAGTATTATTCTTTATCAAAGCCTTATACTCTACCGATATAACATCTTCCTATTTTGATTGGCCCTTATCTTGAGAATATGTGAGAGGATCCTGAATGTACTACCTTCAAAAGCAGTACTCTAGAAGGAGATTTCAGTCATTCAAGAGATAAAGTAGGATGAGTATCCTTTAGAAGCATATTAAACCACTTGGGTGTTGTATAAACTAAGGAAGAATCATATGTATTTTGTGACAACTCAATAATAGAAACTAAAATTGAAGAATCCAATTCAACATCACCATTCACCTCATCACACAAGGTTGAAGTATTTTAAACTAATGTGTCCTACTCATCATGCTCTGAACCTAGAGAAGAAAGTGCTCCTTATGGTGCTATTTGTGAAGGTGTCAAATCAATAATCAATGGATGACCACTTGAAGATGAAGGTAAAGAAGAAGAAAATGAAGAAGACGGTCTAATGGGAATAGAGCCAATACAAATTTCTAAAGAAATATCTAAATATGATATGGTCAAAGGGTTAGAAGGATCATTTTCAAAAATCATAGGTGGCGGGGTGGAAAGAGTACATAGAAGAACCTCATCAAAGATGATGTTTCTATAAATTAAGACCTCATGCCTTTAAGGGTCATAAAGATGATGTGCATTTGAGGTGTCTAAATACCCTACAAAAATTCACTTATGACTCTTTTTTGTCTCCTTATTTTGAAGATCCTTGGGTATATGATCCCATGCTAGAGACCCAAAGATATAGAATTAGGACACATTAGGCTTATACCCTGTTAATTTTTCAAGAGGTGTCATGTCCTAGACTGCCTTGGTAGAAACTTTATTTATGATTTATGTTGCACAAGTAACAACTATTAGCTTTCGATGCAGCATGTAATGGGATATAGCAATCACAAGATGCATAATAATATAAAATAAAGTAAATATGCGAGATGATTGAAAATATACTATAAATAGAAATGATGGAAATATTTACAAAGACTCTATAGAGGAAATGAACACTCCATGAATAAAGGTACTACTCAAGAATGGGCTTTGAGAATATCACACTCTATCACATTACATCAGACTCCACTGCATCACACCACACTATTCTACACTACTTCTTACTGCTATATATTGCTCTATGTATATGGCCCTTTATATAGGAAATAGGTTCCTTGGCCAACACTCTACCTAGCTGTGCAAGGGACAACTTATACATATATAGCTTGTACATTAACACTTGTGCATTTATTACATTGCATGAAGTAACTAGATAACTTCCCCTGAAAGTAATCTAATTTCCTAAGTATATACCAAGAAAGGTACATTTACATGATCCAAATGATGTAATATAGTCTATTTATAACACCCCATGTATTACATTATTTGGATATTGAATACTTTAGTCTTCAATGTGGATCTTATTCCATATAATAGCTTTGATTCTTCTCTAGTTGCTTCAGTCTTTAGATGATGTAAAAATAGGCTGAAGCTATAGGTTCTCCTTTCAATTGATCTTGCATTGTATTCATCCTTCTTTGGATTTATCTGTTGAGCAAGGTGCAGCAAAAGTATTGTCATTGTTGTCAACACAGACAGGTTGATGCAGTTGATGCAGTGGACAGGAGTTCAGAGGTCAGTCAGAACATGTACAGTGAATTTCCAAGAAGACAGAAGTGGCCCAGATTCAAAAAATCAAAGAAAAAGGCAAGTAAGAAAACTGTCGCGATATCGCGACATGTTTTCTATCGCGATATCGTGACAGGTTGAGAAGAAAGAAGGCAAAAAGCAAAACTGTCGTGATTTCATGACATATCGGAGGAGAGAGAAAATAGGAAAATTGTCATGATTTCGTGACATGGACGAGGAGAGAGAAGGCACAAGCAAAATTGTCATGATTTCATGACATGGACGAGGAGAGAGAAGGCGCAAGCAAAATTGTCATGATTTCATGACATGAACGAGAGAGAAACAAAAATTGTCATGATTTCATGACATGAACGAGGAGAGAGAAGGCACAAGCAAAATTGTCATGATTTCATGACATGAACGAGGAGAGAGAAGGCACAGGCAAAATTGTCATGATTTCATGACATGAACGAGGAGAGAGAAGGCGCAAGCAAAATTGTCATGATTTCATGACATGGCCGAGGAGAGAGAAGGCGCAAGGAAAACTATCATGATTTCATGACATGTTGGCAGAGAAGGAGGCAAGTAGAAAAACTGTCATGATTTCATGACATGTTTGAAGAAGAGGTTCAAGCAAAGAAAACTGTCATGATTTCATGACATGTTTGAGGAGAAGGAGCTCGCAAAGAGAAAGTGTCATGGATTTCATGACAGGTTCCAGAAAGTGAAGGAAAGTGTCACGATTTCATGAAGAAGAAGAGAAAGTGTCACATTTACAGAGGATCGAAGAGAAAGTGCCAAGGAGAGAAAGTGTCATGATTTCATGACAGGATCGAAGAGAAAGTGCCAAGGAGAGAAAGTGTCACGATTTCACGACAGGATCGAATAGAAAGTGTCAAGGAGAGAAAGTGTCACGATTTTGCAATTGGATCGAAGAGAAGTGCAAGGAAGAGAAAGATGTCACGATTTCGTGACATGTTTTTTCATGGGCGAAAGGAAGAAAAGGCACAAGGCAGAGAAAGATGTCACGATTTCATGACATGTTCCATTTTCATGGGTGGAAGGAAGAAAAGGCACAAGAGAGAAAGATGTCACGATTTCATGACATGTTCCATTTTGAGCGGAAGGCAGAAAAGGCACAAGGCAGAGAAAGATGTCACGATTTCGTGACATGTTCCATTTTCGCTGGTTGAAGCCAAGAAGAGTAGCGAGAAGGTGAAAGTGTCACGATTTCATGACATGTCTGGTTTTCGCTAGAGCAAGCCAAGAAGAGTAGCGAGAAGGCGAAAGTGTCACGATTTCGTGACATGTCTGGTTTTCATGAGTGCAAGCGAAGAAGTGGACAAGGAGGCAAAACTGTCATGATTTCGTGACATGTATTTTTATGGGTAAAAGGCGAGAAGGGCAGAAAGATACAGAAGTGTCACGATTTCATGATAGGTCGCAACAACACGATAACAGATAGTTAACTGGAACAGAACAACAATTAAAGGGGCAATTGTAGAGGAAAAGCATGCAGCCAAAATAAGAAGAGGTAACTAGAGTAAATGCGACAGTTACAGATGCAGTCATGCAGCTTTTTAAGAACTGGAGTTAACTGGAGTAAATCGAATAGTCGCATTAATAGAATCATAAAATACATGCATGCACAGAAATGAATTCGTACAGTCATGGTAGAGATATACGTTGCATGTAACGTAATAATGCACACTCTATAAATACAGAAGGAGTTACAGTTGACAAGTGGCAGAAGAGAATATTAAAAGAACAGTTACGGGTTGCATGCATAAATATGGAAGCTAAAAATAGAGACTTATTTGTTATAAAAGCAGGTCTACGTGAAGTATATTGCTACTGTTGTAAGTGAGAATTTGCTACATAAAGAGGGTTAGAAGAGGGCCGAGAGAGAGATAAGTAGAGCCGTGAGAGCGTGCAGAGTTTAATCAAGTTTAATTAATTACAGACCAGTCAGGGTCATGTAAACAATGAAGGCATTTTTATGTCACTGAATTAAATCAGAATTGTAGTCCAAGTTGGTGCTTGGCATTAGGGGTTGGTGCTCCTATCTATTGTAGCAGAAAAACAAGGGGTTGGTGCTCCTTCCAGTGGGTGCTGGTAAAGTGTTTGTAAAATTGGTGTTTTGCAAAGGCTGGATTTGGATTGAAGTCCAAGCAGTCATTTTTTGAGGAGTAGCCAAATTGGTGAACCTCGTTACATTGTGTGTTGTGGTGTGCTCTCTTGTGATTATTGCTTTATCTATTTTCTAGTTCTCTTTGCTTCAGTTTTAAGAATTGTAGATCAGATTTTTAGCTACACTGATTCACCCCCCTCTCAGTGTCATTGTGAGAATATCAATTGGTATCAGAGCAAGGTTCTCGAACAAGCTTAATCATCTAAGGTGATCTTGGAAGGAACACAATGGCAGGTAGTGAAGGATTCTCATCAAACAAAGCTCCTTTGTTCAATGGAACTAATTACTCATTCTGGAGACTCAGGATGCAGACATATCTGAGTGCGTTAGGATACGACATTTGGGAGTCAGTAGAAAGTGGATACACAGCACCCGCTACTCCTCCAATAGATACTGTCGGTAAGAAAATGTCTGAGAATAACTCCAAAGCAAAGAATGCCATAATGTGTGGGCTAGTAGACAGTGAACTGATAAGGGTCATGAGCTGTAAATCGGCAAAAGACATGTGGGACAAATTGAAGAGCATCCATGAAGGAGACAACAAGATCAAGGAAGCCAAGCTGCAAACGCATCGAGCTCAGTTCGAGGCATTACAAATGAATGACGATGAGAACATAGAGGCCTATATGCTGAGAGTCAATGGAGTCATTAATGCAATCGGAGGACTCGACGAAGAGATCGAAGATGCGGTTGTCATGAAAAAGGTACTTAGAACTCTTCACAAAAGATTTAATTCTAAAGTTTCTGCAATAGAAGAGGCTAAAGATCTAAACAATTTTAGCATGGATGAGATGCATGGTTCCTTGACTGCATACGAAATGAGAATAGGACAAACTAAGCCCATAGACAGAGAAGCTGCTTTTAAAGCACACAAGAATACAAAAGCTGAACAAGAATCTGAGGATGAAGAGACATCGGATGAAACGGAAGCCAACTTTGTTCGAAAACTTACAAAGGGAAAAGGAAAGTATAGAGGAAAGTTGTCGTTTAAGTGTTTCAATTGTGGAGGGGTCGGTCACTTTGCAGCTAAGTGTCCAATGAATGAGAAAACCAAAAGTGATGAAGGGTCACACCAAGAAAGAAGTGACTGGAAGAAGAAACCAAATTTTAGGAAAAGCAATTTCAAAAAGAAAAGTTTCATATCCAAGAATGTCAGCTCTTCTGAAGATAGCTCAGGTGAAGATTCTGAAGAAGAAACAGGTGAAGCTCTGTTCATGGCATTTGAAGAAGCAAAAACAGAAGAAAAATAGGAAGGTGATACAAAAAGTAAGGATGAGGTTGAAGTTTATCCGGAAGGAGAGTTGGTTGCTGCACTTAAAGAGTTGAAGACAGAAAGGAAAAAGAATAATAAGGTCTCAAGAAAGCTTGAGGATGCGAATGACATAATAAACAGTTTGAAAGTACAGACAAAAGAATTTAAGAAAATGTCTGAAGAACTTGAAGTACAATTAACCATGAGAATAGATGAGTGCAACAAACTAGAAGAAGAGATTGTTGTTTTAAGAATGCGGCTAGAAGAAAAGAATCAAAAATTGAGTTGCTATCACAAACTTGAAGGAAGTTCTGCAAAGCTTGAAAAGATTATAAATAGTCAGAGGACTACAGGCATCAAGTTTGGCTTGGGGTTTGTCGAAGGAGAATCATCAAGTGGATCAAAGGTCGTAACTATAGAACCAGTAAAGAAAGAGGATAAGATCAAGGTTGACCAAAGAAAAATGAATCTTGCAAAAGAAAGCAACAATGACAGGCACGAGAAGACTGTTGACAATGAGGGATTCACAAAAGTCACACATCAAAGGAGAAGAAAATTTGTGACTCCTACTACAAATTGGCAAAGACCAACTCCCAGGTTCAATCATTCCTTTTCTGGTTATTGTTTTAAATGCAATACTTACGGTCATAAGATTTCAGACTGCATTTATAATATAGGACAAAGAAATTTTTCTAGTAGAAATGTATTTTCACCCTTGATGGATTATGCAGTAGAATGCTATAACTGTCATAACTTTGGACACATTGCAAGAAACTGTAGAAGCACATATGCAGCAAATAAATATCAGGGAAGAAGAACTCAACCAAACAGTTTAAGGCAAAATAGAAAATTCCCAGATAAACATGCACAGGCCACTGACAAAGAAAAGTCTAAACAAGTGACCAAAACTACAGTCAAATCAGAATGGAAAGAAAAAGAGCAACTCAAGGAAGAAAAGGAATCCTTGATTGTACAGACAACATTCAAAGCACAGAACAAATCTGCACCATGGATATTGGATAGTGGATGCTCCGAGTCACATGACGGGAGATAAACAAAAATTTGAAAAATTACAGAAATATGAAGGGGGCTCTGTAAAGTTTGGAAATAATGATGGAGCCAAAATAGTTGGCAAAGGATCGGTCAAGATAAGTGATGGAAAGATCAATTCCAAAGAAGTTCTGTTTGTAGTTGGTTTGAAGCACAACTTACTGAGCGTAAGTCAAATCTGTGACAGAGGTCATGAAGTCATCTTTAAAAAGTAGGGCTGTGAAGTCAGAAAAGCACACAGTGGGAAGCTGATAGCTACTGGATCGAGGACTTCTGGAAATCTATATACTCTCTCAGAAACTTCAGAAGGATCATGCTTGATTGGATAGGAAGATGAAAATTGGCTGTGGCACAAGAGGCTCGGTCATATTAGCTTTGACAATCTGGTAAAAATAAGTTCAAAAAGAGCAGTAAGAGATATACCTACCATTGGCAAACCAGTAAATAGCATATGTGCTTCATGCCAAAAAGGGAAGCAAACCAGATCCACATTTAAAGCAAAGGAATACTTCACTAGCAAACCGTTAGAGCTGATACATACTGATTTATGTGGACCCATGAGAACACAAAGCATAAATGGTGACAAATACTTTATGTTGTTCATAGATGACTACTCCAGAATGACATGGGTACTATTTTTAAAGCTTAAATCAGATGCCTTTGAGATGTTCAAGATTTTTAAAAAATAGGTTGAGAATCAAATTGGAAAAAGAATTAAATGCCTAAGATCAGACGAGAGGAGGAGAGTTTATCTCAGAGGAGTTTGCAGAATACTATCAAAAATATGGGATCAGAAGACAGTTTTCAGTAGCAAGGACACCTCAACAGAATGGTGTTGTTGAAAGGAAGAACAGGATTGTGCAAGAAATGGCACGGACAATGTTGGCTGAGAACAAAATAGCTGACAGATTTTGGAAAGAGGCAGTACATACTGTAGTTTACATTCAAAATAGGTGCATGCTAAGAACGCATGAAAGCAAAACACCGTATGAGTTGTGGTTCGACAGAAAGGCAACAACAAGATATTTCAAAGTGTTCGGCAACAAGTGTTACATCAAACGAACTGAAGATAATCTCGATAAATTTGAAGATAGAGATGACGAAGGTATTTTTCTTGGATACTCAACAAAAAGCAAAGCCTACACATGTTACAACAAGAGGCTAAAGAAAATTGTGGAGAGTGCAGATGTTAAAGTTGATGAAGGTAGAGATCGAGAAACAACTTATCAAGAAAACTACCCTATTTATGAAGAAGTCATTGAAGGAGATGAAGAAATGGAAACAGAAGAAAATCAAAAAATTGACCCAGCTGATTTAAGAATTGACTCAGAAGAAGAGAACAAGAAATTCAAAACAAGCGGTTGGCGAGAAAAATCATCCCGAGAGAACAGATTATTGGGGACCCAACGGTTGGTATTCGAGACAAGAAGAGAAGTAATACGGAACTACTCTCTATTATCCAAGCATTGAACCCAAAAATATTGTTGAAGCAAGCACAGATGAAAGTTGGATGAAGGCAATTAATGAAGAACTAGATCAGATTGAGAAAAACAAAACCTGGGAATTAGTACCACGACCAACAAATAAAAACATAATCGGTACTAAATGGATTTTTTGAAATAAATTAAATGAAGACGGACGAGGTTGTCAGAAATAAGGCAAGATTGGTCTGTAAAGGCTATGCTCGGGTTGAAGGCATTGATTTTGAGGAAACCTTTGCACCGATAGCAGACTAGAGGCAATCAGAATGTTTTTGGCTTTAGCGGTCCATAAAAATTTCAAAGTATATCAAATGGACGTAAAATCAGCATTCTTGAATGGAAAACTGGAAGAAGAGGTTTACATTGAACAACCAGATGGCTTCCAACTCGGTGACAATCCCGATTTTGTTTGTAGGTTAAAGAAAGCGTTGTATGGTCTGAAACAGGCACCCAGAGCATGGTATGCAAGGTTGGATAACTATCTTATTAAACAAGGGGTTCAAGAAAGGTATGGTGGACAACAATTTATATATCAAAACGAGAGAATGGCCATCTTATTGTACTTGTTGTTTATGTAGATGATATAATATTTGGCAGCAGCATGGATGAATATTGTAGAGACATAGCAAATAAAATGAAGACAGAATTTGAGATGTCAATGATTGGTGAACTTTCTTATTTCCTCGGATTGCAAGTCAATCAAAGTGAAAAGGGCATTTTTATCTCTCAAGTAAAATATGTGAAAGAAATGCTGAAAAAGTTCACAATGGAGGATAGTAAACCTGTCAGCACTCCCATGACAACAGGTTGCAAGTTGAGCAAGGATGACAAATCTCCAGATGTAGATCAAACCATGTACGGGTCTATGATTGGAAGCCTGCTGTATTTGACAACCACTAGACCAGATATATTACAGGCAGTATGCATGGTAGCAAGATTTTAGGCTAGTCCCAAAGAGACTCATGTGACAGTTGTAAAGAGGATTTTTAGGTACCTCAAGGGTACTATGGAGTATGGGTTGTGGTACCCAAAAGGTAAGGACTTCACTCTTATTGCATATTCGATGCAGATTGGGCAGGATGTATTGATGACAGAAAGAGTACCGGTGGAGGAGCATTTTATCTTGGAGACAGGTTGGTAGCATGGCACAACAAGAAACAAGAATCAGTCTCTCTATCCACAGCAGAGGGAGAATACATTGCAGCAACAACATGTTGTACACAAATATTATGGATGAGACAAACACTTGAAAGATCTTGGTATTCACTTCAAAGAGCCAATTTCAGTTAAATGTGATAACACCGATGCTATAAACATATCAAAGAATCCGGTTATGCATTCTCGAACCAAACATATTGCAATCCGGTATCACTTCTTGAAGGATAAAGTTGCAGAAGGTGAGGTCAAATTGGATTTTGTTTCGACTACAGAGCAAGTAGCGGATATATTCACAAAACCATTGCCAAAGGAAGTTTTTGAGTACCTTCGGAGTAAGTTGGGAGTAGTCACATTTCCCAAGAACTGACTATCAAGTGGGATCACATTCTCAGGGGGAGTATTCATGCCTATGTTTATAGTTTTGCTCATATTCATGATTTTTGCTAACTATAACAATGTGTATCTGAGAATGTTGTGCATAGACTCAGGGGGAGTCTGCAGCAACCCTTTGGTATTATTGTCAAAGGGGGAGAAGAATTACAGGAGAGTGCATGAGTGTTGCCAACAATTCCAAAGGGGGAGATTGTTGAGCAAGGTGCAGCAAAAGTATTGTCATTGTTGTCAACACAAGACAGTTGATGCAGTTGATGCAGTGGACAGGAGTTCAGAGGTTAGTCAGAACATGTACAGTGAATTTCCAAGAAGACAGAAGTGGCCCAGATTCAAAAAATCAAAGAAAAAGGCAAGAAAACTATCGCGATATCGCGACATGTTTTTTGTCGTGATATCGTGACAGGTTGAGAAGAAAGAAGGCAGAAAGCAAAACTGTCATGATTTCATGACATATCGAAGGAGAGAGAAAATGCAGGCCAAATTGTCATGATTTCGTGACATGGACGAGGAGAGAGAAGGCGCAAGCAAAATTGTCATGATTTCATGACATGGACGAGGAGAGAGAAGGCGCAAGCAAAATTGTCATGATTTCATGACATGAACGAGGAGAGAGAAGGCACAAGCAAAATTGTCATGATTTCGTGACATGGACGAGGAGAGAGAAGGCACAAGCAAAATTGTCATGATTTCATGACATGAACGAGGAGAGAGAAGGCACAAGCAAAAGAAAAAAAATGTCATGATTTTCTGACATGAAGAGAGAAGGAAAGGAAAACTATCGACGATTTCATGACATGTTAGCAGAGAAGGAGGCAAGTAGAAAAACTGTCACGATTTTCATGACATGTTGGAAGAAGAGGTTGGAAAGAAAAGCTGTCATCGATTTCATGACATGTCTCGAGAGAAGGAGTCGCTAAAGAAAGTGTCACGATTTCGTGACAGGTTCAGAGAAAGTGCCAAGGAGAGAAAGTGTCACGATTTCATGACAGGATCGAAGAGAAAGTGCCAAGGAGAGAAAGTGTCACGATTTCATGACAGGATCGAAGAGAAAGTGCCAAGGAGAGAAAGTGTCATGATTTCATGACAGGATCGAAGAGAAAGTGCCAAGGAGAGAAAGTGTCACGATTTCATGACAGGATCGAAGAGAAGTGCAAGGAGAGAAAGTGTCACGATTTCGTGACAGGGTCGAAGAGAAGTGCAAGGAAGAGAGAAAGTGTCATGATTTCGTGACATGTTTTTTCCGGGCAAGGAGAAAAGGCACAAGGCAGAGAAAGATGTCACGATTTCGTGACATGTTCCATTTTCGTGGGCGAAAGGCAGAAAAGGCACAAGGCAGAGAAAGATGTCATGATTTCGTGACATGTTCCATTTTCGTGGGCGAAAGGAAGAAAAGGCACAAGGCAGAGAAAGATGTCACGATTTCGTGACATGTTCCATTTTCACTGGTTGAAGCCAAGAAGAGTAGCGAGAAGGTGAAAGTGTCACGATTTCATGACATGTCTGGTTTTCGCTAGAGCAAGCCAAGAAGAGTAGCGAGAAGGCGAAAGTGTCACGATTTCGTGACATGTCTGGTTTTCGCGGGTGCAAGCGAAGAAGTGGACAAGGAGGCAAAATTGTCACGATTTCGTGACATGTTGTATTTTCGTGGGTAAAAGGCGAGAAGGGCAGAAAGATACAGAAGTGTCACGATTTCGTGACAGGTCGCAACAACACGATAACAGACAGTTAACTGGAACAGAACAACAGTTAAAGGGGCAGTTGTAGAGGAAAAGCATGCAGCCAAAATAAGAAGAGGTAACTGGAGTAAATGCGATAGTTATAGATGCAGTCATGCAGCTTTTTAAGAACTGGAGTTAACTGGAGTAAATCGAACAGTCGCATTAATAGAATCGTAAAATACATGCATGCACAAAAATGAATTCGTACAGTCATGGTAGAGATATACGTTGCATGTAACGTAATAATGCACACTCTATAAATACAGAAGGAGTTACAATTGACAAGTGGCAGAAGAGAATATTAAAAGAACAGTTACGGGTTGCATGCGTAAATATGGAAGCTAAAAATAGAGACTTATTTGTTATAAAAGCAAGTCTGCGTGAAGTATATTGCTGCTGCTGTAAGTGAGAATTTGCTGCGTAAAGAGGGTTAGAAGAGGGCCGAGAGAGAGATAAGCAGAGCCGTGAGAGCGTGCAGAGTTTAATCAAGTTTAATTAATTGCAGACCAATCAAGGTCATGTAAACAACGAAGGTATTTTTATGTCATTGAATTAAATCATAATTGCAGTCCAAGTTGGTGCTTGGCATTAGGGGTTTGTGCTCCTATCTATTGCAGTAGAAAAACAAGGGGTTGGTGCTCCTTCTAGTGGGTTTTGGTAAAGTGTTTGTAAAATTGGTGTTTTGCAAAGGCTGGATTTGGATTGAAGTCCAAGTAGTCATTTTTTGAGGAGTAGCCAAATTGGTGAACCTCGTTACATTGTGTGTTGTGGTGTGCTCTCTTGTGATTATTGCTTTATCTATTTTCTAGTTCTCTTTGCTTCAGTTTTAAGAATTGCATATTAGATTTTTAGCTACACTGATTCACCCCCCCTCTCAGTGTCATTGTGAGAATATCATTATCTTCTTTAGCTACTTCAGTCTTCATGTTATTGCCTCTGAATTTTTCAGTTTGGTGTCCTTTGACGTTAGGTATTTTTGGTGAACAATTGTTCTCATGATTTTGCATGTCATGAGTGGATCTGAATAGGTTCTTCTCCTTTCTTTTGTACATATGTAAGATCGGTTTCTTTACTCTTCATAAGTATCAACCTTGAGATCAATGTTAGTAGATCCATATGAAATAAGTTCTTGAAGATAACATTTATTCTTTGTAGTAATCTTCTTTCATAGCCCTTATAGTATCTGTATTTGAAATGACAGGAAAAAGATGAGTGATTTATTCCATCATAGTATTTGTAAGGATGGCCAACATTTTATTTTTTCATGACCATATTTATTGCAATAGGTGCACAATAGAGATGATCTGACAACTTTGAAGTCTATTTTAGGAACATCATGTTTATCTATCTCCTTAATAAGATCTTCTAACCATATATGCACAATTGAAGCTATTCTATCTTTTACTATTTGAATAAAATATTGTTGATCATTTTTTTCTTGTCTTGAGTTTCATTTGATGTTAGATTCACTAGATGAATCTCCCTTTATATGACTTTCAATTTTAGAGCTTATTTCATATTGTATTGGTTCTTCATTTTCTTTACCTTTTTCATCATTGTAATCCATCAGGTTTTTAATCCATGTTGGTATCTTCCTTATTCCACTTTTAAGAGTGTTGCTTAGCATGCTAGTAGTCATTTGTATTACCTGTATTCTTTGGGATAGAGTAGTCTACCTTATAGCTCTCTAGTGTCTATAAAATCCCAATTAATATAAGCTTGATTTGATAAAACCTTTATTAATCCTTAGTTTTGTAGGCTTCCTTATGTCTCCCAAGTAATGTGAGTATATACTCTTAAGGATTTTTAGGTTTTGAGGAAAGCTTATATTTTGTAACTTGATAATATTTGATAGATGCTGATATTACCAAGTTTTGTAGAATGCCTTATGACTCCCTAGTATGTTATGGATAAGATATAGTGCTTTTGTAAATTATAGTTCAATATTTGATTGATTTTGTAAAGTTTTGTAAATACCAAAATCAACTTCTATTATCCCTTATTGCTCCTATTGAACTAAGCACTTTTCCCAAATTTTAAAGAGGTTATAATGTTGGATCTTTTGTCTCCTTTTGAGAAGTTTGAGACAATAATTTTATAAATATCCAACCTTTGAAAAAACTATGATAAACCTCTCTTTTAAATAACCCTTTGGGAATTAATTTAAGTGTATCTAATTTCCAATAAATTAATTTGATGTAGTAGCCCTTATGACTCCCTAATTTTTGGAAAAATTAGACCACAATAATATTTGCAAATATTTAAGATTTATTCCAGTAGAAACCCTTATTACTCCTAGGTTTTATATTGCAAATATTATATTTATTTGATAAAATATTCCCTTTGATGTATGGCTTTCAATATAGTCAAATTCCTTCAATTTTAACCTTATAACTCCCAAGGAAAGAAAGCACATAAGAATGGGAATGAACTTTACCTTTTACCAAGCAATATTCGACATTGTTTTCAGATGAGCTAGGGCTGCAATATTGATGTAGATGCTTTGAATGCTTTGATTGTACCCTCCAATGGAATCACTTGGAGCTTATCCTTGTATAAAGCGTTCCAAATCTGGCGTCGTTTAGACTATTCCTTTGACCTCGCTTGACTTGAGCATTGAAGGCTCTATCACCTTCTTGACATGCTGCAACTCGGTCCTATGCACATAGACAATGAAGTGATAAATGTGGAGATGAAGATTGCTTGCTGTCCTTGATCATTGACGTCCTTAAAATGGAGAAGATTCTTGTCTGAAGTGCCAAGTGGCACGTCCATTTCCCTTCGAGTGCTTGAGGAGAATTAGATGCCAAAGAAATGCTTGTCTTCCTTCAAGTAATGTATGAATGTTACGTTCTTTAGCAAAATGTTTGGTCTCCCAATGGACAAGTGTATCCCATACACTCAATGCACCAACCTGTTCGTGTAACTCCTCTCTTGAAGATGAGCGCTCTCTTGATTTGAGTGTTAGGGTTTACCTTTAGTGACAAGTGTCACTTTCTTCTCTGCATGGACGTCATCTCTATCATTGGTTCAAATGGGCACTTTGGAGATCCTTTTAACTCTAAAAATCCCCAACTCTTCTTTCGTTCACCTGCAGTGTTTTTAGCTGGGATGTGGAGCAACAATTTGGAGGCTTTGAGCACCGATTTTAGCCAGTGGATGTGGAGTAAGAAACACTCCAATGGTGCTTTAATTTTTCCTTCCTTTCTTACTTGTTTACGTCCTCCTTTCATAGATGATGTTGCTCTTGAATGATGTTGTTTCTCCCTTTGCTTTTGCACCTTGTCTCTTGTAGGTTCGGCCATCCAGGATGTGAGGAGAATGAGCCCTTTGAGTGGCTCCTTGAGCTATGCTTGGATTGATGCTAGCATACGACCACTTTCAGCTAGTTTTTTTTCAGTGAGTGTAGTGCCTTTGAGGCACCTTTAAATCTGCCTTCTCTCCCTGTATAAACCAGATTAGGATAGTGCAACACAATGTAAAGTATTTTTATATAAAATATCCTTTTTTGCACCTTCTTTTGCACTCCTTTCAAATCTGAATTTCTGGTTTTGAGGCAGAATTTTGAGTGCAATATAGGGGTTTTGAGGTTGTCTCTTTGATTAGACACCTTCCCCTTTTTGCTTGGATATTTTATAAATGGATCCAAGCTTGTAACCACTTGATAGAAGCTCTCTTTTTGCTGTATTTTTTTGCACTATTTCTTGTGCTTTGAACTTGAGACTCACCAAGTCTCATTTGAGGCTTCCTTTGCTACTATTTTGGTGGTTACTTTCTTCTCCAATGCTTGGAGGATTGAGCTGATTTTATGGCTTCCTTAGGCCACTCAAAGTTGTAGATATTTGTGCACTAATAGTGTCTTTAGACACTTTGACAAATTCTATTTTTGTGCCCTTCTCATGAACACAAACAATAATATTTTTGAGAGAAATATAATAGTGCAAATGAATCTAATAATATTTTACTTCTAATGCACTAACAATTTCACCTTATCACTCCAATCAACTCTAAAAAATAATGCACTTAATCAATTTACTATAACTAATCAAGAATAATCTGAAATGAATCTTCAAGAATTATTCTATAATTTCCTTATAAGCAAGGTAGTAGGAGATAGTCTTCTTTTGCTTTCCAAAGTAGATGATAGGTAGTTGATAGATAGTTTGAAATTCTAAAATCTAATCAACTCCTAAAGTGCAAATGAACCTTAAAGAAACCTTTCTTTTTGCACTTTTGAAGACTGTAATTCAACTCTCCTTTTTGCAACTTTAATCCAATCAAGGTGCTTAAACAAATCTGATAAGTAATCCACTTAATGAATCTACTTGCACCAATAGTTGCTTACCTTTTTCTGAAATCTCTTTTCGCCACTTCTGTAGAGGATGTAGATCTTGGTGTCTAAGATCACCAAGTTGCTACCTTGAGTAAGATCTTGCAACTCTTTGTAGGCTGCCTTGAACAACTTCATCTTCACCAAAATATGGTCTCAAACTCTCTTTCATGAGCCTAGGATTTTGGTGGCTTGTTCTCCTCTTGTAGTCTCCTCCTTTTGCTATAGATTTGAAGAGATATTTGTTTCTAAAGTGGTGCCTTCTTGCTGTGAGAGGTAATCTCCAAATCTCCTAGATTTGGTAGGCTTCTTCTATCTGAATCTTCCTTCAAGCTTCTTGTCGAATTCTGACTTCAAACAGGATCTTCTTCTCAAGATTCTGAATGTCTTGAGGTCTTCTGATATTTGGCACTCCTTTCCAAATTCTTCTTCTTGGGCTTGTTGTCGGATGGTGATAATTATCCCAAATCTTTCACTATCTCCAATAGTGAATTTCTCCAATGAGTTCTCCTTGGAACTCCTTTGATGATTTCTTTAGCAAGGCTCTCCAAGCCTTTTACTGGATGCTCGTAGAGACCTCTCCAAGGCCTTTGATCTTGCAACTTCTTCTGGTCTTCCTTGAGACCTTATCTTCAACCTTCTACTTCTGGAAGTGTTGGTGGTGAGATCTTCTCCTAGATCTCTAATTCTGCTACTTCTAGATTCGAGTAGGACTCTCCTAGTCCTTCCAAGTCTAGAAGTTCATCAATGAGATCTTCTCCTGATCTCTTTTGCTTCAGGTGCTGGATTGATTCTGAAGAAGATACTCTTCCTATATTTCTTATAGGAAGCTTTCCCAACTCACTGAATCTCCCTATTCCTGCAACAAAGTATTAGTACTAAAATCTACTTCTGAATTAGATACTCTCTTCTAGAGTCTTCTTTAGGATCAAGGCTTCTATGGCCTTTTTTTCAGTATCAAGGCTTCTGTGGCCTTTTCTTCAATCAAGGCTTTTATGGCCTTTTCTTCTAGATCAAGGCTTCTATGGCCTTTTATTCTGGATCAAGGCTTCTATGGCCTTATTTTCTTATGAAGTTTCCAATCTAGAAATGGAGATCTCCTATCTCCCAACTTCACCATGATTCTTCTCCAAAAGTCTCTTCTATAGTATTCTTCTCTTGCAACAACTAATCTTTGCACTATGAAGGCACTCCAACCTTCAGGAAACGAAGTTGAAATCTCCTAGATTTCTATTGTAGGAGGTGTCCCAATCATCTAAGAATTAATTCCCTACAATAAAATAAACTTAAGGTAAATTTCTCCAGATCTCTTAGATGAGCTTCACTAGTTGATTCATCAAACTAGTGGATCAAATGTTGAGTCCTAGTCTTCACGAGTTTTCCCTTGTAACTCCGTGGAAAGACTCTAGCCATATGCAATCTCAGTATTTCAGAAACTGAGATTTCTTTTAGTCCTTACTTGTGGCTCTTCCTAATTCTACCACCTAGACTCTTCTGAGAATTTTTGATAGTGACTGGTCCAATGGCGCATCAAGTTGACAAAAACTCAGGGTCAATGATAATGGTGGTTTTCCTATTGACCTACCATAGCTCTGATACCACTGTTAGCTTTTGATGCAGCATGTAATGGGAGATAGCAATCACAAGATGTAGAATAATATGAAATAAAGTAAATCTATGAGATGACTAAAAATATACTATAAATAGAAATGATGGAAATGTTTACAAAGTAGCTATGGAGGAAATGAACACTCCATGAATAAAGCTACTGCTCAAGAATGGGCTTTGAGCATATCACACTCCATCACATTACATCACACTCTGCTACATCACACCACACTATTCTACACTACTTCCTACTGCTATATCTTGCTCTATGTCTATGGCCCTTTATATAGGAAATAGGTTCCTTGGCCAACACTCTACCTAGCTGTGCAAGGGATAAATTGCACATATACAACTTGCACATTGACACTTGTGCATTTATTACATTGCATGAAGTAACTAGATAAATTCCCCCTAAAGTAATCTAATGTCCTAAGTATGTACCAAGAAAGGTACATTTACATGATCCAAATGATGTAATATAATCTATTTCTAAAAACAACCTCAACCTATAATTCATGATCCATCTCCTTGGCATGAATTATGAATTGTGCCATCTCCATGATCACCCTATTTTCCTCTTAGAGCAAAAAAATCATGAAAATCATGGCTTACATATTCACCACCTCCATCTATCCTTAAACATTTGATTCTCCTATCCAATTGACTTTTAGTAAGGGCCTTGAATATATTAAACCTCTAAAAGAACTCATCATTAGTGAGAATGATCTAAAACTAGACATATCTAGAGAAAATATCAATAAAAATGAGGAAGAACCTATTTCTTGAGAGATATGATGTACCCATACATCCACAAATATCACTATATGATCTCCAAGTGATGAGAGACTTGCCTTGTAATTACTTTTGGAAAGATCTCCCTATGATGCTTCCCCATAATGCATCCCTACATGCACCAATTTGAGGTGATACACATGGAAGCCCAATGACCATCTAATGTTGAGTCATGTATCTCAAATATCGATAGTTGATAAGACCAAGCCTATGATGCCACTTTTGAATTTCATTATTTGCATATGCAACAATAGTAACAATTTTTTTCTTCTTAGAAGAGGGGTAAGAGGTAGGTATTTCTCCCAACTTATACATGTGGTTAGTATCATCACAATAGCTAGAAGAAATTTTTTTGAATCCATTATCTATATCCTAAATTACCTATATATCAATCCAAATTTCTACATTCTTATTTGTATGATTAATGTGATAAATAAACAAAAAGTTAGAGCCAATATTAGGAACATGAAGTACCTCATAAAAAAATTAATATCTAACGATGATATATCCACACCCTACAACCTATAATAAAGAGTCATCTCCAATCCCAACAAGTTCCCCTACATGTGCTTTTTTGTATCCTTATAGAAGAAGTTTGCACTTTGTCATATGCCTAGTTTCTCCTAAATCTACAATCTACTCATTTGAAGAGGTGGATGTCCAATATACATAATAAATACTTACATGCACTTGTGAGGTTGTCCATAAAAACTATCATCACCTTGTGTATAGAAGAGAGCAACATCAATACCCCTTTTCTTTCTACTTCCTCAAGTTTATTTATTTAATATTGCAAAACTCTACCTTGTGCCCTTTATTTTTACAAAACTTACAATTAGATATTTTGAAAGACTTATTGGGCTTCTTCTTATTCTATTTTGGCTTTTTATCATTCTAAATTTTGGCAATAGATTCCTTTGTGTGATCCTAATTAAAAATATAATAATCCTTATGCCTATTTCTTCTAGCCTAATGGTGCAAAAAACACTTAAATACCTCATCAATGGGTGGTGTAGGAGAATATGGAAAGTACACACAAAGCATCTCAAAGACAACAACAACTATCTCATATGTTTTAGACACATTGTTGAAGATAATGTTGAGCAATTCAATGTTCTTTTTTCTCCAATGCTTCCTATCCTTCTATTATTTCCTTGAGCAATCTTCTTGTAATTTAGATGTATTCTTACACTTTATTGAATATAATAATATACTAATCAGTAGTATCAAATGATTCCATGGAAAAGGTTGTAACCTTAGCCTTTATTATTCTGATTTTTGTGGAATCTATTTGACCATACAACCCCTAAATTTCTCAAGTAGCACTTTAAGATCGATAGAGCTACCTTCCTGTCCCTATAGAATTGCTTCACTTCTTTAAAATTAGTATTTTTAGGCTCCATATTCACATATTTAAGAAACCACTTACTTCAAAGTAGAGCTTCAATCTTGTTTTTCTAGGTAGCATAGTTTGGACCAATCAACAAGCGTACATGGCGATCCAGAACTATTTTGCCAAAATATAAAAATCTATATATAGTTGTGACTAGAAAGAACACCATTAATGTAGAGATCTTGAAAAACCATGTGATTTAAAAAAGGCTCAAAATGCTTTTGTATACAAAAGTAATGGTCCCCAAACATTTTTTACTAGAATTTTAAAAAATGCCTTCAAAGCCTTTGAATTCTCTTTAAAAATTAAGTACCTATGGCTACTGGGAGACCACCACATATCATTTTGTAAGTGGCTAAGGGGGTTCCAAGAATGTGATAATATTTTAGTATAGTGGCAAATCATGTGACACCACTTGTTACATTGTGATTTACTACCTAATCTATGAACCGTATTATACCAGTTGTCATGTCTTGGTTTGCTTTGAATTTTATCCATGTCAAATCTATTGTTGATTATGAAAGTTTTTTGTTAATTTTGACGAGTTAGTGAAATGTGATTGGATAAACCTATATTTAGTCTAGCTTCTCTAGCACCATGGGTTAGTCTAAAATTTTTTTACCTCTTCTTTTCTTCTTTCATTGTGGCCAAGAATTTTTCTCTCTTATATTTTATATTAAACACAATAAATTGGAGGAGAAAAGGAAATATATTTTTTGGAAAAATACATAAAAGACAAATGAGGTTTTCAAAAAACCTCAAAAACGCTCAATCCTAAAACTAGGGTATCTAGCTAGTAAAAAAATATTAAAAATAATATTGAGTGCCAATGAGAGGAAAAATGAACCTATTGATGAATGTTTTCTTAGGTCAAATCTACTAATCCTAGTGATATCTTTATGATCCAAGTCCACATATGGTTTTATCAGAAAACCCTTTCGATTATGTCACCAAACTTTAAAAGAAATTCTTCTTAGCTTGCTCCAATAGCAGTTGCCCTTGAGAGAAGTTGGAAGAAAACACATATTAGTAGAAGCAATCAAGTAATGGAGATTCACACCTACTTTGATACCATTTTAGATTTCATAATATTTTCTAGAAAATAAACGAAATTAAATATTATCTAGTATTGCTTTAAAAAATACACAAAACAAAAATGAAGAACACACAATATATTGGGGGTTTCCATGGACACCAAATAATATCACTAAATAAAACTAAACTTCCCTCCAATTGATGGAAAATATGGTTGGTATGAAGGGGTATTTATACCCAAACACAAGTTACCTTTAGGTCAAGGTTTTGAGACCGACCTTTAGGAATAAAATATTATAAAAATTATGAAGGCATATTTTTCAAGGTTTACATAGTCCCAAAGGACAAATGTGATCAAGGAAAGTATAAAATTCGGTCATGGGCAGAAGGGAAGCCTAACCATAACATATTCCAACACCTAATATACATATGGTTCAAGTCACCAAACATGATGACATATGCTTTTCTTATCTCTTTGTAGAAATGATGTTGTTGCCACTCCAAGGAGAACTACTTTAGTATCATGGTTGTAAGTGGAATGAAGAGTGTTTGTTTTTTATATTATTTGAGTTTTATCACATAGGTTGGGTCCATTTTTTGTGAAGGTTCCCCTTTTGCATCATTTGATGCTTAACATCCAAATTTAATGAGTAGGGGCATACTTTTTCACCTCTAAGGACTATGCTCACTTGGAAATATGGATTTGGTATGGGGATTATTTGATTGGTCTTCATGGGTTTAAATTCCCCTCCATTTTTGTTTTGTAATATATACTGGATAACTAGATTTAGAGGTGGAAATTGGCTTCTCTATTCTTTTTGTGGCTTCATGGCTTGTTGGATAGATAAGGATCATGTTAGTATTTATGCAGAGGAGGTTCAAAGTTCAAACCCTATTCTCTTCCTTTAGGATGACATGAGTAATGGTAATTGGACATATTTAATATATACTAAGGTGACACTAATGCTTTATGCAATAAGCTCTATCCTATTTTTGATCTAGGCATGTGACCTTTTTTGGACATGTCTTTATACCCAAAAATGTTTGAAAATCTACTTTTTTGATCCTAACCATGTTGTTAGTGGCATAAATTTGTGCCTGGGAGTTTTTTTGATCCATCTAAGAAGTGTTAGAAATATTGGACAGAGAACAATAATTTCAATAGACAAATCAATCATAGACATAGTTGCCAAAAACTATGTGGAAAAATTGTTTTAGAGGTATTCAATTTTTTTTTTTGCTTTTTTACTAGAATAGCAATATCCTATTTTAGTTTTTTGTAGCCAAAATACACCTCTAGCTATGTTGACATATCTATATAATATAAAATACAATTATATGATTTTTATTTAATATTCACTTTGTAAATCATGGAAGGTGAATCACCATATTTGCATATGAGTGACCTTACAACTCATGGAAGTTGAACCACGACATTGCCATATGGGTGACCTTCCATATTAAATATGGTGGATTTCCAACACACTAAATGTTTTATGAAGAGGTGCATCCTTTACTATAAAAAGGATGAGTAATGGATGTAATGTTATAGTGTCACATGTTTTCTTAGATATTGTTTGCATTGTACTCTATTTTCTAGGCAGTAAAATCATTCTATTATTTTGCTTATATTTATATGTCTTATTTTGTTATACTCTATTATTGCACTCTTTCTTAATCTTCCACAACTCAAAATTCTAAGTTTTGGATTAGTGTATCAAAAGTGGTCTATCTTTTGAGTGCATATCCATAAACATGAGATCAGAATATAAAAAAACTTGGGTATCAAACATGAGATCTCTCTAATTACATCCCTTATCCTTCCAAATGTTCTTAAATGGGAATGGACAACATTGAGACAACCAGTCATTTGAAAGAGATGTTGAATGAAGCCCTTGTAAAACAAAGAAATTACTAATGGATGCAATTTTATAGACACATCTCTTCTTAGAGATTACTTGCATTTTACTCCGTTTTATAAGTTGTAAAACATTCTATTATTTTTATTATATATTTATATGGTCTATTTTTTTATACTCTATTATTTCTAAATCACACTCTTTCTTAATCTGACATAATTCAAAATTTGGAGTTTTGGATCAACTTTATTTGCTATTGTTAACTTTCTAGCAAGATTAGCTCATAGAAAGCTTTATCAAATATCAAATACGAGTCAAATAAATGCCACTAAAAATATAATAATGAATCATAGTATTGAAATGACAACAATATCTCACAAATATAACTCAAATATATTCAATATCAAAATATTACAAGAATGATTCAAATAGATTACATTTGTTGGAAATTAAGCCAGTTAAAAGCAGTAAAAAAATTATTTGCAATGGTAAGCTTTGGATCTTACCCTTTTACCTCCTTGGATGGTAGTTGACTGGGCAGGTAGTTTAACTTGGACTACAGATGACTGGGCAGATTGGATGGCATGGACAGCAAGGTGAACAACACCAAATTCCATTTCTCCTTTCCTCCCTATTATTCTTCTTTTCCTAACTTCTCCTATATTCCCTAAGGTTGTTTAATCAACCACTATTTAAACTTTGTAATTCTTATGTTTCCAAGGTTGAATATAATATTTTTGCATTTTCCTATTGCTCCTAATTCTCACATGCCCACATATGGTATCAGAGTTAAATCCAAAGAGGGCACTAGAACCGAGGTCGATGGAGTAACCAGGCCTAAGGACTGAGGTGGAGGAACCAGACAACATGAGCATCGAGGTGAGGTTGAGTGGGACCCATAGCATGCAATCTGAGGTGAGGAAGGCCCACGATTCATGAACTAAGGCGAGGTCTGGAGCAAGCCCGCACAAAAAGCATGCGAGGAGGAGTAAATCAGAAGAACCAACTGGAGAGCACCACATGGCAAGAGGAGAATAAGACTGACATAGACTGGACAACTCAGAACTGATGTAGATAAATTATGTGGCAGAAGGACCGATTACGTGGTAGAACCAACATGGCAAAAGATGACAGGCTCAAAGGAAGCAACGTGACAGGGAGTGATTGCTCAAGAAGGAGGTAAAAGGGTGATCACTGATTGCCCAAAGGCAATCGAGTGAGTATTCACTCGTTGAAGGTTTTAAACACCTTCATCGCCCTCCGCATGGTCGATGTGGGAAAAAAATCCCATTTTTTTTTAATTAAAGCACAACCAAGAGAAGTATAAGGAAGGCAAGCTTCCATTGCATTCCCGTCGAGCCGCGTAGCTCGACTGGCTCGTGGAGCTAGCCATAAGGTGCTCGCATTCCTACAGGTCACGGGTTCGAAACCCAACGACAATGAAAGCTTGAATTTTTTTTATTTTTGTTGAAATTGGATCCAAAATAGAATATACTTGTAATCTTACACTTGGGTTCTCATAGGCAGTGGTATCCAAGTTGGTTAGGATGAATTCTTGCATGAAATAGGTCACGGGTTCGATTCCTGCGAAGGATACATTTTTTATATAAAGTTTTTTTTATAAACTATTATTAAAATTAATTATATTATATTTAATATATTAACTATAATTGCTTTTCTAAAGTTTTTTTAAAGTAATTCTTTTTTAATCTATTAAATAGTAATATATATTTTTAATATATATCATATAAGAAAGAAAGACATTGTCTAAGAGACAATTATTGTAATCAAAGGATAAATTTTTCACTTGATTCAAGGAATCATAAACTGTAGAACTTTTGTGTAATAAGCCTAAGAGGCTTAGTTTTTTTGTAAAAGAGACAAAAGATCCAAATTGACAAATTGTAAAGAGGCATTGATGATAAGACCAAATGGCTATTATCATGCCTTATGTGCAATTATAGCAAGAGAAGGTTCAGAGGGGTTTGATGAAAAAGTAAGAGGTTATGGGCTCAACATTGTGTTTAGCCAACTTCAAAATGTAGTGATAGCACATCAAAGGCATCCTAACTCAGTGTATGAGGTAGACTTTGAAGACAACTCATTCAGGAGTCAATTTGAACAATCATAATCCGTACAAGCTGCACCACAAGAATCAAAGTATACACACTATAGTATTTCAGTGGAAATATTATAACTAGAATCATCAAAAATAATATTGATAAGTGACGACAAAGAAGAAATAGAAGATAATTTTGTGAATCAAGAGATAGCATCCCCACATCAAGAGGAATAAGCAGTGAATGATATAGTAGAACAAGTCAGATTTGAATTAAGTTTGTAATCTCTTCTTTCTTCCTTCTTCTTCTTTCCTTCTTTCAAACAACAAATTACTTTATTGTAACCATGAAATAAAGAGAGTTTTTTGGTAACTATGGCCTCACACAATAGCTTACCTATACCAGAATTTAACGATTATGACTATGAGTATTGGTCTATAAAGATGAAGACCTTGCTTATAGGAAGAGGTTTGTAGGACATAATAGAAGAGGGCTACATAGAACTCTCATATTGGACAACACTAAGTGCCACAGACAAGAAAACATGAAAAGAAGAGAAAAAGAGCAACTCTTCTGCTCTTTCTCATCTCCAAGCTGCATTGGAGAAAAGCATATTCCCTAGAATTGCCGCTTGTACAACTGCACAAGCTGCATGTAAAGCATTGAGTTATGGATTCTAGGGTAGTAATCAAGTGAAGCAGGTGAGGCTTTAAACACTGAAGAGAAATTTTGAAAATATTCGAATGAAAGATGATGAAAAAGTCTGTGATTATTGTGTTAGAGTAAAAGCAATTTTGGATAAAATGGTTACACTAGGCAAAAAAATCATGCCTGAGACAATTGTAACAAAAGTGTTGTGAAAACTTACACAAAAATGGAACCATATTACCATAATTATAGAATAATCCAAAGATCTTTCCCTTTTAACATTTTATGCATTAATCAGATCGTTAATGTCACATGAAGAGATGTTTCTTGAAACTCCTTCAACCAGCTATGGAGGCAATGATAGGCCTTAAATTCTAATAAAAACAATGGAAGAGGATGGGGAAGAGGTCAAGGTAGAGGCAAGCAAAGAGGTAGAGGTAGAAGCAACTATAGAGGAGGCAATAAAAATAGAGGAGGCAACCAGAATAGAGGAGGCAATTCCAATAGAGGAGGCAACTCATATAGAGGAGGCAATCAACAAAGAGGTGGAAATCAAAATTGAGGAGGAAATCAAGGACAAAGTGGAAATCAAGGGCAAGGAAGTGACAAGTCAAAATTAGCTTGTTTCAACTGTGGCAAGCCAGGTCACTTCGCTCATGACTGCTGGTCAAAATATTCACAAGGCAGCAATAGTCAATATGGTAATTATGGAGAAGAAGATGATACCTCTAATATTTTCCTTTCATATGGACAATCTAAACATAATATAAATGACACATGGATTCTAGATACTGGTTTTTCAAACCACATGATGGCAAAGAACATTTATTTTCTACTCTAGATTCCACTTATAAATCCTAAATCAAATTAGGGGATGATAAGACATTGCAAGTAGAGGGTATTGGAGCCATGGAGGTTCCAACCAAATAAGGACTAAAGAAAGTGCATGACATCTATTACACTCCAAAGCTCCAACACAATCTACTAAGCATTGGACAAATGATGGAAAATAATTACAAGCTTGTATTTGATGAAGGACAATGTATCATTTTTGATAAAAATAATTGTAATCGTGTCATCACATAGGTCCCCATGACCAAGAACAGGTTATTCCCTCTCAAATTTGGTGAGCCAGGAGGAGCTCAACTTGAAAATGTAGCTATAACAAATCCAAGTGTGCTTTGGCACTTGCAATATGGTCACCTTAATTCCGCTAGCTTAAAACTTCTTACTTCTCAAGCTATGGTGATAGGACTTCCCAAAATTAATGAACAAAAGGAGGTCTGTGAAGGATGTGCTTTGGGAAAGCACTCAAGGTCAAATTTTCCAAAAGGACAAGCATGGAGATCCAAATATCCACTTTAGTTAGTACATTCAGACATCTATGGACCAATGCAAACATAGAGTCTTGGAAACTATTCTTATTTTCTCACTTTCATAGATGACTTCTCTAGAATGTGCTAGATTTATTTTTTGAAACATAAAGATGAAGCTTTTGATTGCTTCATAGATTTTAGAAACAATGTAGAGAATCAAAGTGGGAATTATGTAAAATTTCTTAGGACAGATCGAGGAGGTGAATACTCCTCAAAAGCATTCTTGAAATATTGTAAAGCAAGTGGGATTAAAAGGCAATTCACCATTGCCTATACCCCACAACAGAATGGTGTGGCCAAGAGAAAGAACCGTACCATAGTTGAAATTGCGAGATCGATGTTTCAGACTAAGCATATAACTCATATGTACTGGGTAGAGGTTGTAAGAACCAATGTATATATTCTAAAAAGAAGTCCTACTTCTAGTTTAGATGGCCCCTCAATAGGAAAAGAAACCTAATGTAAAGCACTTCAAAGTGTTTGGTTCTTTAGCATATGCACACATTCCTGATGAGAAAAGGAAGAATCTTGATCCAAAGAGTCAAACTTGTATATTTGTAGGGTATTGTGAGTCTACAAAGGCATATAGACTCTATAATTCGAAGACTCATAAAGTTATACTATCCAAGGATGTAATTTTTGATGAAGGGGGAGAATGGGGTCATCAAAGAATTTTTGTTGATGATGAGTCCCAAGATGTAAGTTCTTCATAGGTATAGCAGGTGTCTCCAAAGAAAAGCAAAGGCACACCACCCCCTCCAAGCCCAAGCAGGAGTACTACATCAAGTACTTCAACCACCACTCCAAGTCCTTCTCCATAGAGATCAGTAAGTTCTTCACCGATGGACATTGATAGAGACTCTCCATAAAGAGGTAAAAGAATATTACAACATCATCCATATTTTCAAATGTTGGATCAGAATTTCTAGAGAAGATTCACTAGAAGCCAAGCTAGTGAAATAAATACAGTTTGGCAACAACTTGAAAATTTGCAATTGTATGGGGATGATGACTCCCATGATCCTATGGGAGATGTAATCAATTATGCTTTATTGGCTAGTACACAACTAGAACCAACTAGCTATGAGAAGGCTTGTACTCAAAATGTATGGCAAGAAGCCATGAAAGAGGAAATAACCTCTATAAACAATAATGATACATGGGAGCTAGTAAAGCTACCGAAAGGAAAAAAATGTGTTGGGTGTAAATGGGTCTACAAGACCAAGTACAATGCTGATGGAAGCATTGAGAGGCATAAGGCGAGACTAGTAGCAATAGGTTTTACTCAAAAATTTGGCATTGACTATGAGGAAACCTTTACTCCTATTGCACAACAAGAAACAATCAGATTAGTTATTTCCTTAGCAGCCCATAAAGGATGGAATGTTCAACACATGGATGTGAAAAATGCTTTTCTGAACGGATACTTGACATAAGAGATTTATGTTCAACAACCTCAAGGTTTTCAAGAATAGGAAAAGGAGAACCTTGTTTACAAATTGAAGAAAGCAATTTATGGCCTCAAGCAAGCACCAAGATCTTGGTACTCACGCATTGATGGCTATTTCAATGAGTATGGATTCACAAGAAGAAAAAGTGAACCAACTCTGTACTACCTAAAGCATGGAGTAGACATTCTCATAGTTTGTTTGTATGTGTATGATCTAATATTTATGGGTAGTAACAATAAAATGAATATGGAGTTCAAAAACTCCATGATGAAACAGTTTGAGATGAAAGATCTTGGTTTAATGCGATACTTCCTAGGCATGGAAGTGCATCAATCAAATAAAGGGATATTCATATGTCAACACAAGTATGCTTGAGACATGATCAAGAAATTTGCCATGGAGCAGTGCAAATAAGTTACAACTCCAACTGGACATGGGATCCAATTAAGCAAGGACGATGGAGCATCAAAGGTTGACATGACCACTTACAGAAGCATGCTTGGGATTCTGATGTTTCTCACCAACACAAGGCCCGATATTCAATATGTTGTTTCTCTAGTTTCAAGGTTTATGGCTAGTCCATATGAGCTGCATCTACAAGAAACTAAAAGAATCTTAAGATATGTAAAAGGTACATTGGATTTTGGAATCCATTACCAAAAATGTAATTCTATGAAATTATTTGGCTTCAGTGACAGTGATTGGTGCAGAAATATAGGTGACAAGAAATCTACATAAGGAAATTGTTTTAGTCTAGGATCAGGCCTAATTACATGGAGTTCCAAGAAACAAACTGTTGTAGCATTGTCATCGATTGAGGTTGAGTATATAGCCATCACACATGCTAGTACTCAAGCCTTATGGTTGAGAAAAGTTCTTGAAGATATTGGAGAAAGTCAAAGTGGTCCAACTCGACTGTATTGTGATAACATAAGTATTGTGATAACATAAGTGCCATTCAATTGGCATACAATCTAGTCCATCATAGCAGATCAAAGCATTTCGATATGAAGTATCACTTCATTTGAGATATGGTGGAACAATAAATAGTTGAGCTTCAATATTGTAGCACTTTGGATAATATTGCAGACATCTTCACCAAAGGTATAGCTAAAGCTCAATATATAAAGATGAGAGATTGTATAGTCAGTCCTCTCAACTTTAAGGGGGAGAATGTTGGAAATTAAGCCAATTAAAAGGAGTAAAAAAATTATTTGCAATGGTAAGATTTGTATCGTACCATTTTACCTCCTTGGATGACAACTGACTGGGTAGGTAGTTTGACTTGGATGGCAGCTGACTAGGTAGATTGGATGGCATGGGCGGCAAGGCGAACAACACCAAATTCCATTTCTCCTTTCCTCCCTATTCTTCTTCTTTTCCTAACTTCTCCTATATTCCCTAAGGTTGTTTAATCAACCACTATTTAAACTTTGTAATTCTTATGTTTCCAAGGTTGAATATAATATTTTTGCATTTTCCTATTGCTCCTAATTCTCACGTGCCCACAACATTGCACGGAGCTTTATCTCCAATATATAATTTTACATGACTTTTCAATATTCTGACTATTGTTCTCCTCAAACATCTAGGAGATACATCATTTCATATTCCTCATATTAACACATACATTATATAAAATATAAATCATTCTACCAAATTAATATTTACAAGGGGGAAAAATAATATAATACTTCCAACACCCCCCTGTATTACATTATTTGGTAGAAAGGCTTTTTGCCTTCATTATTTAATTCTTCTTTCTTTGGTCTTCATTATTCAAATTTACCTTTGGTACTATTGAATATATGCAACCTTTATTGGGACCACCCTTATAAATTATCTGTATACCTCTGGATCAATGTATCTGAGTCACCTTTGGGTCTCTGTCTCTGGATCACTACCTCTAGATATCTACCTCTTGGGTCACTACCACTAGGTCCCTACCTCTAGATCACTGCCTCTAGATCATTGGCTTAGAGTCTTTACCTTTGTGTTATTACCTCTTGGTATTTATCTCTAGGTCACCTCTAGATTATCACTGTCTCTAGGTCATCAACTAGAACAATAATAATACAATCATTTCTGTAGAATCACCACTATAGGTGCTTTCATTGTAGGTCACCTTATAAATTGTACTTGGGTTATAATATTTCACATTTCTTCATCATAAGACCAATATAACATTCAATAAACTTTGATTTTTCATCATACTTGGTTTCCTTTTGTAGAAACCATACAACATTCCTTTCATCTTATTCCATTCATTCATACTTATCCATCCATAATCCATTTTTAATTTTTGATTTTCCTTCTCTTTATGTAGATAATATTTTTGAGAATGATTATATCCTCCACAAGTTTCACAATAATGGAGATTCCAAAATTTCTCTATATTATGTCTATATATACACAATGATTATATCTAATTCCCTATTACAATTTTTTTTGCCATTTTGTCCTTCATTATTACTAATTCTATCAATATCTATCACTAAGTTGATGTCAATATTTCCTATCATGATTTTAGTTCCTGATTTTTTTTTTTTAAAGTGAAAAGCCCCTTACGGGGCCGCCTGGTCTGAGAGACCACGAACAGGGGGTTCTATACCGTCAAAGTCACCCGGGAGTCGCACCTGACCCTACCCGCACCAACATTATCAATTGGATTTTGGGTACCCAATTCAGCTTTTTGGTAGGGTGGAGATTCGAACCTGGGACCTCCCTTGGAGGATTGCCCTCTCCTCTCCAACTCACCTATAACATGTGGGTTTAGTTCCTGATTTATTACTGCTCGTCTATCTTGTATATCCAAGACCTTTATATCTTGGTCTTATTTTTGATACACTTATCTCTTTCATTTCTTGTCTGTTTTCCCATACTTGTGTCTTTGTATACCATTTTATTTAATAATTTTGAATTAATTCTTTTAGTATACCTTTCAAAATAACCAAATAGTTTTTAAAATGCAAAAAGGGAAAACCCCAGGTCCTGATGGTTTTCCTATTGAGTTCTACTAAGAGTTTTGGGATATCCTTCATGTTGATTTATTAGAGGTGGTGGAAGAAGCCAGGAAATCCAAAGAAATTTTGAAGGTTATCAATAAAACTTATATTACTCTTGTTCCAAAAGCTCAAGAGGTTGATCATATCTCGACTTTTAGACCTATTGCTTTATGTAATGTTCTTCTCAAAATTATTACTAAAATCATGGCGAGAAAGGTTGAAGCCTCTTTTACATAAGATTATTTCCCCGAGCAAGGGGGATATGTGGAAGGACGTCGGATAGTAGATGAGATAGTTCTTGCTCGGGAAGCCATCCATTCCATGGATATGCAAAATTCTCCTTCTATGTTCATCCGGTTAGACTTATCCAAAGCTTATGACAGAGTGGATTGGCACTTCCTTATCAAAGTTTTGAGGCAATTTGGTTTCTCTAAGGATTGGATGGATTGGATTATGGGATGTATCTATTCAGTTTCCTACTTAGTTCTTATCAATGGCAGACCTTCTCAGTCTTTCCCAGCTTCCAAAGATATCAGGAAAGGTGACTCGCTATCCCCTTATTTATTCATAACCAAAAAGAGGGAAAACAAAACCCTTGAGGGAGTTACCATTGCTCATGGAGCTAGACCTATCTCTCATATTCAATTTGTGGATGACTCTACTCTTTTAGGTAAAGCTACAGTTAAGGAAGCTTCTAATATTAAGCAAATCATTAGTTGTTTTTCTAAGGCTACTGGGTAGTTGATCAATGAAGACAAATCTAAAGTTATTTTATTTCACTACTCTGCTAGACATGAATCCATGGTCTTGGATAAATTAAGATATAATAAGACCTCTCTTCCAATCACTTATTTAGGTATTCCCATAAATATTCAAAGGCAGAAAAATAAAGATTGGAATTGGTTGTTGGACAAAGTCAAGAAGAAAATTGGAAAGTGGACCAACAAGTGGCTTTCTTACGGGGTAGAATCACCTTGGTAAAATCAGTCCTTCAAGCTATTCCTATTTATGTTTCTTTCGTTTTGAATATCCCAAAGGTCGTTCTTTGAGAATTGGATCAAATCGATCATCAGTTTCTCTGGAGTGGTACTAAGGAGAAAAGAAAATGGGCCTTGGTGAAATGGAATACTTTATGTCTTCCTAAGAGTGAAGGGGGTTAGGATTCCGGTATTCAATTAATAACAACAAAGCTTTATCTGCTAAATTATATTGGAGGATGTTGCATAACCCCAATGCTCTTTGGGCCAAAAATCTCCATGCTAAATATGCTGAGAACAAAAGTCCTGAAGACCTTGTTCGCTATCAACTTCCTACCAAAGGTTCTCCCATTTTAGTAGTTCTTAAGACTGGTGAGGATTTGATAAAGAAAAAATTATTTTGGATCATTCATAATGGTCAACATGCAAATTTTTGGATAGATTCTTGGGATGGTTACAAGCCTTTGATAACTCAGTTTCTGATTGGAGGCCTTGGATGGAGGAGCTTCACCGAGCTAATTGGATAAAGGTGGCTAATTACTATCGGTACCATACTTGGTAATTCAAAGGTTGGTAGATATTGGATCCCTATTGAGGACTGGCCTATTCAAATCCCAGAAAGGCAAAGACAAGATATCCAAGGCATCCTTCATATGTGATGCAGGAGCATCCGGAGGTGGAAAAGCAATCTTGCATCACCCAAAAATATTTTTTTCTTTAAGTGCCAAGCTATCGCGAAATCGTGACCCTTTTTGAGAAAGGGCGTCAAAGGGTCAAACTGTCGCGATATCGCGATGCTTTTTGAGAAACGGGGCCAAGGCACAAAATGGTCACGAAATCGTGACATTTCTGAAGCAGATGAGCCAAGGTGTGAAACTATCACGAAATTGTGATATTTTTGAAGCAAAGCAGCCTGGATGCAAAATGGTCGCAAAATCGCGACATTTTCTAAGCAAAGCAGTTTGGATGCAAAATGGTCGCAAAATCGTGACATTTTCTAAGCAAAGCAGTTTGGACGCAAAATGGTCGCGAAATCACGATGTTTTCTAAGCAAAGCATCCTGGACGCAAAACGGTCACGAAATCGTGACATTTTCGAAGCAAAGGAGCCAAGGCGTGAAACTATCGTGAAATCGTGACATTTTTGAAGCAAAGCAGCCTGGACGCAAAATGGTTGCGAAATCGTGACATTCTCTAAGCAAAGCAGCCTGGACGCAAAATGGTCTCGAAATCGTGACATTTTCGAAGCAATGGAGCCAAGGTGCAAAATGGTCACAAAATCGTGACACCTTCGGAGGCAAAGCTCTAAGGCACAAAGTGGTCGCAAAATCACGACACCTTCGGAGGAAAAGACTTAAAGGTGCAAAGTGGTCACGAAATCATGACACTTTCGGAGGCAAGACTCGAAGGCGCAAAGTGGTCATGAAATCGTGACATTTTCGGACCAAAGGCTCGAAGGCACAAAGTGGTCGCGAAATCGTGACACTTTCGGACCAAAGGCTCAAAGGCGCAAAGTGGTCGTGAAATCGTGACACATTTGGTGCGAAGGCTCATTGGCGCAAAGTGGTCACGAAATCGTGACACTTCCAGACCAAAGACTTAAGGGCACGAAATGGTCACGAAATCGCGACACTTCCAAAGTGAGGGCTTAAAGGTGCAAAGTGGTCGCGAAATCATGACGTTTTTGGGGCAAAGGTACCAAGGGGTAAAATGGTCGCGAAATTGCGACATGTCATGGTTTCACGGCCCAAAGGAGAAATAGAGACCGAACGACCAAAACGTCACGATATCATGACCAAAGAGGAGAGAGGGCATAGGGAAGCAAACACGTCGCGATATCGTGACAAAATGCTCATGACTCCAGACAGGCTGGCGGTTGTGGTGGCCATAGCTGGAGGACACATGACACCAAATTATAGGTGGCCATGGAGTATTAAGCAGTTGCAAAGACCCTACCAGAAGGACACGTGGCAACAGACTACAGATGGCTATAAAGCACTCATATGAATGATGACTCGACGGGTGGATGGACAGGCGACTGCAGCGCACTCCACCATTACAGACCATGATGATTTGGGGCACCTGGCAACATCTTGCAGGCGGCGACAGAACATTCATGAGGGCAGTTACAAGGAATCCCGCATTCTGTGTAATGATGTCTGAGAGGGTCGGGTCTGGGATAAAAGGGGCCGCGTAATTTTCCTGAGAGGGTCGGGTCTGAGACAAGACCATCTCTCTTATTGGTGAAAATTACTACTGGTCGTAATTGCAACAAGATGTGGCAAAATTTGTGCAAAGTTGTAGGATATGCCAGATGGAAAAAGGTGTGAGGCAGCCTACTGGTTTATATCAACCACTACCTATGCTCGAAAGGCCATGGGAGGATATTAGTATGGATTTTGTGCTTGGTTTGCCTAGGACGCAGAGGGGGCACGACTCCATATTTGTGGTAGTGGAAAAGTTTTTGAAAATGGCTCATTTCATTCCATGCCAGAAGACTAGCGATGCAGTCCATGTGGCTGGTCTATTCTTCAAGGAAGTGGTATGCCTTCATGGGCTGCCAAGGAGCATTGTGTCAGAAAGGGATACCAAGTTTGTAGGGTATTTCTGGAAAACCTTGTGGAAGAAACTGAAGACAAATTTAAAATTCAGTTTTGCATACCACCCCCAAACAAATGGCCAAACGGAGGTGGTAAATCAGAGCTTGGGCAACCTGCTGAGATGTTTGGTTGGAGATAAGCCCAAGGGATGGGATTTAGTTTTGCCCCAGGTAGAATTCGCTTGCAACAGCTCTGTCAATCAAAGTACCAATAAATCGCCATTCCAGATCATCTATGGGAGCAACCCAAGAAATTCCTCAGAGTTGAGAAGGATGGATACAAGAGAAAAATACAGTGCTGAGGCTAAAGACTCTGTTGTACACCTAAAGGGAGTGCATGAGGAGGTGACAAGGCACATTTCCAAGATGAATGCTCAGTATAAGGCCAAGGCAGACCAGAAACGCCGAGTTAAGGAGTTTGAAGTAGGAGATTCTGTCATGGTCCATCTAAGGAAGGAGAGGTTTCCTGCCAAGACCTATAACAAGCTAAAAATGAAGAAGTTTGGGCCATGCAGGATCATTGGAAAAAAGGATTCGGGTAATGCATATGAGGTGGAATTGCCGAGTGAACTTAACATCTCATCGATTTTTAACATTTTGGATTTGGTCGAGTTTCATGAAGGAGATAGCAACGCAGCACCAAGCCCAGATTTGTGGAGCATTTCCACGGTTACTCCAGTCGCAGATGAGATAGAAGAAGTCCTTGATACGCATGAGGGCTGAAGTACTCGAAACAGATGTTATTCTGAGTATTTGATCAAGTGGAAGGGCAGGCCCATCGAAGATGCGACTTGGTTGTCGAAGGCAGAGGTTGATCGCCTGGGTCTACCTCAGATCGATCGAAGTGAAGGTCACTTCTCAATTCACCTCGGGTGTCTGATGCAGGAGCATCCGGAGGTGGAAAAGCAATCTTGCATCACCCAAAAATATTTTTTTCTTTAAGTGCCAAGCTGTCACGAAATCGCAACCCTTTTTGAGAAAGGGCGTCAAAGGGTCAAGCTATCGCGATATCGCGACGCTTTTTGAGAAACGGGGCCAAGGCACAAAATGGTCACGAAATCATGACATTTCTGAAGCAGAGGAGCCAAGGCGTGAAACTGTCACAAAATTGTGACATTTTTGAAGCAAAGCAGCCTGGATGCAAAATGGTCGCAAAATCGTGACATTTTCTAAGCAAAGCAGTCTGGATGCAAAATGGTCGTGAAATCGTGACATTTTCTAAGCAAAGCAGTCTGGACGCAAAATGGTCGCGAAATCACGACGTTTTCTAAGCAAAGCAGCCTGGATGCAAAACGGTCGCGAAATCGTGACATTTCCAAAGCAAAGGAGCCAAGGCATGAAATTGTCGCAAAATCATGACATTTTTGAAGCAAAGCAGCCTGGATGCAAAATGGTCATGAAATCGTGACATTCTCTAAGCAAAGCAGCCTGGACGCAAAATGGTCGTGAAATCGCGACATTTTTGAAGCAATGGAACCAAGGCGCAAAATGGTCACGAAATCGCGACACCTTCAGAGGCAAAGCTCTAAGGCACAAAGTGGTCGCGAAATCGCGACACCTTCGGAGGCAAAGACTTAAAGGTGCAAAGTGGTCATGAAATCATGACACTTTCGGAGGCAAGACTCGAAGGCGCAAAGTGGTCGCGAAATCGCGACATTTTCGGACCAAAGGCTCGAAGGTGCAAAGTGGTCACGAAATTGCGACACTTCCAGACCAAAGGCTTGAAGGCACAAAGTGGTCACGAAATCATGACACTTTCGATGCGAAGGCTCAACGGCGCAAAGTGGTCATGAAATCGCGACACTTCCGGACCAAAGACTCAAGGGCGCAAAATGGTCGCGAAATCGTGACACTTTCGGAGTGAGGGCTTAAAGGCGCAAAGTGGTCACGAAATCATGACATTTTTGGGGCAAAGGTACCAAGGGGTAAAATGGTCGCAAAATCGTGACATGTCACGGTTTCACAGCCCGAAGGAGAAATAGAGACCGAATGACCAAAACATCGCGATATCATGACCAAAGAGGAGAGAGGGCGTAGGGAAGCAAACACGTCACGATATCGTGACAAAATGCTCATGACTCCAGATAGGCCAGCGGTTGCAGAGGCCATAGCCGGAGGACACGTGACAGCAAATTACAAGTGGCCATGGAGTATTAAGCAATTGCAGAGACCCTGGCAGAAGGACACGTGGCAACAGACTACAGATGGCTATAGAGCACTCATATGAATGATGACTCGATCGGTGGATGGACAGGCAGCTGCAGCGCACTCCGCCATTACAGACCATGATGATTCGGGGCACCTGGCAGCATCTTGCAGGCGGCGACAGAACATTCGTGCGGGCGATTATAGGGAATCCCGCATTCTATGTAATGATGTCCGAGAGGGTCGGGTCTGGGATAAAAGGGGCCGCGTATGCATTGTAAAAGGACTCTTGGCCATTTTTGGAATATCACTACTATATTTCCGAATTCGAAGTCTCTGCTAATGAAATTTGTGTGAATTTTTCTATGTGACATTGTGGTTATGCTTCAATATGATATCCCTCTCTTGGTCCCATGAAAAATATTGTTTTGGATGGAACGACACTACTAAGGGTGAGTATTCATTTGCTCAAGGTTATTTGACCTTATGCCATAATAATCCCAACCATTATTTTGACATATTTTCTCAATTGTGGGCTCAAAAGCTGCGGCCTAAGGTGAGGTTCTTTAATTGGCTTTTATTGCATCATAGGGTGCTTACTTGGTGAGCAACTTATGAAGCGTGGTTTTCATGGCCCTTTTAGATGTGAAATGTGTGAAGAGAATGTAGAAAATATCAACCATATTTTTATTGAGTGTACTTTAGCCTCCGAGCTATGGAGGAGAATGGTAACTTTACTTGGCTTACAGTGGTCCAATTTTTTCACTTTTGAACGACTTTGGAGGGATTGGCCTAATCAAGAGGGTGTTGATCATTTTATTAGGCGGTTAGTTTGGATGGGTTCTACCATTCTTCTTTGGAATATTTGGAATGAAAGGAACAACCGAATTTTTAATCAAGATAGGAAGGATATTCACTATATTTGGCAAAAGACCATAGCCAACTTAGTTGAATCGAGTCCATCATCTCCTTAATCACCCCCAAAACTCCCACCAAAGATGGGATCAAGTGATGCAAAGATTGAAGATTAAACCTTCTAAGGGCAACCGACTTAAAGGGAATGTGAGTATTAGTAAGATGGATAGGACTAGAAATTGGCAACCTCCTCCTAAGGATTTTGGAAAAGTCAATACTGATGGAGCCTCTAGAGGGAACCACTGAAAAAGCCGAGTGTGGGAGGAATTGGTAGACTTTCAGATGGCTCCCTGGTTTTTACTTTTGTTGAGAATTTGGGTATTCTTTCCAATAACCTTGCTGAGGGGTATGGTATCCTTAGAGGCCTTCAGGAGGCTACCAAGGTTGGATGGGAAAAGGTGTTAGTTGAGTATGACTCTTAACTTATGATTAATCTCTTGAAGACTCCTTCTAAGAATCATAAGGTGGATTGGAGAATAAAAAGAATTATTGAGAAAATTCGGTTAATCCGGATGGGATTTTTGAAAGTTGATTACAATCATGTGGTCGGACATCAAAACAAGAGTGCTGATGCTTTAGCTAATTGGGCTTTGGACAAAGGTGATCTTACTTGTTATGGCCACCCTCCTATATGGTGGGCTTCTCAAATTAGGGAAGCTCTTCTTTCTATCATTTCTTTGGATGGCTCCAGTTCTGAAGATACCTAGTTTCTTCTTGTTTTTTTTTGTTTCTCTTTGGTTCATTCAGTTTTTTAGTTCCCTAGCTCATTCTATTCTTTATTTTGTTTCCTCTGTTGATTCTTGCATTAATAGTCTTCTGGTCTAGATAGGTCATTGTTTTGTTCATTTTTTTTTTCTTTTGTCTTCTTTGTTTTTTTGTTTAGTTTTTTAAGGTGGGTGGGTTCTTTTGTTTTGTTTTGTTTTGTTTTTGTGTTCTTTGTGTTGTTTTTTGTTGTTCTTGTGTTTTTGTTGTTTTGTTTTTTTTATGTTTATTGTTATTGTTCTTGTGTTTTTTTTGTTCTTGTTCTTGGGTTTCTCTTTGTTTGTGTTATTTCATTTTTTTATGTGTGAGTGTTTTCTATGTTTTTTGTTTTTGTTTATTGTCTGTTGTTGGTTGTTTTTATTTTTATTTTATTTATTTTATTTTTTAGGTTTTGGTTGTGTTTATTTTTCATGTTTTTTTGGGTTATGTCTTTGTAGTGTTCTGTTGTTTTTGTCTTGTTTGTGTTTTTTTATGTGGTTCTTGTGTTTTTCTATGTGGTTTGTGTTGTGGTTTCTTTTATCTTATTGTGCATGTTTGGTTGTGCTTTTGGTTTTGACACATTCAAGGAGTTTTTTTTTTATTTTATTTTATTATTTTTGTTGTTATTTTTTATTTTTTAATTTGGTTTTGTGTGTTTGTTTGCTCCTTGAGTATGTCAAAGGTGGTAGGCCAGGTCCGAGTCCTGGGCGTTTTTTGCGGAATTGATACCCTTGCCTCCTTGGGTCTTACCCGAAAGTGGCATCCCTTTTTGGGATGTTTTCCACAAAAAAAAAAAAAAAACCAAATTCTTCATCACCCTAATCTCTTTCAATATCAAGACAACTTTGAGCATCACTATCCCTACCATCATTTGAATCTCTATCATCATCAATTATGATAACATAATATTTTTTTGACCAATCATGAACTATATTCAAATCATCTAAGTTGCACTCTATATATTTTATTTTTGTGTTACAACATGCATTTACTATTATAGGTTTCAATTAATTATTGGATTCCTCATTACTTGATAACATACCTATATGATTTACCCTAAGATTCCTATGTACACATTTTTATTGTGTAACATACCCTTGCTAATTACTCTAATCTCTTTGATTCCATTTAGGATATTCTTGGTCTTGATCCTTCCTAGTCAATGCATTATACTTACAAGATTTTGTATTATGTCCTTTTTCACAAATATGATATTGCTTTTGTTTTTTATTTTGTGATGAAGTGCAAGATCCTTTTTCTAATACAAGAGCCTTATTAGATGACTCATTTCTCAATTGATTTTCAAGTTCATATTGTTGAATAATATTTATCAATTTCTCAAATGACACATTTCTATTTTATGCTAGAAGAGATTTGACCAATATTTTGAATGATTAAGAAAGTGCTTTAAGTATAATTGAAACCAGAAGTTTATCTTCAACTTTTTTTTTTGAATTTAGCAAAAAACCCCTTACGAGGCCACCTATGTCTGAGAAACCATGACCAGGGGGTTCTACACAATCAAAATCACTCAGGAGTCATGCCTAACCCTGACCGCACCAGCATTATCAACTGGATTTTGGGTACCCGATGTGCATTTGGTAGGGTGAATATTCGAACCAAGGACCTCCCTTGGAGGATTGCCCTACCCTCTCCAACTCACCTACAACACGTGGGTTATCTTCAACCTTTTCTCCTAAGGTATGCAATTTTGATTTTAATTATAATATCCTTTGAAGAAAATGTTCTATGTTTTCTCCATCATGAAATTTTAGTGCATACAATTGTGATTGTAGGTGTAAAATGGTTACCTCATTCTTTCCTTCAAATATCTTACATAATTTTTTCCATGCAATTTTTGAAGTTTCTGCTTCACTAATATGTGCTTGAATTTCATAAGATATGCCAAATAAAATTAACATCAAATCTTTAGCATCATCATCTTTGAATTTTTGAATTCCTATTTTATATTCTGAAATTTTTCTTTGTCCATTCACCACATCCCAAAGTTTTTCAACAATAAGTATTGACCTCATCTTATTTTTTATGGGGTAAAATTAGGCCCTTTTAATAATTGAGATTTAGAAAAGAAAATTCTTGTATTTTCCATTTCCTTTGAAGTTGAAATCCTTATTTATCCTAAAATTTTAATCAATAACAATTTTTTTCCAAAAAATAAACAATTCCTTTGGAGTAAAAAACCTTATTTCTCCAAAGTTAATAATAATCAAATAATTAATTTCTTCAATAATCTAATTTTTCAATAATCATTTTTCAAAATTGTAAATAACTATATTCAATTTGTTTAAAAAAACTTTTGGAGTAAAATTCCTTTGAAGTTGACAACCTTATAACTCCCTAATTTATTAATCACAAATTTCCATTCTTATTTATATCTCCCTTTAATTGAAAAAGGTCTTATTCCTTTAAAAAATAATATTTTAAGCCTCTTTTTCAAATATCAATCCACCAGTAGAAGCTTACCTTTCTTCTATGCCCATTAATTAAAGAATAAAAATAAAAATTTTCAACTTTTTTATTTTATTTTTATAACTTTATCTTCTTCTAATGAGTTTCTTTTTCCTGTCAGTTTAAATAACTTTTCTCCCATTTTTTTTAATCCAATCAATGTACTTTTCAAAAATATTTCAAAGTCTCAACTTTATTTTATCACTCCAAGCTAAATATGGTGAGGTCTCCAAATATACACACTTTTCTTTTGAAAAAAATAACTTAATCTAGTACCTTATTATGATACTCTTGCACATGGTAATAATCCACTTATTCTTATCAAACAACTATTCACGTTCTTTTGGGTAGCTCTTATATGTGACAACTGATTAGATGACGTTTCAAACATTGTCATCTCCAAAACTTCCTTCATTACAAGTATTGGCTTTAGATTCAGGTGTTATTGTATTATTTAAAAAAACAACGACCCAACCTTAATTACCTTAATTATATGGCTAAATCATTAACTATCCCCCACAACTCAATATGCTCCTCGTTTAATATGTAAACTAGCCTAAGCTTCAAACTGGACTCCCTTCTTTTTTTAAAATAAGAAATATTAAACTTATTAAAAAAACGTGTCACTCTAGAATTAATAAAAAAATTACATCTCTTTAAAAAGAATACCTTTGGTATGCTCTGGAAATTATCAGCAACACTATGAGAAAATGCTTATTTTGTCCACGTATTTGAACAACACTTATTTTGTCTGTGCTCAATGGTCTACAACCTTCAGTATTTAATTTTCATTTTACAGTAAATCACATAGTAAATCACATGTCTTTTACTTTGTAACGTTCATAGATTTGATGGAAATGTAATGTTTATGATAACATCTATTTTTATCTCCTATCTACTCAAATGTAAGGTAACTAGTCTGCGTGACATAGATGGTTTTATTTGCTACAATTATTTCCCATAATTCTTCCTTGGCAATCAAAATATTAATCTCTCCTTTCAAAGAAACTGTAAAGCTTCCATTTACAATAGTTTTTTAAATTTTAATGATCCATTGGTCTTTTATAAAGTAATTCCTCTCTTACTTTAAACCAAAACTTAAGGCTATCACTTTGATACTGTAAATTTAAAATTACTTTGCTACCATATAAATTAAATCCATCACCTTGTAAATTAAATCCTCTCTTATGGTCCTCCAATAATCATCATCATGAATGTTCAAGGATTTTATTTAAAGGTTTAATTGTACCTTTAAACCTTTGTATGTATTGTTGTAGAAATTTATTTAGATGATTATGGCTAGCAACTTGAGCTACTTCTACACTTTAGATTCCAAAAAAACATCCACCTCTTGTTGGCTACATGCTTCAAATATATTTCTTATTTCTCTCTTTCGTAGCATAACTTTGTCAATAATTTCCTTCAATAGAATGTGATTCTTAAAAACAACATACACACAAATAAAGTAAATACATTTATTCTCTATTGCACTCTACTTTAATAATTTTGTTGGTTTTTAAGTGATGTGTGAAATAAATTCTTTTAAAAATGTGATTCTCTCCAATTAAATTCAATATTCACCTTGCTACGAATGTACAAAATATTTTCTTTGGTGTTCTCAAACTGCTCATTCTTCTAGAGCTTACTTCAATTTTTATCAACACCTACTTCTCCTTCCTTGGTCACTTAAGACACAAATGTAGATTTGTCTATAAATTTATTGAACAACATTAAACTTCCAACCTGATCACTATGGCACTTTCAATAAGGTTCAACCAAGATGGGTTTCACCAAGGTGGCTCTGATACCACCGTTAACTTTTCCAGTAAGATTAGCTCATAGAAAGTTTTATATAGGATCAATATAAGTCAGATAAATGCCACGAATATTATAACAATGAATCACATTATTTAAATAATAATAATATCTCACAAATATAACTCAAATATATTCAATATCAAAAGATTATAAGAATGATTTAGATAGATTACATTGCATGGAGCTTTGTCTCCAATATATAATTTTACATGACTTTTTAGTACTTTTACTATTACTCTCCTCAAACGTTTGGGAGTGTAACAAACCATAAACTCAACCCATGGGAGAGAGCTAATTTTGTTTTTTACAAGGATTAACTCACAAAGAAGACCCAATATTTTCACCAGTATAAGGCATAACCACTTTTGAGTTCATTGTCGTTATAGATGATACTCAAGTGGACAAGAGTGACCAACTTCCCATTACTTCTTGGGGTTCATTTTTCTAATCTCACCGCCATTAGAAAATATGAAACCAGTGGTGCCCTCATTTCCCATACACTCACCTATATAGGGCAATTTGACCACGACATAGATATTACCCTTTAAAGCCCATAATACTTAAAAGTAATGCCTATTACCTAAATCCTACATATATACATCTATGTAAGATTATTATGACATGATTCCTTAGTGATTAGTTAATTCCATCTAATCATGAAACTTTCTAAGACCATTACCACTCACCTAATAATGATCATGGTCACACTTGCTCACCCACAAAGTACCACCACTATACTGCCTTGATAATGATCCAATGGATTATCCCATACCAATCCACCTCACTGACCATAGAATTAACTAAGACCATTACCACTCACTTGATAATGATCATAGTCACACTTGCCCACCCACAAGGTACCACCACTATATTACCTTGTAAATTATTCAATGGATTATCCCATACCAATCCACATCACCTCATTGCCCAAGACTCACCACTAAGGTTTGTCATTCATAATTACCTAATTAATTTTCCTATCCACAACTCATTAGGATTTGATACAACTTGAATCTAGAGACTACTTAATATGGCACTAATAATATGCCCAAAAATAATCCCCTTTCCAACCCAAGGGTCCTAACAACAATTATGATCATATCACCAAAATATAATAGAGTGCTATATTAAATCATATTTAAAATTCAACATAACATATTGTTGAAGACTAAAGAATTTAAATGCATCTTCAATCATATCACTAAAATTAGATATTTCATGAAATCAACATTTAGAAGAATCATAACCATAATTCACCAATTAAATTCTATCATTCTCTTCAATAACACATTTTTCCATTTTGCAAATTAACAAACTATTTCTAAGAACTTAACATAAAGAAAAAATATTAATTCATCTTTCATTCTTTGAACAATCTCAAGATAATATAACAAGAATATTTACAAGACATCTATTCCTTCATCATAATCATTGCATAACATAACTTCCACACAAGATACTTTTCAAGTATTTTTCATCTTCTATCACAATATTACATATCAACATATATAAATGAATGGTCCCTAGCCCATATTCTCTCTCCAATTATTCTACTTGATAGGTCTTCTCCATTGAACTTGAGTGTAAGTTTAGGGATCATGACAACTCTTGAATATATGTTGAAACCTAACATGCACTATGCAAGAAATACATACAAAAATGAAAGAACATGCATCATGCAAAACAAAATCATGCAAGACAATACAAGTTTGAGGGAACCTTAGCTACTCAAGCCTCATCCATCTCTTGGAAAAACTTACTATTAAATCCTTCAAAAATAACTTCTCAATTCCTAAAATTTAGAATATATTCAATACATTGAAATATTACTTCACTAATGAACCAAATTATAATCCTCATTTTCCAAAAGTCAACATTAACTATAGCACACTATTTAATCAATATTAATAAGACAAAAGTCTACAATATTAATTAATAAATTAATATTGATAAATAAACCAACACATTATTTAATCAATATTAATAAGACAAAAGTCTTCAATATTAATTAATAGTTTTATCCCTATGACTTAATAAAAATAATTACAATATTGATAAATAAACAAACACATTATTTAATCAATATTATTAAGACAAAATTCTTCAATATTAATTAATAGTTTCATCTTCATGACTTAATAAAACTATTAATTAGTTACTTTTTTTACTAGATTTCGAAATGAGGGTTTCGAAAGGAGTCCCACAACCTTTTACAACAACTCCAACAAAAGCAGATCACATAGTGACCATCCCCTCATCAAACTTCAACTAAAATAAAATTTCTCTAAGTTTAAAAGTAGGATCCCACCATCCACGATCTTACCCGAGGAACCCAAAACAAGTAGAGACAAAATACAAGCAAATACCATAGATGTAGTAACATTCTCCCAATGGGAAGACACTGTAATGAGTAGATATTCCTTGATGCATGCGAACTTAGAATCCAGATCCACCTCACCTCTAAGTAGAAAAGTTACACTTGAAGAAAAGGTGTCCTTAGGGGCACACAGATCATGGGTCTCCATCAGATTATTGATCTACTGAACCCCCAAACTAAGGGAGGTGTGATAGGGGTAAACCTACCATGTTGGTAGTTTGACCACATGCCTCAAAGGACTGACAACTAAACCATCCATGAACATATTTCCTTTCAAAACAACCCAAAAATGGGAAGGACTGATAGGGTGGGAGTGGGCTTCGCAACTTTTCAAGGTGCCAATCCTCCAATTTAAATTCAAATTCAAACAATGCCACTAGCCTGAGAGTAACTAGGCCAACTACCCCTCATATTGATGTTGAAGCACTCTAACAAGATCCTAAGAGGAGATCTGACAAAAATTAATGGTTCTTAATATTTAAGAGACTTATAAGCTCCTCCAAAAAATTGGTTTTCCATACAAAGAACTTGTGTTGGCAGTACCTAGATTGGCCATACAATATTCCAGGCTATTTCTTTCTCTAAATATGTGGGTCACTTGAATTTGCTCAAAATCCTGAAGAAGTCTTCTCGATTCGGCCACCACATGCAGAATGTTCCAGCTCAAGGTTACACTTGAATTCAACAATTTAATCACATTTAAGAAATCACCTTCCACCACCATATTTCTTGCTTCCATTTCTTCCAATAACACAATACCTTGGGAGGTGGCTCTATCTTCTGCAAAATAAGAGGATTGACACAATAGATGCTTTGTAAAAGTCAATACTATTTATTTATTTCTTAATAAATATATTAATATTGATAAATAAACAAGAAAATTATTTAATTAATACTAATAAGGCATAAATCTTCAATATTAACTAATATATTAATATTTATAAATAATCAAACACATTATTTAATCAATACTAATAAGACATAAGTCTTCAATATTAATTAATATATTAATATTGATAAATAATCAAGCTCATTATTTAATCAATACTAATAAGGCGTAAGTTTTCAATATTAATTAATATACTAATATTGCTTAATAAGCAAACCCATAGTTTAATTTTGGCATGAATTATTACTAAAATTAACTAAATCTCAAAAATTATAAGCCCTAGGTTGATGAATAAGCCATACGACTATATCCATGAGTTTCCATGGACATATGGATAAACTAGAGTACTTAGTAAGAAAAACAAGAGAAGAAACATAAATCACCAATAGTAACATGACGTAAAAATTGAATGTGTGAAGTTTACAGAGATATTATCAATAAAAATAATGGCATATATAATCCAAACTAGAAGTCCATGGTGTTTAATTAATCTCAAAGAATTTCCAATATGTGCAAGGCCATGAATTGTAACCAAATACAAGTCAACTTCCTAGTAATATTAAAGGCATATACAATCCATATTATTTCATCTCACAGAAGTTCGTCCAATTTTTAAAACATTCTAAAGTTTGCTCCCAAATGTACATCTCCTTTGTGGTTCTTGAAGTTGTATCATCTATATTTTATTCTAATAAATAAAAATACCTACTGAACTAAATTCCTTATATATTATGACCTTCAATTTGTTTAAAACAAATTTGATATTCTTTCCATTTCGCTAGGTGACATTTCTCTAAAAAGAATTAGAGAAAATAAAGGGAAATAATGAAGGTTTAAGCATAAAACAAGAGGCACTATGAAGAAGATAAATAGCTAATGGATGACATATCAGACCTAAGAAAGAAGCACAAACACAACAATGCAAATGCAGGGGATATCTTTGATGAGTTGAAAAATCATATGCACTATAGTTGCAAGCTTAATATACATGAATACAAAGTACCCTTATGGCTTTAAACTCAATCAACATTTTCCATTCAAGAGAAAAGGTAAATAGTAAGCAACCATTCATCACCAACAACATCACCATCATGTGAAGTTAAATTAGGTACTTACAATTTCTCTACTCTCTGTAAGAAGGAATAATCCTTGAAATTGGAATGCTCAATCCACCTTGCCAATCCTTTCTTCTAGCCAGTGATCCCCCCAAAACTTGGCAGCAAAAGAAATCATATAGAGCTCAAAGGAAAAGGGAGATAAAGGGTTGGAAGTGGCTTATTCATTTCTCATAATGCATGCTTACCACACATCCACCTATCCTATTTCTCTAGCCCATTATGCAAATAGGGTAAAGTTTCAATTTTACTTTATGGAAAGATTTGTCAACATTACCAACATTTCTAGCTTTTCCAACATTATTTTTTTTTGTTTTTTATTTTTTTTATAAATTTTATTTTACATGGTGGAATTGGTAGTCGCCATGAATTTTGGCAGGCCATCCGAATTTTTATGGCTACCACAATATTCTACATTGTCCACCCTAAAATCCGCCACACAGATCTCCACACAGTTTGCTCCTATAACCACCATGCCACGATCATTTTAAATATTTTACGCCATTGAAAGCACCAAGAAAGGGACAATTGTTTAGTCCGGTGAGGCCCAAGATTTGAACCTTGGACCTCCACCCCCCTTATGAGGTTTGGGGAAATTAATTGGTCTACACCTCGGACCTCACAAATCTAGCTTTTCCAACATTTTTTTTTGAATTTACATGGTGGAATCGGTAGCTGCCACGAATCCAGGCAGGCTGTCAGCTTTTACTTTTCCAACATTATTAAAATATAACTTAATATTTATTTATTAGATGTGCCCCTCTATTAAAAGTTCTAGCTTATTAATGCTAACATTTATTTACTAATATTCTATAAACAAGGTACTAATAATTAAAATCTTTCACTCATCTCATATTATTATTACTTTCTAATGCTAGTGTTAATTACTAACATTAGAATAATATAATTATATAAAAAAATATAATAATAATAATAATAATAAAATTAATTAATCACTTTATAGAATTAATTTAATTAATACCAAATGTTAATATTAACCATTAAGATCGATATTTAATATTTTAAGTATTAATAAAACTAACATTATTATTAATACTTAACTTGATAAATACTTAAGTTATTGGGCTACAATCTTTGTGAAAGAGGTGTAAAACCTAGGTGCAGTTAAGCGATGGAACAAAAAAATAAATTTGGCTACAGTATTCGTGAAAGGGATGCAAACCCTAGGTGCAATCAAGCATTTAAGGAAGAGGGTTGTTTGCAGACTGTCTCTTCAGTCTATAAGAAAGCCTCTTCGGTCAAAAGAAATATCTCTCAAGGATCTTTGGGTTTGTGGGTGGATGAACCTATACCCTCTATCAAGATTTTAGAGGATGAATTTGGGTTGGATTTGATTGATCATGAAGCCCAAACAATTATTTGTAAACTCAAGGACAAAATACTAGGCTTGGAGAAGCTCAAAGGATACATTAAAGATTCGATGGACTAGTACAAAATTCCAAGTAACTCTCCTACCCAAAGATTTTTTTTTTTATTTCCTTTTCTAATTTAGCGGATAGAGATAGGGTAATGGATTATAGATATAATTATTTTTTTGGACAAAAGGGTGTCTATATAAGACCTTGGACTCCTAATTTCAATCCCTTTACAAAATAAGTTAATGGCTTCCTAGTATGTGTGAATCTTTATGCTCTCCCTATGGATTTTTGAGGAGAGAAGATATTTTCCAAAATCGGTAATGCCATTGGTTCATTCTAGTATATGGATGCCCAAAAAAAGAAAACTTTGTCAAGTAAAATTAATATGAGTAAAGCAAGACCAGTTTTTTAGATGGATGTTTCATTTCTTGGACCTCAATCCATTAGTATCTCCTCAAGCAAAGGGGAATGGGTCCAAAATATTAAATACAAAAACTTCTCCCTAAGATGTTATGGCTATAAGTAACATGACCACATGAAGAAGAGATGCCCGACCATATGATCATGCTCTAATTCCTCCTTGGTGGAGGAGAAGGCCCTGCATGCAAATGATTTGAAACCTTCAAATGTCCTAGTTCAAAGGAAAGAAGCCCATCATCCAAATGCACCAATTTTCCATCAGGAATCATGCAAGCAACAAAAGACTCAACCCCAAAAGAAGATTTTGAATAAGATCATTGATAAAATCTAAATAATTACTAAAGACCATATAAACAGTTCCATGGAAAATATTAGCACCTTATATGGTATTCTTGAAGCTAATTATGAAATAATCAATGATGATTAGTTTTCTAAAAATGAATATCCTACAAAATGTGTTACAACTAGATATTACCTGAGGAGCTTGAAGTGTAAAAATGCATTCTCAGATCTTGCCACTATAAAGGAGGAAGAACCTCTACTACAGAAGAAAAATACTCAAATTGATTTTCTCTTTTATGGATGACTGTTATGTTTGTTTTCATTCTATATGCTGGAGTTATGTATCATGTAAGGGTTGTTCTTGTTAGTTCTTAAAAAAAAAAAAAGAAGAAGAGTTGATTATGGAAACTTATTAGTTTGAGGAAGATGGAGAATATCTTTGATAGAAAGGAGAATATGGGTATGCTTAAATTATTTTTTTAGAAATGTAATGAGAGTAACGTAATGTTTTATTTTTGTAATGGGAGTGTCCCCCAATAGAAGCCACACATAGCTTATTAAAAAATAAAAAATACTTAACTTGATAAATTATTAACCAAACCATTTCCATGCTTCAAAACACATGCAAATAAATTGTAAGTCTAAGCAACACAAGGGCTCTTGCTAAAAGTTATCCTTGCCTGGATTAAGATGCAAATAAAAAATATGCACAACCAATATTTTTACTTAAGTAGGAGGATTTACTGTAAATACAAGATGATCACCCACCTATGAAAGGATCCCCTAACCATAGGGTAAGGGATTTTTTACTTTTATAACAACCTCCTTGCTCGATGGTGCATTTTTAATCAAACATACACATATGCAAATGCATCTATATGAGGGTTTTACCCTTGTGGTTGTCAATGAAAATTCATCCATCATTTCCTTTTTCTCTCAACTCGATGGTTGTCCCATACCAATCCACCCATGAGAGTACCTAGTTCTACAACCATAAAATTCATCAATAGTACCAATATTCCAACTTTAAAAGGCATAAAGTACAACTATCAACTCATCTTGACATAACATAATAGGATCATGCATTACATATCAACACATAAATACATCAATTAAATAACAAGGGGAAGTCTTGCCAAGATGGACCATTACATGGAGATGCATCCTTTCATATTCCTCATATTAACACAAAACTCTCATATTTCTACATATCAATGTGACTCTTCATTCTTTCTCTTGACACCTTGCACTTTATCTCATATTGAAACATACATTATATAAAATATAAATCATTCTACAAAACTAACATTTACCAGGGGGCCAAATAATGTAATACTTCCAACAATTATGAGGAGGTTCTTTTGGTATTATATGGTGATATGGTCTTGGTTTTGATCCATATGTCATTGTATGGTATGATGCTTTTTAGAAATAGTTCATTACATGTTGGTAGGGTTTCCTATTCATCTAGTGGGCGGGCACCCTTGATGTTTGGTGAGAATATTGGTCCCTTGGATAACTTAGCTAGCTCAAGGCATATCCCACATAGGAGGTATGATTCATATCATTGTCCCTCTCTATGGTTTCTCTACTTTGGTTTGAGACTGACATGGAGTATAACTAGAGAAATAATATTTTTTATATATTTATGAGTGTGGTTGTCCAACCAAATCATGCAAATTGGCAAATTATAATTTATTTTCTGTATGTAATGACATATAGGTTTTGAGTATGGTAGGTCCTCTCCTATCATTATATGATAGATAAAATACTTTTGTTACTGATGTTTAGATTGTGGTTATTAAATTTAATTATTTTTTTGCTTTGAGAATTATTTAGCTAAAAATTCAAAATGCCATAACTTTTTGTATGAAATTATTTTGGGACCATTTTTGAGATTGCATGGTTTTTTAGCTCTTTGCATGGATGATGTATGTTCAAGAACTTGTTATAATTTTGAGGGTGAATTCGCATGAGATGGATTCTTTGGAATATTTTAATTACCCCAATGGGTAAAATCAAAGTACTTTGTCAATTAAAATGAATGGTTTATTGTGAAGCATGAAGGTTTGGTGCATATTTAAGGATAAAAAAACAAAGGCTTTTGATGAAAATATTTGGATAAAAAGGAGAAGCATCCAAGTTTAATTATTAAAGAAGAGAGTGATACCACCAAGGTATGGACAAAGCTACAAGAATTGTTGGGAAAGCTTCACGCATGAAAGTTAGTAGATTAGATATGGAACTTTCATTCCTCAAGAAGTTGGATTTGGATAATATTTAGAGCTATATTTTGCACTTCAAGGCTTTATGGGTATATATTGCATCCTTAGAAGGTAAAGGAAGAATGTGTTAAGTTCATACCTACTAATATAAATTTATCCTTTTAAATTGTTAGACTATTGTTTCATATTATTCATATATATGTGAAGGAATATATTTCTTTAGTACCAATGCTCTCTTCTCTCTTATTTTTGGATTTTAGTTTGCTATGAAGAATTATAATGTTCTTTCTTAACTATAAGCTCATGCAAGTTAGAGGAGGCTAAGGTTCAACAACTGAAGGGAAAATCTACGTGTTCAAAAAAGTAGAATCCCTTATATAGATACTAAAAAAAGGCAAGGACATCCTCATATAAAAGTGTTTGATGGGGAAACAAGAGATTGAGGTAGATTTAAGAAGATAAGAGACAATATTCTAGATAACAAGGGACATTTAGATGATTCTTTTGATTATGAGAGTATACCATCCCACTAGAGCTTCCATTAAAGGGTTAAGATGTTATTATCATTAATGCCTTTATCCTTAGTCACTTAATTTAGATTACGGAGGGAGTTAAAAACATGCAATTTAAATGATTGATAATGTATGATGTAATCAAGTGTAATTTTGTAGATAATTATTGTATGATGTATTTAATATTATTTTATATGTTAGTCAGTAAACCTATAGTTTAACCTTTCCATGACTAATAATTACTAACCCTTTACACCTAATGTGATATCAACAAGAGATAAGTGATTTATGATTAGTTGTTGAGGTTTTGGTATTTATACCCCTCAACCACCCCATCTATTACACTGGTTTGATTTTGTATTGATTATTTATAATGGTACCTAAGGGAATCCTTCATCTCATGTGTTGTTACTCCTTATTTTCATTCTCTAAATATATTACATTATGATATGAGTTGATGTATTGCTTATGTTTGTTCCAATGAAGTACTATGAAATCCAACATACCTATTTGTCACATTTAATACCTTTTGGATCTTCATGTTTTTATTAATAATAATTAAGTCTTTATTTCTAACCATTGCAAGTTTAACCAAATTTACCAAGTAGTCCCATTTCACTTCAATAATTATTAATTTTTCTTTTTGTTCTTACTAATGATCCTTAATTATATCAAGAGTTGACTTTATAATACACATTAAACCTAGTTGATCAATTTAAGAGAGTTTATGAGTAGTAATATAATTATATTATCTACTTACTTTCTTGTCTATTAGAGACTTGGTTTGGGATTTATTATTCACAATATCATATCATATGTTTATTTCTATGGGTATTTTTGTAATTGGTGTAATACCTATTTCAAGTAATGCATAAATGTATATTAATTTCCTTACTTCTCAAGTTGTCACTCCAACTGCAAGGATCAAGTGTATGGAAATCATCTTAGCTATCAATTAAGATTTTATTGAAAATAAATATTCTTTTGAATTTGTCCTTTATACTACCATTCATAAATATTGTGTTAGCTCTTATTGACATTATCAACCATTTTGTCTGGGGTCTTTTCCTTAAATTTATATTATCTATTTTTGTGGGTGAAAGGTAGAGTGATCTCTTTTACTTTATTTTTATAATAATCACCATCAATACAAACATATCCATATTCAATCCCTTTATAGGATATTGGCTTCATGGAGATAAATATTTTCTTTATACCTTCTTATGCTACAAAGATATCTAGAGACCACTTTCAAGATTTTGATATGCCACTTTATTTTTGTAGACTTTTCTCCTTTTAATATGAAGTATGATTGAATTAAGGTATTTTAAGTGCTATATCATCGAGATTAATCATTAATATTACCTTAAATGACCAATACTTCATAATAATACTAAGAATTTATGAAACTTTTAGATTTATTAGCAACTTCACATGGGTTTTCAACTAGAATTTTAGACATGTTATTATATTTTTCTTTTGTTTACTTGAGGTTTCTTCCCATTTGTATAAATTCACAACAGTTTGATAAGAATAAACTAGATCAACACATATGTATATAACCAAATAAATATAGAAGGGATATGAAAATAAAGGAAGTTTAGGCACCCATTTTTGAATGCATCACCAATCTCCAAACTTATCAATAGCTTCATCAATTAGCCAATCAAGCATCCAAATTAAATCAATCATATTCAAGCCTAAATTAGGAGAATTTGTTATTCTAGAAGTAAAAGTTCTAGGGCACAAGTGAAAGCATTCACCATGATTTTCCTCCCTATTAGAACTTTTGTAAAATTTAACTTTTCAACCATTTTCTATATGATTTGACTACCAACAATCATCTTGGAAAAAACATTGGATAAATAGCACTACTAGCACTATTTCTCTCTAGAACTATTGATTGTTAAAGACTATAATTTTTTTTAACAATTAGTACCTTTCAAGTCACCCTATCACATCAGTCCTATCTGTAGCTCCAATAGAAATTTAGAACCTCAACCTTTAATCTATTGATTACATCTTGATCCAAATTCAAAATATTACCTCTATCAATTCTATCATCTTAAATACAACCCCTCTCCAAAGTAATCATGGATTCCTATAAAGCCAAAACATGGGGAGCTCAATTCATATATCATCTTCGACTATAATAAAATTTTACCAAAATCCTATCATCACCTTGCGAAAGCTCTCAAGTATTCAATATCTTAAGCTATCAAGAATTCAAGCACTCAAGCTCTCAAGCATTCAAACATACAAGCACTCAATCTCTCAAGCATTCAAACATCCAAGCACTCAAGCATTCAAGCTCTCATACATTCAAACATCTAAGCTCTCAAGTTCTCAAGCCCTCAAGCTCTCAAGCTCTCAAGCATCTCCAAGTAAGAGCAAGCTCATCAATATTCCTTAATACAAGGTGAAATCAACATTGGTATCTTGGAGATACAAGTTTGTTTGGTTTGTTATCTCCCCATTTTATCTTAGATTTTTTCATTATTTTTATCTTTCAACTATCTAATATTTTATTTTGCTATATGCTAATTTTTCTTTAATCGTTATACTTGCATCTAGTCACCATATTATTTCTTAGAGCATCTAGTTTGCATCTTGTGTAGGTAATATTTCTATTTTATTATCAAAATCAAGGCCCTTGTACATCCTAGTCAGGAACCCTTATATATTTCATTAAAGTCATAAATATTGTAGCTAAAAATCATTCTGCTATATATTTAAGCAAAATAACTACTAAATTATAGGTTAAATCTAGACACAGTCACAAAAAGCAAAAGCACTATTAGTCCATAAAAGCATAAGTAGCATTTTAATTAACCCAGTGGTACTTTTTCCACTAAGAACACAAGCACTATCTTTGTCATTTTAACTTTAAAACCTCATATCTAAACAAGGGTCTGATGCTGGCCAAGGGAGCCACATGCTCTCCTATAGCTTAGGCTGGCCCTTTACCATTGATTTGATCCTGTTGTATCTATTTTGAACATGAATAAAAGTGATATCATTAACATCAACGATACCTTTCAACAATGATTTTGTAAACTATAGTGCTTATTTCTATCTGGTAAAAATGAAAATATAGTCCATATATTTTCATTTTAGAATTTAGGTCATAGGACTATTTATTATCTATAAAAATTATTATTTTTGTTCATTTTTAAGGAGAGGGAAATGACACTAATTAAATCTTAATTATTTAGGAGACCATATTTAATCTTGTGATCATTTAAATCAAATTGCATGTGGTTTGCATTAGGCTTGTTTGCTACATAATCCCACTTGAACCCTTATTCTTGAAATGTAAATCAAGCTTACTTTTATCATCCAAATCAAGAATCATTTTAGTTATTAGGTCTTGTTTGTTGTATTTGAGTGATGCATTTATAACTAATCAAGACTAGATTAAGGTTAAGCTTTTTCAAGGAAATCTTAGGAGTGTTAGTCTCACAATGACACAAAGAGGGGGGGTGAATCAGTGTAGCTATTTAAATTCAAATCTACAACTCTTAACACTGAAACAATGAAGATTTAAATCAGATAAAGCAAGTATAACAAGAGAGCATTCCACAACACACGATGTAACGAGGTTCACCAATTTGGCTACTCCTCAAAAATGACTGCTTGGATTACCGTCCAAATCTAGCCTTTGCAAAATACCAATTTTACAATCAATTTACCAGCACCAACGGAGAGCACCAACCCCTGATTTATCTGCACCCATAGAAAGGAGCACCAACCCCTAATTTATCTGCACCAACGAAAGGAGCACCAACCCCTAATTCCAAGCACCAACTTGGACTACAATTTTGAAGCTATAAGATTGACATAAAAATGCCTTTACTTATTCAAGACCCTGACTGGTCTATTGCTAACCCAACCTCTCTCGCTATTCACCAAAACACCACACACACTTAAGGCTCTACTTACTACACTTTTACGGCTCTCACGGCTCCTTAACGCTCTCTTACGACACTCTTCCAACCCTCTTCTTGCAGCACTTTCACTCTCTTTCAGCAACATAGTAATTCTCCACGTAGACCTCCTTTTATAACAAAGTTTTGATTCTATTTTTAACTTCCATATTTTTGCATGCAACTTATTAATAGAAACTTCTATATGTAACTCCTTTATCACATAGTATTCTCTCATGCATCCTATTAATAGTTACGGCTCTTTGTTTGGTCTTCGACTGATGACTTTCAGTTTAACCATCGCTCGATGCTTTCACTCCGTAACTGGCCCTGTAACTATCGTTCTGACTTCAGTTCACTATTCTTATTTTAGCTGCATGATTTTTCTCTATAACTCACCTATAAGACGTCTTGACTTCGAGTTAACTCTTCTTATTTTAGCTGCATGATTTTCTTCTACAATGCCCTGTAACTCTCGTATAACTTGAGTTAACTGTCACATATCTTATTTCAGTTGGGTTCTCTTCTTAGCTCACAAAAACCACTGTCATGATATCGTGACACTTTCGCCTCCTTGCTTCTTTTGTTTGCTACCCATGAAAACACATGTCACGATATCGCGACACTTTCACCTCCTTGCTTCTTTTGTTTGCTTGTACCCGAAAACACAACATGTCACGATATCGTGACACTTTTGCCTCCTTGCTTCTTTTGTTTGCTTGTACCCAAAAAACAACATGTCATGATATCGTGACACTTTCACCTCCTTGCTTCTTTTGTTTGCTTGTACCCATGAAAACACATGTCACGATATCGTGACACTTTCACCTCCGTACTCTTCCTCTTTACTTTTGTCACGATATCGTGACACTTATGCCTTCTTACTTTCTCTCTCCTCCTTTAGTCACAAAAATGCGACATGTCACGATATCGCGACACTTTCTCTCCTTTGCTCTTTCTCTTGCCTTCGGGTCACAAAACCGACATGTCGCGATATCGTGACACTTTTTCTCCTTTGCTCTTTCTCTTGCCTTCGGGTCGTGAAAACCCGACATGTCGCGATATCTGACACTTTCTCTCTCTCTCTTTCTCTTTCATGTCACGATATCGTGACACTTTTTCTTTCTCTCTCTCTTGCAATATGTCATCAAATCGACTTCACTCTCTTGCAATATGTCACGAAATCCGTGACACTTTTTCTTTTCTCTCTCTTGCAATATGTCACGAAATCGTGACACTTTTTCTTCCGTACAATCTCTCTTGCAATATGTCGCGAAATCGTGACACTTTTTCTTTCGGTACTCTCTCTTGCAATATGTCATGAAATCGTGACACTTTTTCTACTTGCCATTCTCTCTTCCAACATGTCGTGAAATCGTGACACTTTTTCTTTTGTACTATCTCTCTTGCAATATGTCACGAAATCATGACACTTTTTCTACTTGCCATTCTCTCTTCCAACATGTCACAAATTGTGACACTGTTTCTTCTATACTATCTCTCTTGCAATATGTCGCAAAATCGTGACACTTTTTCTTACTTGCGCTTTCTCTCTTCCAACATGTCATGAAATCATGACATTTTGCTTGCGCTTTCTCTCCAACATGTCATCGAAATCATGACATTTTTCTTGCTTGCGCTTTCTCTTCCGAACATGTCACGAAATCATGACAGTTTTTCTTGCTTGCTTTCTCTCCGAACATGTCATGAAATCATGATAGTTTTGCTTGCTTGCGCTTTCTCTCCGAACATGTCACGAAATCATGACAATTTTGCTTTCTTCTCAACATGTCACGATATCGTGATAGTTTTTCTTTCTTGCTCAACATGTCGCGATATCGCGACAATTTTTCTTTCTTGCTCAACATGTCGCGATATCGCGACAGTTTTCTTCCTTGTGATTTTATTTTGATTTTTAGTATATGGGCCACTTGGAAGAACCTCTTAACTTTTGTCCACTACATCAACCAATCTATGTGACTGTGTTGACAACAATGACAATACTATTGCTGCACCTTGCTCATCAATCTCCCCCTTTGGAATTGTTGGCAACACACGTGCAATTTTCTATAATTCTTCTCCCCCTTTGACAATAATACCAAAGGGCTACTGCAGACTCCCCTTGAGTCCATGCACAACATTCTCAGGCACACGTTATGACAGTTAGCAAAAATTACAAATATGAGCAAAAAGATAATCAAATATATAAATGCTCCCCTTGAGAATGTGGTCCCGATAGCTAGTCAGTTCTTGGGAAGCATGACCACTCCCAATTTATTGCGAAGGTACTCAAAAATTTCTTTGGGCAGTGGTTTTGTGAAGATATCCGCTACTTGCTCTGTAGTTGGGACAAAATCCAACTTTACCTCACCTTTCGCAACTTTCTCCTTCAGAAAGTGATATCGGATAGCAATATGTTTTGTGCGAGAATGCATAACCGGATTCTTTGAGATGTTAATGGCACTGGTGTTATCACACTTAACTAAAATTGGCTCACTGAAGTTAATGCCAAGATCTTTCAGGGTTTGTTTCATCCATAAGACCTGCGTACAACACGTAGTTGCTGCAATATATTCTGCCTCTGCTGTGGATAAAGAGACTGACTCTTGTTTCTTACTGTGCCATGCAACCAACCTGTCTCCAAGATAGAATGCACCTCCACTGGTACTCTTTCTGTCATCGACACATCCTGCCCAATCTGCATCTGAATACGCAATAAGGGTGAAGTCCTTACCTTTCGGATACCATAACCCATACTCCATAGTACCCTTGAGATACCGAAGAATCCTCTTCACTGCTGTCACATGAGTCTCCTTGGGACTCGCCTGAAATCATGCTACCATGCAAACTGCCTGCAAGATATCTGGTCTGGTAGCTATCAAATACAATAGGCTCCCAATCATAGATCTGTACATGGTTTGATCAACATCTGGAGATTTTTCATCCTTGCTCAACTTGCAACCTGTCGTCATGGGAGTGCTAACAGGCTTACAATCCTCCATTGTGAACTTTTTTAGCATCTCTTTCACATATTTAACTTGAGAAATAAATATGCCCTTCTCATTTTGATTAACTTGCAGTCCGAGAAAATATGAAAGTTCACCAATCATTGACATTTCAAATTCTTTCTGCATCTTAATTGCTAAATCTTTACACGAATCATCATTGCTGCTGCCAAAAATGATATCATCTACGTATACAACAAGGACAATGAGATGGCCATTCTCTGTTTTGACATACAAATTGCTATCCACCATACCCTTTTTGAACCCTTGTTGAGTAAGATAGTTGTCTAGCCTTGCATACCATGCTCTGGGTGCCTGTTTCAAGCCATACAATGCTTTCTTCAACTTGCAGATGAAGTTGGGATTATCACCGAGTTGGAAACCATATGGCTGTTCAATATAGACCTCTTCTTCAAGTTTTCCATTCAAAAATGCTGATTTCACGTCCATTTGATAAACTTTGAAATTCTTGTGAACTGCTAAAGCCAGAAACATTCTTATTGCCTCTAGTCTGGCCATTGGTGCAAAGGTTTCCTCAAAGTCAATACCTTCAACTTGTGCATAGCCTTTACAGACCAATCTTGCTTTATTCCTGACTACCTGTCCATCTTCATTCAATTTGTTTCGAAAAATCCATTTAGTACCGATTATATTTTTATTTGCAAGTCTTGGTACTAACTCCTAGGTTTTGTTTTTCTCGATCTGATCTAATTCTTCATTTATTGTCGTCATCCAACTTTCATCTTTGCTTGCTTCAGCAACATTTTTGGGCTCAATGCTAGATAATAGAGAGTAGTTACTTACTACTCTTCTTCTTGTCTGAACACCAACTGTGGGGTCTCCAATTATTTGCTCTCTAGGATGATTTTTTTGCCAGCTGCCTATTTTGAATTTCTTGTTTTCTTCCTCTTCTGAATCACTACTTAACTCATCTGAGTCAATTTTTTATTTCTTTTCCATTTCCTTTTCATCATCTCCTTCAATAACTTCTTCATAAATTGGGTAGTTTTCTTTATAGCTTCTTTCTCGTTCCCTACCTTCATCAACTTTAACATCGACACTCTCCACAATTTTCTTTAGCCTCTTGTTGTAGCATGTGTAGGCTTTGCTTTTTGTCGAATAGCCAAGAAAAATACCTTCATCAACTCTATCTTCAAACTTTCCAAGATTATCTTCAGTTCTTTTGATGTAACACTTGCTTCCAAAAACTTTAAAGTATCTTGTTGTTGCCTTTTTACCGAACCACAGCTCATACGGAGTTTTGCTTTCATGCATCCTCAACATGCACCTATTTTGGATGTAAACCGTAGTATGGACTGCCTCTTTCCAAAATCTATCTGCTATTTTGCTCTCAGTCAACATAGTCCGTGCCATTTCCTGCACTGTCCTGTTCTTTCTTTCTACCACACCATTCTGCTGAGGTGTCCTTGCTGCTAAAAACTGTCTCCTAATCCCATATTTTTCATAGTACTCTGCAAACTCTTTTGAAATGAACTCTCCTCCTCTATCTGATCTTAAACATTTAATCCTTTTTCCTATTTGATTCTCAACTTGTTTTTTGAAAATCTTGAACATCTCAAAGGCATCTGATTTAAGCTTCAAAAATAGTACCCATGTCATCCTGGAATAGTCATCTATGCACAACATAAAGTATTTGTCACCATTTATGCTTTGCGTTCTCATGGGTCCACATAAATCGGTATGTATTAGTTCTAAAGGTTTGCTTGTGAAGTACTCTTTTGTTTTAAATGTGGCTCTAGTTTGCTTCCCCTTTTGGCATGAAGCACAAATGCTATTTAATGGTTTACCAATGGTGGGAATATCTCTCACTGCCCTTTTTGAGCTGATTTTTACTAGATTGTCAAAGCTAATATGACCGAGCCTCTTGTGCCACAGCCAATTTTCTTCTTCCTGTCCAATCAAGCATGCTCCTTCTGAAGTCTCTGAGAGAGTATACAGGTTGCCAGATGTCCTTGATCCGAGTTGCTATCAACTTTCCACAGTTTGTTGTTCTGACTTCACAACCCTGCTTCTTGAAAATTACTTCATGACCTCTATCACAAATCTGACTTACGCTTAACAAGTTATGCTTCAGACCAATCACAAACAAGACTTCTTTCGACTTGATTTTTTCATCACTGATCTTAAGCTGATCCTTTGCCAACTATCTTAGCTCCATCATTATTTCCAAATTTTACAGAACCACCTTCATATTTCTGTAACTTTTCAAATTTTTGTTTGTCACCTGTCATATGACTGGAGCATCCACTATCAAGTATCCATGGTGCAGATTTGTTCTATGCTTTAAATGTTGTCTGTACAATCAAGGATTCCTTTTCTTCCTTGGGTCGCTCCTTTTCTTTCCACTCTGGTTTGATTACAGTTTTGGTCACTTGTTTTGACTTTTCTTTGTCAGTAGCCTGTGCATGTTTTTCGAGAAATTTTCTATTTTGTCTCAAACCATTTGGTTGAAATTTTCTTCCCTGATGTTTATTTGTTGCAAATGTACTTCGACAATTTCTTGCAATGTGCCCAAAATTATGACAGTTATAACATTCTACTGCATAATCCATCAATGGTGAAAAAACATTTCTACTGGTAAAGTTCCTTTGTCCTACATTATACTTGCAATCAGAAATCTTATGTCCATAACCATTGCATTTAAAACAATAACCAGAAAAGGAATGAGTGAACCTGGGTGATGGTCTTTGCCATTTTGTAGTGGGAGCCATAAATCTTCTTCTCCTTTGATGAGTGACATTGGTGAATCCATCATTGTCAATACTCCTCTCGTGCCTGGCATTATTGCTTTCTTTAGCATGATTCATTTTTTCTTGATCAACCCTGATCTTGTCTTCATTCTTTATGGGTTCTATAGTTATGGCCTTTGATCCATTTGATGATTCTCCTTCGATGAAGCCTAACCCAAATTTGATGCCTGTAGTCCTTTGGTTATTTATAATCTTATCCAACTTCATAGAACTTCCTTCAAGTTTGTGATAGCAACTCATTTTTTGATTCATCTCTTCTAGCTGCATCCTTAAACCAACAATCTCTTCTTCTAGCTTGCTGCACTCATCTATTTTCATGGTTAATTGTACTTCGATATCTTTAGATATTTTCTTAAATTCGTCTATCTGTACTTTCAAGCTGGTTATGATTTCATTGGCATCCTCAAGCTTTCTTGAAGTTTTCTTATTCTTTTTCCTTTCTATACTCAGCTCTTGAAGTGCAGCGACCAACTCACCTTCCAGATCTACTTCAGCCTCAGCCTCAAATTTTTTATCACATTCCTATTTTTCTTCTGTTTTTTCTTCTTCGAATGCCATGAAAAGAGCTTCACCTGTTTCTTCTTTAGAATCCTCACCAGAGTTGTCTTCTGAAGGACTAACATTCTTGGATATGAAACTTTTCTTCTTGAAGTTGCCTTTTCTAAAATTTGGTTTCTTCTTCCAGTCACTTCTTTCTTGATGTGAACCTTCATCACTTTTGTTTTTCTCATTAAGTGGACATTTAGCTGCAAAGTGCCCAATGCCTCCATAGTTGAAACACTTAAATGGTAGCTTTCCTCTGTATTTTCCTTTTCCCCTTATTAGTTTTCGAACAAAGTTTGCTTTCGTTTCATCTGATGTCTCTTCTTCCTCGGATTCTTGCTTTGCTTTTATATTTTTATGTGCTTTAAAAGCAGCTTCTCTGTCTGTGGGTTTAGTTTTTCCTATTCTCATCTCATATGCAGTCAAAGAACCATGCATCTCATCCATACTAAAAGTATTTAGATCTTTAGCTTCTTCTATTGCTAAAACTTTAGAATCAAATCTTTGGGGAAGAGATCTTAGTACCTTTTTCACGATGACAACATCTTCCATTTCCTCGTCGAGTCCTCTAATCGCATTAATGATTCCATTAACTCTCAGCATGTATGCCTCTATGTTCTCATCGTCATTCATCTTTAATGCTTCGAACTGAGCTCGATGCATTTGTAACTTGGCCTCCTTGATCTTGTCGTCTCCTTCATGAATGCTCCTTAGTTTGTCCCACATGTCTTTTGCCATTTTACAACTCATAATATTTATCAGTTCGTTGTCCACTAAACCGCACATGATAGCATTCTTTGCTTTAGAGTTATTCTCAAACAATTTCTTACCGACAGCATCGGTTGGAGGAGTGGTGGGTATTGTGTATCCACTGTCTACTGACTCCCAAATGTCGTATCCCAAAGCACACAGATATGTCTGCATCCTGAGTCTCCAAAATGAGTAATTAGTTCCATCAAACAATGGTGCTTTGTTTGAAGAGAATCCTTCACCACCTGCCATTGTCTCACTTCCAAGATCACCTTAGCCGATTAAGCTTGTTCAGGAACTTGGCTCTGATACCAATTGTTAGTCTCACAATGACACTGAGAGGGGGGGTGAATCAGTGTAGCTATTTAAATTCAAATCTACAACTCTTAACACTGAAACAATGAAGATTTAAATCAGATAAAGCAAGTATAACAAGAGAGCATTCCACAACACACGATGTAACGAGGTTCACCAATTTGGCTACTCCTCAAAAATGACTGCTTGGATTACCGTCCAAATCCAGCCTTTGCAAAATACCAATTTTACAATCAATTTACCAACACCAACTGGAAGGAGCACCAACCCCTGATTTATCTGCACCCACAGAAAGGAGCACCAACCCCTAATTTATCTGCACCAACAGAAAGGAGCACCAACCCCTAATTCCAAGCACCAACTTGGACTACAATTTTGAAGCTATAAGATTGACATAAAAATGCCTTTGCTTATTCAAGACCCTGACTGGTCTATTGCTAACCCAACCTCTCTCGCTATTCACCAAAACACCACACACACTTAAGGCTCTGCTTACTGCACTTTTATGGCTCTCACGGCTCTGCTTAACGCTCTCTTACGACACTCTTCCAACCCTCTTCTTGCAGCACTTTCACTCTATTTCAGTAGCACTGTAATTCTCCACGTAGACCTCCTTTTATAACAAAGTTTTGATTCTATTTTTAACTTCCATATTTTTGCATGCAACTTATTAATAGAAACTTCTATATGTAACTCCTTTATCACATAGTATTCTCTCATGCATCCTATTAATAGTTACGGCTCTTTGTTTGGTCTTCGACTGATGACTTTCAGTTTAACCGTCGCTCGATGCTTTCACTCTATAACTGGCCCTATAACTGTCGTTCTGACTTCAGTTCACTATTCTTATTTTAGCTACATGATTTTTCTCTGTAACTGCACCTATAACTGACGTACTGACTTCAGTTAACTCTTCTTATTTTAGCTGCATGATTTTCTTCTACAACTGCACCTATAACTACTATATAACTTTAGTTAACTATCACATATCTTATTTCAGTTGGGTTCTCTTCTTAGCTCACGAAAACACATGTCGCGATATCATGACACTTTCGCCTCCTTGCTTCTTTTGTTTGCTTGTACCCGAAAACACATGTCACGATATCATGACACTTTCGCCTCCTTGCTTCTTTTGTTTGCTTGTACCCACAAAAACACATGTCGCGATATCATGACACTTTCACCTCCTTGCTTCTTTTGTTTGCTTGTACCCGAAAACAACATGTCACGATATCATGACACTTTCACCTCCTTGCTTCTTTTCTTTGCTTGTACCCAAAACACATGTCACGATATCATGACACTTTCACCTCCGTACTCTTCCTCTTTACTTTTGTCGTGATATCGTGACACTTCTGCCTTCTTACTTTCTCTCTCCTCCTTTAGTCATGAAAATGTGACATGTCACGATATCGCGACACTTTCTCTCCTTTGCTCTTTCTCTTGCCTTCGGGTCATGAAAACTCGACATGTCGCGATATCATGACACTTTTTCTCCTTTGCTCTTTCTCTTGCCTTCGGGTCATAAAAACCGACATGTCATGATATCACGACACTTTTTCTCCTTTGCTCTTTCTCTTGCCTTCGGTCACACATGTCATGATATCGTGACACTTTTTCTTACTTACTCTCTCTCTTGCAATATGTCACGAAATCGTGACACTTTTTCTACTTGACAATCTCTCTTCCAATATGTCACGAAATCGTGACACTTTTTCTTCCATACAATCTCTCTTGCAATATGTCACGAAATCGTGACACTTTTTCTACTTGCCTTTCTCTCTTCCAACATGTCACAAAATCGTGACACTTTTTCTTTCATACTATCTCTCTTGCAATATGTCACAAAATCGTGACACTTTTTCTACTTGCCTTTCTCTCTTCAACATGTCATGAAATCGTGACAGTTTTTTGCTTTCTCTCTGCAACATGTCGCGAAATCGTGACACTTTTTCTTTCTTTCTTCAACATGTCGCGATATCGCGACAGTTTTTCTTTCTTGCTCAACATGTCGCGATATCGCGACAATTTTCTTCCTTGTGATTTTCTTTTGATTTTTAGTATATGGGCCACTTCGATCTTTTGGAAAAAAATCACACTACTGGAAGAACCTCTTAACTCCTGTCCATTGCATCAACCGATCTGTGTGACTGTGTTGACAACAATGACAATATTGTTGCTGCACCTTGCTCATCAAGGAGGAATGCAAATATTTCTCTAACTAATCCACTAAACCCTAGATATTAAGATAAAAAAATTCCCTATCTTCAAGGTGAAGATGGAGAATAAAGCATCATGAGATGCCCTTCATGATATCCTTACAATCCCCTTCATCACTTGAAGACATGAAATATGGGTATGACCCCCTAAGGCACTAAATATATTATGATTAAATGAAATGATATCCAATTGGTATAAAACATGTTGATTGGAAGTAAACATTCATCAAGCATAAAAATGTGAAGAAAACCATTATAAGAGTGAAAATTAGTCTGGAAGATATGCCATCAAATTTACCATCTCATTTGGTAGAAACATACCAAATAGGTGGGTCATAAATTCAATGTCTCTTCAACTTCATATTATCCAATAAAGATGCATTTATTAATCTTAAGTTAGAGTTTATTCCATAAATTAATGGAGCTATGTGCCTAACCAATTATGTTGAATACTTTAAAGTTAAAAATATAAGGTTTTTTATCTATCCAACTCTCAAGATAAGTCATGCCTTTAATGGTATGAGCAAGAATTGTATTGATGATATATGTTATATAGTGTACTATCTCTTCCCATAATATAAGATCCATTTTCCTAGTGTGAATCATACAATAAACCATCTCTATGTTTGATCAAAATTTTAACTAATCTACTCCATTTTGTTCTTATATATGCATAATATAACACTACCAAGAAATGTCATGAGATGTTCAAAAATCCTTGTACTTACTACTAACATTTTCTTCCCTATAATTAATCCTTAAGTATTTGATATATATATATATATATATATATATATATATATATATATATATATATATATATATTTTTTTTTTTCTCTAAGTGATTTGGAATCCTCAAATATAAAAGAATCTTCATGCTTGAATTTAATGACATAAACCCAAAGAAATCTGGACAAATCATTGATGAAGGTGATAAAATACTTATTACTTGAAAGAGACCAAATAGTCATAGGACCACAAATATTACTATGAATCAACTCTAATGGTTGAGACTTTGTTGTTATTTATCCTTGAGAAAATAATCTCAACTATACTTTTTTATTACATCCCTCATAAAATACTAAATGTGGGTAGACATATGGTAGACTAAGAACCATACAAAGGTGACTAATATTTAAGGATATTGAATTTAAGTTAGATTGACAATCTATCTCTTCAAAGTAGATTTTGTCATTATGTTAACAGTGGCTCCAACATCTATCATGACATTAGAAATAAATACCTTTGCATAAGAGTTCAACTTGTGGAGAATATAGGTCAACCTCTATGTAGAACACATTGACTATGACTTCAACTTTCCTTCATCTAGAATTGAGTCTACTCCATGATTCCCTTTGATTTTCTAGTGATAATACCAATAGCTATCCATATTTGATGTTTGTGGTTTGCTTTGACAAATCCTTGATGATTGAGAATGGTTCCTAGCTTGTTGAGATTGGAAATCTTGAACTCCCAATTGGCTTCTCCTATTTTTGGGTTCTTCTTTCTTTTTCTTGGAATCCTTTCCTTCATTGGAAGTCCTATCATGAGATTGCTTAATTATCATAGCATCAACTTCTTCTTCATTATATTGAACAAGATCAATTAATTGGAGTTTTTTCCATCTTATTAATATTTGTTCTTGAAATAGATACCTTATAAGGGGATTTGTATTGTAATACCCTTTCTCTTTGCACTCATCGAAAACTACCTTAGACAAATTATTTCTAATACCTTTATCTCTAGATTGGACTCACTGAGTTCCTATGTTATTTTGTTGCAACAATTGAGTGCAAGTTGTCCCATATTTTTTATTAGATCTTATACTTTAGCTATAAAAGTAGAGGAAGATAAACTTATTGATGCTATTTCTACTGGTGGTTGTGGAACTTGGGTAGATTTTTTTAGAGGAACTAGTGATGGTGGAACTAGCTCCTTCTCCAGACTTTTATCTTGATGTTTTGCAACTTCATATGCATAGCAAGTAGTGGTAGTTTGTTCATACTTGGCCTAATTATTGCCTTGATACCTGTAAGAAAATAGTTATAAAACATGTTATCCACACCCTCCATGAGGCCATTAGGCAAGCTATACTTTTGTAACTAGACCACCACCTTCTTCTAAAGCTCCTGCACTCATGTATAGTAGTCATAAAATTTCTCTTTAGGTCATTAAACCAACTTTGTTATATTGATCATCAAGTCATAATTTTTTTGGCATTGGTTGTACTCCTTGATCATATTTTCACTAATATCATCCCATGAATTCTTTGACATAATTCTCTTGCATTTCATATCGTCTGAAAGCAGCACCACCTATGCATATCAGAAGGAAATTTATCCATTGTTCCTTTTATGTTAAGCCATTACAAATGCACACTCTCTTATGCTATTAAATGAAGGTCTTGGTATATTTAGAAGATTAGACTAAAACTGATTTTTTACCATTTGTAATAGAATCTTGGAATCCCAAGTACAACTATTCATAGTGAAAGAGCCAAGGACTCATGAACTAGAAGTTGAATCTACAAGTAGAGTATTGCAAATATTGTATTTGCCTGATTTTGCTTCCTAGATCCTTACTCTCATTATAACAACTCTCCTTGGAAAAACTCTTTATGGAAAATGAACTATGTATTGGTGTGAATGTTTAATGGTATAATTTATTTTATGATGTCTATATGATGGAATGATTGTATTATTTTGAGTATGGAATACAATACTGCTAATATATTTGTGGGTGTAGGACTAGGTACTCTCTCTTTGGTGGGAACCATGGGTGAAACACCTACAATGAGAGATATTTTTAGAAATGATGATGGTGCTCATCGATAACTCAGGGTAACAATGAAAACTACCCTTCATGTAGATGTATTTTTGTGTGCTTAATCCATGTTCACCCTATTGGGCTGAGAAGTTGCCTAGGAAATGAGTCTTATTAATATATTGACGATAGTATAGGACTATCTTAAAAGATCCACCTAATTAAGGATAAAAAAATAACGTGTAACATTGTGGATATGAATGGAAATTATGTTGTTGATGGTATGATTAGTTTTACAGAAAATATTATTTAAGTATTAATATTGGTGATATTAATACTTGAGGATATTTTTTTTGTAAGTTAAATTTTTTTATTAAAGAGGTCATTTGAAAGGTGCCCTAACACCTTATAAAATTAGGATAGAAAGATATGCATAGTTCACAAAAATAGTATCCTTGAGGACCAACTTTAGTAGAGGAAAACAAAATAGTTAAGAACCGAAAAGGAAGAAACCCCACAGGTACAAAACAACAACAAAGAAACCACTTAGGTTGTAATGGTCTCAACAACATCTTATTTCTTCACTTCCTTCACTTCCTTGGCGTCATCCTTAGGAGAATACTTAAAGATATCCTTAGCAATATCCATAATTTTGTCCTCTTTATCTTTAGGATTAGCAGCATCGATGGATTTTGTGGGAGTATCTTAATTAAAGCTGTCATAGTAGAACAAGAGGCTAAGAGTATTGTTGTGCTCTTTCAGCTATGAAATGGCTCCTCCAATAGCAGCATGGATGGTTTCCAAATGAGCAATTGTAGCTGAAATAGTCTTGAATACATACTTCTGGAGGAAATTCTTCACTGGGTCATTGGAATCATCCTCATCAGTTTCCTCAGTTTCCTTCGGCTTCCTAGGCCGTTGAAGCTCTTTGTTTTTGATATGCTAGGAAATCCTCGTGGGAATAACCTCCAGATTGAGGATATTAGGACCAATGCTGATAATAAATATTAGTAATTGGAAATTAATGAAATGAATTATTGAAATTAATTAAAAAAATACCTTTAATTGTTGTATGATTTTATTCTAAGGTTAAAGGAAGATGTAATAATTACTTTGTATAAATAATAGAGCATTACTTAAGAAAACCATGCTCTATTTAATACCTTGAGTATTTCAATGACTGGAACATTCCAAAGAGAACATTACAAGCCAACTCAAATGTGGCTCAAAAGAAGAACTTGATATTCTTCTTGGAAAACCACCTCAAAATCAATTTTAAAGAGTGTGTAGGTGAAGTTTGATTTGTTAGAAAGACTGGATGTGAAGGGGAATAGGCAAGGAAGCAAAGGAAGGAGGAGTACACCAAAGAAAACAAGTCTTCAGGTGGTGTAGGTGGTAAGACTTGGGAGTTGGAGTACTCCAGTGAATGTATTATTTTCTTGTGAGCTGATTTGCTATGTAAGCTCTTAAGTTCTATTTGTGCTCTTCCACTCAGTTGGTGTTTGGCTTTCCTACATTTTATTAAGCTTACAATGTGTTAGATATTTATTTCCTTCTTGATAAGTTTATATACCTTTGAGGTGGGGTTATATATTTGGTTGTGTGCTACATATTTTTTTATATTATCTTGGGAAGACCTTTAGGTATGTTTAAGCCTATTGTTGCCTGTATTGTGTAACCCAAGCCCAATTATGTAAATGTGTTTAGTTGGATCTCCTATGCATCATCTTCCTTATATGTAATAGGCTCTCTAATAATAGAATGGTAGCTAAGTTTCCTATGTTGTTGGTAGTAGATTAAGTTGATGTTTAGTTTGTTTTAATTCTTGTTAGATTTCTGAGGTATTATTTTGTTTTAGCACTCTCTACGTCTAGTTTTACATCATTGCCAAGGCTTCTTGTGCGGTATTGATCATGTGGTTTGTGTGTGACCAGAGTGGTTTTATTTAATAGTTAAGCTTTCTTTATTTTAAGGTTTAAGCTTTAGAAGATGTATTGAAAAATTAGCTTTCATATTTAGAAAGGCTTAAGCTTTCTTTACATTAGAGGATGTATCGAAAGGTTTAAGCTTTCTTTATTAGATGATGTATAGATAGGGTTAAGATTTATTTATTAGAACATGCAAATTTATATCATGAAAGGTCTAAGCCTTATTTATATTAGAATATGTATCTAAAATTTTTTGTTATGTTAAATGAAGTATTTCTATATCATAGAAAAGTTAAAGCTCTCTTTATTAGATGATGTATTTTTATATAGAGCTTTCCTTATGTTAGATGTTATATCCTTTTAAAGATGAAGCTTTCATTATATTAGTATAAGAGGATGAGGTCTTTTCATTATGAAAATTGGAATGTATGTTCTTGCTTTTAAAAGGGTAGTTTAATAAAATGGAACATTATATGTGGGTTTTGAAAGAGAAACTATTATAGTAATTTCTAAGAATCGTGTGGGTTAAAGAATCATTATAAAGAGAAATATGATATTATATTTTATAATATGTATTATTATCTATGGATTTTGAAAGAGAAACTATTATAGTGATTCCTGAGACTCTTGTGGGTTAAGGAATCATTATAAAGAGAAGTATGAGATTCTCTTTTATAAGATGTATTATTGTTTGTGGGTTTTGAAAGAAAAACTATTATAGTGATTCATAAGAATCTTAGGGGTTAAGGAATCATTATGAAGAGAAGTATGGGGTTTTATTCTAGGTTTACCTTTTTATTTGTTTAATATATGGATGTTTGCAATGTGAAAATGATATGTTTAAGTTGCATTGCATATAGAGTTATCCTGATCCCTAAATATCTCTCATAAACTGAGGATGGATACCCTATTAGGAAAGGAGCTGCAATTTATAGATGACTTGAAGATCTTGGCTTCATGGATTCTAAAATGTATAGTCGATTTGAAAAAAGAAACAAAAGCTATGTAAAAGAATGTTTTGTTCAAGGATTTTGTAAACCCAAATTATTGTACAAACTAAAATATTTGGTTGTTTAAATTTGTACATTATGGTATTTTGAGCAATATTTTACTTTGGATAGTTAGTATTGAATGTTATCAATTGCTAATGCGAAATACTTGGGTTATCATGTTATGCAACATTTTTATTAAAAATATTTTTATTTAAAGCTTTATGTCAAGCATTTGAAATATGCATAATTTGGCTTATGGTTAAAAGGAATCCTTGTGTATGTAATATAGCATTTCAAATTAGATGGATTATGTCTTGCTTAATATTATGTAAAGTACATTTGCTTACTTTAAGAGAAATGTTGCAAAGTTTGTTTATCCTTGGGGTGGTTAGATTTTCCTTTTGTAAACCATAAAACCCAATCCTAGGAGGAGTTGCATGAATGCAATAACTAGGTAGATATGAGTCTTAAAAGGAGTTGTGAGAATGCAATAGCTAGGAACTCATGAACCTAGAAGGAGTTGTATGAATACAATAACCAGGGTTCTTATGAATCGTTACACCTTGAACAAGTAGGATCGGGTGTATCCCAACTAGGAACTGTGGAACCATTCATAAGTTAGTAGTGGTGAGCCCTTGAACATGTCATATTGGATGATCATGTTTGTTGCTGATGAAGTGGTAATGACCTTAGTTAACCCACGGAGGTGTGGTAACTAAGCACCAAGGCTCTACACTTGATTAACCTACCTAGATGGACTTAGAGTCGGGTTAGGGAATAAGCATACCCATTTAAGTGTTATGGGCCTTAAAGGATAATCCATACACAATGGTCACATGGTCCTATGTCGATAAGGGTATGAGAAATATGGGGGACCACTTTTGATTTCCTTCTAAATGTGTAGGTTTAGTAAGGTGAACCATACAAAACATGAGAGTTGGCTACAAATATCCAATGAGTGTCATATACAATAACTTGGAACTCAAATATGGTGAATAATTGTATTCTAAGATAACTAAAATAAGGGTTTCTCCCTTGCAAACCTTTACTTGTAATAATTCCTTTCAAAAAAATTTGGGTTGGTAGGTTTGGGTTATTACAATTGGTATCAAAGCCCTAGGTCATAGGGCTAGAAGATTTTGTAGAGTGTGCCTAGGTTGAGCCTTGAATTGATGTGCCACATTGGATTTAACACCTTACAAGAAGGTAAGTGTGACCTTGATCATTATCAAATGAGTGATAATATTTATGTTAGTTCATGAGGAGAATGAAGCTAATAGACTATAAGTAGAAATGAATGAGAATTATAAATTACTAAAATCATTATTATTGGATAGGGACGAAACTTGTTCAAAAAGGAAGTTCATAAAAGAAAACACAAACAATTGTGTAGCATGGTAATGTAGTGCAAAATATCGGATGAACTATAGACTTTAGTAAAAAAACTAGGAGAGCAAAAACTCCTAGTAAGAGGCCTGAGATGGTTGTAAACCTCAACAAGAATATTGGGGAAATAGAAGGATCTAATGAGATAGTAGAAGACCTCTCCTCCATAGTGAATATGATTCAAGAGCATTTGGAGTAGCAACAAAAATTGATAGAAACCCTGATCAATAAAGAAGCTAGTACTAGAAATGTAGAGGGTAGGCAGGAAGAGAACCTTGTAAGAAGAAGCCAAGAGGGCAGATCCTGGATAGATGTTGAGTTATCAAGAGACCTTAAGAACGTGGAAGTAACAAAATTTAATGGTAAAGGAGGGGATGCAAACGAGTCATGGTTGAAAGAGTTAGAAACCTTATTTTCTATGAAAAGCTACTCCTTTAAGACACAGATTGTGTGGGCTACCCTTCATCTTTTAGATGCAACCCTAGAATGGTGGGATATGTTTAGTATATGTAAAAATATCCAAGCCACAAAAATTAAGTGGGATGATTTCACTGGGGCTTTTAAGAAAAGGTTTATTTTGGAGCAATTTTATGTAGAGAAATTTAAGAAATTCTCTACACTTCAACAAGGATCACTATCAATAAAGGTGTATTTTTAGAGATAAGTAAAACTTTTGAAGCATATGGTAGAGTATGAGAATAGTAAGCATCTGAAGGTGCATAAGTTCACTCTAGGTATGGATTGGTTGAAGGCTCATGGAACCTTAATCAACTTCAAATATAGGTGGATGGATTACACCGACAAGGATAAGAGGAGAGTGAGAGTACAAAGTGGGTAAGGTTCCTTTAAACCTCACTTACTTTCAAAAATGTAGTTAAAGAAATCCATTAAAAGAGGTGGTATTATATATGTAGTAAAGATTAATGGTAATACTGGAGAAAAGGGATATGAAGAAGTATCCAAGAAAGATCTAATTCTCCATGAGTTTTGGGATGTATTTCCCAAAGATCTTCTAGGTCTACCCCCTCGATGGGAATTTGACTTCACTATTGAGTTAATGCCAAGGTTTGAACCCATTTCAAGGACACCTTAAAATATGACCCCAATTGAGTTACAAAAGCTAAAGGTGCAACTAAAAGACTTATTATAAAAGAGTCTGATAAAACCTAGTGTGTCGCCTTAGGGTGCTTAGGTATTGTTTGTGAAAAATAAGGATGGTTCCTTGAGGCTATGCATAGATTATAGAATGTTGAATAAGGTAACCATTAAAAATTGTAGAAACCAAAACCTAGGAATCCACAACATCACATCGACCACCCCACATCAAATATTGCATAATAATTTATATGCCTAAGTTTAGACTTATATATAAAATCCTGCACATTATCCTATTTTCTAGATTTATTAAATCTGAAAAATCAGCCTTGGATACCCTACTTGCCCACTGGACATTTGTCCTAGCCACCCCACCAACATCCCTTACCACATATCATATTCCCTTGTCCCATTTGTCCCTTCACATGGGGTAATCCTTCACATATCACTCCACTTGCAACCACATCACCCCAGTTAAGTGAGACAACCTAGGTGACTCTAACTACCCCCTCCATTTGGAAACCTTAGATTGCTACTTGGTAATATTGGCTTGCCACCTCTCATTTCCCTCAAAAAACCTAAGGGGCCTATAAAGGAACACTGTAGACACCAAAACAACACCAATCTGATCATGTGGCTACAAGCACTGACCGAATTGGCATACATAGCCCCTAGGGCAGCCCCTAGAGGTTAAACAGTGGTCCTAACCACTCCCAAAGTAGTTTTGGAAGGTCAGAGGTCAATTTGGCACCTTTCAAGCACCCTGCTCCTTACTCGTTCCACCCTGGGGTGATTAGAATGCTATTCGCCCCACCCCAGGATGATTAGCAGCAATCGCTCCAGGGTGGGGCGAATAGCGAGGTTTGATGGAAAAAAGTCAAACCTTGACAAATGGCAGCCCAGATCCACCACTCAACTCCACCTTCAATGCATGGGAGTGCGAGTGAGCATTTCAAAGCTCAAAGAGGCAGTCATGGAGCCCTTAATCAGGGAGGAATCTTCTCTCCCACGACAAGGCATGATGGCCAAGTGGCGCCCCTGCATGCACATTCAAAGCAGACCTTCAGGTCTATAAAATGGTGAGTCTTCTCACCCCAAAAGGAGGATAGATCAGGAGCATTTGGAGCAATGGAGTGCTGCCGAATTATACCCTCACCCTCATTGTGCTTCCTACATCCTTGATCTCTCTTTTGGAAGGGAGGTTATCGGGTGAACATTAGGAGCGCAATCCGGACCCAAAACCCAAACAATTGGCCACAATCCCACACCCAATTTTTTGACACAACCCCTTAGGAGGTTTTGGACCCATCCCAAGTGGATTGGTGTCAAAACCAAGCCCCAAACGATGGGCGTCCTGCCCCCGGGCACCCCCCGCATTGTTGTAGTCCTAATCGCCCCACCCCGGAGTGATTAGAAATCTATAGTATATTTCTTCACTATTTCTTTTGCATCATGTTTTGTGTGTTTCATATATGCTGCAGTTCAAATTTCAAAGCATTCTGACTTGTTTTGACTGTGTTTTCATTGTTTTACGCTTTTACTAACATACGGGGAGCGCCTTCAGATACAGGGTGATCGGGGTAGAATCTGCCAAATCCGACCTTCTAGGTCATCTCAAAATGCCCCATTTTGCCTAACCCCAAGTTTTTAGGTGTTTTGGAGGCCTCTGGATGGGACATTTGGGAGGTCACTTTCGGGCATTTTATGATAGTCCTAATCGTCCCACCCCGGAGCGATTAGAAATCTACAACAGATTTCTTGACTGTTCTTTTTGTAGTGTGTTCATGATGATGTTTACATGCTTCTATTCAAGTTTCATCTTATTCTGATATGTTTTGATCACTATTTTAATTATTTCATGTATGCATTAACCGGAGGCCTTGGGGATTGCATGTTTCCCTCCATCCGCATGTGCTATTAATCATTTGATGTTTCTCTGAACATAGGATCTCGACACTAGAGGGGCAGAAAGGAACTACAGATGCATTCACGCAAGCGGTGATGACGTTTGGCCCACCCATTTCAAATGTGGGCACGCGGAAGATCCCGAAGGGAAGCGTACCATCCGTTGGTGTAACAAAACTATATCTAACGCTCCGAGCCCCTGAAAATGGGGGAGACGTATTGTAACCTGATCACAAGAAAAATTAATAAAAGAGGCTGCACTTTACTTTTGCTTTACATCTCGTTTCATTCATGCTTCGCTTTCCCTTTTCATGCACTTGTTCTTTGTTCATTCGTAGGACTTAGCGTTACATCTGCTTTTGTTTGCATCGCACCCGGTGTGCCTATGCTTTCGTAGACATGCTTTCAGTGGCGATCATGGTGGGACCCTATCCCCTGATTTTGGGATCAAGTTTCTGATCAAACTTTTGTGTTTTTGCTTGCAGGTGTTAATCCTTCAGGCGTTGGACTGCTGCTCGTGCCACCCTGTGACGAATACAGAGCTGGTATTCGTGTCACCCAGGGACGAATAGGCATTCATCCCACCCTATGACGAATACAGATCTGCTATTCATCCCACCCTAGGATGATTAGCTCTCTGTGCATTTTTTGAGCAGAAACTCAGGGGCATCCGGTTTGGGCAGAGAAGAGGTAGGTTTTCTGAACATCCTCTGTAATTTTTTGTCTCTATTTCTATGATTTTTCTATTTTCTTTGCTTGCATAGAGAATTTTTCTGCATGTTTTCTTTCTTTGCACAAGTAAAAAGAACCACACACACCACGTGATAATATAAACATCAAGGAGTTGGTCGTAAAACCCCAACACTTGATCAAGACCAACGGTGGATTTCATCACCACCTTGGCTTGAATTTTGCATACATAACCCCGATCGTGACTATTGCTAGACGTAAATCCTGATGAAAGCTGACCAAGTGTAGCTGGGGTGATTCCCGGTGCATGAGGATAAGTCTTCTATGGTAGGTGTCAAAAATAGAGTGATTCCCCTTCCGTACCGCCTATGTTCCACGTACTTGTCTGCTCTCGCGTACCAATAGTTTCCCTCACGTAAGGGCGGGTATATTGAGAGGTTCGGTATAATGGCCTGGAAGTGGTATATTGAAGGGGCGACCATTTTGGGAGACATAAGAGCCCTCATATTGCATGTACAACAAAATTTTCTTTACAAGGCTTTCAAAACAAAAATCAAAACACATTGAACCAGATTTAGGGCACACATTTAATCTGTAAATGAGATAATCACTTCTTTGTTTGTGTGGCCCCTTTTTGTTTAGTGTAGCATAAAAAAATCATAAAAGAAGATAAAAATATACATATCTTTTAGAGAACCACCACCATGGTGTACACCCGTAGCCAAGCCCAATCACGGGCAGAAGCTGTAGAAAGTGTACAAGGGGGCACAAGTCGCCTCCGTTATAGCCCCAAGGACTTGGTCATACCACCTTGGCGGCCTGACCCACAAAATAGTCCACATCATACCATGACGGAATAGGACTATAGAGGCACCCCTTTGAGGGGCACTCCCATTCAACACAGACCCTTTCAAGAGGAGTACATACATAGGAAGGCCCCCTTAGACACTCATTATGAGTGGCCACCGTGTGATGAAGTGCTAGAACAACATAAGGTCCATAAGGAGGGGCCACATGATTATATCATCCCTCCTCTACCCCTCATTACTATCAAAAACAATAGGCCAAATCTAGAGCGCAAGGCTCTTCAGACAGGGCGAGCCAACTCTGCCCGCCCCTTTCACATATATGAAAGGGAGCATGAGGAAAACCACTATATTCCTCAAGAGCAATACACAGCATGGGAGCAATGCGCCTCCACACCTACTATTTATCAGGATCACCTACTGAGGCCAGAGCCTCGGGTGAATGCTGCTAACCTCGATAGAGGGAAGTGACCTATAGAGATCTCGGATCACTATGACCGAGGTAGATATGTAGGGGAGGCATCTAGGCCTCCTAGACCTAAGACGATGGAACAAATCGACTTGGCATTTGCCAAACATACCACCTGCCAAGCGCAAATCATGTAGCTTGAGCAAGATCAACAATAGTTAGAGCACCTGTACCATCTTAGCAAAGAGTGCATTCAACGTCAGACGGATGAGTTGCTCCAGAACACTATGCATGAGAGGATTCCAACCCCTCGCACACATAAGACAGAGCTTTATGAGAGGCATAACCCCTTGGTACGAGACAGGTCTCCATGACCTTATCAAGCATTGCCTCCAAGACCTCCTAGACCTGAGCGGGAGACCACTCCTAGAACCAATGATGGGCACCCTCCTCGGGCACCCACCCATGTTTATAGGTCATGCCCAGGAACTCCTCAAGAAGCCTATGAGGAATTCAAGCAAGAAGAAGAGTGGGCTGAAATGCCCTACCAAGGCAGGGGGCGCTATCCGGCTACCCCTCCATAGGCCTCAAGTTCCTCGTAATTCACAATGGGAACAAACCAAGGAGGAAGAGATCAAATCCTCTGATGCATACAAAGCGTTGCTAGAGTGCTTAGAGTCTATGGAGACCAAGACTTCTGGGCCCCAAAAGCCCACTTTACACTAGCTCCATAGTCACCCTATGCATCCTTCAATGTCGGCACCCCCATACCCTGAACACTTCAAAATGCCTCAATTGGCAATTTTTAGAGGGGATGAGGATGCCCAAGAGCACGTGACAAGATTCTTGAGTCAATGCTTTGGCATTCAGGACAATGATGCTTTGCTTCTAAGAACATTTATAACCATGTTCGTAGGCCCTACCTCGGATTGGTTTACCCAGTTGCCGAAGCATAGCATCAATAACCTAGACCAGCTAGTGGACGCGTTCCTCGAACGTTTCACCTTCAACACCAAGAAGAAGGCATCATTAAGTGACCTAGCTAGCCTCAGGAAGTATGAGGAAGAGACCATGGTAGCTTATGGAAATCGATGGAGGACGTTGCTTTCAAGGCTTCCTTACCTCCCTCCCATGGCCGACCTGACCCAAATGTTCTCAAAGAGTTGCCTAAGGTCGATCTCCATGCTATTGCAGCTGCAACAATATGCCACTCTCGAGGAAGCCCTGGCGCAAGCCAGAATAATTGAGGAGATCAAGATACAGGATGGCGAGATTGCCAAGCCATGCAAGAAAGAGTGGCCCAAAAATGCCAAAATTGGGTCCATGCAACCGAAACCCGCTATGGTCAATCAGGTTGCCATAAACATACCAAAGCCTACATAGACGACACAACCCCCAAAGGCTAATTATCAGGCAGTTCCTCTTGACAGCTATGAGAAGGAAAATCATAGGCAAGAGCAAAATCAGTAGCATCACCCTAGGCGATAATTCACACCCTTCACAGAGTCTAAAGACTCCTTGTTTGACCGTTTGTCCATGGCAAACTTGATAAACCTGCCAGAAAGTCGACCCATAGACCCCAACGCACCAAAACCCAAGGGCTATAGGGAAGACTTGTACTGTAGATTTCATCGACAGAAAGGACATGACCTTTACGCATGTTGGAAGTTCAAAAGCTTAGTGCAAGACCTAATAGACAACAAAATGCTAGCGGTGGATAATCCCATAGCACCAAGCAACCAACAGATGGAGGTCTTCAAAGACCCCCTACCTACCCATGATGTGTAGGCAAAGACTCTACAAGTCAATGAGGTGACACAAAACTACCCCATGCAGGGGTATGTAGGGATGATAAGCATAGTGACATGAAACAAGAGGTACCCAAGCACAGCTGCCCCCACTACAGCTACAGGAGAGGTTCCATCAATGTCACAACCTCAACAACACCCTACGCAACCTCCTCCACCTAGACCAGTGGCCATGATTTGGACTAAACTTACCCAAAGTTTAAGGACCACGTCGGCTAGGCTCTCCATCTATGAGCTCATCCAACAATCACCGCCCCATCGGGAGGCTCTAATGGAGATACTCAAAGCCATCGAGCTACAACCCCATGAAGCAAACTCTTTCAACAACTTTGTGGGACATGTAAAATGATGTACAGAACCAGTCATCACCTTTAGAGAAGACGAACTAAAATTGGTGATTGGTGATATGGTGGATCCACCCCTGCACGTCATTGCATGGGTCAACGGGATTCCATTTAAGAGGGTGTTGGTGGACACTGGCTCATCCAACAATATAATCACAACAATGACATTGAAACACCTCAAGTTGCCAGCATCTCACATTGTGGCCTCCACCTATACTCTTCGAGCATTCAATGACGTGATATGCTCGATGGTTGGCACAATTGTCCTACCCATCCAAGTGGGACAAAAGACTATTCCTACATTGTGCCACATCCTGGAAGGTGAGATGGCCTACAATATCTTGTTGGGCTGGCCTTGGATCAGGGACATGAAGTGTGTCCCTTCGATAGCCCATCAATGCCTAAAGTACACATACGAAGGGCAAGTGCATGTAGTCCCAGTAGACTTAGAGCCCTTCAAGTATTGCAATGCGGTGCAGCTGATGCCACAATCGACCCTCCCATCGACACATTTGGACTTTCAGTTGAATCCATCCAAACAGGGTCCGATTCTGCATACATCCCCACTGTTAAGTCCCTCAAATCACCAACCGGGCCCATCTTCATCATCTGGTCCTTCACCAACGACACCACCTACGATGGCCACATCGAAGGACAATGGGAAGAAGCCCTTGGAAGAGATACCACCATTGGTCTCAACCATCTCTACCGAAGAGGTGCCCAGCCGAATGGAAGTCGAGATGCCTGGTTCACCCAACATGGAGTGGACCCAGGAAGAACTCCCATTCCCTCCCCCTCAACCACCAACGATCACCATTGAGATGGCCAATACGGGCCTGGGGGAGTATCTAGTGTGGAACATTGTAGCAACACCCATGCTTGAGTCCATGCAGGACATGGGGAGACCTCGCCTCCCCATCGACACTATTGTCCCTTTGGGCTACCCACCAAATTAGACAAATTTTGTATATGGGGGCCTCGACAATGGCATTGAACCTTACATGCAAGAGGAAGAGGACGAAGAGCCCTTTGCTGAGAACGTCAACTATCTGTCCAACCCGGACTTCGCTTTGAAATACCTTGGCCAATGTAATTGGCATGGATATGGGTTGGGCAGATATGAACAAGGGGTGCGCATTCTTTGTCAACCAAGATATCAGATGCCATACGACAAATCAGGAGTAGGGTTCAACCACCCTTTACCCCTTGACATCTTGGTAGAAAACATGCAAGGCCTAGGGCTAGGCAACAAGGATGGGTTGGCACAAGATCCATATGCCAATCCTAACACAACATACACATTGGGGGATTATCTCCCATTGTTAACAACCAACCTTGTGGGCCTCAACAACTCCTCCCCTTTGATCGAGAAAGGGGAAAGTTCAAGAACTTGCCTCCAAGAGGGATATAGACAAGGCCAAGAAGGATCTTCAGAAGATGAGTCAGAGTATGAGGTAGCACCTTGGGACCCTTTCGAGTCCGATAGCAATCACTCGCAAGTGACGCCCATAGATGACTATCAGGAGAACTTCATGGTGATGTTCCCCTTGAATGCTCCAATCGAGCAATTGCCACCTCAAGAGAATCAGGTCCTCCCATAGAGAGTGAAACAACCCCGATGGGACCAAATTAACTTGCTCGAGTAGAACGAGCCTCACATGCCATAAATAGTTGTCGAAGCCAACGAAGGCCTATGGATCTCCGATAGCGATTATGAAGATGAGACTGAGATGGCATATCTCAACCATATGTAGCAACAACAATACCCCATGGACATTGATGACATGTTTGAATAGCTAAACATGGGGCCAAGGCATAGGTGGCATTTGAACCAGGCACAGTTGGACCAAGTGCTGCATCCGCCACTTCAGGCATACAGAGAGCACCCTCCACCTAGAGACCCTATAGAGCCATCAGTGCCAAGGGTAGACCCTATCCTTTTATCCACACATAGGGCCGATCCGTTTGTGCCAATACCCACAGAGCCAGATCCGGAGCACAAAGATCACCAAGGATGTCCGAGTCACCACCCACGTGGTAATGGAGACCAAATTCACTTCATCAACATGATCTCCATTGACTTAACTACCCCCATCCGCAATCCAACCGATCCAGCATGACCATTGTATCTAAACCTAGATGCCATAGACTAGGATCATGCTAACTCACCACCATCCCCATCAGAGTACTGGCCTTGCGGTGAGATGCTTCATTTCACCCTAGGACCAACTCAGGATATCTTCCATCGCTGAAGAGGAACCCGACGTTCCAAACATAGATCTAAATTTAGACAAATGATATCCACCTGATCCCAACTCCACACCAGTTGGAGGATGGGTCCCACATGTCAGTCGAAGAGATGACTGACGTAGACATCGGCTCTGATCCAATGAATCCATAAATCATCAAGTTGGGGGTAAGTCTATCCCTCGAAGAGCAAGCTGATTACATTGCCCTTCTCAAAGAGAAGAAGGAGGTTTTTGCATGGTCCTACAAAGACATGCCAAGGCTAGACCCATAGCTAGTCATGCATAATCTAACGCTTGATCCGACAGTCAAGCCAATCAAGCAAAAACTATGTAAGATGCACCCAATAGTAGCCTTAATGGTCAAATATGAGCTACAAAAGTTGTTGGATGCACAGTTTGTCATCTGCATGGATTACCCACCATGGTTGTCCAACATGGTACCCATCAAGAAGCTAGATGGGAGGATTCGCATATGCACCAATTTTTGAGATCTAAACAAAGCGAGTCCCAAGGATGATTTCCCCTTGCCTAGCATCGATGCATTGGTAGATGCTACAATAGGCCATGAAATGCTTTCCCTCATGGATGGTTTCTCGGGATACAACCAGATTCGTATCAATCCCGATGATCAACTCAAAATGGCGTTCACGATGCCTTGGGGGACATTTTGTTATAAGGTCATGCCCTTTGGCCTTAAAAATGTTGGCGCCACCTACCAACGCGCTATGACATACATCTTCCATGATCACATGCATAAAACTTTGGAAGATTATATGGATGATTTGTTGGCCAAATCTCTTTTGCGCCCAGATCATCTCGATGACTTAAGCAAGATCCTTGATCGCCTCATTGAACACAAAGTTAGGCTAAACCCCAAGAAGTGCGTATTTGGCATCACATCTAGAAAACTCTTGGGTTTCATAGTCTCAAAATGAGGCATCGAGGTAGATCCAAATAAAGTCAAGGCAATCCTTGAAATGCTTCCCCCAACCACCATCAAGCAGCTTAGAAGCTTGCAGGGTAAGGTCACGTCGATCAAGCGCTTCATAGCGCAACTATCTGACAAGTGTCGACCCATGAATAAATTATTACACAAGGGGGTAGCATTTCACTGGGATGATGAGTGCCAGTCAGCCTTCGATGACATTAAACAATACTTGGCTTCACTACCAGTATTGGCACCACCTAGACCAGGAGTGTCATTCTATTTATACATCTCAGCTACTGAGGTGGCATTGGGCGCCATGCTAGCCCATAAAAATGAACTACATAAAGAACAGGCTACTTATTATCTTAGCTGCACCCTGGTCAGTTATGAACTTAACTATGCATACGTCGAGAAGCTATGCTTAGCAGTGGTATTTGCCACCAAAAAGCTATGCCATTACATGCTAAGCAATACGACGTATGTTGTGTCTAAGGAGAATCCATTGCGGTACATGATGAGTCGTACTTATCATAGTAGCCACACGATGAAATGGATCATGTTGTTGATGGAGTTTGACATCGAATTCATTGGACAAAAGTCCATCAAAGGTCAAGTCATCACCGATCAACTAGCAGAGGCTCCTCTCGAAGATGATCAGCCTCTGACCATAGAGCTACCCGATGATGGGGTCTTCCATGTCTCAGAATCGCCAGATTCTGATGAGCCTGAGTCACAGGCCGACATAACCCTATTTTTTGATGGTTCTAAATGTGAGCAAGGGGGTGGCACGGGAATCATATTCTTCACACCACAAGGGGCTCCAATGCCTCTATCATTTAAACTTGATTTCTCATGCACCAATAACAATGCCGAATATGAAGCCTTGCTCATAGGTCTTCAGACAACCATCACCATGAACATCAAACGCTTGAACATCTTTGGTGATTCGTTGTTAATTGTCAACCAAGTGAAAGGGGTATTCCAATGCAAATGCCTAGTTCTACAGGCCTACAAAGCCCTTGTGGATAAATTCTTGGCTAAGCTTGAATGGTACGACATCGAGGCACTCCCTCGATCATCGAATCATTTTGTGGACACTATGGCCTCCTTGGGGTCACTAATCCCGCAAGACCCTTCTGGTGAAATGACAACCATTCAAGTCAAAACATTATCACAATCCATGATGGAGCGTGCAAGCTCTGACCTAACGCTAGGAATCCACTGATCCAGATTGAACCATCTCAGGATAGGTTCTCTCGAATCCATGATAATCTGAATCATGCCAACTAGGGGTCCTTGTTCTCCCCAACCCCTCTTAATAGCAACACAACGCTATTCTTACAAGTTCTTTCCTGCTCAGCTTTTGCTAGGGATGAACTTCAAGAGGGATTGGTCATTCATACCATCGAGGTTTTTGATCAGCAAGATTGGTACACACCCATAAGAGACTATCTCAAGTTAGGTAGCCTCCCACTTGGATTGTCGCATGCCATAAAAATATCATTCAAATAGAAAGTGGCAAAACATGTCTTGCTAGGAGACATTTTGTACCATCGAAGCTATGAAGGGATCCTCCTCCATTGCTTGGACCAGTAGGAGTCCACTTGGGCGATCACCCAAGCGCACGATGGTACATGTGGTGGCCACTTCAACGGTATGGCCATCACAAAGTGCATTCTTTGCATGGGCTATTATTGGCCATCTTTAGAGTGAGATTGTTGCGCATATGTGAGGAAGTGCGTGAAGTGTCAACACCATGCTAACTTGACACACGTACCTTCTCAGGCCTTGCAGCTGATCCAATCGGCTTGGCCATTTTCATAGTGGGGCTTAGATCTAATCGGAAATATCTCCCCTACATCGTCAGGCCATCACACATTCATCATAATGGCCACAGAGTACTTCACCAAGTGGGTGGAAGCAATTTCGCTTACCTCTACGACTGGGCCTCGCATTGCAGAGTTTATTTTACATAACATCATATGTCATTTTGGTATTCCATCCAAGATCATCTCGGATAATGGGACGTCATTTAAGAACAAAGATGTGCGTGCTTTGACAACAAAGTACAAAATTCAGCATAGTTTTTCAACACCCTATTACCCGCAGGCAAATGGGCAAGCAGAGGCATCAAACAAAATGCTAGTTGCCATCCTTAAAAATATGGTCATAGATAGTCATAAGGATTGGCACATTCAAATCCCACTTGCTCTATGGGCTTATCGCACTAGCATTCGGACGCCCACTAGGGCAACTCCATTTTTCACTGGTGTATGGCTCCGAGGCAGTCATGCCTCTCGAGTTGGAAATACCTTCCCTACGCATATCAATGCAAGAGTTCATCGATGATGACACTGCATGGCAGGCTCGGTTAGACCAGCTTACGTTGCTTGATGAATGATGCATCAATGCTCTCGAGCATTTACGTATCTATCAAGAGTGACTTAAGAAAGCATACAACATGAAAGTTCACCTGAGGGACTTTCAGGTTGGTGACTTGGTCTTAAAAGAGAACCAACAAAATTCTAACTTGTCACCCCATTTAAGGGACAAGTTCATGGAAAATTGGTTAGGTCCTTATGTCATCGATAGTAAAATAGGACCTAGAACATACCGGCTCGCCTCTCTTGAAGGAATCAAGGAACTAGAACCCTTGAACATCAGTCATTTGAGGCCATTCCACATTTAAGAGAGCCATAGCCCACCCCAAAAGCTCCAAGGATTCCAACAATCGCTTGGTCAACCTAAAAAGCTCCAAGGATTCCAACTATCGCTTGGTCAACCCCAAAAATGCCCCAAAGGTATCTATAATCCCTTTGGTCAAACCAAAAGCTCCAAGGGTTCTCACCACCACTTGGTCACCCAAAAAGCTCCAAGGATTCCAACTATCGCTTGGTCAACCCCAAAAATGCCCCAAAGGTATCTATAATCCCTTTGGTCAAACCAAAAGCTCCAAGGATTCTCACAATCGCTTGGTCACCCAAAAAGCCCCAAGGATTCCACAATCGCTTGGTCAACCCCAAAAATGCCCCAAGGGTATCTATAAATTCCTTTGGTCAACCTAAAATGCCCCAAAGGTATCCATAATCCCTTTGGTCAAACCAAAAGCTCCAAGGATTCCCACAATCGCTTGGTCAACCTAAAATGCCCCAAAGGTATCCATAAACCCTTTGGTCAAACCAAAAGCTCCAAGGGTTCCCACAATCGCTTGGTCAAAAACAAATATTCAAAAACAAACAAAAACAAAAGATAATAAAAAATAACAAAAAATTGCATCTCACTTCCATGCATACTCTTAAAAATCAAAACACAAAAAAAATAATAAGTTGCATTAGGCATCGCATACATACATTGCATATTTGTTGGTCATACAGGTCAAATGCACCATAGACTATAATTACTCGGCAATTCCATCATTTTCCACATTTGTCCACTATAAATAATCCAACAAGAATAACGCCATCCACATTTTCACCATATCATAGTCAGTTGTCTCCTAATGTATTTAGGGTTTTTGTCATTCAAATGTCTTTAGATTTCTAGCCAAAAAATTGTACAAAGTCAGACAGATTTTTACAAAGGTAGAGTTTTACTTGGATCACACCTTGTTACGTAGCATCCCAACACAAGTTAAAACACATAAAAAATTCCCAAGTTGTGTGAACGAAAGATGAAACCTGCAAAGCAATCTAGGATACCATACAGTGAAAAGGTTATCTCGCTCATCCCCCTGTGCGAATGACCCCAAGAATGTTGAGAGTTGGAAAAAGGACAAGCATCTTCCCTACCCAATTCCCCAAGCATCCCAAATTCTCAAAAAGTTGCAAATATCCAAAAAAATTGCAAAAATTCAAAGTACAAACTCCAAAGTTTGACATCAAAACCCACACAATGCATACATCAAAAAGCACAAGAAATAGTGATTCTCATCACTCAAAATTCCAATCCCTTGCTCAAAAAAAAAAAATAAAAATAAACAATGATTTTTATCACTTATATACGAGAGCAAGTATCCCAATAAAAGTAAAGAAAAGAAGGGAGTCAAACTTGAATCCCTAGAACTCTCAGCATTCGAAAGGTCATGAGGTGATCCTCAATACCGGTTTGGTGGATAGCCTATTAGTCACTGGCGATAAACCTCCCGCATGATGATATATCTGTCGCATTAAATTGTGTACAGATCAATGTTTGCATGTGGATGAGCTAGCTTATGGTATCCTAGATTGCATCATAGATTAATCTTACTAAATACAACAAAGGAGTTAGTGGAGCTAATTAGGTGATCCTCAGTACAGGTTTGGTTGATAGCCTATCTGGCACTAGCGGTATCCTGACAACTACCACATAAACAAATTCAATCGCACACACAAGGATGTGAAATAACTTGGTCAAACTCAAGTCTGATTCGTACCTTGTTCAAAAGTCTTGTGAGATAAATGTACAGTCTTGGCTAGTTAGTTAAAACATCTGAGTCTCAGAAAAACCTTAACTACATTCTAGAACACCTGTGGTACATTCCATTCTTACATCACCATCAAAAAATACAAACAAAAAATATTACACATGCAAAGTCATTCCACAAAGCAATCACATAGTACAGAAAGCCAGCAAATCCTGTACAGTCTATGGTGCCACCGCCAAGTTACCAACAAATCATTTCATCCATTCCATATGCATACATCATATAATTAGAAATAATCACATTCATAATAACATATGCATACATCAACGTAAATAAATGTGCATAAAAGTAACAATAAATCATGACAAGTGTATAATCAAAAAGAAAGTCATGTATATATAACATCAAAAATGCCCTCAGGCTACAATAAGTCGGTCCTCTGACCTCACAAAAAAAATCAAAAACTCAAAAACCCCAAGCCTAGGGAGTCGGCCACCATGATCACGTAGGATCGGTGTGACTGGAACTACCCCTCGTGGTGTGGGTCCTATGGGACCTCTCAAGGCGGCTGCTACCAGCCCCCGCATCATGCCCACTAGCGCTACCCTCACCCACCCACCTGCGATGAGAGGAAGCAGACTACTCAGTCTCACTATCTCTCATTCGGTGTGAAGATCCACCTCCAGTGAGCTCAGGTAACTGTCCACCAAGGTGGATAATCTTAGCCTCCAACTCCACCCAAAATCGACCCCACTCCACATCCCATCGATGGTATGCAACCAATGCTTCATCCCACTATGCCAACTAAGCCCGTAGGCGATCCCTCTCAACACTGTGCTCCTCATCCCATCTCCATAGTAGGTCCTCCAATCATGCTATCTCAACATGAAACCTAGCCTCCATATCCCCTAGGACTACCTGAGGCATGGGCATCTCCGGGATGGCATGTTGCTCTAGCACCCACTACTCCAGGACGTCCTATATATCTAGCTACTCTGAAACCCCTAAATCATCCCTAGTCAAGTCATCTACCTCCACCATATCTGCATCATCACATGGAGCCCCCCAACCCTCCCCTGATGCCTCCACAACCCCACCACTTGCTGCTGCTACATCCGGACCTCCTAGAGGCCCCTCACCCCACCATCGTAGCATCGTCCACCATTAGTCATACTCTATAGTAACCCCGACATTGTCCACATCGAGGACATCAATCACTGCATCAGACTCCTCACCTAGTGGCTCAATAATCGGCCAGGCTAGAGTCCTCTCATCACCTCAACATCGATAGATCAAGGGCTCACCAGGCAATCCCTAGTGCACCCCAAACTATCGAGTCACCCAAACATACGAGAAGTACTCCTGCTCGGTCCCATGTCACCCGATCAACCACCTCCCCTTGCACACCCATCGAAGCCACTCCCCAACCTTAGGCCAAGCTGGACAGTCCTAGTATGGCCACCAGAACACCTCCCCTAGAGCAAGATGAGAGAAGGCATCAACATAGTGCCCTACGACACCTACCCACCGTCGACTCTACCCTTACTCCTCTGACCTCCACCATAGAGCAGCATAGCCAATCTCCCTATCCACCATCTCCCCCTGAGTGGTCCAAGGCAACCCTTGCGGCTGCTCCACAACTATGTGCTACCACCCCCAACACTGCAATAGGTAGCTGCACCCAATCCCCTTTCACCTTCGACAACGGACCTCGTACAACTTGTCATACAACTATGCCAGTAGCGTCTGACCCCACCTCATAATCAGTGGTGCTATCATCGGACACTCCACAAGTCTGAACACTACCTCAAGCAAGTTCCAAGGGAACCTCGCACCTGAGGAGTCGAGAAGCAGCATGTTGGAGATGAGGGTCATAAGCAACGCATGCCTCACCCCCAACACGCCCTTCTCAAACCACCACCGCACCAAAATCCTACCAATCAGGCAGTCCCCATCTACCCTCTCCACCGCCCCATCCACCCCCATCTCCGTCGCATGCCCAAAGCACCATGTCAGCACCGCCATCCGCTGATCATGAGGAGTCATCCGAATGGGCAGCCCGTCTATCAAAATCCATAGAATCTGATACACGTCCTCCAGAGTCACTATCATCTCCCCTATTGGGAGATGAAAGGTGTTGGTGCGGGGATCCCACAAATTGATCAGGGTAGTCAGATATGCCTGATCCCCCACCATAGGCTCTAGCCACGTCACCTGCTTGAGCCCAAGGGCATCAAGCCACTCCTAGTCCACCATAGTCAGTGCATCCCATGCATCAAAAAATACCGTCGACTGACGGTACCGACTCTTCACAACCTAAAAAACAAAAACACCACAAAAACATTAAAACATGACAACAAAACAAATGTACAATAGTGTACACAAAAACAATAAAACAACAAAAAACAATTAGGGTTTCAACCTTAATTTAAACAAAAACATTCAAATAAACTATACAGACGACAAAAAATGTACAGAAAAACAAAAGTATAGAACTATACAACCAAAGTATAGATCAATCAACTAAACTGTACAATCAAGAACAAAAAAAATCAAATAAAACAAACAAAATAATACTAGGGTTTTTAACCTTAAGTGTAGACAAAAAATCAAAAACAAAAACATTAAAACTATACTAGGGTTTTTAACCTTAAGTGTAAACAAAAAAATCAAATAAAACAAAAAAATCATCTAGGGTTTTTAACCTTATTATGAACACAAAAAACAAATTAAACCACAAAAATCATCTAGGGTTCTTAACCTTAATGATGAACAAAAAACAAATCAAAACAACAAAAATTCAAACTAGGGTTTTTTAACCTTATGATGCACAAAACAAAACAAATAAAACCACAACATTCATTTAGGGTTTTAACCTTAACATGACAAAAAACAATGATAAAATGCGAGTTTTAAAAATTCATATAAAAACAAGTAATAAACAAAAAGAAGGAAGGAGCACCTACCGGTCTTGCTTTGGGTGAAAATTTGGCAGCGCTACGCTTCACAAACTAGCACTCCTCCTCACAACTCCAAATCGCCAAAAAAAACAATTGCAAATGAGCCCAAAACCTAGTTTTGGCCCTTATATAGGCTCTTAGGCCTGTAATCGTCCCACCCTGGGATGAGCACTCTAGTTAGAGCTCATCCCACTAGGATGATTACAAAACTGGTATTCATCCCACCTTGGGATGATTACAGAGCAAGAAAATAAAAAACAACCAAAACTGCATCCAAAATGCACCAAAAACAACAATAAAACTACCGAACAAAGGCACCTTTGTGCCTACGATTCATGGCATCCAAAACCGACATTGGGGTCACAAATCATCACTATCCTACTCCCTAAGAAGGCTACCATAGCCGGACCACTCCATGGGAGGATGGATTTTCGACAATTTCATCCCCAAAGGCATCAAAAAATAAAGTCACAAAAAGGGTCAAAACCCACCAAAAAAAAATAATAAAACTACCGAACAAAGGCACCTTTGCGCCTGTGATTCATGGCATACAAAACTGATATTGGGATCACAAATTATCACTATCCTACTCCCTAATAAGGCTACCATATCTGGACCACTCCACGGGAGGACAGATTTTTGACAATTTCATCCCCAAAAGCATCACAAAAAGGGTCAAAACCCACCAAAAAACAATAATAAATCCAAACAAAGGCACCTTTGCCCGATTCATGGCATCCAAAACCAATGTTGAGACCACAAATTATCACTATCCTACTCCCTAAGAAGGCTACCATAGCCGGACCACTCCACGGGAGGACGAATTTTCAACAATTTCATCCCCAAAAGGCATCACAAAAAGGGTCAAAACCCACCAAAAACACAATAAAATTTTCGAACAAAGGTGCCTTTGCGCCTGACATTCTTGGCATACAAAACTGATATTAAGGCCACAAATTATCAATATCCTACTCCCTAAGAAGGCTACCATAGCCGGACCGCTCCATGGGAGGATGGATTTTTGATAATTTCATCCCCAATAAGCATCACAAAAAAGGGTTAAAACCCACCAAAAATAGGTCCGATTGTTGGGAAACTGCATAAGCATTCAACGGAAAACAACTGAAGGCACCCTTACAAAAGTCATCTTGGGTCAAGCGACTCATCACTTTTCTCATGTCGGTCATTCCCTCATCGATTCGTCGCTTGAGGGGGTAGTCACACTTAGTCACCAATCAACAAATACACACCCAATCAAGGAAATGGCATGCATTCAAAGAATCATTGACAAAGACAATCACGCTCCTGCTTGGGGCAGCAAACAAGCAATAATCACAAGCTGATCAAACACTTGGCATTCTAGAATCATGAACTCAAGGTTCCCATAGACAAAAGGTTGCGCCCTTTGCCTATTCATGACTGAACAATGTCCAAGATCAAGTAACACCTCACCAAAAAAGGTTAACACTTGAATTAAGCTCCTTAGCTCGTTAGAAGCAAGGATTCAAGAATGCGTGCCCTTTCCATACTTGGGGCATCAAAATTTGGTTAGGTTACTGAGAAACCCTAATCATTAAGTGCTTTGGTTATCTATTTTTGCTCAACACTGTGCCACGCACAGCGCATCCCAAAAAGGGGCATCTATAGACACCAAAACAACACCAATCCGATCATGTGGCTACAAGCACTGACCGAATTGGCATACATAGCCCCTAGGGCAGCCCCAAAAGGTTAAAAAGTGGTCCTAACCACTCCCAAAGTAGTTTTGGAAGGTCAGAGGTCAATTTGGCACCTTTCAAGCACCCTGCTCCTTACTCGTTCCACCCTGGGGCGATTAGAATGCTATTCGCCCCACCCTGGGATGATTAGCAGCAATCGCTCCAGGGTGGGGCGAATAGCAGGTTTGACGAGAAAAAAGTCAAACCTTGACAAATGGCAGCCCAGATCCGCCACTCAACTCCACCTTCAATGCATGGGAGTGCGAGTGAGCATTTCAAAGCTCAAAGAGGTAGTCATAGAGGCAGTCATGGAGCCCTTAATCAAGGAGGAATCTTCTCTCCCCGACAAGGCATGATGGCCAAGTGGCACCCCTGCATGCACATTCAAAGCAGACCTTTAGGTCTATAAAATGGTGAGTCTTCTCACCCCAAAAGAGGATAGAGCAGGAGCATTTGGAGCAATGGAGTGCTGTCGAATTATACCCTCACCCTCATTGTGCTTCCTACATCCTTGATCTCTCTTTTGGAAGGGAGGTTATCGGGTGAACATTAGGAGCGCAATCCGGACCCAAAACCCAAACAATTGGCCACAATCCCACACCCAATTTTCTGACACAACCCCCTAGGAGGTTTTGGACCCATCCCAAGTGGATTGGTGTCAAAACCAAGCCCCAAACGATGGGCGTCCTGCCCTCGGGCGCCCCCCGCATTGTTGCAGTCCTAATCGCCCCACCCTAGAGTGATTAGAAATCTATAGCATATTTCTTCACTATTTCTTTTGCATCATGTTTTATGTGTTTCATATATGTTGCAGTTCAAATTTCAAAGCATTCTGACTTGTTTTGACTAGGTTTTCATTGTTTTATGCTTTTACTAACATACAAGGAGCGCCTTCGGATACAGGGTGATCGGGGTAGAATATGCCAAATCCGACCTTCTAGGTCATCTCAAAATGCCCCATTTTGCCTAACCCCAAGTTTGTAGGTGTTTTGGAGGCCTCTGGATGGGACATTTGGGAGGTCACTTTCGAGCATTTTATGACAGTCCTAATCGTCCCACCCCAGAGCGATTAGAAATCTATAGCAGATTTCTTGACTATTCTTTTTGCAATGTGTTCATGATGATGTTTACATGCTTCTGTTCAAGTTTCATCTTATTCTGATATGTTTTGATCACTATTTTAATTATTTCATGTATGCATTAATCGGAGGCCTTGGGGATTGCATGTTTCCCTCCATCCGCATGTGCTATTAATCATTTGTTGTTTCTCTGAATGTAGGATCTCAACACCGGAGGGGCAGCAAGGAACTACAGATGCATTCATGCAAGTGGCGACAATGTTTGGCCCGCCCATTTCAAATGTGGGCACGCGAAAGATCCCGAAGGGAAGCGTACCATCCGTTGGTGTAACAAAACTATATCTAACGCTTCGAGCCCCTAAAAATGGGGGAGATGTATTGTAACCTGATCACAAGAAAAATTAATAAAAGAGGCTGCACTTTACTTTTGCTTTACATCTCGTTTCATTCATGCTTCGCTTTCCCTTTTCATGCACTTGTTCTTTGTTCATTCGTAGGACTTAGCGTTACATCTGCTTTTGTTTGCATTGCACCCGGTGCTCTGTGCTTTCGTAGACATGCTTTCATAACCTTCACCCCATCCCCACAAAAAGGCTAAGCATTTGTACCATTAGGCTACCAAAATATGATCAGAACATTGCAAAAATTCTGAGAAGAGAGATATGAAATATGAAGATCACTTTTGTGCAGTAATCTACCATTCAGTCAAAACCGCTCGTCTACAATTTTGTAGTTGAAACTGCTCTTGCACGATTTCCTCATCATCCATGCATGGTTTATCAGTCCCCATCATGCATCTGTGGTTTCTTAAAAATTGAAAAACATGACATATCAGATCAGTAAATTTCATTTTTGCAGCAAGGCATATTTAGTTTATTTCTTTCTCTATTTTTTGCATTACATGTTTTCTCTAGTTAGGGTTTTATAGCAGCATTCTATATCTTAATTTATAGGTTATACTAAACCTTATTTGATTTTCATTTGTGTAGGAAACATGTATCTTGGAAATTTGTTGAATCTAGAGTGGTCCTCGCATTGGATACCAAAGCCCACTCACCCCTTGGAGTTGTAGCTAAAGAACAAAGAACACGCATCCCTATGGAAGACTTGGAAAACCCTTGTTCCATCACAAAGACATTGTATCATACATAGAGAAAGAGCATTGTAACATTACCCCCAAAATACTTGGGGTAATTCAAAATCATTTGTAACACTATTTCAAAATATCAATACAAAGAGCGATTTTGGTAATTTTTCTTTCTCTGTGTTTATCTTTATTCGTGTTCATTTTATTTGATATAGAAAATGGCAATCATGGTGGGACCCCATAAGGGTTTATTTTTTTTTTCCTTGCTTTTATTTTATTATTGATCTGGTTTTTCTATGGTTGCAGGTTTTGAGAGATCGAACGTGTAAAGATTTGATCTCAGGATCGATGGATCTGAGACCTGTTGTTGTTTGGTCTTGCTATTGATAAAACATGTACCTAAAGTTATGGACCTGTAGAACCATGCACCGATGGTTGAACACTTGAAATTTTTTTCACAAACTATTTTAGATATACAAGATCTCACATCAATGATTAGGCACCTGAGAAAACGCACACGGGTAGTTATAGCATTGTGGCACAACAAACCGATGGTTGAAGTGCACTAGAAGAAGCAGCGAAATAAACACAGGTTTGTACCCTTGTATTTATTTTATTTCCTCTAGTTTTAGCTATAGTACTACATCTATGATAGATTAGGAGTCAGTCTTGTTTGCCCTTGTTTTCATTTAGGGTCTTAGGCTAGAAATATTTGCATTCAAAGTAAAAAAAAAAAACAAGGAATTTGCATTTTCAAGCTAGTTAAATAGAGCATATGCATAGTCCAGTTAGCAATAATTTGGGCACTTTTGGGGTTCAGGCCTATGTTTCCCTTGTTATGTTATTTAAAATGAACTGTGCATCCATAGTTCAGATTTTCCAAATGCGCATGTGCAGTTGGTGAACTGCACAAACATAGTTTACCAAAACCAATCGCCCACCTGTGGTTGGCCCTGATAACATAACTTGGCTATATTTTGCACGAAGTTAAAAACTTTGGATATTGATCTATTTTTATCTATTTTTCTCCTATTTCTTGCTTTCTATATTAGGTATTGAAACATAATTGCATAATAATTTTTGCATCACACAATAAATTAAACAAGTCTCACACACTCACTTGAATGTTGGACAAGGTTGAACTTCATCACCAACCCAAAATATATTATTATCCTATTCGTGGCCAAGGCCAGCTCCAAGAACTATCATAGCCTAGAAAATAACATGCATTCCTCTTTAGAGGGTGTATCGTTTCCCAGGTGAGACTGGGTGAGGACTGGTAGGACCTGTGTCCTCTCATCGATTATGGGTTTCATCTCCATAGACTGATGGGATTCACAATCCATAATTTATCACATGATATGTGTGTGTGTTCATACAGATGAAATTCTAGAATCATTTTAGGGAAAATATTTTGCACATCGATTTTTCTTTTTTTTCCCAAAAACTTCAAAAAAATTCAAAAATATAAAACAAAAAAACAAACTTTGCACAAACTTAGGAACAAAAACTATTGTTTGTTTTTTTTCTTTGAGTGTTGTTTTGCATTGTGTTTCCATCACACATTCACACACATACACTTGCATTTCACACATCATCAGACTATAGCGTATGGTAACAACCCATGGTTAGATTAGAAGGTTAGCCTTAGGTCAAAGCCAATTATCTTCTCTTAGGGATCCATTTCAGTCTGGTCAGGTTCCTAACACTTCAGTGGTAGGGAAAGGTAGTGCAGTTCTTGCTATGTCCTAGAACTTGAATGTAAGGTCTTCTAGTAGTGCCCCCATATTAGACATAGATGTCATGCATAGGGCTACCCATACCACTATTATTGAGACCCCTAGGAGTGAGAACTTATGCCAATAGATGGCCATGTCATGTATGTAGACATGGAAATCTTTAGGTAGCACTTGAATGTGGCTAGTACGATCCATCATTTCCACTGCTTACCATTCCACATTGTACCATCCCATCATTCCATCAAGAAGTTACCTTCCCACACTCGTAATAGTTTAGCCAAACCTTCATGAATCCACTTTTTGAGCACACTGCTATTACCATAGCCTATACCCATCCATCATCATATAATCAACCTCCCATCATCATACCAAATAAATAGGTCATTTGCACCAATCTCCTTTATAAAGCACCCATCAGTGTTTCTTCACAAATCCCTGTGTCCATTCCATCCACAACACTCATAGGTACCATGATTCATAACTCCCATCCTTCAACGACAATGTAACTTGCCACTTACCCACCACGTACATCCACTACCATGGTTTACATGCAACCTACCCGATCATCGACATCATACATAGCCATACCCTCCTTATCTGTGATTGCTATGTAGCAAGCCTTCTTGCAACTACAACAGATGATCCTAGATAATGCTAAGTGAAGCATTAATATTGAAATTATGCAACAATCATATGGAGTTAACAAAAACCAACCACCTACATCCCAAGCTCATATCTTATTCACTCAAAATCCATCTTGGGTGATAGAGGAAATAAAAATTCAAGAGGGCAAGATTAAACCTAAGAAAAAAGAGTGGTAAAATAAGAAAAAAGAGGAATAACCATGGCTAGTCCAAGGCCACATAGGTTAATCAAGTAATCTTGTGCCAACCATCACAACCAATTCAATATGCCCAGGTTCAAGTACAACAACCCAAACATCAACAAAAACAACCGCAACAACTAAATTATCAAGCGGTTCCACCCCCACAATAGGTACATAACCAAACACAACCTACAAAAAGGCAACAACATCATTTTAAGCCCAAAAACAATTACACCCCACTATCCGAACCTTATTCATCTATTTTCTAAAATTTATATGCAATACAAATGTTCACATTATCAAAGGTAAAACCTGAAGACCTGAATAAGCCAAATATGGAATGCTACAAAGAGCATTTATTTTGCATCTTCCATCAACAAAAAGGGCATGACATTGAAAATTGCCATAGGTTTAAAAGTAATTGTGCAAGATTTATTAGAAGTGGGGAAGATCAAATTCAACAACCCCTTAGTCCAACCTAATTAGAACCTTGGGATATACCAAACATATTTTCCTCATCATGAGGCGAGTCAACAAGCAGTGGGAGCATCAACCTCTATGATTCCTCCCAACCAGGTTAATCATGTATCACAACTATACCAATGTTTTGTAGGGGCTATAAGCATAGTTACTCATGGTCAAAGATAGAAAAATTGTACAACCCAAGCAGCGCAAGCTCCTCCAACATAAACTAGTGTGCCCATACAACTAGGACCATCCATTCCACCATCACCCATCCACAATTCAAATCATCCATATCATCCCATCATTACCCTGAGAAGCCGATTGACATAGAATTTGAAAATGGCATTAGCAAAAATATCAATATACGAGCTAATACAACAATCTCCTCCACATCGTGAGGCATTGATGGAAATTATAAAATCCATCAAAGTGCAATAAGAAGACCCTAATGTCTTCAAAAATTTTGTGGGGAGTTTCAAAAAATGTATGGAATCCTCAATAACATTTTATGACTTTGAGGAGAAAAGTGTATCATCATATTTATGAGATCCTCCATTGAATAAAATTGCTCATATTGATAGAAATCCATTCAAGAGGGTTCTTATTGATACTGAATCCTCCATAAAACTCATTACCACTCCCACAATCAAGAACCTTAACCTACCATCATCCCATATCACATCATACACCTTCACATTGAGGGATTTTAATGATGATTTATGCTCAACTATGGGGAACATAGTTCTACCTGTCATCATGAAGGTGAAGACTATTCATGTATGCTTCCACATATTGGAAGGGGTGATGCAATACAATATACTTCTTGGATGCACCTGGATCAGGGAGATGATGTGTGTGCCCTTGACATTACACCAATGTCTGAAATATGTACACAAGGGAAAATTCCATTGCATCCAAGTAGGAACTAAGCCTTTTAAGTATTGCAACTTGATCTCAAATCCTTATGAGCCTATGATTCCATCCACCCACCTTTTCATTAAACCCCTCCCCATTAGAACTGCACCAACTAACATCACCTCATCAAAATCCTCCATACTAGAGGAATTATCGATAGTTGATCTTGATTTTGCATCCAAAAGCATCATCTTTGGTCAACCCTCATCCACCACATTTAATTTTTTTACCACACCCGATCATCCTGCTAACCAATCACCAAATTCACTAGTTGCACCGCCCACTTCACAAACACCATTCACATTTTCAACCTAACCAGCTCCATTAACTAACAACCCCATAAAGCCTAATACACATTAAGCTTTGCCACCCATAATATTGTAGATAAGATCACCTATCTGAGAGGAGCTAGTTCCTCCACCTAAACCACAAGCTACCATCGAAGTGCCCTCCTTATCCACTAAGCCATCCACATCCCAAATAGCTCAAGTTGTAGTGCATCTTACCAATTTGGGCATTGGCGATTACATTATTGAGTGTCACATTTACACCACCTATCTCGTCAGTCAAAGATTACGGTCACCCATGTGATCCACCTTTATCTCTACGTGCAATGTACATAATGTATTTTGAGCCTAATCAGATCAAATTTGTATATGGGGGGTAGATTCCTCATCCAATCCACCTTCCCCTAATGAGGAACCCATACAAGAGTTTCATGCCGATCTTGAATATTTGTCCAACCTAGATTTTCCTTTACAATATTTTTGTAGGGTTAACTAGTAGGGATTTGGCCTTGGACAACATGAGAAGGGTCCACACCACATTATTGATCCTGAATGTCGATAAGCACATAATTAATCTAGACTAATATGCAGGCTATCTGCCTTAAATTCTTATTTTGAGCATACATTCCAATAACTCACTCTTGAGTCCAAAGAAGAGGATGAGGAGAGCAAAGAAAGTGATGATAGTGATGATGAGTACATGGAACCTAACTTTACACCTTATGTAAATGAGGCTTTTCTAGAGATTACATTGCAAACAACCATGGTCGAATATATTTATGAAGATTATATCTCAGATGATGACTATGAAAAAGACTTGGGGGGAATTTGATGTCCTATATATCACCTTTGATGATTCTGAAGATGTGGCCCCCATTGTAGACACCAAAACAGAACCAATCCAATTATGTGGCTACAAACACTGATCACACTGGCATACACAGTCCCCAGGGCAGCCCCAGAGGTCCTAACCACTCTCACAGCAGTTTTGGAAGGTTAGAGGTCAATTTGGCACCTTTCAGGCACTTTGCTCCTTATTCGTTCCACCCAGGGACGATTAGCAGCATTCACCCCTGGGTGGGGCAAATAGCAGGTTTGATAGGAAAAAGGTCAAACCTTGACAAATGGTAGCTCAGATCCACCACTTAACTCCTCCTTCATTGCATGGGAGTGCAAGTGAGCATTTTTGAGCTCAAAGAGGTAGTCATAAATGTAGTCATGGAGTCCTGAATCAAGGAGGAATATTCTCTCCCCTGAGAAGGCATGATCGCCAAGTGGTGCCTTTGCATGCTCATTCATAGAGACCCTCAAGTCTATAAAATGGTGAGTCTTCTCACCCCAAAAATAAAATAGGTTAGGAGCATTTGGAGCAACGAAGTGCTGCCAATTTACGTCCTCACCCTTTTGCTTGTGCCTTTCACATCCTTGATCTCTCTTTTGGAAGGGAGGTTATTGGGTGATTATTGGAAGCATAATCTAGACCCAAAACCTGACATTTGGCCATAGTATCCCACCCAAATTTTCCGACAATATCCCACAAGAGGTTTTGGACCCATCCCAAGTGGATTGGTGTCGAAATAGGGCCCCAAACGATGGGCGTCCTGCCCTTGCCCGCATTGCTACAGTCCTAATCACCCCACCTCGGAGTGATTAGAAATATGTAGTAGATTTCATTTCTATTTTTATTGCATTTGTTTCTAGGTTGTTTAGATAGGCTTTCATTCAAATTTCATGTTATTTTGAGCAGTTTTGATCATGCTTTTGTTATTTCTCGCTTTCACTAACATGCAAGGAGCATCATCAGATTCTGGGTGATAGAGGCCAAATTGGCAAAATATGACCTTCTGGGTCTTTCCAAAATACCCCATTTTACCTAACTCCCAACTTTACAGGTGATTTGGAGCCTCCCATATGGGAAATTTAGGAGGGTGATTTTTGACATTTTATTGCAGGTCTAATCGTCCCACCTCGGAGCAATTAGAAATCCGTGGCAAATTTTCTAACTGTTCCTTTTGTAGTGCCTTCCTGGTAATGTTCTCATGCCTCTGTCAAGTTTTCAGCTCATTCTAATATGTTTTAGTTATCATTTTATTTATTTTATGCAACACTAATCGTAGGCTTTGGGGATCACATGTTTTACTTCATCCGTAGGTGCTACTAATTCTTTTCTGTTTCTCTGAACACAGGATATCGACATTGGAGGAGCATCAAGGAATCAAAGACGCGTTCATGCAAGCGGCAATGACATTTGGCCCACCCACTTTACATGTGGGCACGTGAAAGAAAGCGTACCAATTCGTGGTGTAATAGAGCCCTACTTAATGCTCCTAGCCCTCGAAAAGGGAGGAGATGTATTGTAACCCAATTTTAAAGAAAATTAATAAAAAGGGTTGTACTCGACATTTGCTTTCTATCTTGTTTCAATTCATTTATGTTTCTCTCCTTTCATGCATTTTAGTTTGTAGGACTTAGCGTTACGTTTTGCTTTTGCATACATCGCACTTGGCATTTCTATTTTGTTTCCGTATCCTTGTGCTTTCAGTGGTGATCATAGTGGGATGTTATCCTATGATTTTGAGATCAAATTTTTGATCAAAAGTGTTTGTTTTTTCTTGTAGGTACCAATATTTCAAGCGCTGGACTGCTATTCGTTCCAGTCTATGACGAGTACAGAGCTGGAATTCGTGTCACCCAGGGACAAATGGGCATTTTTCACACCCTGTGATGAATACAGTTCTATTATTCATCCCACCCCAGGAAGAATAATCCCTCTATGCACTTTCAAAATAGAAACTCAGAGGAATCTGATTTGAGCAGAGAAGAGGTAGGGGTTCTGAATACCTTCTATCATTTTCTATTTTCTGTCTCTGTATTTTTTAGTTTCTTTGCTTGCTTAGGAAGGTTTTACTACATGTTTAATTTCCTTTCATAAGTAAAAAGAACCCCACACACCACGTGGTAATTTAAACAACAAGGAGTTGGTCATAAAACCCCAACCCTTGATCAAGACCAATGGTGGATTTCATCACCACCTTGGCTTGAATTTTTGCATCCATAACCTCGGTCACTACTGTTGCTAGACGTAAATCTTGATGAAAGCTAACCAAGTGTAGTTGGGGTGATTCCCAATGCATGAGGATAAGTCTTCTATGGTAGGTATCAAAAAAAGGGCGATCCCCCTTTCGTACCGCCTATGTTCCATGCACCATTCTGCTCTCGCGTACCAATAATTTCCCTCACATAAGGGCGTGTATATTGAGAGGTTTGGTATAACGGCCTGCCAGTGGTATATTGAAGGGGCGACCATTTTGGGAGACATAAGAGCCATCATATTGCATGAACAACACATTCTTTACAAAAGTTTTCAAAACAAAAAATCAAAACACACTGAACCAGATTTATGGCACACACTTAATTCATAAACAAGATAATCACTCCTTTGTTTGTGTGGCTCCTACTTGTTTAGTGTAGCATAAAAAATCATAAATAAGATAAAACGTGCACATATTTTAGAGAAACACCACCATGGTGTACACCCGTAGCCAAGCCCAATCACGGGTGGAAGCTGTAGAGAGTGTACAAGGGGGCACAAGTCACCCCTGCTATAGCCCCGAGGACTTGGTTATACCACCTTGGTAGCCTGACCCACAAAATAGTCCACATCATGTCATTATAGAATGGGACTATAGAGGCACCTCTTCGAGGGGTACACCCATGCAACATAGACCCTTTCAGGAGGAGTCCATATACATGGAACTCAACATAGACGGGAGGGCTCTCTTAGACACTCGTTATGAGTGGCCACCGTGCAATGAAGCGCTAGAACAACATAGGGTCCATAAAGAGGGGCCACATGATTACATCATCCCTCCCCTACCCCTTATTACTATCAGAAACAATAGGCCAAATCTAGAGCGCAAGGCTCTTCAGATAGGGCAGGCCAACTCTGCCCGCCCCTTTCACACGTATGAAAGGGAGCATGAGGAAGACCACTATATTCCTCAAGAGCAATACACAGTGTGGGATCAATTTTCCTCTGCACCTGCTATTTATCAGAATCACCTACTGAGGCCAGAACCTTGGGTGAATGCCGCTAACCTCGATAGAGGGAAGCGACCTATAGAGGTCTTGGATCGCCATGACTGAGATAGACATGTAGGGGAAGCATCTAGGCCCCCTAGACCTAAGACGGTGGAACAAATTGACTTGGCATTTGCCAAACATATTGCCCGCCAAGCACAAATCATGCAGCTTGAGCAAGACCAAAAAAATTTAGAGCACCTATATCACCTTAGCAAAGAGTGCATTCGGCATCAAAAAGATGAGCTGCTCCATAAAACTATGCCTGAGAGAGTTCCAACCCCTTGCACCCAAAGGGTAGAACTGTATGAGAGGCACAACCCCTTGGTGCAAGATAGGCCTCCACGACCTTACCAAGTGCTACCTTCGAGATCTCCTAGACCTAAGCGGGAGGCTTCATCCAGGAACAACGATGGGCACCCTTCGTGGGGACCCACCCATGTTTATAGGTCTCATCCAGGAACTCCTCAAGAAGCCTATGAGGAGTATAAGCAAGAAGAATAGCGGGCTGAAATGCCCTACCAAGGCAGGGGGGGTGCTATTCGGCCACTCCTCTATAGGCCTCAAGTTCCCCATAATATGCAATGGGAGCAAATGAAGGAGGAAGAGATAAAATATTTTGATGCATATAAAGCATTGCTAGAGCGCTTAGAGTCTATGGAGACCAAGACTTCTGGGCCCCAAAAGCCCACTTTACGCCAACTCCACAGTCACCCCGTGCATCCGTCAGTGCCGACACCCCCTTACCCTGAACACTTTAAACTGCCCCAGTTGGCAATCTTTAGAGGGGAGGAGGATGCCCAGGAGCACGTGACTAGATTCCTGAGCCAATGCTTTGGCATTTAGGACAACGATGCTTTGCTACTAAGAACATTTATAACCACGTTCGTAGGCCCTGCCTCGGATTGGTTCACTTAGTTGCCAAAGCATAGCATTAGTAACTTAGATCAGCTAGTGGACGCGTTCCTCAAATGCTTCAACTTCAACACCAAGAAGAAGGCATCACTAAGCGACCTAGCCAGCCTCAGGCAGTATGAGGAAGAAACCATGGCGGCCTATGGGAATTGGTGGAGGATGTTGCTTTCAAAGATGCCTTACCTCCCTCCTATGGCCGACCTTACCCAAATGTTCTCAAAGAGTTGTTTGAGATCGATATCCATGCTATTATAGCTACAACAATATGCCACTTTAGAGGAAGCTCTGGCGCAAGCCAGAATCATTGAGGAGATCAAGATTCAGGATGGTGAGATTGCCAAGCCAAAGAAGAAAGAATGGTCTAAAAATGCCAAGACAGGGACTACGCAACCAAAACCTGTTGTGGTTAATCAAGTTGCTATAAACATAGCTAAGCCTGTACAAGCAACGTAGCCCCCAAAGGATAACTATCAGGTGGTCCCTCTTGATAGTTATGAAAGAGAAAACCATCGGCAAGAGCAAAATCAGCAACGTCACCCTAGGCAATAATTCACACCTTACATCGAGTCTAAAGACTCCCTGTTTGATCGCTTGTCAGTGGCAAACTTGATAAACCTGCTAAAGAGTCGACCCATAGACCCCAACGCTCCAAAACCTAAGGGCTACAGGGAATAATTGTACTGTAGGTTTCATCGACAAAAGGGACATGATATTAATGCATGTTGGAAGTTTAAAGGCTTGGTGCAAGATCTAATAGACAACAAGATGTTGGCGATGGATAACCCCGTGGCACCAAGAAACCAACATATGGAGGTCTTTAAGGACCCCCTGCCTGCCCATGATGTGTAGGCAAAGACCCTACAAGTCAATGAGGTAACATAGAACTACCCTATATAGGGGTATGTAGGGATGATCAGTATAGTGACTTGAAACAAAATGTACCCGAGCACAGCTGCCATCGTGGCGGCTACAGGAGAGGTGCCAACAATTTCACAACCGCAATAGCACCCTACACAACCTCCTCTTCCTAGACCAGTGGCCACAATTCAGACCAAACTCACCCAGATTTTGAGGACCACATCGGCTAGGCTCTCCATTTACGAGCTCATACAACAATCATCGCCCCATCGGGAGGCTCTAATGGAGATACTTAAAGCCATCAAGTTGCAGCCCCATGAAGCAAACTCTTTCAACAACTTTGTGGGGCATGTCAAGCGATGCACCGAGCCAGTCATCACCTTTAGAGAGGATGAATTGAAATCAATGACTGGTGACATGGTGGATCCACCCCTGCACATCATTGCGTGGGTCAATGGGATTTTGTATAAGAGGGTGTTGGTGGACACTGGCTCGTCCAATAATATCATTACAATAGTGGCATTGAAACATCTAAATTTGCCAGCATCTCACATCGTGGCCTCCACCTACACTTTGTGAGCATTCAATGATGCGATATGCTCGAAAGTTGGCACAATTGTCCTACCCATCCAAGTGGGACAAAAGACTATTTCTACATTGTGCCACATCTTGGAGGGTGAGATGGCTTATAACATTTTTCTGGGCCGGCCATGGATCAGGGACATGAAGTGTGTCCCTTCAATAGCCCACCAATACTTAAAGTATACATTCGAAGGGCAGGTGCATGTAGTCCCAACGGACTTAGAACCCTTCAAGTATTACAATGTGGTGCAGTTGATGCCACAATCGACCCTTCCATCAACACATTTGGATTTTCAATTGAATCCATCTAAACAGGGTCTAATTCTACATACATCCCCACTGTTAAGTCCATCAAATCCCCAACCGGGTCCATCTTTGTCATCTGGTCCTTCACCAAAGACACCACCTACGGTGGCCACACCGAAGGATGATGGGAAGAAACCCTTGGAAGAGGCACCACCATCAGTCTCAACCATATCTACCGAAGAGATGCCTAGCTAAATGGAAGTTGAGACACCTAGTTCACCTAACATGGAGTGGACTCAAGAAGAACTCCCATTCCCTCCCCCTCAACAACAAAAAATCACCATTGAGATGGCCAATACGGGCCTGGGGGAGTATATGGTGTGGAACATTGTAGCAACAACCACACTTGAGTCCATGCAGGACATGGGGGGACCTCGCCTCCCCATAGGCACTATTGTTCCTCTAGGCTACCCGCCAAACCAGACAAACTTTGTATATGAGGGCCTTGATAATGGCATTGAACCTTACATGCAAGAAGAAGAAGATGAAGAGCCTTTCACTGAGGACGTCAATTATTTATCCAAACCAGACTTCGCTTTAAGATATCTTGGCCAATGCAATTGGCATGAATATGGGTTGGGCAGATATGAGCAAGGAGTGCGCGTTCTTTGCTAACCAAGATATCAGATGCCATATGAAAAATTAGGAGTAGGGTTCAACCACCCCTACCCTTGGACATCTTGGTAGAGAACATGCAAGGCCTAGGGATAGGCAACAAGGATGGGTTGGCATTAGATCCATATGCCAATCCTAACACAACATACACATTGGGGGATTACCTCCCATTGTTGACAACCAACCTTGTTGACCTCAACAACCCCTTCCCTTTAACCGAGAAAGGAGAAAGTTCAATAACTCACCTACAAGGGGGATATAGACAAGGTCATGAAGGATCTTCAAAAGATGAGTCAGAATATGAGGTAGCACCATGGGACCCTTTCGAATCGGATAGCAATCACTCACAAGTGACCCCCATGGATGACTATCAAGAAAGCCTCTTGGTAATGTTCCCTTTGGAAGTTCCAATTGAGCAAGTGCCACCTTAAGAAAATCAGGTCCCCCCGTAGAGAGCGAAACAACCTCGCTAGGACCATATCAATTTGCTTGAGCAGGATGATCCTCACATGTCACATATAGTTGTTGGAACCAACGAAGGCCTTTGGATCTCCAACAGTGATTATGAAGATGAAACTGAGATGGCCTATCTCAATCATATGTGACAACAATAATACCCCATGGATATTTATGACATGTTTGAACAACTAAACATGGGGCCAAGGCATAGGTGGCACCTAAACCCAGCACAGTTGGACCAAGTGAAACATTTGCCACTTTGGGCTTATAGAGAGCACCTTCTACCCAGAGACCCTATAGCGATATCAGTGCCAAGGGCAGCCCTGTCCTCCTATCACACATAGGGCCGATCCATTCGTGCCAATGCCTCCAGAGCTAGATCCAGAGCACAGAGATCACCAAGGAAGTCTGAGTCACCACACCCATGGTAATGGAGACCAAAATCATTTCATCAACATGATCTCCATTGACTTAACCGCCCCCATCCACAATCCAGCCGATCCAGCATGGTTATTGTATCTAGACATAGATGCCATAGACTGGGATCGTGTCAATTCACCACCATCCCCATCAGATTATTGGTCGTTTGGTGAGATGCTTCATTTCACCCCAAAACCAACTCAAGATATCTTCCATGCTGAAGAGGGACCCAAATTTCCTAATACAGATATGAATTCAGTGACTGATATCCACTTGATCCCAAATCCACATCAGTTGAAGGATGGATCCTACATGTCAGTTGAGGAGACGACTAACATAGACATCAGCTCTGATCCAATGAATCCATAGATAATCAAGCTGGGGGTAAGTCTATCCCCCGAAGAGCAAGTTGACTACATTGCCCTTCTCAAAGAGAAGAAGGAGGTTTTTGCATGGTCCTACAAAGACATGCCGGGGCTAGATCCGTAGCTAGTCATGCATAATCTAACGCTTGATCCGACAATCAAGCTAGTTAAGCAAAAACTACGTAAGATGCACCCAAAAGTGGACTTAATGGTCAAATATGAATTGCAAAAGCTGTTGGATGCACAGTTTATCATCTACGTGGATTACCCACCATGGTTGTCCAACATGGTGCCCATCAAAAAGCCTGATGGGAGGATTCGCATATGCACTGATTTTCGAGATCTAAAAATGTATCGCTCCAATTTTTTTGCATCCTTACCTTCAGGCTCTAGGATCCGTTCCCAGAAGGAGGATGGGAAAAGGATGGTGCGGTACCTCGGATCGAGAGGCCTTGCGAAGGTCCCGCCTCTCAGGGGAGGTGTATTATGGTGATTTTTCGACGGATGGTGGGTTCACCGGGAAACGTTTGAATGGCGGTTTCCACGCCTAGGTTGGGAATGTATTTAATGTGTTTAGTTTTATCTTTAAACATTCGAGTCCTAGGTTTGGCCAAATGAATCTAAGTTGTTCTATTATGAAAATGCGAGGCTAAATGAAATACAGAAAATAGATTTTAAACAGAAAAATAGAGAGAAAAAGCTAAATTACAGAGCCATACCTGATCCGGATGTACGATGGAGATTCTGATTTTTGAAGCAGTCTAGATCATCTGGAATTTGACAAGATCGTCTCCGACCTGCGAGGATCGTCGAGATCGACGAATTCATCGACGAATTCGTCAGAGACCTGCAAACAGAGAAATAGGCACAGAATACAAAAAATACAGCAATACTAATAGAGGGTAATGATGTGAAATAATAATAAGAATGTTAATAAGATAATCCTGAATAGGAATGCAAGTAAATTATGATGTTTTAATAGTTAATCATGATTTCATTATGCAATTAAACTACATGGGTGAACTCCAAGATGCGAGAATAGCAGAAAATAATAAATAAACTGACTAGATGCAGAATAAAACAGCAGATGAGAAGAGAAAAATGCAAACTTTGGGCACTGATTGCCCCCAATGTTGATTGTAGTCGAGATCATCTCGGATTGGTATGAAATCATCTCGAATTGAATAGGATCATCCACGACGAACTGAGCTTGCTCCGGCTGAAGAATGACAAGGTTCCTGCAACAAAATTTGGATAGGACAAGTGCAGATGGTAATTCAGGATGTTTTAGTGCGTGTAAAGTCAAGTTACAGGAAATTTCAGCCAGGGGGATGCCAAGGGGGAGTCCTAAGTTTAAATAGGCTTAGGAGGGAGGTTAGGAGGTTGGAGATCATCCCAATTTGGGAGATCTCCAATGGGGGAGGGTCTCTAACGGCGTAGACACGCTTCTGCCTGGATTAGAGATGTCGTTGGAATAGAGGCTAATTGAGAAAAATTAGTTTTGGGACAAGATCGTCTGGACGTCCTAGTCCAGACGAAATCGTCCGATATGAGGTGATATCGTTTGATCGGCGACGATATCATCAAACGGTCAAAACAAACTCTAAAAATGGCGCGGGAAAGGAGGAAACGGGTTAAACGGTGGTTTGGGAGCGGTTTTGGGGGTTAAAATTTGAATTTGAATATTTACTAGAGTAATTGTAATTATTTAAGGTTTACTGCGCCAATTTTAGGGTGCTACATTTTGCCCCCTCTTTAGCGAATTTTTCGAAGAAAATGCGTTAAAGATGAGTTCTTCTCGATCTACGAGAAAGCAAAAATTATTCCCATTTTTAGGCGATGATTCTAGGTCGAATCGTACGACAACTTACTATGGTGCCCCCTCAGTGTTTTTACCCAAATCGAACGTTTGAGGTAAAAACGCAGAAAAGAAAAATTTTAAAAAAAGTTGTTAAGTGTTTTTGAATAAAATTAAGAAAAATAGGGTAAAACCCTAATTCATTTATTCTTTATTCATTTTCCTAGTTTTTAGAGCTACGGAGACAAGATGGTCGAGACAGCGCACAGATCAACAGAGGTCCGGCGCGGGCTACGGGTAAGGGTCTAAACTGAATTTAGAATGCTTTAATTTAGAATTTCATGCTTTTTAGATTAGATTTGATTGATTTTTGAGCATCGCGGCCATTTTTGGGCCGTCGACGTCGTCGAGACGAAATCGTCTCGATTTCGTCGAAATCGTCTCGATATCGTCGATTTCGTCCGAGGCGAAATCGGCAAAATGGGGACGATTTCGTCAAAAAGGGGACGATTTCGATGCGAAATCGGAGACGAATTTGCTCAAATTTGGGATGATATCGTCCAATAGTGGACGATATCATCATTTATAAAATTGAACTTATTTTAACTTGCATTTTTAATTAATGATTTATTAATGATTTTTATTGTTGATTTTGTTTATGTTGTAGAGAGGATTACTAAAGAGCAGAGAATGGAAATACGATGGGTTGAGGGATGACTTGGCCGCCCTATCTCGAGCGAGAGCGAGATCAGGTAGCTCGGGTCGGCTTGCGGCATGTGGCGAGAGATGCCACAGGTTTCTATGGATATGGGGCTATTGACGGCCCTAGCAGAGAGGTGGTATCCGGGTTCTTCCTATTTTTGGTTATCGACGGGGAGATGACTCCCACATTTGGAGGATGTATGGAGGATTTTGAGGATCCCCATACAAGGATGGATGATCACTCCCATGGCCAATCAGGGCCACGTGATGATGCGACTGTGTGGCGATCCGAGCTTCGCCCTGGAGAAGGGCGGAGTGAATATCGAGTCGCTATGCCAGATGCCTGGGGCATCTAGACTCACACGGGTTTTGGCTGGGGTAGTAGGTGGTCTTCTGCTGTGCCACCAGAGTGGATGCGAGGGTACCATGGGTATTGACAGATGTGGTCTACGACATGAGAGACCATGGATACAGGTTTGCTTGGGGGAGCTTTGTACTCTGTCGGTTGTATAGGATCCTTCATGGGGTCGTATACAAGGGCGGTCGATGTCTGGTTATGACATCACTACTACAGGTTTGGTGCTTGGGAGCACATTGTGGTGTGAAGGCCGGTAGGGCTCCCATTGATAGGGATTGATGGGGAGAGGCCCCGAGTTTTCTACTGGTGGCTCCGGAGAGGGGCACAGTGGCGGATAGATCTACCAGCATCCCGGAGACTACTAGATGACCTTGTCTCCGACCAGATCACCTAGATGCCTTGGAGAGATCATCCAGGGTGGGCCGAGGATGGACAGGAGCTGGCTCGCATCAGGCGAGTCTGTGGGCTGAGGATGGAGAGGGGAGAGGTGGAGCTCCATCGGTATGACCGAGTTTTGAGGCAGTTCAGTCTACGGTAGGGGATCCCATCTCTGAGAGACTACGAGTTTTCTTGGACTGTCCGGGATAACACTACGATTAGCGGGGCTCCAGATATGCGATGATTCTAGAGTCAAGACACAAATGATGCCCCCATTCAGCCAGTGGATGGGGATGACGTTGGGGTAGCCGACGGCTATGATGCCTAGTACACAGGCATCCGCCCTCCTCGGATGACGAGGGCTCAGGGTCTAATTCATGTAGTTGTGCATCGGATGGGGAGGCGGTGCCAGGCAGCCATTGAGGCAGCACGGGGTCACGGAGGGAGAGAGCAAGAGGAGGCCACGAGGCTCGGCTAGAGGCCACGACGGTGGGAGAGGAGGGAGGAGAGACCCCCTTCTCCATAGAGAGAGAGGCCACCATCGCCCGATAAGGGCAAGGGTGTTGACACTAGGGAGAGCGGTGAGACGGCGACTCTCCGAGCTGAGGTTGCCCGCCTACGGGCTCGAGTGCAGACATTGCAGGATGAGGCTACATGGCTTAGAGCTCGGGGCGGAGGAGTGAGCACTCGGGATTTAGCATGTGCTATTGCCCGAGGTTACATTCTATCGGGCTCTATATTACCGAGGCGGTGCCAGCAGAGCGAGAGGGTGCCATTACCGGCTCATATTGTAGAGCCTGTCATGATGGGGTCATCTAGGACATCATCACGATTGGCATCTGGGACTCATGGCACCACACGGACTGCGATGGGGCCACCTCCTCCACCTCAAGGCGGGGGAGGAGATGAGGTGAGAGCTCGAGGGGTTCTCGAGGTGAGGCTACTGCACTACACAGAGATTGTATATTTGATTGAGAGGATTGAGTATGCCAAGATGTAGATTGTGGCATACCAATCTATTTTTGATATGATGTACATATATTTGATATATATATAGATGAGATATTTTTTGATCATATGACTTGTCTTATGCGTTTGTATGATGCTTTTAATGTTTTGGTGTGATTGATTTGATGATTCATGTAATTATGTCATTGAAAAATATTATGGTTTAAATGTCATGCTTTAAAAATTTAAATGAAATAATCTGATGTAACAAATTGGTTGTTGTGATGATAATTTGATAAAAAATAAAAGGGACTTTTAACAATAATTTCAAAGGACATTGTCAGTTGTTATAGACCATTTCATGGAGTCGTCGCTCACTCGGTCGTCAAGCTAATCCCAGTATAGAAATATTGCTAAAAGTAAAAGGGTGCTTAAGAGACTGTCTTAAGACTTTGGTGTGATGATGCAAATGATGATGATGATGATTTTGTTTTCAGACTTTTCATGAAAATATTATGCATGAAATATTTTAAAATGATTTTTGCTAGGCATAAATTCCTAAGTGTGATAAAATTTTTGGATAATTCCTTAGGAATTATACCATCATTGCAAATTTGCATATTGACATAATGACATGAAATAGTGATAGGTGTTTGTTTGTTTTAAAGCATAATTGTATAACATAATGATTTAAGTCATATGGTTTTTATGATTTTTAAATGAATGGGGAATAAAATTGGTATAATGGTTTGCGCTAGGCATAGAATATTTAGGTATAGACTTATACCATCATCGCGAAAATCAAAGAAGAAAATAGATTGTTTTATTGCATGGTTGATTTTTAATTTTTGAAAATAGTCAGAAAATATGAAGATGAGGACTTGCGCTAGTCATAAAATTCCAATTTTAGTTTTGGAACTATACCATCATCGTGAAAGTCAAAAGTTATATATAGATGTAACTTGATTGTATGTTGTGAAGATGATTTTGATTTTTGATAATGCATATAGTTGTCTTTATACTAAACAACTGTTCTTCAAAGAAGAAAATGAATTTATTCCAAACGATTTGCAAAAAATATTTCAAAGTATCTTAAAGACAAAAGTTAGATTTATAAGGAATCCCATGTGCGTATGTGAGTTCATTTCCAATCTTGATTTATCATAATGATACACAAAATCTCTCAAATACAAATGTGTGTGCAATTGCTATGTTCATTTACCAGTTTTGAGCAAGATAATTTGATACAAGTGATTTGAATGAACCAAATAAGTGTTCATTAACCATGATTTAGATGCATATAACCATACCGAGACTACTATGTAAGTCGGATTATCAAGAGCTAGCTAATCCATAAGCAGACATAGGTCTGTACAAAAGAAGGTCGCTAATGTGACGGACATATCGCCATGCTAGGAGTTACCCAAGGCCAAGCGGGTTGGGCACAAACCACCTGTTATGGGGCTTACCTCACGGTTTTCGAATAATTGAGAATTCCAGGGATTCAAGCTCATCAACCCTTCTTTTCTTTTCAAAGGGTAGGGAGAGGGATTTTATTGCTTTTGCTTTTGCTTTCTTTTGCTTTTCTTTTGCTTTTCTTTTGTATTTTTGCTTGATTTTTGAGATAATGCTTGAAACATTGTTGTAATGATATAAAATAACATTTTTCTTTTTTTCTCTTTTTCTTGAACTTTGCTTTTCTTCCTATGCTAGGGATACTTGCTCGGATTAGTTGTAGAGCAAGGGATTTTTATTTCGGGTAGGGGTGAGCTTGTCCTTTTGCCAATTCTCAAAGATTCTAGACCATGTGCATGATAGGATAGCAGGGGAAACTTTTCGCTCAAGAAACCACTTCTACTATGTAGCATAGCATGGACATTACAAATATAATCATTTTATTGTGAAAGGATGTGCTTGGTTTAAGTAAATAACAAGATCAATTCTATGTGCTCAAACTTTATTTAATTGAATTTTGTGGACTTTGATATAAGAGAGATTAGTAATCATGCCGGATAAAAATCAAGATATTTATTTTGTGTTTGTGAAAGTGAGGGATTCCAAATAAATGCTAATTTATCCAAAATAATTTGAAATATATAACTGCAACATTTGTAAGAAGAAATATATACAAATACTTTTTTGAGAAGTTTGAGAATGTTGACTCTCTCTTTCTTCTTTATTTTGTTTTGGTTTCGAAAGAGTCAAGAATATTGCTTTTTTTATTTTTATTATTTTTGTTTGTTTTTGTTTTTGTGTAAACAGTTTGATATATTTTTAAAATAAGACAACATGCAAAATATGTACAAATGATGAAATGACTAAATTTTATGCGTAATATCGCCTAAGATGCATAATATTCATAGGTTCTTTTAAATCTTTACCATCTAAGGTAGCTAATTTGTATGCTCTCGATTCAAATTTAGCAGTGATAATGTATGGTCCAAGCCGGTTGGGCTCAAATTTACCTTTAAGGTCTTTAGTTGCATTAGTATTTTTTTGATTTTCTTTTAAAACAAGGTCGTCGATCTCAAAGGATCGATGACGAACTTTTTAGCATATGATCTTTTAAGCTTGTTTTGGTAGGCACGGAGATGCTCCAAAGCATTGATGCGCTTTTCATCTAGGAGTTCCAGTGGTCGAGTCCGCGACTCGATATTCATCTCCTACTTCGGTATCTTGAAGTAGTAGAGCCAAAGAAGGAACTTCTAATTCAAAGGGAAAAATGGCTTCTGCACCATAAACCAAAACAAAAGGTGAAGTTCCAGTGGGGGTTCGAACACTAGTTCGATAGGCCCACAAGGTTGGATATAATTGAATGTGCCGGTCACGGCCAGATTTATTGACCAATATTTTGAGAATTTTGATTAAGGTTTTGTTAGATGCTTACCTTGACCATTACCACTAAGGATAATAGGGAGTGGACCGGCGATGTTGAATCTTATATTTTTGGCATAATTTCTTGACATCTTTATTTTTGAAACAAGTTCCATTATCAGAGATGAGATTTGTAGGAATTTCGAACCTACAAATGATTTGATTGAAAATAAATTTAGAGACTTGTGTTCCGGTGCAGGAAGCTAAAGGCATAGCTTCAACCCACTTCGTGAAATACTCGATGGCGGTTATGATGAATTTGTGTCCATCGGATGACATGGGATTAATTTTGCCAATAATGTCTAAGCCCCATTTTGAAAAGGGCCAAGGAGATGAAATAGCTCTGCAGTTCTTGTGCGGGGGCATGGACAAGGTCGGCATGTTTACGGCACTTGTCGCAATGGTGCACATACTCATGTGCATCATTTTCCATGGTAGGCCAAAAGTATCCTATCCTAAGGAGCTTTTTAGCAATGACACTACCACTGAAGTGTCCTCCACAAGATCCATCGTGGGCTTCACTCAAGGCTGATTTGGATTCTTCTAAATTCAAACATCTTAATAGGATACCTTCAAAAGATCTCCTATATAAAGTATTGCCAATTATTACAAATCGACTTGCTCGTCTACGTAATAACCGATTTTGGTTTCTATTAGAATTGGCAGGGAAAGTCCCATTTTGAAGAAAATCAAATATATCTGTATACCAAGGTTCAGGAGTAGTTTCATTGATTAGAAACACATCCAAAGGTTCTAAGCATGACTTATTTGAAGTGGGTTCCTGGAGTCGACGAATAATGATAGTGGCATATTCGTCATCTAACTCCAAGGGCAGGAGAGATGCAGCTACGGCCATAGCATCAGTTGCACGGTTGCAAGTTCGAGGAATAGCTTCCAAGGTAACTTGATCAAATAGAGACATTAATTGTAAAACATAGGCTTTATATGGGCATAGTTTATCATCTCTGGTCTGATAAACTTCATTAATTTGGTTTATGACAAGTTGAGAATCACCAAAAACTAACAGATGTTTAATTTTTAGCGCCAAGGCAGCTCGTAATCCAAGGATTAGAGCTTCATATTCAGATAGTATTATTGGTGCAAGCAAATGTTAATTTGAAGGACGAGAGGAATAAGATGTTTTTGTGGGGATATTAAAATAATACCCGCACCAACCCCACTCATGCATCGGGCTCCATCAAAGTATAAGGACCATTGTTCAATATGGTCTGCCTCTAATTGAAGGCATTCATCAGGAAACTCAATGATGAGGGGATGGGTAGACTCTAAGGGTGCAGCGACTAGTTGATCTGCTATGATTTGACCCTTAACAGACTTTTGTCCTATGAATGTGAGGTCAAACTCGCTTAGAGCAAGAACCCACTTGGTTGTACGACCCGATAAATAAGGTCGACTCATGAGATACCTCAAGGGATCATATTTAGCAATGACATAGGTTTTATGACTGAGCATATAATGGCATAATTTTTGCGTAGAAAATACGACTGCTAGACATAGTTTTTCTAATGTTGTGTAGCGGGTTTCATAACTGATGAAGGTTCGGCTAATATAATAATTAGCACGTTCTCTCTTCGCATCATCAAGCTGAGCTAACATAGCTCCTAAGGCAGAATCTGAAGCTGAAATATATAGGAGAAATGGGCGATCGGGTCTAGGTGGTGAAAGCACGGGTGGGTTAAGGAGGTATTGTTTGAGAAGTTCAAAAGCTTCTTTACATTCGTCGTCCCAATTAAAAGGGACATCCTTCTTAAGGAGCTTAAGAAAGGGACCGGTTTTGTCCGCCAACTTATCGATGAAGCGACGGATAGCTTGAAGCTTACCTTGTAAACTTCGTAACTCGGATATATTGGTAGGTGCGGGCATATCAGTGATAGCCGCAATCTTGAGAGGGTCAATTTTGATACCACGTAAAGAAACTATAACCCCTAATAGTTTACCGGACTTAACTCCGAATATGCATTTGGCTGGATTTAATCGAATAAGATATTCTCTTAATCGATTAAAAACTTTTCTCAAATCATCTAAATGGTTATCTTCATTAATAGAGCGAGCTATAATATCATCTACATAATCATGTAGGATATCATGCATCATATCATGAAAAATATAAGTCATAGCTCGTTGATAGGTTGCACCTACGTTCTTTAAGCCGAATGGCATCACTTTCCAACAAAAGGTACCCCAAGGGGTAATAAAGGTTATTTTAGCCTGATCTTCAGGAGCTATCCTGATCTGATTATAATCGGAGAATCCATCCATTAAGGACATCATCCCACTCTCGACAGTAAAGTCAATGATTTGATCCATGTTTGGAAGAGGAAAATCATCTTTAGGGCATGCAACGTTAATATCTCTAAAATCTGTGCAAACCCTAACTTTGGTAGCTTCTTTCTTGGTGATTGGAACTACATTTGAGATCCATTCAGCATAATCAATAGCTTGTATAAAAACAACATTCAGGAGTTTTCTAACTCCCCTTTGACTAGCGAGGCCACTTTGGGATGCATTTTTCTAAGTTTTTGTTTAACGGGTTTAGCATCCGGATGGACTACTAGATGATGCATGACTACGGAAGGGTCCAGGACATGGCATATCTTCGTATGTCCAAGCGAAGACATCTTCATATTATTTAAGGAATGCAATGTATTGCTCTTGTTTTTCTTGACTTAATTCTGACCCAATATTGATTATGTGAGGATTATCCTCAGTTCCAATGTTAACTTTAATGACGTTTTCGACTTCCATGTGTAGATCTCTTTCAAAATTAGGTGGGGCGGGTGAGACGCCCAATTCTTGTAATTCTTTTAAGGTTAAGTTGGATAATTCATCTTGAGGATTAGTGGCCTCAAGCTGGGCTATAGTTGGTATAGAACCATCAAAATAAAATCCATTGTGTAACATCTCTTCAACGGAGACATCGTGGAAGATATCTCCTTCCAACTCCTCATCGGAGTCGGAAATCAATTCGGGGTAAGCTATGGATAGCATGTTACATGTAAATGGCTGATTTTTTAGAGGCAAATCATCACGCCTATCCAAATAATCTTGATAACATATGAGTTGATCATCATCTTCAAAAGGAAAGGGTTGACCCTTACTAGGAAATAGGCCCACACCACGGCGGGCAGGCCACGGTTCTACCTCGAAAGGTTCTTTCATGCCATTTTGGAAAGGTCCCAAGCCTTTCCCTTTATATCCCATTTTAAGCATTATGGGTTTAGCTTTAATATACTCATTAGTAAAATAACACCGAGCATATCCATCATGATGAGTTTTGATATTTCGAGGTATTCTTCCCCAGTCATATCCTTTATAAATGAAAGCACAACTCCCGACTTGGTAAGTACTTCCCATGGGTTGTGGGAGGCCCAAAGTACGAGGAGATGGTGGCAAGTTATTTAAAAGAATTGAATCTTGCATAAAAGCATTTGTTTTTTTGATATTAAGATTGTGGATAAATCCGGTAAAAGTTCATCAGAAAGAGCATAAGATGTAGAAGGATCATTCCCTATATCTTTAGATGTGGAAGGTATGATAGATGTTGATAATGTGGAAGTGTTAATGAATGGGTCTATAGGTTTTGAAATTATAGGGATAGAACATGAAGGATTGGTTGTGGATTGAAGATCTTTTTGAGGTTCTAGAGTGGTTTGTTTAGAAGATTGTTGATCTATATATGAGGGTGAAATGAATGGAGGAGAAATAGGTGAAGCTATGGGAGTGCGTTTCACAGTTTTAGATGAAAAATAAGAATTAGGATGTGTGGATGACGGAGCGAGGGCAAAATTGAACTCCAACGAGGTTACTGCCAAAGCACACATATCAAAGGGTCTAGGATCACCATGGATAGTGACCAACTGATTTTTAAATTCGAATTTAACACATTGGTGTAAAGTGGATGGGACAGCCCGCATTGCATTGATCCAAGGATGACCCAAGAGTATATTGTATGATGCGGGGCAATGTACAATAAACACGGTCGTATCTAAGGTTCTAGGACCAACTTGCAATGGGATGGTAATAACTCCACATGTTTCTTGTGTTTCGTCATTGAAAGCTTTTATGATCATGTCAGTTTTCTTCATTTCATCACTTCTAAAGCCAAATCGTTGGTAGAAGTCAAAAGTGCAAATGTTTAGAGATGAACCATTATCAATCAGGACTCTTTTAACGGCTACATCTCCAATTAGAGCAGTAATATATAAGGGATTATCCTTATGTAAACTGTGTTGTGGGATATCTTTATCCCGGAAGTCAATACAATCGACTTCTCTAGTGATGATAGTATTGGCCATGGCTTCGAGGTTGAATATTTTGAGGTACCATCATTTGGCTTAATGTAAGCATCAACTCATCCCTATGGGTAGGAGAAGATCTTAATAAATCCAAAAGGGAAATTTAGGCTGTAGTATTGGATAATTGCTCATTAATATTGTAAGGGGGTTTAGGTTGAACATTAGGAGCATGATTCCCTTTATTGGGATTTTTCAAAACAAATGGAGCTGATCCATCATTCTGGTTTGGTTCTTGTTGAGAATTTTGAGCTTGTTGTCGGGTAACGACTCCAATGGTACCTACAATGTTATATTGAAGATGTTGAACTGGTCTCGGTTGAGCGTTTATGGCTTGTTCATTAGGGAGGAATTGATTAGAAGAGGGTCGAGTAGTAACTCTTCTAGGAAATGGTTCTTATGGAACCATAGCATCTGTGATGGGTTGAATAGGATCTGATTCATTTTCAGAACTATTCGATTGGTTTGAGGTGATGTCTATTTCACTTTCGATATACGATTCTACATCACTAGGATCGGGAGTTTGAAAATTATGTAGGGGCCTGGTCGTGACCGGGGATAAAGTTGTGTCAAATGTTTGAGGATCCTGAATAGGTAATTGTCCGCTAATAGTCCCTACATATCGGGTAGGAGGAGGAACATTATGATGCTCAATTTGATTGGCCACCTCTTTACCATGTCTTGGTAAAGGATGTTGAAATATGTCTAATGATTGATTAGCATTTTGATTTTGATTTTGGGGAATGTTCTTTTGAGGATTATTAGGAGCATTTTGTTTAGGTTGGAAAGCTTGCACCTCCATTTCATTATTATCAATCAGATCTTGTATTTTATGCTTTAACCTTTTACAAGCGTTGGTAGAGTGTCCAGGTCCTCTATGGAAATCACAGTGTAAGTCAGCTCTGTATCCGGGTATGGTTGGATCAGGTTCTCGGATAGGTGGTAATTGAATCAAACCTCTTTCGAGTAATTGAGGTAAAATAGTTGATAATGGTTGATTCAATCTAGTAAATTCTCGAGGAGGTTTATCGGGAGGTTTCAATATAAATTTTTTTGTTGTCTTCGTTGCATTGATATTAGCAACATTTCTGTTGTCAGTGACTCCGTCACCTACGACTTGTTTGTTTTTATATTGATTTCTGGATGTTTTCTCATCATCCTTCTTCCTAAGTTGGCCTCTCCTAATGAGGGCATCTTCTACTCTTCGAGCTAAATCTATAGCTTGATCGAAGGTAGTTAAAGTAGCGATTGATAACTCATAAGATATTTGTTCTTGCAAATTATTGATAAAAATGTCCAACATTTCCCTATAAGGTAGCACAAAGTGCGGTTTTCCTATCAACTGCCTCCATCTAGCTAAGAAATCAGCAAAACATTCATCTTTGTCTTGTTTTAAGTTGTATAAATCTTTAATGGTTACATGCCTCTCGATGTAGGCACTAAATTGATGGACAAAAGATTCAGATTGTTTCTTCAAAATTTCTCAAAGAATGAGTGGGCAATTGATAGTACCACTCTAATGCCATTCCACCTAAACTTTTTGGGAACATTTTTAGTAATAGCAAGTCATCATGTGATATATCATGACATGCTATCCTAAACATGCGAAGATGCTCTATGGGATCTTCGGTTCCTTTATATATAGGCGGGATGGGCATGGGAAAATGCTTAGGGTACGGTTGTGCTACAACTATGGGATCCAAAGGTTGACTACATATCTCTCGATAATTGTACGAGGGATGGTAGGGATCTATCTGGTCCATGCGGGAAGCTAACTGTTTCACCATGGCTTCCAGATTACTAGTTTGCCCACCATATTGGTTCGGTAGGGCATTAATATGGGATTTGTGAGCATATGATGGAGGGACATGAAGATTAGATGCTATATTGCTATTGTGTAAATTGTTGGTAGGAAAGGTGTTATGAAGAAATTTTGAAGTTGTATTATGTTGTATCCCAGATTGTTGAAAATTGGTGTTTGGCTTCATTTTAGATTTTTGTTTACTTGAAGCATATTGATCAATAGTTTGGCGAAGTAAAGCGGTGAAGGAAGTTTTCTTTTGTGTGGGAATGATTTTAGGCTCAATAACGGGTTCCTTAGGAGGTTGGGTAACCTATTGTTTTGGCATGTTTTGAATCATAGTGACCATATCTCTATTGGATGGTCCAGCCTTATCACTTTCTTGATCAATAAAAGACAAGGGATTAGTGTGCACATCAAACATATGTTCCATGGCTGCTTGAGTGTCACTAATTTGTCCTTTATCAATACGAACTGCCATATTAAGAGCGCCAATGTTATTATTGAAAAATTTCTAGAAATGATCTAAGTTATCAAAAGCAATAGTTCCATCTAGAGCTACTCTAGGGGATGAGGATCCATCCTCTTTAACATTTTCTTCTTGTTCATCTACAACAAGCTCATCGTCTTGTTGGTCTAGAGTTTCTTCTTCTGGGATTGGATCCTCGGGAAGGACATTTGGGTTTCTTGTTTTGTCTCCTAACCAATCTTCTTCTTCTCCTTCAGTTTGTTTACCATTCCTAAGTTTAGGCATTGTGCTTAACTTAGATTTCAGCAAATATATATATATATATATATATATATATATATATATATATATATATATCAACAAGCTTAAGAGGTATATATTAATTATATACCTACTACAATATTTAAAATGAAATGTTTTGGTTTTTGTTATGTTTTTTAGTTTTTCTTGTTTTTGTAATAATATTGTAAAGATAACAAACAACACAATAAATGCAAGAAATAATAATGAAAGCAATGATCTAGTTTTCTATAAATAATTTATAAATGTCATTAATGGGCTCAAGTTCTTCGGGAGTCATGAAGTGTTCTTCTTCAAATTGAAAATTTTCTTTCAAGAATTTAATGAAAAGGGCTATAGTGATATTATCTGTCTCAGATTATGGTTGATAGAAGTAAAGCTCGTGGCAATACTCTCGATATAACATAGCTCGAGGAACTCTATTCCATCTTTCCCTATCCATAAGAACGACCTCTTGGTCTTCTACATGACCTAGGAACTGGTGTATAGTGGCTGCGTTCTCGAGGTATTCCTCGAAGGTGAACAATTTTGAAGACACAAGAGCTCTCCTATAAGCTAACCATCTATGGCAGGCTCTCTGAAGTTCATGATAAAAGATGAGTTGATGAGGATCCAGGATTCTATCTAGGACAAGCCTTTTGATTTGTTTAAGTTTTGTTGACCTAGATGAAATGACACCTAGTCTTCTATCAAGTTCGTCCCACAAAAGTTGGTTTCTATCTGTTTCAGGCACACTAAGCACATAATTGATTTCTATGGCTGCTAATTGGTTTTCAACATTTATAGTAACTGCTAATATTTTCTTAGGAGCTACCATCTAGACATGATATGCAACTTATTAGTTTTAAATGATTTTAAATGCATCTATGTTTTTTGTTTTTTTTTTTTTTTTTCAAAAGGTTTTAAATGCATTCACGTCGGGTTCACCAAAATGTATCGCTCCAAATTTTTTGCATCCTTACCTTCAGGCTATAGGATCCGTGCCCGGAAGGAGGATGGGAAAAGGATGGCGCGGTACCTCGAACTGAGAGGCCTTGCGAAGGTCCCGCCTCTCGGGGGAGGTGTATTATGGTGATTTTTCGACGGATGGTGGGTTCACCAGGAAACGTTTGAATGGCAGTTTCCACGCCTAGGTTGGGAATGTGTTTAATGTGTTCAGTTTTATCTTTAAACATTCGAGTCCTAGGTTTGGCCAAATGAATCTAAGTTGTTCTATTATGAAAATGCGAGGCTAAATGAAATACAGAAAACAGATTTTAAACAGAAAACAGAGAGAAAAAGCTAAATTACAGAGCCATACCTGATCCGGATGTATGATGGAGGTTCTGATTTTTGAAGCAGTCAGGATCGTCTAGAATTTGACAAGATCGTCTCCGACCTTCAGGATCGTCTGAGATCGACGAATTCGTAGACGAATTCGTCAGAGACCTACAAACAGAG